>LR999915.1:12500-637500 GCA_905220335.1 Noctua pronuba | reverse complement strand
CCTCAATGGTCTAGTGGTGGTAAGCGCGATTGAAGAGCATCGGGTCCTGGGTTGGATTCCGAGGTTGGGCAAAGTGTTATTGGGTTTTTACATCCGGAATTTCTCAGTAGCAACCACAGAGTCTGGATTTGTGGCCGGTTGATTGCAATAGGCTCGCCCTCTATTACATGAGACTTAAACATAAGTTAAAATAACTGGCGAAATGTGGGTGTACTATTAGGTACACCTCTACCGAACCCTTCTGGGATTACTGGTGTGATAATGTTATGTTATGTATCAAAAGCATTGAATGACATTGTCAGGAGAGGGCGCCAGTTAGATAAAATTTGTGACAATATATGCGGAAATTGTATTGAAAAAAAAAATGCCTGAAAACGTAACGCTTAGTTTCGATTAAAACCACGCGGCAAAATAACCATGCAGCTGTAGCAGCTATACATATTTACAGTCATACAATTATACCAGGGAGATCTGTTTACATTCTCCAGATTCCAGGTAAAACTTTACCCTACTTCACAGTTGAGTGCAATTAACTAGCACAAAATTACGAATTTCAATTAAATAAAGTACCTACCTATGTGGTCGATGGTCACAGTTGTAAAAACAATTAATTGGACATGTTCCAATAGCTTACTAATGAGTTTTTCAATTAAGGACATTGAATTCGATGACTTCACACAGTAAACCGGCTTAATCTTTATCGCCGATAGCTATTTAAAGTGTTTACCACGACGAAACTAACTTGTAAAACATCACTAAAAACTATTTGACAAGTCCTTGTGATTTTATTTATGTTTCATGATTTAGTTGCGAAAAAAACGTGGTGGTTTTTGTCCTGTATACATCGGTCGCTCTTTCGCTCTCTCGTAGTCACAATTTGTAACACCGCCTCGGTGTACCGCCAGGAGTAATGGATTCTCTCTAGTGCGATATCCACGGTCCGATCGGTTTGACCGCGCTTTTAGTTTCAAAATGACGATAAATATAACATAACGTCACGCCTGTAATCCCCGAAGGTTTAGGCAGAGGTGTACCTAATAGTAATCCCACATTTCGCCAGTTATGTCTAAGTCCCATGTAGTAGGGGGCGAGCCTTTTGCCATAAACCGGGTACAAATCCAGACTCTGTGGCTGCTACGGGGATATTCTTGATGGAAAAATCCAGTAACACTTTGCCCAGCCAGGGACTTGAACCCAGGACCTCATGCTCAGCAGTCGCGCTTGCGACCACTGGACCAACGAGGCGGTCCACAAAATATGTCACTGTGATTTGTTTTTTTTTGCATTATCCCGCTTCATGGTTGTGCTCCGCACGCCCAATGGAAGGGCCGGTAATGATTATACTAGTTGGAAGTGTCCTGTTCTCACCTTGTAAGTCCTCCGCCAGTGGCTGCGGTTGTCGTGCAGCATGCGGCGCCACAGCATGGACATGACCTCGGGGAAGTGCTCGTACGTGAACGTGGCCAGCGCCAGCTCCTGCATCTGTTGGCCGGTGGGGCCCCACGCCTCGTCTGATGTCGCCTCCCGCACCTTGCCTTCTACTTCTGTGTAGTTCATTACTACGTTTGTGCTGTAACAATAGGAAAGGTTCTTGTTAATGATACTGCTATGAAAGGATCATGACCATCAACGGTACTGGTTTTTCTCATGCATCAAGATAAAAATTATATTACAATTATTTTCTTTATTTTTGAAGTCATTCTGCAATTAGAATGTCAATTTTGTATAGGGGTTTATTTTGTAAACTTAATAAGTTATGAAATTGTTTTGATAAAATGAATTACCTACTGCCGGCTATTCTTACGTTAAAGTGTTGCCAAAATCAAAATAAGTAAATATATTGACAACTCTAATCGATTTTTTTTGCATACGATTACAAATTAATATAAATGTAAAGTCATTGGAAAGGTAAATCGCGGGGTTTTTATACATAATAAAGCGAGATGATACTACTGTGGTGTGAAATAATTAGTATTTCACACACACAGTCTCACAGTAGTCTTATTATTTTGCTTTCAAAACTTTTTAAAGCAATTTCACTTTGTTGGCTAACGATACATAATATATGAATGATTGCATAGATTTTTTTTAATTATCTTGCTTCGGTTTGATATAAATCGAACCTTTTTAATAAATTAATGATTATAGAACTAAATCAGTCATTTGAAATAATTATGTGTCGAGTGTATTTATTCGAGTAATCGATTTTCATTTAAAATCTAAAGTGGCAACATTGGTGTTGGTGTCTCAAATCGAATTGTTATTGTCAAAAAGTCCAATGTCAATTGCGCGTGGTGCATACTGCATGCTAAGTTTGTTCATTGCGATTTAAGTATTACAGTTGTTTTGTGTTGATCGAGTCCTACTCTCCACAGTAATTGTGATATTCATTGTAACTATTTGTTTATTTCTTGTTTTCAATCACTATCGCTAACTTTAATGTGAAATTGTGAATCTTACGCCAGGACGTTTTACGCCAGGAAGTTTTCACTTTGTTTGAAGTTTGTGTGTGATTCGTATTTTGTTGTACTGTACTGTACTACTTAGCGACTACTGAAAATGTCGACCACTTCGCGTGAGGTACCGACAACAAGAACAATCGGCCGGCGAAACCGGTGTATCAACTGTTCTTTTGCAATCCTAAGAAACCAACGCAGGTATTCTTTGGAACAAGCTACTACTCAGATGATCAATGTGTTACAGTCATGGATAACTCCTACTCAGGTAAGCACATTCTTTTGACGTTTTCATACCTATCAGTCTATTTCTTGATTTCTCAGACAGTTTAAACCTACCCAGTCATTCTCTCGATTTTATATTTTAATTTTTGCTTTTTATAAATCACATATTAAAAACATAGACAAATGAAAGCATAAAATCAATGTCACAATTCTGACGTTGGAAGCACTCCATGCTTTAAGCACAAAATATAATTATGATGTGCGGCCCATTCAGTTAGACTTGAAGGCGGTGATTGTGACATTCCTTTGCTCATTCTATTATACTATATTCTAATGACCTTTTTTTATATTTCTTTTCAAATATATTTTTTTGATTGTAGCTGTCTCCAGGAAGTATAATTTGTTCCGAGTGTTTTGGACTGCTTCAAAATCGAGTTAACACAATGAGCGAAGGAAGTGCTATGCCTTTGCCTGCTCTTGGACATAGAAGAATCTGCTTTCCTTGTGGAAATTCTATCTTACGAGCACCAAGAACATACCCTGTGCGACATGATCGACAAGAAAGAAACATTTTAATGAGACTGGTTCCACTGCACTTGGTAAATATTTATTAGTATCTGATTGAAAATATGGAGTGTCTAATACAGAATCTGTCTACTTGGGCTAACAGAAAAAATATTTAAGCACCTCATTTTTTTTAGGTTTCCAGAATGGAACGTGTATGTGCTGCATGTTGGAGATCAGCTATGAGAGAAGTACAGAGGCAACAGCAGCATGATTCAAATCGTCCTACTGTAGCACATGCTGTGTCAAGTGATGATTTCAATATTCCTGAGCCACCTCCACTTCCATCTTCAAGACCAATAGCAGTTCAATTAGCGGCACCAAAAATCACATCATCTTTATATAGACGTGCTGCAAACACATCTGGCCACTGCATATTCGTTAATTGTTTTGAAAATGAACGTCTACTTGTACCATGTGCTATAAAAGATTTATTATTGTATCATTATAAATTCTATGTACCATCTGGTGCACGTGTTTGTCGTCACCACTTGGATCACGGTTCTTGGAATGAATTAACCTCCCAATTGAGGGATTTTACTGGTAGTCAATTTGATAATATTATGACTATGATGCAGCGAGCAGCTAATAACAGATTTGATTTTTCTAATATTAGGATGATGCCTCCATATTTATGTCATTATTGGCTTGGATTCAATGCTGACCAGTTTTATGATTTACTTAACAGTATCCCAAATCTAGCAGAACAGGTACCAAATGCTTCTATAGCCTTGTGCATATATTTAGTTAAGGTAAGAACTGGTGACAGTAATGAAAGGTTGGCTACTCTTTTTAATAAACCTCGAACCACTTTAGAACGGTGGATGTCAAAAGCAAGAAATTGTTTAATGAGTGATTTTGTCCCCTTGCACTTAGGATTTAATCATCTTACTGTACAAGATGTTGCTTCTCGAAATAAGATTATACCAGAAGGACTGTTTAGTAATCCTGATTTGCCAACAGATGTTAAACCTGCAATAGTTATATGTGATGCTACCTATATTTTTGTGCAAAGTAGTTCAAATTATTTGTTTCAGAAACAAACCTACAGTTTGCAAAAACTAGACAACCTAGTTAAACCATTTTTGATTGTGTGTTGCGATGGCCACATTGTGGAATGTCTTGGTCCATACAAAGCCACTCTTAATGATGCTACAATCACAAGTTTAAACTTAAATAATGAGGGATCTTGTATAAGTTCATTTTTTAGAAGAGGTGATATTTTTCTTCTTGATAGAGGATTTCGAGATGTTATAAATGAACTCCAAGAACACGGTTTTGTCACCCACATGCCAGAGTCTCTCCTCGAAAATGAACACCAATTAACAACCCAGCAGGCAAATCGGTCTCGTCTAGTAACCATGTGTCGCTGGGTTGTAGAAGTAGTCAATGGTAGGATAAAAAGAGACTATAGACTATTCCGTCATGTATTCAATAATAGAGCTGCTATGCACCTCAGTGATGATTTTAGGATTTGTTGTGCCTTATTAAATAAGTTTCATGTTGCCATAGATGACCCACCGGAGGCTTTGGAATATGTTACAATAGCTAAAAGTAGACTTTTTCTAGTAAACTATCTGGCAACATATGTAGAGCAAGAAAATCTTAACAGAAGGAGAGCTAGCTTCCAAACAATTGATGGCAATCATCCTCATTTGGATAGATTCCCACGACTCACAATTACTGACCTTAAGCGGTTTGCTCTAGGTACATATCAATTAAAACAGGCCAGATCTTACTTCGGGGAACATGTTCGTCAGTCTGGAATATATTCAGTGGAAGTGAATACTGAAATTGATGAGGATATTCCTCTGATTTTAGGCCTAAATAATTATTTGTTAAGAGGTAGGATTAAATCCAGGCATGTGAACAGTCGTACATATTACACGTATTTATTAATAAGCAGAGACGATGCTGTAGCAAATACATTGCAAGCCATAGTAGGTTATTGTTGCAACTGCCTTGTTGGTAAGCGAACTGTTGGCTGCTGTGCTCACATAATGACAGTGGTGTGGTTTTTGAGTTGGGCTCGATACAATGATATCACTGCTCCAGCATCTTATTTAGATGATTTTTTTAATGAAAATGATGAATGAAGTCATTCGCTGTTCCTATATGAATAGGTACCTACCTACTTACTGTAAGGGTTAGATATACTATGATTGATTATATACCTACCTACATATTTAAAGTGCTACCAGTGTCACTGGATCAAATTAAAGATCTCTTTGAATTCTATTGTTTTTTTTTTTACAGCTCTCTTTTTTTTTGTATTTGTAACTGTTTTAACAGGAAATATAAAGGCAAGGTACTGATTTATTTAAGTCTCTATCCCATCAGATATGCTAATTAATCTGCTCTCCAAACTACGACCTTACTTACCTCTCTATACACGACGGATATTTCTATTTTGAGGTTAAGTTACGTTTTCTAAAAAAACTTGGAAATGCGGGTTTTGATTCCAAAATGGCAATTGTAGATGGTTATTTGGTTAATTTATAAACCATCTAAAACAACTTTGGAATTGACGCAAATCTGTACCGTGGTCCATATTGTCGTGGTCATGATCCTTTCGTGTTCTGGTCTCGGATAGATGGCTGTCCTATTTGGTTTGGGATCAGATTAGACAAATTGTTTTTTTTTTTTTACTGTTACTGTTTTTGTTGTTAGCACTTGTAGTATTGGTGTAAGTTCCTTATAATCGTGTAGATCTACTAGTGATATACAGGTTATCTCACTTTCATTGATAAATCTAGAGTAGAATGATCAACCAACAAAATAACAAAATAGAGAGATCTATTGCAGAGAAAATACGAGTTGAGAAGCACTTAGTTTCACCGAGATGCAATGTGCACATTGATTAATATTAACTAGGTACTACTCAACAGCGATGCAAACAATATATTGTGTCGCAGAGCTATATCGTACACAATCGTAAATGTTTTCCACGGCCATATAATTAAAAGCAAGATTGTGATCTCTATCAATTCACAGTAAAGTGCGAAAACTGGCAACTTTGATTTCGATAAGATATTTACCGGAACTTATACAAAATTATGTCGAAATGTTATGACATACACATCGCACGCTTAATAATATACTGACCGATTAGTGTTTCGGTCAAAGTTTAATTAAGTATACCAAGAAGTTTATTTTAACACCCTCTTTCGGCCGATCTCGGATTTTTTTTGATATCTTGTTTCTAGGCGGAGTTAAACCTATATCTGTCTCTTTCACACGCAAACGTTTCGGCAAACGTTTTTACGAGACAGAGACAGATATCAGTATGCGTCAAGGACTAAGATCGTAATCATAACAATAAGAACATACATTGAATAAAATACGGACTCATTTCAAAATATGTGACCAGTATTAAAATCTCACTTCATAGTATAAGGACCCATACCTTAATAATGAGTATTCTTTAGTTATATATTAAATAAAACACGGACTCATTTCAAAATGTGTCACCAGTATTAAATCAATGTAACTTTATATTTTATATTAAAGTGACGCATCTTGAGGAACAATTTTTTTAACCGATTAATTTATAGTAAAAAATCTAAATTTCTTTAAAATTATATTCAAATATACAATACTCACTTTATCAACTATCCCTACAATACATTATTTCATTATATAAAGCTATTTTCTTTGAGTAATAAGCCATTTTGTAAGGTAAGTCAGGTTTGCTAAATCGTTTTTAGCGATTTCTCGAAAAACGTCTTTTTTGAGTTATGTCAGTATATGATTAAGCGTGCGACATGTTCTATCTAGGATTCTAGGAGATCATAACGGTAATTATACCATTGCAGTGGAATTTCTTAAAAAACATATCTAAGTACCTACCTGAAGTTAAACGCAAACATAAAACTTTACTGTAAGTTAAAAATTCGAAGATATGTGCCATCCACCAACCCGCCCGGGACCTACGTCGTGCATTTCAGTCCGCTCCCTTCTCAGAGAGGAAGTCCGTCTCACATTATAGGCTGATTGTCTAAATATGTCTAACAGTGAAAAAAATGGCCCCAAAAAGGTATAACTCATAAAGACACCAGGCACGTCTTAGCCTTATTGTAGGATCAGCGAGGGCGTACCTATCACAATAACAATGTCAACATCACAATAGTGTATAGTGCCGCTTCACACCTTGAACTTGAGCACTTTACGGCGCATTTTACGGTTTATTGTACTCTGTGAAGTACTTAGCTTTGATACCATGAATGAATGAAAGCCATGAACTAGTATTCTTTGGAACTGTTTTTAATGAACATAGGACATTAATTAAAAGAAACGATAGGTTAGGGAGAGGTGTACCTCTATAGTACACCCACATAAAATAAATAGAGGGCAAGCCAGTTGCCATCAAATAGGCACAAGTCCGTAGTCCGATACGTTGCATTTGTCTAATGGTCACAAGCGCTGCTGCTGAGCGTAAGGACCCGGGTTCGATACCTAGGTCAAGCAGTGTTACTGGGTTTTTCCACCACGAATTTCTCAGTAGCCTAAGATAAAATTATGCGAGGATATGGAGAAAGTTTCATTCTAAAATGTTTTTAATGATGTTATGTGGGTGATCCACTATTCAAGGAAAAGTTGATAATAATTACTCGATACCGTCGTTACTCGTGAATGCCTTGTGAAACTGTGACGTTTGTTTGTGAAACATGTATCTAGCCCAAATATGGACTTATAACCAACAGGTAAAACAAATATTTTCGCCAAGATCGGACTAGGTTATTTAGGAGGCCATTCTTAGATAGGATCAATGAATTTTTAGAAGTACTGCATCCGATTGGCTCCAGAAGTTATTCCTTGCCAAGCAGTTGGGCAAGCTTGAAGCGTTCTTATTCTCAAGAGATTGACAGTAAGCAGTTAACGAGCTCCCGAAAGGTGTAAAGACATTAAACTTTCTACGTTGATGCCGATACTTTAATACGCGTCATAGGTACCTACTTTCATTATTATATCCTTATTTGGGAAGGAAACTAATAATGGAACAATGGTATCAATAAGTGGAACAATTTATTGTGATTTTAGTTGACCTAAATATTAATACAATTGTGGAACGAGGATATAATTTCCTAAATAATCAGTTTTAGGCATTTTTTATCAGAACTCGTTATGTTCGGATGCGGTTGGAAAAAAACTAGGACAAAAATAAAATAAAAAGGGCAGGAGGATGGTGATTTAGGCTGAGGCCAAACGAGCGTCATTTTAGAGCTGTGAGTCGCGTAAAATGAGGTTTCATACTAAAGTCCTGTACCACACGGCGACTCATTTAACGCGACTCACAGCTCAAAAAATTACGACCGTTTGGCCTCAGCCTTACACAAGATGCGCAGATCGTCACTCATTGGTCACCTGATGGAGGAAATCGCCACCAAGGTAGACCGCGGCGAAGGTGTGTCTAATCTTGTTTGCGGGGCGAACGGATCGCACAAGACAGAGAGGTTTGGAAGGAGAAAGGAGAGGCCTTTGCCAAGCAGTGGCTGAACTTGGAAGGCAAAAAAAACAACGCTACGCCCGTGAGACTGCGTTTCCACCAGAGATGAGCGAGGGAGCGTAGCGAGGGATGTGTGTGGAACTAACTAATCACATAGCTAAGATACCTCAAACTGTGAAAAAGAAGCGATATTATCCAATATTGGTAAGTTTCACACACATTCCTCGCTACGCATTCTCACTCATCTCTGGTGAAAACCCAGCATAATTAATCCCCGAAGAGCTATGCAGCATTGTGCGTATAGTAGCACACACAGATATCATTTTATGATTTATTATCCCTCTCTAGTTTTGTATAATTTTATTCCATTGCCTAGATATCAATTTTCTGTAACACATAGCTTTTAAATATTGCCTCTCATTCCATCACCAATTACAACCGATTTACCATACGTCAATTAACTGTTTCAATAGCCGTCCGTACGCAATACTTACGGAGATCAACAAGTTATTCGCATACGAGAGGTTGCGCAACCGCAGTGAAAGGTTACAGCAAGGTTGCCGCGATGCAAGCGAGTGGGTGAAGTTTTTGGCTCATTTGTAACTGGTAGAATGATAACAGCTGAAATTTGGTGGCGAAATAGAGAGCCTATATGAATGGAATGATCTTAGGAAATCCTTCTTTTGAATGCCAGAGCATAAACGCACGCGCGTGCCCTCCACGCCACAAGCCACAATTTCACGCAAATACCTACAAAAAGAATAGGGATTCCAAAACTATTTAATTGTTTATTTCGTGATATAGTGCACCGCACATTTTTTGTCACATATTTGTGTCGTTTGCGTCTAGCACGCGCTTGCTCGTCACGAATACATTATGTGACAATGGCATTCAAAAAGTTAAAGAATGAAAAGGAAAATAAGGATTGTAGTTAAATTTCTAACAGTCCCAGTTCATAGAACCCAATTGCATGTTCCAGGCGATATCGTAATTCCAACCCTTGGCAGTGGACAGAGCGTTGGAAATCCAACTGTGCTTGGTCACCAAGGCATTCATTTCAGTGTCACCGTCCTATGCTATCTCTGTCACTGTAAGATGAATTTAAGAGACAGAAATACTTGACAGTAAACATACAAGTTCGGAGGTTCGAACGTCCAAAAAAGACAGCTGGCAAATTATTTACTGCTTTAAAACCAACAAAAGAAGATAAGACTATCTTCTTCTTAGCGTGTCGATGGCAATCTTAATTGTGTCAGCCCAGAACTGAGATACCAGTTTGGCACTTTCGGTAGCGTCCATCAGTTCCTGTAGTGAACAAACAACAGGGCACCCAGGACACGATATTAAGTGCCCCATTGTTTGTGGAACAGCACCACATTTATACTCCAGGGCAGTCATTAATGAATCTCCACCTGAGCTGTTTTTCCTTGCTGCGGCCAACCTGGGTCCGGGTCCAGTCATATGTGGATCATTATGCAAATGTTGAACTAAGAAATGCTTTTCCATGTATGATGCTGATAACTAACAAAGTTAATTACTTATACACATAGGCAGTGTGGTGTAGGAAAATCAATTCCTTAGTTTACACTATGAGAAGTGATGCACCTGTTACAGTCGCTGATTTATTGATACTTTGGTCTTAAGGGAAAACTATAGTGTTAATTAAACATATAGTAGAATGATACCATTATGCAGACAAAAGAATTTTCATCCAAACTAATATTATAAATGCGAAAATAACCCTTGTTTGTCCATCTGTTAGTTACCCTTTCATGTCTTAACGGCTGAACGGATTCCGATGAATTGGCACATAAGCAGACCTTGACCTGGAGTAGAACTTAGGATTAATTTTATCTCGGTTATCCATTCCAAAGGACAACTTTCGACATGCACACGGGCGCAGCCTGAATGATAGAAATAAAGTTGGTAGGAGACAAGATTATAGCCACCCTATTATTCATTGCTTTACTGGAAGTAAACAAATAATGCAGTACCATAATTGCTTTTCAATTAGAGTCAAGTGGCTGAGTTTGTGGATTGCTTGCCTGAGAGGGGTCGATTCCAGCAAATATTTGTATGACCTACAAATAATACTTGTTTCGGGTATTTCTGTTTGTGTATGTATATGTTTAGAAGCATATCATCATCATCTGCCTAGCCTTTTCCCAACTATATTGGGATCGGCTTCCAGTCTAACCGGTTGCAGCTGAATACCAGTATTTTACATGGAGCGACTACCTATCTGACCTCCACAACCCAGCTAGTACTGGGGAATACGACACCCCTTGGCCTTGGCCTTGTTACCCCCTGTTTCGAAGTTACATACACAGAAAAATAACTATTAAGTATTTCTTTTTCTTCGAATTTATATATGATGGAAAGAAAGTATTTCCGCGGAAAGCATTATAAACTTTATATCAATTATGTAATATACAATTAGATAATAACTGAATTCCCGAGTTTGCGAATTATCCAGCATACACGCGACTCGTTTTCTTGCTTGTACCTAGTCTGTATGTTCAATTATCACAAAGTTCGTTATGCTTTATAACAAAATCTGGAATGATCCTAAGCAATGTAAATTGAGGCTTAGGTAAAAGAATCCACTACACTATAAAACCAAAAGTAAACCCCAATTACTATAACAATCTAAACTAAACACCCAACTAATAGAACTTACCTACTTTGTAAAACATTATAAATTAATTAAGAACAAAAGATAAGGAAAAAAACTCGCTTTGATTTCCTGAAACAGTTTGTTATTTGCTTTGACTGAAAACTGTTGCAGGCAATGATTACAAATAAAAATACTCAAACAACACGACTAGTACTGGACATTGTGCAGAATTCATGTTTTTATTCATTTACTCACAATACGAGATTGGTCACACATTAGTGTGCAGTGTTATACTAAGGACTCTGCACACTAATGTGTGAATTCATTCCAATTAGCAATGAAAAACCTACTGCCAACTAACTATTGCCCACACCGTCACCCACATCAAGGATGAAAATTATCCCAAGAATATTCAAAACGAGAAGAGAGAAGAGTGGATTTTTTTAAAACAGAAAACAAAGGCCTTTGCTAGACCATGGGATCCTATAGACTCAGACAAAGTAATGTCAAGAATATCCAGAAGTGGGTAATGTACCATAAAGAACACCACACACCACACACCTGCATCAAACAAATAATTTAAAGAAATTAGTGTCAAGGCAATCATGACTTGCAGAACTCTTTATCTTTCTTAAATAAAGGGTGTAAAAAGACCCTTAACGAAGCCGAAGGGTACTTGTTCTTCCCGTTAATGCGATCATTTTTTTCTTCTAGACCATACCTGGGAACCTTCTAGTTACGGAGATATTGGGGGTCAAAGTTCCAATTTTTTCACAAGTTTTTTTTTAAATACTACTTTTTAAGGTTCTAACTTTACTCCAATTACCTCCATGGTCCGTTTACTATTCAAAGCATCCATCAGCAATAAGTTTTGAGCGCATTATATTGAGTTTTACCGTAAAATGTGATTTTTGACCCCAAAAAAAAATTTCGTTTCCCAGCAAATTTTTTTGCGTAAAGTTACTTCGTTTGATGTACAGAATGCTTGGTTGACGGCTTGGTGAAGGGTCTGTTTACACCCCGTATAGAATGTTGATACCACCCTAAATCAATCTTATAATAAGACTGGAATTATGTACTTCCTGGAACTGACGGGAATGTATGCTTCCAGTCAGTTCCATCCATAGTAGTTAAACTATTGGATAAACCTCTTGAAGTGCAGCCAAAACTGCATTGTGTGTAAAACAATAAGATTTGCGAGACCAAGACCTTTACAAGACATTTTGGAGAGAAGCCAGGGAGAAAGAAACAGTGGTATAAAGATATAAATTATCTGCATTCTGCTCTGTTTATTTTAAGATAAATCTTATTATGACACATTGTCATGCTAAATGTTTATTTTGGAGCTTGCTTTTTGAATTTAAGTTGGTCATCATACTCTTTAAAATTTTTTGCATGCTTTCTTCTAATAAAACATCTGCAATAGTCATCATCGGAATAGTCACTTTCAGTAGCTATAAGAAAATTAATTTTAATTTACTTGGGGTCAGCACAGCATGATGGCTACTTTCAAAAATAACTAATAGTCATCACCAGCCCTTTTTAGCCATGTTGTACTTCATTCAACACAATCATCATTTCTTTGGTCTTTCCCTAGTCTCATAGCCATTCACATTCATACTCATAATTCTTTACTAACATAATTGTTCAACTGATAAAATGTCCACAGTTTTTACTAATATAATTATGGTTATTTCACATTCTGTACATAAAAAGTGAAATACAGTGTTCATAATTTAATTTGTAACATATTGATTAATTTTAGTTTCCATTGCCTCTATGTACAGATATGGCAACTTGTTTCACTGTTTGCAGGGCAATGGACAACACTTGATTGTGTCAATGGTGAAATTCTTTTCCCAAGGTTAAACAGTTTAGTTGAATTGCTCATGTATGGGCTATTACGTTAACTTGTTTATTTTTACCATCAGAATTAACAGTGCTGACAACATTTTATAGCCATGCATCATGTAGTATAGAAAGTAAAAGGTGGTTTATTGTAATTCATTTTAAAACAAAGTTGGTTTATTGTAATTCATTTTTAAACAATGGATAGACTCTGTGAAAAACCATAGCTGGTCATCATCTGCTAAGCCTTTTCCCAACTATATTGGGGTCAGCTTCCAGTCTAACCGGATACAGCTGAATATCAGTATTTTACACGGAGCGACTGCCTATCTGACCTCCACAACCCAGTTAGTACTGGGTAATTCGATAGCCCTAGGTAAGACTGGTTGTCAGGCTTTGTGGGCCACTGACTACCTCTGTGAAAGACGATAGCTAGTGATATGGCTAAAAAGACGAGGAGACATACTGCACCCATCTCAAATAAATTCGAATAGAACAGGAGAATGATGATTGCAATTCATTTTTTTTTCTTCTGTAAATTGATTTTAAGAAACCATATGGCACAGCAAAAATAAATGTCATGTTTTAAAACTGTGCAAGGTGAGCGTTTTCTGTTTATTAGTGATTGTTAAGTTTCTGCTGCTAACAAAAATAATTATCTTACTGGAATATTAATTACATTCTTAGGTAATCGCACATATTACGCAGAGTATAATTAGCTTTGTATGATCATTATGAGTCTGATTAGTAGATGTTTGAACCATCTCTTAGAGCAAAATAGTATAGCTGAATTAAATAAATGAAAGTTATCATTGTGTCTCCGGATTATGACGAGATAAATATTTCTGTATGTTTACCAGATCTGTTTTGAATGTGGTGAAAAGTGAAAACTAATTAATAGCTATTAGAACTTAAAAATTACATACTACTTCTAAGAGTGGCTATGATAAATATTGGTAGTTGGGTCTACTAATATTTAGCACATTTGAGAGTTTGTTAACTTGTGACAAATTACTGGTCATTACATTATTCTTTAATTTAATAAATTATTTGGGATTTTTAAACGCAAAATTAAAGTAATGAATGCAAAGATCACTGCTATCCAGTAATTTTCGTCTAGTAGTTAAATTTTGCCGCCGATAAATAACTTAAACGTGGAACCGGTCGCTAATCTACCAATTCATTAGGCAGAGCACTGATAACATTCATTTTCAGTACACTTCGTCTATACACTCCCTATCTTCATTCATTATACCGACCAAGACGGGTTTGCAAAAACACTCAAGTAAATCGTTCCTAAGTTAAATACATCAAGATCTATGCAAATTTATCATCAAGGTTCGCAAAAAATGCAATAAATAACCACATTAGTGAAACAGATTGCTGCAATTTACATAAAAATTAACAAAAATGTTCGTCAGACTTACACTTTGTCCGCCAACTCCCGCACCTTCCACATACTTATAAAACGGTCCATTTTTGCTGTTTATCAATAAAAACGATATTCAAAACACAAAATCACTGTAATTTAATGAGCGTTAACATAAAAATTAACTAAAAACTCGCTCTGATGATTTGGCTGACATTCTTGCAAAATGGCGAGTGGGCAAATGTTGCCAGGTGGCGAAAAGAAAAAAAATATTAAAACGTAGCGTGAGCTGTAAAACGGAACGTTTTTTTTAATACAACCGCATGACAGCACATAGACAGTGTCGCCACCCTGAATGAGAAAACGAAGGACCAGTATTAGTGTTTGATCCAATCGTTTATTTTAAAACACGGAATCGTGGCAGCTCAGTCAAAACTGACCTCTTTTGACTGCATGTTTTGGGGCACAGACCTTCCAGAGAGCCGGATAGGAGGTGGAATATTGTTTATATATTATATAAAGGGTGTAAATAGACCCTTAACGAAGCCGAAAGGCACTTGTTCTCCCCGCTATTGTGATCATTTTTTGTTCTATACCATACCTGGGAACCTTCTAGTTACGGAGTTATTGGGGGTCAAAGTTCCAACTTTTTCTTCAAATACTAATTTTTAAGGTTTTAACTTTACTTTAAATACCTCCATGACCCGTTTTCTATTCAACGTATCCATAAGCACAATGTTTTGAATGCGTTACATTTAGTTTTACCGTAAAAGGTTATTTTTCACCCAAAAAAAAAGTCGTTTCCCAGCAATTATTTTTGTGTAGGGTTACTTAATTTGATGTACAGAATGCTTAGTTGACGGCTTCGTGAAGGGTCTGTTCTTCTTCTTAGCGTGTAAGAAGAGGGTTTGTTTACACCCTGTATTGTTATTTATATATTGTTTAGATGCTTGCTCGTTGTTGGCCTTTCTCGGGGAACTGGGGTAGATTGAATGATTTTCCCACCCATACGCAAAATATGCGCTTTGGACGTGGAGTTGCGGACACCAGCCGTTACACCATCACCAGCACATACATTATAGCCTATAATGTAACAATCCAAGATTCGATTTTGCACAGAAACCACTGATTGTTACAAATAGTATAATCATAATCATAATCATAAATCTTTATTTATCTCAACATCAGAAATTACAGGCGCTGGTATATGCACAATCTTATATAGAGAAAGGTGTCTGAAGTAGGAAGGTCCTGAGGTACAGATCACCTCTCCGGCTTAGATATAACATTTATTCATAGCAATATTCTAGAGATAAAATTGGAAGTAGGTAAACAAGTACCTACTAAAAATTAATTATTTGAAGTTTGACATTTAAAACAAAATTTGAAATTGAAATAACAACATAAACTACTGGAACATTATGTACGAAATACTAATAGTTTAACAGTTGTACTATAGTAAAGACATAAGAAACAAAAAAATAAATTTATATAAATTATGCTTGCAAGCATTATAAAATAAAATAAAAAATGTTTGTACAAAAAAGTGAATTAGTATATGTTCATAAGTATTATGTACATACTAGTACACGAAAACAAAAATTAAAACTAAAAGGATGAAAGTGGAAATGGGGTGATGAAAAAACATTGATGCAATGCGTGAGTATATGTGTGTGTAAATTTGTGTGTGCGAATCTAAGAGTGTAAATGTTTGAGTGTTTATGTGTGAGTGTTAAGACACAGGTTTAAGTAAATTTTCTGTGGAAGCGTAGTCAAGACTTAATAGCCAGGTGCGCAATTTTCTTTTACAAATAGCTTTAGTATGTGTGTAAATAGATATTTTAATATTAATTGAATTATAAAGAAAAGTGCCAAGAAAGGCGAAAAATTTTTGGGAAAAACTAGTGTTGAATCGGATGATTGGACAAACATTTGCTGATCTTCTATTTTGGGTAAGGAAATCGTGATCTATGGGAAGTTGAGAGTGTTTTTTTAGTACAGTCATGAGTATGAACAACTGCCGGACCGTTAGAACTTTGCAGTGTTGGTAGAGATCGAAGGTTGGATAGCGAATTGGGAAATAACAACTAACTTTTAATATAGCTCTTTGAGCTCTCTCTAAATTAATTAAATACGATTTAGAAGTGCCTCCCCAGGTGGTAATGCAGTAGGCTAGCAAAGACTGGCATAATGCGAAATAAACTGATTTAATTACTGAAGTATTTGAAATATGACGTAGATTTTTAAATATGTAGATCAATTTGCGGGTTCTTTTAACTAAAGTTTCAATGTGTTGTTGGAAGCTGAGACGGTAGTCTATAATTATGCCAAGATATTTGATAGATTCCGTTTTTAGTAATACAGGACAACAACAATGATTGATTGTATTACATGAGTGGGCTTTCAAGTTGAAGTTCGGTTGATCCTGAGGTCTAAGGGAATATGTTATGTATTTCGTTTTATCGACATTTAGGGTAAGTAAGTTAGCATACAACCATTTATACACTGTATCAAAGCCTTGTTGAGCATAATGATGAACCTCTACCCATGTATCAGCATCGAATACCAAAGCAGTATCATCTGCAAAAGTAATGATCTTTCCGTTTTGTAGCTTAACGTTACATAAATCGTTTATGTAAACTAAGAATAATGTTGGGCCAAGGATGCTGCCCTGTGGAACGCCGTACTCATTAGGCAGTTCGTCACTGATCCAATTATCTATTTTGGTAATTTGCGTTCGGTTGGACAAATAGTCAGTAAAAAGTTGAAGTGACTGACTTCTCACACCCATATTTTCTAATTTTTTTATCAAAATGGGAACAGATACTGTGTCAAATGCTTTGGCTAGATCGAGGTAAATGGCTAAGGTCTTTTTTTTAGTATCTAGTTTATTAACTAAGTGATCAATTAGTTCATGAACGGCTTCAGCTGTTGACCTACCAGATCGAAAACCAAACTGTGATGGAGATAAGAGGGAATGTTGTTCAAGATAATTAGTAAGTCTGGAATTCATTAGTCGTTCTAAGATTTTTGATAACGTAGGGAGAATAGATATTGGTCTATCGTTAGTATCGTTACAGGTTGCGCCATATCTAGGGGTTGCGCACTGTAATGCACGGTTCTCCTTACTCCCCGATGTAATACTCGAATCTAGACCTGTACACTACCATGATGACAGGAAAGTCACAAGGTGACAGAATAATTATTTCATTAAAATGAAATGTGTAACAGGAACCTCATCTGTCAGCACGGAATCGCAATTGTCCATGCTCCTATCCTTTTTGTCGCTCAGAACCATCATTTGCTAGACCGAGAAACAGAGCGTGCTGCTGAGCGCATCGTCGATGTTGCGGCGTGCCAGACCACTCCCGCGCAGTGGCTGAGCGATTGCCTCCTGAGCTGCGCGCGGGTTCGATTTCCGCACGGATCAAATATTTCTTTATCCTACAGGTAGTTGTTCCGGGTCTGGCTGTTGTGTATGTGAGTTTAAATGTGTGTAAACGCACCCACGATTCTTGTATTATATAGTGTATTATCTATGCCCACGATACAGGAGAAATTCAATGTGAGACAACTTTAAAAAAAAAACCACTAGTGTTTAACACATAGAACATCTTGAGCCCCCAACTTTGTAGACTGATTACTTAAACGTCTTGTGCCCGGCATGGGCAAAAAATATAGTTCTATAGCTGACTGAAGACCTTCCCCAGGCATCATCGACCGGTCCCTACTTACCACATCTAGCCGATTACCGCAACCGTCGATCTCGTTTGCTTGTCCGAAAAACAAAACAAATTATTTCTTTTTATACCATTTTATTTTAATTTGTTTACATAGCCAATTATTACAATATCAATATAGAATGGTCATCGAACTTCAAAATACGTTCTAAAGGCCCGTATGAAATGGCCTCGACTCAAAACACTTTCTTAGCTAGTTTTACACATCACAATGCACTTCTAAGCTTAGTCTAAAGTAGCAAAATCTCTTAATTTACTGCTAAATTCCGTGTCCTTTTTTTTTACATCCAATCTTATCTACAGATTCATAAAATTCCTTGTTAACTAGCATAACTGGCCAAATGTTTGGTGTACTATACAGTTTTGCTCAATCCTTCGGGGTAGCACCTTAATTTACTAAGCATGATTTAAAGTTTTATGAAACTTTCCGACAATGCTAATAATTGTGCAAATAAAATACAAGTGTTGCCACACCAAAAAACATAAAACTCCTACAAAGGCCATCGCATACAGGTTCGTTAACTTTGAAAGCTAAGCTGTCGTAAACTAGATCCAACTCTTACATAGACAGTCCGTTTTCCTTCTAATGAGATCACCCCATTAGAAGGTCATACATCATTTCTTGGCTAAGGTGTCACTTTGGGGCTGGGCGCCGTAGTACTGCCACAGTTCTATAGCCTTGTTGGCTACTACTTCTTCACATTGTTCTGGAATCTGGAAAAGTATAAGAAAAGAAAATTAGCACATCAAAGTATATTTTTTTTAAACATTTGCCATGCTGGGCAAATAATTTAAGATCCTTCTGGATAAGAATGGAATTATATTCATCAAACGCTTTTAGAAATGATCCCATGGGAACATACTACTGGGATAAAATAATCCCGAGTTCTCACCCATTTCCAGGTTATGGTCTAAATTTTATCGAAATTTGTTCAGCCATTAAGCTGTGACAAAAAAACACACTTTCACATATTTTTCCTTTTGTAAAGAATAAATTGCCCCACACTAGGAATTTCTGTATTCTGGGTGCGTTTACAAATATTTAAACACATTTGTAGGTCATACAAATATTTGTTACGTGCGGGGATCGAACTCACGACACGCCACTGCGCCAACCGTGCCGTCAAATTAATTAATATGTTAACATTATATTTTATAGCAATATCTATGATGTATTTCGATAGTATTACTTTTCTTTTTTTTTACCTCAGACACACATTTCAGCACTTCGTCAGCATTCTGCGAGCGCAATATATTTCTGCGTAACGTTACGATCAACATAACGGCGGCAAAAGCAAGTATTTTTGGCGCTCCACTGCATATCTTGTCCCATATTCTGAAGAAAACAAAATAAAAATTGTTCCGGAGGATACACAAAAGATGAAGTCCTGTACATACCAGGGTTGTTGCGAACATCAGCATCCGCTGATCTTCAGCATCATTTTCAACATCAGCATCAGCATCAGCATCCGCATTGATCGATGCTGATTATTAATGCTGATTATTAATACTGAAGTTCGACTCGAGACATGACCGATTATATCACGTGTAGTTTTTGCCTGCGACTTTGACCAATTAAAAGATCGTCTGCGGGGATTGTGATTGCAAACAAACACAAACTTGTCAAGTTTTTTTTTTTTCCATTATCTGTTGAGTGTTATCCGTTGAAAAGTGGAATATGGACGGATTTTAAATTAAGGAGTCAAGAAACTGCAAACTGCAATTTTTGTAACAAGGATTATTCACGCAAAGGGCGTACTATGTACTATTACGTACTGATTTTACTTTTTCCCTGTTTTTTTAAGAAAATAATTAAAATCAGCATCAGCATCAGCATCCGCTGATGTCAATGATAAAAGATCAGCATCAGCATCAGCATCCGCTGATGTGAAAAAAATATGCATCAGCAACAACCCTGGTACATACACAATTATTAATATTTTACAAATTCTTACTTGGTAAGCGAAGTGTCGTCCAAAACTCCCGCAAAACAACAGTTGAACCATTTTGTGAGTGGCAACACTTCCAAAGCATTGATGTCAACCAGATGACTGAAAAAGAAAGCATGTTCAAACCAAGGGCTGTTTAACTTATTTTTTACAAATTATACATATCAAATAAAAGAGCCAAAGCAAGAAAAATGCAACAAATGAGAAAAAAAACATTAAAACTTAATTAAAATCCATTTCAAAGCATGGCAACTGTACTTGCAGCCTATCTGTGAGCTGTGCGAGTTAATGTTAAAAATATATTTTAAATAAAGCCACTCATATAAATTTTCAACTTACTTGAACAAATCCCCATCTTCCTTCTCAAGCATGGTGGTGAACGCCTCCTTCAGCTTGGGCAGATCCCTTTGCATGTTACGCACCACATCGGTCAGGCTTTTTGCCACCCAGTACACATCCACCTCATCATCGTACAGTTCTAGTAAAGTGTTCACTATTGGCACGAATGTGTCGGCAGACTGGGGAAGAAATTGACGATATTAGAAAAGAATATGATTTCGTATTTTATAGAAAATTGGTGTCTTTGAGAGTAACTTTCAGTCAATCAATTAATATGCCAATAAGTGGTGTGTAAAAACCTATTGTACATTGAGACTCGGATTTTCATGTTTGATAGAGAAATAAAAAAAAGGTGTGTGCAAAATTTCAGCTCAATTGGTTGGGGGCAACTGGTTTGAAATTCAGTTGCAAGATTTGACTAATAATAAGTCTTAATTTTATGCATATTGCCATTAAAGCTCTACTCATACGATCGTATCTCCCATTATGTATTACCCAAATATTTCAAGCAGAGACAAAAGCATCTATCTGTGCTAATCTTACCGAAAAACTATTGCGCAGTTTGGGTGTATAAAATGTTTGATACAAAATGTGCATGATTATCATATACACACATATATACATTACAACATCAATTTTTGAAGTATTACTCACAGAGAAATTAGTCTCCGGGAACAACGGAGGCTTCCTCTCCTCATTCTCCAGCAGCCACATCTCCAACAGCACTTGACAGCGTGGAGCATCCATGTCCACCAGCTCAAACATCTCTACCGCATACAACAAGTCTTGGTACTGCTCCGTGCGCTGTTCCATCACATACTGGTGGGAGTCTGGGTAGACGGGCAGAATGTCTGGAATAGTTCATGGTTCATGAGTTGACCATACAAACAAACTTCATGACTTATTCCTAAGAAGGTAGGCAAAACTACATAATGCTACCTGCTAGGATCATTACAAAGGAGTTTGTGCAAAACCTTATATTTTTTTAAATTGGGACTTATTTATTTTGACTGATTGTTATTGCAGATTTTTTTTTAACAGATGTTTATGAGATATTTAAGTAGTTACGTGGGTACTTTAAAATGAGATTATGTACAATAAGAGGTTCTTTGGTTATAGTTGGCAATTTGGAGAAAGGTGGTTGGTTGGTTGGTATAGTGCCGCCTAGTGATCCTTAGCTGAAATCCAATTTTTACTACTACCACATAGTCATATACGTATATTCCAACTGTGATCATCACATTTATTTGTCATTATTAGAGAAAGATAGCTATCTATTCCTTTGAAAAAAGGATTTTTTGGGTTTTTCAACCTTCGCTGGTGAAAGCGGGGCAGCCCGTTCGATGGTAAACAATGAAAAATGCGAAATGTAACATTTTCAAACCCAGTAAGTTACCATAATTTTACGAAGACGAAACTTACCCAATAACACTTTCCATACCAGATTCCTGTAAGCAGCAGGTACTGTGAATCTCAAACAGAACTGTTTTAACTTCACTTTGTCCCAAGGTTTCTCTTTCATCAATATTTCAAGCGATTTCTTTTCCTCGACACCCCGGCATCCTACTTTTTCGTAGTACGACGATCGAAAATTCCTTTCGTCAGTCATCTTGCAATTTTACGGCCGATTTTCAGGTTTTATACTTCATTCGTATCGATTCAATTCTCCGGTGAATTCCAAGTAAGAATGTGGAAAATGTGGAAATCGGAAAATAGGTATCTATTTATTTTGAATACGATGTTGACATTTTTAGTTTATTTGACAGCGCAGCACTACAGATAAAATCTAAAATTCCCCACATTCCGCCATACGCCGAGCATCGCAAAAATTAATGCTTGTGGTTGGTTTGGTATTGTTGATCGAAGGCTTCATGTTATATTTCGATTTTTTTTTTGTTTTATTGCTGCTAAAAAACTTGCTATTTATGGTTGTTCATAATCTATTATCGTGGTAAAAAGTTGGAATTCTAAATCTTAATTTTGCATTGGCGAATTGTAATTCCAGATTTAAAATCGACCAAACAAAATAGTCTGGTTACTATGGCTATACATAACAACGCCAATTTTTGTATGATTTGTGTCAAACAAAGCTAATGTATTACTTTATTATTTTATCAGGTAAAACTAAAGATTGTTGGAATTAAATACATAGTACACAGTATAATAACATTATTTCAATATCAAATGGAGTTACCCGATGCTTTAAAAGATCCTGCATATGTGGAGAAAAAACGGGAAGAATTGCGTATTTTCTTCCAAGATGCCAAGCTGCCCAAAGAGACGATTGAAAAAGCTATTGAAAATGAGCTCAAACCTTTACAGGTGGGATCTAATAGACCATACATAGCAGCTTCTCACTCTGGCGAAGTTAAAACTGAGCATGAAGTAATGTCTGGTCAGCCTTTCACTAAAATAGATGACCATAATAAACCCTTGACTCTAGAAGAAATAAAAGAGAGGTTGAAGGACAACCCTATTATAGCCGAAAAAGCGCGCCAAATTCAGATAATGACTCAAAACGAATGTTTGAATAGGCAAGTAGGTATACCTTTTAACGAAATAAACGTTACTGACTATAACGATATGAGGAAGGAGCTGGATGCTGCTAAAGACGACAAAGAGCAAATTAACAAGCTAAATTACAAAAACATGCTTTCTTTAATGACTTCTGTATCCGACTTCAAAGCGAAACGTCCTCGAGAATGCAATAAAACTGCTGCAGAGCACAGTGAAAACGTCGGCTCGGATACCGATGAAAAAGAATACGATGAGATAGAAAAAGTGGTTAGTCAGTACACCACCAAGTCTTATGAAACAAGATATCAGGAAACTAAAGATATGTTGGGAAAAATGGCTGATAAATATGATGAGGCAGAATCGTCTCAAGATCCTAAAGTAAAACAAACCATAGAAATAAAGAAGAACCCGATACTTAAAGATTCCTCTGTGCATTTAATAAAAGGACAGATAAGGCGTTCGGCATTTGAGGAAGTAAAAGAACAGTATGCTATAAACGCAGCCATGAATATACCTCTAGTAGGTAATCCAGTGGCTCCTGATCTAAGCGGTAAAAGTAAAAGAAAACCGAAAGATAAACCAAAACGCGAAGATGACGAAAATATCAACGTAGAAGATGTATGTCCTAAAAGTTTTGCAGCGAAACTTAAAGACACTGAGAAGAAACTACGTGAAATAAACACCGTGCTAAATAATGCTGTACCAACCCCACCCACTTTGAATAAGACAACAGAAAACAAATCCTCTAATTCTGGTGAAAACAAAATCGACATCAAGGAAATACCATCCAAAGCTGTTCCGAAAAATGAGCTACAAAAGTTTGATCAACAGGCAGAGAACACGTTACAAAATACTCTGGAAAATATATTTGAATTGACCAACAAGGGAGAGCCAGAGAACAATGAAATGGAATTTAAAGAAATGAAACATCTAGCTCGAAACATTGTTGAAGGTGCTGAAAACCTGAGTACTCTCATACGTGAAGATATAACAAACAAACTGAACAGTATGAACGAATTATTGAATGACGTTAATGAGGCATTAGAAACTTCAAGAAAATCAAACATTGCTTATGACAAAATAAAGGAAGAGGGAGAAATGCTTAGGCGTGGAATATATTTTGAGGAAAAAACAACGGAACTTCAGGACGAAAGCGATACGACCAACAAGGCAGAAGAAGTTCCAGAAGGAGAAAAACCAGCCGTTGAAGTTTCAGACCCACAAATGGACACCATACATGATGCTATTAAAAATCTGAATTCCGAGTTAAAACATCACGAAGAGAGAATAAACCAAAGCCAGGCTAGGTATGAACTGAGAAATGAAGAGTGCAAGACGTTCATCAAAGAAGTTGATGAAATACTTTTAAAGTCCAATGACATTTTGCGCCCAATGAGGAAAAAGTTGGAAGAAGACAGAAAAAAGAAAGAAGAAGACGAACGTGCTGCTAAGTCTATCGAAGAAAAGTCTGCTACTGAAACCAAAACAGACCAAGTGGATGAAAATGGCAAGAAGGTACGTAAGGAACTATGGGATATTGACTTCTCTTACCAAGATGAAAAACAGAAGAAAAATGTAGAGGCGCAAAAGAAACAAGAACTTGAAAAGAGCGAAAGGATAAACAATCTTCTTTATAATATACAGGATAAGATGAAAGATAATAAAGAAGTCTTTAGATTAGCCAATAATATGCTTAGGAGGGAGGAAAATAGAAAGAAGTGTCTGGAATCTGGGAAGATTTGTGAGCTACCGCTGGAAGAGGTAGATTCAAGAGCTCAAGGAGACCATATCGAGGTGGGAGAATCACAATTAACGAGCGGAAAAGAAGTACCCACGATCACTGATGGACAACTCGAAGGTAACTTTATAAAACGTATTGCCTGGTAAAAGAATAGTATTTTGCTTGCTTGGTTAACGTCTCCGACATAGGAACGTTAGGTATCTAACCAAGAATACTAACTTACTACTAACTTGATTACGGAAATAATCGCGAAAGCAATCGCCTTGAACTTAAAATTAATTTCAGTAATGGAAACTGAAGAAGATAAGAAAAAAACTGTACAGAAGAAGAAGGAAGATGAAGCTCGGCAAGAAAGACTAAGGCAAAGAGAGTTTCAAAGAAAGGTTGAGAAGGAAATGGAGGAAATGAACAAAGCTCCGCGGATGACGAAGGAATTCATCAAACACCATTGCAGACAGCACAAACTGTATACCATGCCGTATCTCAATGACATTCTGTATTTGCATTTTAAGGTAAGAGTTATTTAAGCAAACCCACACTGGGCCCGCGTGATGGATTGTGGCCCACTCCCTCACACAGAGAGGAGGTCTGTGTCCCAGCAATGGCAACGTTATAGGCTAATTATGCAGATACTTAAGTCCAGCTCGACCGCATACCTTGTTTGATTTCATCGCACGACTATGTCTAGTTGTTGCATTAATGAGCGCGCAACAATCAATGCAATTTTTAAGTACAGGTCGATAAAATAAAGGTCGCATGGCTCGCGATCGTAATTTAATAAAATACAGCTTAGTTATATTAGAATACTAAGGAAATTCAAGGTCCTTTCAAGGCGACTTAATTTTTGTGCACACAATGTTTCTACAGGGTTTCTCTAAAATTGAAAACCTAGAAGAATACACAGGTCTAAAATGTATATTTTTGGAGAACAATGGCATCCAAAGGATTGAAGGACTGGACACGCTATCTGAACTGAAGTGCTTGTACTTACATTACAATGTCTTGAGGAAGATTGAGAACTTAAAAGGGTGTCCTAAGTTGGACACTTTGAATATTGACCACAATTTCGTTGGGAAGATAGAGAATTTGGATGTGGTTCCTGATTTGCATACGCTAAGCATTGCTCACAACATGCTCAGTTCTGTTGGTAAGTATGAGTTTCTAAGTCTTGATATTGAAATACTCATTTAAAACATTTAAGCAACAATCAACACAGCCGATCACAGTCCACTGCAGATATAGGCTTCTCCCAAGTGGTCCACCCTGCACAACACTCTGTCCTAGCCTGTCCCGCCTTTTGCATCCTTTAAGCATAATGTGAACCTTAGTCTACCTTCTATAAACAGAGTCAAATGCTTTACTTAATTCCAAAATGTTCAAACGACATGTAACGATGTTTCAGATGACCTAGCGCATCTGAAGTTTTGCAGGAATCTATCAGTATTGGACTTATCCTACAATCGCTTAGAGGACCCTCTCATAGTCGATGTGCTTGCTGACATGACTATATTGAAAGGTAAGTAGTTTATTTAAAGACCGATTCAGCAAATATTCTACAGAGACTTTTGGTCACAGCAATTTGATCCAGATCTAACTATGCCCCACCTGCTGGAGTGTCCCAGGTGACCGTTTACCTGCACTCTTGACGTCCTGAATAGCTCTCCTACCGCTGCAATAAACGTGGCTACCTACTGGGCCAAACTGTGTAACATGGAAGTAACATCGATACGACAAGAAGAATAAGAAGCAGCAACTTGATTATCGCACATTGTAACTTGTAAAAACGCTGGAACACAGGTACGTCTGACAAAGACGATGCTCTACAAAGCTAAACGTTTTTCTAAAAGTATGTATGTTAATTGTTTTATTTTATTGCCTAATGAGATTACTCTTGCCCTCAATCTCGCCTATTGAAAAGCGACGGATGGAGTCTACGATGGAATAAGCATGCCAGGAAGATGCGTGCTCACTTTTACTTTGAGGGCTGATTGGTGCAGGAGGAAGGATCATCCGTATATATATCCGTATATGTGTTACGGGCAATTTGATAAGTCCGGGCACTATTCATAATGGCCGGTCTGTATTCATAATGCCCGACTAAATTGGGCAATGTGATTAAAACAGCATGATTAATCACTTTTCCCGGCCATTATGAATAATTCCCACCCTATCTTGGGCAAAGCAATAAAATAGGCGAACTATTAGGATAAATCACGTTTCTACTAAATATAATTTAATTACAATACAGTCGACGAAGCCCCGCTGCGCGGGGCTCCTATTTCTGTCTGCAGGGTTTAAAGGAACCTAACTAACCGAACCTCGGGGTGCCCCTGACGTCGACCGTCTAGGGTTAGGGTTTCTGTCAGCATCTGTTTGTTTGGGGGGTTTATGCTTATAGAAAACAAAATTCATTTATTTCCTCTTGTTTTAGAAAAGTCCAGAGCAATTATGCTAAAAATTATGAATTGTTTATCAAATAATTCGTTATTAAATAAAAGTTTCTAGGATAATTATTTTGCTAAGTGAAATATTTGGTAAACTTGTTGTTGTAGAATGATGAAATGACAAATAATGTTTTTGTCAATCGTTGCTTGTAAAGTAAAAAAAAATGAATTAATGTTTGGTAGACTGACTGGTCACCAGGGAATTATTCATACTGCCCGGTCCAAGTGATAAATTCAAGCTATCTCAAACACTGACTTATTACATGGACCACTGGCCGTCGGATATTATTAATAACGGCCGGTCAAAGTGATAAATTAATCACTTTGCCCGACGTTCTTGGGCATTATTAATAATGGCCGGTCCTTATTAATAATGCCCAGTTAATCACGTTGCCCGTAACATATGTACTCGACCGGATTCCGTATTTTTTCACACATTTCACTCACTCCACTCTCTTTATGTATTTCCTAGTACTGGTTTTAACCGGAAACCCAGTGATTCGCAACATCCCAGCCTACCGCAAGACCCTAACTCTTCGGCTGAAGGAACTTCTCAATCTGGACAACCGGCCGGTGTTTCCCAGGGACCGCGCTTGCGCCGAAGCTTGGCAACAAGGTGGAGTGCAAGAAGAGATTGCTGAGAGGAAACGGTATGTAGACTAAGAACACCGCAGCACGGCAGAATTATGTCGTCTTATTATTTAACGCCGAAGTGATTCATGAATAGTGTTTTTAGATAGTCATTTTTGCTCGGCGCGAGACACTGAAAGGACGAAACTTAGTCTTTAAGACCGAGTGGCATATGTATTGTGTGTGTAGTAAGTTAATATGGTTGAGGGTTTCACAGGAAGCTATATTAATTAATTTCTCCTTTGCGGGAAAGGAAATAAGCCCATGTCAACTATTGCCTTAATTATTATGTTGGTATATTATGGTTTAAAATCTTTATTTTTAGCTGGATAGCCAAAGACCAAGAGAAAGTGATGCAGAGCGTCCGATACTTGATAAAAATGCGCGACGAGAAGAGGGCAATAAGAGAGGCTAAGGAACAGGAGGCACGAGAGAAAGAAGGACTTCCACCAAAGGTAAAGATTAAAATACATACATACACTCACGCCTATTTTCGATGGGGCTAAGCAGAAGCTATAGAACGCCACCTATTTCAGTTAAAAATATTGCTAACTTACTAGTAACACTTACTAGTTATAAATATAATTGTTCAATGACAGGAGGAAGATGAAGACCAACAAAATAAGCAAGACTTATTGGAAATTGAAGGTCCTTCAACTCTGGAGCAGAAATACGGACCAGAGGAGGTAAAAGTCAAAGACGGAGTGGCTGTGGACATGCTCTCAGGATCTGAAGAAGAGGATTCTACAAGCGAAGACAGCAGCAATGACGAGAGCGGTGATAAGGATGATGGTGAGTAATAAATACTGTTTAGGAAAACGTAGAGATTTTAGTATGATGTAGAATTGTGGACTTTTTAATAATTAATGATAGAGGGATCTGTAGCCACTGCTGTTCACAGCACATTACCACGTTTGACGCTCTGATAAGAAACAGTTCTGAGAAGAACTAATTAACTTTTTTTACGTACTGTAAAGAAATAGGAGTGTTAGGAGCTGTGAGGGCACTCTTCGAGTCTCCTGTTCGCGTGTCTTCTGTATTCCGTCAACTCGATCAACAACACATCATCACTACATCTCCACTCGACATAAAAGACATTTTTTTGGGAAAATTAATTATTCACATTCATCGAAAACAAAGTTTATCTTCAACCTTCTGACGACCCAAAAGATCCATGTAAAGCGATGTCATATCGTATGGTATGTGAACCAAAGGTTCTAGCACTTTTTAATGATGAAAGTATTCACACGGGCCTTTACAATTCCAATTTCTTTTCGTATAATCCCTGATGATTCCTTTTGTTTCGCGATAGGGTAAACTTACTATTAAAGGTTATTTTGCAGATATATTTTTGTTGTTCATTTAGGGCCCGAGACAGGCAATATCGAGTGGTCGCAAATAGACAGCGGCAAGCGTTTGGTGCAAGAGATCACGAACGAAACCCCCGCACCACCGCCGGAAGACTACTGGTATGGCTACGGAAACATCAAGCCGAAGAATCAAAAGCCTAAGTAAGTGTCTCATAACATCATGCCTCTTATAACACTTTGCCTGACTTGGAAATCGAATCCTTGGCGTCATGCTTAGTAGTCGTACTTGCGACCACTAGACCAACAAGGCATTTTCATATTAATTCCCCATCAGCATCAACCTATGTCAAGACATAGGCCTTCCTATCGCATGCTATTTAACTCGATCTTATGCTTCTCTTATCCAGCCCCTACCACCCTGAGAATATCGTCTCTTTGCCTTCGTTTTCTAGCAAACGTCTTGTGCTTTTTTATGTTTACAGCGATATAACCTCAGATTTCACGGCTATCAACAATCTGTTATTCAATCAGGCACCACACACAGGCAGGAAGGGGGTAACTAAGATTTTAGAAGGTAATATTATATTTTAACTATGTTTTACTTTGCTTCCGACGACATTATGTAATAGGTAACATAATTATAAACTAATTTTAGATGGCAAAAACCGCAAAGACAAATTAAAAATAACGGAAATCAAGCCAGAAGATGAAAAAGCTGCAGTTTCAGCTGAGAAGAAACCATTGATTGAAATTATAGAGCTGGCAGAGAAAACTGAATCCAATGCTAATGACAATAAAACTATCATTGAAGACGTGACTAAGGTGGATAATCAATTTATAGAAACAGGAAAAGAAAACACTGAGAAAGTTAAAGAAGAAAATGCGTTAGAAAAGAGAGTACTTGAGATTACCAATAATACAGGAATTGTAGTTAAAGGTAAAACAATCATAGATCACGACAAGAAGATTATTTCCAAAAAAGGAGAAAAGACTAAGAAGATACAAATCAAAGAAATACCACTGAATACGACGGCAGCCCCTAAAGACTCACCAAAGAAAAGCGAAGAAAAGAAGGAGAGTGTTAAACAAGGAGATGACAAGAGTAAAGATAAAGGGGATAGGACTGCTTCTACTAGCGAAGGAGATGGACAAAGGAGACCTAGTGGTGAGATTCATAATAGTAATGATGTTTTTATAAAATGTGTGATTAATCTTGGACCTTAATCAACTCGAAGGTGAAAACGGATTGATAACATAATATCACGCCTGTAATTCCTGATAGAGGCCTATGTGATACGGGGCGAGCCTATTGCGATCAACCGGGCACGAATCCAGTCTCGGTGGCTGCTACTGAGAAATTCGTGATTGAAAAAGCCAATAGCACTTTGTCCGACCCAGGAATCGAACCCAGGACTCATGCTCAGCAGTCGCGCTTACGACCACTCGACCAACGAGGAAGTTGAAAGAGGAATGATATAACTTACAAAAGTATTAACACTTTTTAACGTTGTCAAACGAAATACAACAAATTGACAGCTCGCTGACCAGTTGGCCATGGCACAACCACACACTTTGATCACTAGTTGACCGACACTAAAAAAACGTCATGAAATAATATAGATCGACAAAACTTTTTAGAATTAGGAAATAATTCCAATTACTTTTATGCAAAGAACCATTTTGTCTCGCAATAGGGAGCTTACGGCCATTATTCATTCAATAATATTGTTTGTCCAGCACAATCAGAAGGGGAAGGCGTAACCCTCATAAACTACATGCACCGCATGAACAACAAGGACTTTGATGATGATCAAGACGTGGATCTGGAGCCAAGTGCTGAGGATCTGGAGATCTTTGCTGAATTGGATCGAGAACAGATCGAACGACAGGCCAGGATTGATAGGGGAGAGCCTGCGGTTGACCCAATGGTGAGTAGCTCTTGATGATAAAAGGGATCATCCTCCTGCTCATATCTCAATTTGTTCGGGGACGACATTCGCAGCCTTCTATCTTTGGTCTGCTGGATCTCTTATATTTATCTACATTCCTTCTTAGCTCTTTAGGCTCCATACACATGATTGAAGACATTAATATTTCCTTTATTCATATTTCTTACTTACTAATTACATTTTTAAATATTTCATCAATAAAAATTATATAAAACAAAACATTTAAAAATAAAAAAAAAATTAAGACAAGAAGAAGAAGACATTTATTATTAAGTGTAACTTATAAGCACAGAGTTCCTTCTAATCTTACCTACACTCAGTATTGCCGTGGGTTGCTAGTATTGAGCTGGTTTGCACATTCGATTCGACAGAATTTGCATTTACCATCGCCGAATCATGTTCGAAGCAGGACGGCTTATCAGGATTGAAGCTAACCCGAGACAGCTTTTTCTCGACCGAATATTATTATTTACAATTATACGAACCGAAGATGTGTGTAGCACCTTTCACGTATTTTTATTCCAGAAATTGTACGACAAGAAATTGATGGATGCATACCACAAAGAACAGGATACAACACCAGCGCACATGGTGAAAGAGAAGACGATGTTTACGACCTATCGAAATGACAACGCTTTCGATCGCGCTGCATTAAGCCAGCTAACTGCTGGAGACAAACCTGGTAAGATTTAAAATTTACTAATCAAAGTTAACAGATTAAGAGAGAGAAATTGATGAGATGAATCTCGTACAGGCCAGTGAAGTACGGCATAAAAGAGATGAGGGCTATTATCAGTGGTTGAATAAAGCTACCAGCACACTCCCGAAACTGAAGCATTATTAAGCCTTTACGAATCGTGTAGATCAGAACAGGAATCTGATGTTTGTTAACTTTTGCTTTAATAGCCTGATTGCGTGGTCCATTTCAATTTATCCCATGAAAGGATACGTGATATGCTTCACTTAGGTTAACCGTGAGAAGTTGTGAAAATTGTATGGATGTAATCTTCTTCCACTTCTTAGAGCGTCGCGTCGGTGGCAATCTAAATTGAATCAGCCCGAAATTTGGAGGAGTTTGGCTCCTTAAGCAGCGTCCATAATTACCGGCAACGTGCAGGATAACAGAACAGGCAGGACATGATGTTAAGTGACAGTGTCCCTCTGCCATCAGAGCACAGTCATGTCTGTGATTCTGAATTAATACTAATTGAGGATATAATAATGAGCTTCCATTTCAGACGAAGCTAAAGTTAAGTTGACGCACGTGCCTGGCGCCGTGCTGTTCCAGTATGTGGAAAATCAGGCGCCCATCACTGATCTACAGTTTGAGATTGGCGAGGAAGAATTCGAGTCTGCCCGTAATTGATTTGATGAATTTTGTAGTTTAAACACAGTTTAGATATACCTAACGCTAGTTTTAGTTAGAAGCATCTCTCATCATCATATCGTCATAACATCACGCCTACAATCTTCGAAGAATTATTCAGAGGTGTACCTGTAGTTCACCCACATTTTAACAGTTATGTTTAAGTTCAATAAATGAATTGAATTGAATTGAATTTCACAGTAACAGGGAAGCCTCCCTATCCTTTCATACTCAGAATCTCTATTCGTTTATTAAATGAGAGAGGCCTTTGAAAGTATACAACCAGAAAGATACTTTATTAAGCAGTTGAATTGGCTAGGATTACTAGAAACAAATCATGCATAAGTGATGAATATTTATATAATTACAGCATCATCTGGTGAAACAGATACAATAAGTATATCATCAGACAATGACTCAAGTGAAGATGAATCGAAAGTAGAAACGCCTAAAGTCACTAAGAAGCCAACCAATAGACCGACCACTGCATCCACACCTAAGGAAACTGCTAAAGCAGTTGCTGGATCTTATTCTAAAGATCGGAGTAGATATAGCGTAAAGGACAACATACCTCGATCAGGAAAGACTGTTGCGAAGAAGACGACTCATGAGAAAGGTGCAGGAGAAAAGGCAGATAGAAAGTCTGCTGGTAAACGTCATGGTGATCAAGATAGTGAAGATACAGCAGCGGGGGTTCCTGTTGATAGACAGGAGGCAGCTCCAAGTGCGTCTGGTGATACAAGTAAGATATTTCCGATGTCGTTTTAAGCAAATACCTTCGCATTTAGACAGTCTTAAATCTGTCTTTAGGACTGGGCTGACCACGTCTGCCGTATGCCCAATGACCTGTGGGCCAAAACAGTCACTATGCAGACCCCTGGCACAGCCAAAAGATGTGGCAGCCCTCGAAGAAGGTGGCAGGATGAGCTAGATAAAACCAATGACCTCATAGGAGACGAAGTCACGGGCTTCTGGCTTTGCTCAGATAATCTTTGATCTGATGATGCAGGCTAACTGTAACAGTTTTTTTCTTCCGTCTCCAACGTTCTTTCACATGCGACACAAAGTTATTTACCTCCTTACAATCTAAGTACATGCAGCATTTTTGCGTCGGTCAGTTCTTGAGAAAGTATAACTCTTGGCTTTTTGGACTTGGGTGGAATTGTTGTTTGTAATTGTTTCTCTTTGTTATTTCTAAAGTTTGTTGTTAATGTAAACGATTTCATTGTAGATGCAAGCTCATCCTATCCCAGTACTAGTAACGTTTTGCCTTCGTCCTACGATACGATGCTAAATATTGATCGCAGAGAAGCTAAGAAGTCCATCATAAGCACTATCAATTCTTACAAAGATAACAGATTCCCTTCACAAGGTATTGTATTAAATAGAGGCATAGACAGCTCAAAAAAAGATGTAAACACGGAAAACGAACCATTTTATTGTCTATTACCATTGTTCCATAATTTTGTATACAATGTGAAGCTACAAAACATAGTAAGCAATATATTTCACTAAAACCTCCCACACATACAACATAATAATATAAACACCCTTCACCAGAACCATTTTTTTATGTTCCCTGTTTACCACAGAAAAATTTTTTTATCCATCAACAAGTCTTAGTCCAGCAACTAGCGCTGGACCCGCGTGCTGTATCATGACTCGCTTCCTGTGAGGGAGAGGAGGCCTATGTCCTGAATGTGGAGCATTATAGGCTGGTTGATATTTTGCTTTTCTCTACAATAAACAACCATTTCTGCTGTCAAAACACTTTTACGGCCTGCTTCCAGGAATCAACCGGAGTGACATGGCAGAGAACGCTCGCATCGACCAGAGCGTGGCGACAGAGATACTGGACCGTACGCTACAGTATGAGGAGAGGGAGTTGTACCGCCAGTATGACGTCATGAACAGCCATGCTGGGAACATCGATAACAGGACCAACACCATCATTGAGCACATCTCTGATCAGCTCGAGAATGAGTATACTGTAAGTTTCATTTATCTTTCTAAGTACTACCGGTTGTTTTTTTTTTTAATAAATTGGTGGTTTGTCATTTTTGTCGATGATGAAGGTCTCTTGCTGAACGGTGCCGTTTAGTAAAAAGCATGTAAGCTACATAGTTAACTGCGACATACATAAACACACTGTAGGGGACATCGATGGGCAAACCATACCATAAATTCAGTACAGTGATGAAAATGTGATTCTAGAGATTCGAAATTTTGTAACGATACACAGGATTCACTTGAATAGTTTGCGCATCGTTGTTTGCACATCATGTATAGCTGTTATCGTCAATACATTTCTGGATTTACGGGAAGCTTCTATGTTCCGAAATTCTCAAGGTAATCAAAGATGCGCACTACTTGTGCTAAGTGAACCTACCTGCTTTGGTCTATTAAAATACATCGTTTTAATTTGATGCAGTCTGTACTAAAATCGTCCTTATTTCCAGCTCCCTGAAGTTTCCCGAATCCTCGAAGCTCACATGGACGTCGCCGAACAAAGGTGGAGGGCTGGCGAGATGCTACAGTTCATTCCAGGCCGTCCCGACGACGTAGACGAATCTATCAATGAAGTAATCGATGATAATGAAGGGAACGATGACAACGAAGCTACCCTCATCGCGAGCCACAACGCCTCCCTATCCCTAGAAGATACTCTTACAGACGAGAATGTAAACAAAATGGCGGCTATCGTCGAAGATGATTCGGGTATCGGTAATGATACTACACTAAGTGATACTGCTGAGGTTAACAAAAGTGTCGATGAAGGTGATAAAACAGAGAGCGATAATGTTGGTGATGTTACACCACGAAATAAAGATGATGAAGCAAGGGATGAGCTAATTTTTAGTAGTCCCATTGCTTCTGGCTCAGGAGACGCTTCGTATTTCAAAGCTAACGAAAAAACAAATGAATATGATAGAAATGATGATCTGAACGATTCTAGAATCTACGAATCGATACTCAGCGGTGAAGTTGATATATCCACCGATGATATCTTTGAAGACTGTGTGGATGATATAGAGGTTACCGCAGAAGGTAAAACTAATGACGAAGGAGGCAAATTTGATCGAGTTGAGCAGAACTATTCGTTAGAAATGAAGCTAGCTTTAGGTATTGACGATGGAAAGTTGTAGATTTTAGCTCTTATAGTTACTTTCACAACGGGTTTACATAAGCCATTGGTGTCAAATATTGTGTTTGGATGGGTTTAATTAATTTTGGGCTTTAGCAGTGGAGTATTTAGGGTTCAACATGACGGCAAGCTAGGGCAAGCAGACTGTCTTTTAGGGCAATCCTCTAAATTTAGTCCGCCACTTTGTAGGGGTATGTGTGTTTAGACCCGTTTGGGAATCGGGTTTTAGGTATACATGTATTATTTCTCCCAAATGTAGCGGAGTATATAATAATATGAACACTTTTTGGTATATAATAATACGACACTTGATCTCATAACTGTGTGGTTTTTATTATAATAAGGTCACAATTTACCGTACCTTTAGGTAATTATTTTTTCGTTTATTTTCTTTGGGAAATTATGTTATTTTTTGTTCATTATTGTTTTTAATTAGCTATGTTAACTTATAGCGACGTAGTAGATAGTTTAATATTGACCAAACTTCTTGGTAGCACAGCGAGATGTGTGTATAGTCCTTTCAGACTTTTGACCTCTGATCTTTGTCAAAATCACTGTAAACTTTGTTCTCGTTACAATAATGTCGGTTTTGGTTCAATGCTGTTAGAGGTAAAATAACTGAAACGACTGTAGCAACGGTCACTCGATCGTTATTGTGTGTGTCGTGATCCTTCACTCATTGCTTAGATTAGAGCGGGCAATATGTTTTTAGCGTGATTAGAAAATAAAGTTATTTAAATAAATTATTAAAAGTTTTTGTGCAGTATTACTCAAAACCTAGTTTATTTACTTAAATAGAGGTACACATGCGAAGACAACTGCAATTGCACATCGCAGCGGTAAAGCCGCACAATCGTAACCACACGATTGGTTTATATGTAGACTACTACAGGCAGAAATGTGTATTGGTACAGTAAAATAAAACAATAAAATAAACAAACTATAATATATTTCCTTCTTATAAAATACATTATTGCACTTAAAATATCGTGTTCTAAACGTTAATATAAAAATAAACTTCTCTTAATTAACAATTAAAGTACTTTTTAAAATTAAACTATTTACAGTTTAAAACGAAATAAATATTTTTAAAGTTTTAACGAATTTTATGTGAGTTTTTTGATAAAATTTAAAAACTTGGTACATTTTAGATTTGCAAACTTTGTTAGTATGCATTAAAGGTGTCGCCAAAGATTTGTGTCGTGGAGGTCAGATGAGGGGAGTATCACTATTATTTCGGGTCGGCACATTCGATTTGGCAGTACTTGTTGAACAATAAAGCCGACCCGAAGTAATTACTACACGTATTAGACTTGTGCCGATCGGAAAACATTGTCAAAATTTGGGTTAAACCGAGCGGCGTTTTTCTCAATCTTCATATACCTATATACACTGCCGCCCAGTGCCGACTCGTGCCGTATACGTGTGCAGCAACCTTAAGAGTTGCTCCATGTAAAATATTTATATTCAGCTGATATTCACAACGTAGCTCATATAAGGCTAGGTAAACAAAGGTAAAAAGCTTGTTTAAAACAATAATCTTTTGGGTCAAAATCAACAAATAAAAAATAAGAAATAAAACTGAAAATGTATAAATAGTATGGCAACTGTGATGTTATTTTAAAGAGAGATCGTGGATAAACATTGAGGCAATATTGCAAAATGTAAGAAACAGTAAAATATTGCCAAATACCCTACAAATATTCACAAGTGTCTGCAGACCTTATGACAAAAATACTAATACAATCCTAAACTCTGTTTAAGTGATTTTCAACCATAAATAATCTTACAAAGAGTTCAAAACATGTGTGATTTAGAAGTGTCCGCCTATTTGTCCTTAATTCTATAAGCAACTAAAATGTGTTAATATAAAATCGCCAATTTAAAGATAACAATTAATGTGAGGTTTTTTTGCAGCCTATTTGTTGAACTTTACTTGACTTTAGCTAAATTGCTTCTTATACTTACTGAGCTTGGCTTTCGTTGCAGTCGGTAAAACATGACTCAAGCTAAGGGTGTTGGCACACCAATCGATCGATGGTAGAATGGATTAGTCGAAAGAGAGAACCTATCAATCGACGTCGACTAATCCATTCTGCCATCGATCGATCGATTGGTGTGGTACCACCCTAAGGCACCTGTGTCTCACCGCTAGCGATTATATCAACTATTAATTGACACGATACCTACAATATTTTGTATGGACAGCCAGTGCATCAAGTCACCACAACCTGTCAAATTTTCTCATTCAATTTTGAACTTAACCTTCAACATTTTATGGTTTAAAATCATTTAGAGAAATTTGACAGTTTTTGGTAACTTGATGTACTGGTGACTGTACGTTTTTGAAGCGAGCTAATAGCCGATAGCTAGTTGCTTGCTCGTCGATGTTGGGACAGACAGGCGCCTTACCCACGAGTCCCATGACCACTTCCACGCTAACCATGTCTACTTGTGAAAAACGACTACCACATACTTATTGTACTTATAATTAATTATAGGCGTTGACTACACAGACATACATACTATATACACTTGTAAATCGTGAGAGATCGGACATGTAGCCTAGCCTTACAATTTGTTAGTTCGTTCACATACATATATCACAAATATTACTAATTTGGCATTTTGATTTAATTCATGTTTTTATGATATGTCGGTTTGCAAACAACATTTGTACAAGAATACCGTGTTTTAAAACATCTTATCAAATGGAATATTGTAAAAAAGAAATCCCAGCGGACTGTGTGACTTATGAGTAAATATAAATATTTCCATATATCAATATGGGTACAGCTATTTAGGCCGATGTGACAGACGGACAAAGAAAAGTGGACACGGATTGGTAAGAATTGGAGTGCTAATAGGCCAGTGTAAATCTGGCTTTTCTTGTATAAAATGTATGAGTAAGCTCAAGTAATATAAAAGAAACCAATATTGTAAATATAAAACTGAAATTCATAGGTCAATGTTTTTTATAAATCAGAAAATACAACAATTTAAAGAAAAACGATTATTGGCCGCCGCATAACGAGACAACTCAATCTGTCTCGAATCAAATTACTTAATGCCCATAGCGTCGTATTCATATTCATGGTAAATAAATTGGAAGACAGTGGCTAAAGATAGCTTCTCGCACTATATAAAATTGCTGGAAACTTTTTTGCTTAACTCGTCATCTATGAATAGGAAACTTTTCAAACAATAAAATAAAACTTTTCAAAAAATCGCAACATTTCAAATTGACGAACGCTACAGAAGGACTTCTTGTAACTCGTTTAAAAAAATCTGGACCGACTCAATTTCGATTACCATCAACATGCTAAAAAGAAGATTCCATGTTTTTTTGCAACATAAAACATATTGTGCAACTTTTGTTTCCTAAACCGTGTTTAAACGCGACTTAGTATCGAGCTTTTCCATATGCGACGGCTAAAGATCTAACACTCCATTCTCTACCAATCCGTGTCCTATCATAATAAATACTTACAAATATAAATACGCTAGGTTACCCTGTGTCTCATGCAGCATGATGCTTCAGGTCGAATATCTCCATCAGCAGAGGTTCTATCGGGTTCACGTCAAGGTACACGCCGGTGACTTCTTCAGCCAACTTGCGGAGTTCTAGAATCTTCTGTATGAGCTTGAGGAAGGTGGATTTCGCTTCGCAGCCGGGGTACACGCTCTCGAGGTAGCGCCGGAGGAGATAGTAGTACGAGTTCTGGAAAAAGAAGCGGGTAGGTTATGTTAGAGACATTTTAGCCAGTGGTGGAGGACCTGTCATTTGTTTTCAGGCGAGACGTGGTTTTATAACATTGATGGCGTGTTTTAAACGCTTCTGATGAGTTCTAGCAACCTTATCTGACAACTCGTCACCAGCCTAGCCTTTTCCCAACTATATTGGAGTCGGCTTCCAGTCTCACCGGATGCAGCTGAATAGCAATATTTTACATGGAGCGACTGCCTATCTGACCTCCACAACCCAGTTAGTACTGGGTAATACGATACCCCTTGGTAAGACTGGTTGTCAGACTATTTAGGCCCGGGACCAACGGCTTAACGTGCTTTCCGAGGCACGGAGGAAACTCGGTATGTAATGGGTGGTCACCCATTCACAGACTAACCTAGGCAAGCACGGCTTAACCTAAAGATCGACACGAGCGGCTGTTATTATTAAGCTACGAGCTCCTCGTGTCACTTTATCTGACAACTATCGAACGAAAATAATAAAAGAGGATATTCCTACCAGATTCTTACTGTATCTGGTGGGCATATGTATATCTTGAATGTCTTGGATAACTCAGCTTGCGCGATGTAGGATTTGCGTGACATCAAGACCGATGCGTAGTTTCTACGGGGCGTTGAAGTTGCCGCCAAAGAGGTATTTAGGCAGGCGATTTTAAAATACAGTTCATCCTTACCTGTTCCAACTTGATGACGTCAGGATGCACGACCTTTAGCCTGTCGGGCGTGAACAGCAGGATGGCGGACATGATGAGTATGACGTGTTCGTCAGTCCGCCAGCGCGGCTCGAACGTGCGGATGAAGGACTCGTGCGAGCGGTAGATGTTGCCTTTGGCTAGCTTCAGGACGTCTGTGCGGATGCTGCCGAACTGCTCTTGGCAGTGAGGGATCTGGAATTATGAGATAACATTATGTAGGGTGGAGGAGCTCGTGGCTAAATAACAGCCGCTCGGATCGATCTTTAAGTTAAGCCGTGCTTGCTAGGTTGGTCTGTGGATGGGTGACCACCCATTACATACCGAGTTTCCTCCATGCCTCTGAAAGCACGTTAAGCCGTTGGTCCCGGGTGTCATTTGTAGATCTTTGACAGTCGTTAGGTAGTCAGTTGCCCAAAAAGTCTGACAACCAGTCTTACCAAGGGGTATCGTGTTACCCAGTACTAACTGGGTTGTGGAGGGCAGATAGGCAGTCGCTCCATGTAAAATACTGGTATTCAGCTGCATCCAGTTAAGACTGGAAGCCGACCGCAATATACTTGGGAAAAGGCTAGGCAGATGATGATTATGTAAGATGGGGTTGCGACAGAAATCACAGTCTGAGTTATGTGGCTTAGTTGTTAAAGACACTGTTGTGGCCACGTCGCCAGAGGGCGCTCTACGTAAGACTTTCTGCCGCCGCGCACGTTTCGCATCGCTATGGGTTATCGTCTATGCGCTGTCATGGACGCCGCTCATTTTTTATTCAGAAAAAATCAGACAACCATTTCCGTATTTGATAATATAGATTTTATCAAAACGCCTTCGTCCATTATTTAAAGTATAAAACCTACACAGCGGCATAACCGTACCAGAAATCTTTCCGCTTAAAAATGGATTGTGGTAGTTCGTTTTCCTTCCGTTATTACTAATGAGTATGTAGAACTATGCGCACATACATAACCTATTATTATCTACCAAAATTTTCCAAATATTATTATGTACTAACCCTAGTGTTTAAGTTGTGTATGTATTACTAACAAATTGGATTTTATGATCTGTTAATAAATTATTTGTTTTGATTGATAAATAATGGGTGTAAAAATACCCTTAATGAAGCTGAAGGGAACTTGTTCTGGCCCATACCCGGGAACCTACAGAGATACTGGGAGTCAAAGTTCCAACTTTAAAAAAATAAAAATAAATACAAGTTTTTAATGTTATAACTTTACTTTTTTTCCCAGCACATTCAAGGCTATTGAAAAAAAAAACTTTACTTTTAATACCTCCACGACCCCCGTACTATTCAACGCATCCGCACAATGTTTGAGTGCGTTACATTGACTTCTACAGTAAAACGTGATTTTGACCCCAAAAAAAAGTCGTTTTCCAGCAATAATGTTTGCGTACTACTTAGTTTGGTAGATGTACATAATGATTGGTTGACGGCTTTGTGAAGGGTCCGTTTACACCTTGTGTAAAACTGTAAAGTCATGTTCTGTTCCTCAAAATAAGAGGATTAAGCTTCCGTACGAAAGAAAATGCGATCACCAAACTAATGTACAGACGCCAGCACATCAACCTACTACAATCTGTCAAATTTCTTTGATAAACTTTCAACTTTATCGCTAAAGAATTAGGTTCAAGGTTAATTGGGAAAATTTGAGAGTTCCGGGTAGCTTGATGTACCAAGTTATGTTGGTTATATTACGAACAACAATAAAGTCACTTACTTTCCACTGGTTCCTCTGTCCGTCGTACGTCATGGTACTTCTTAACACCATCATCTCTATACAACCGCCTTTGAGAAGGGCCACCTGAAAAATAACAAAATTAATTGTGGAACAAAACTCAATTTTTATTTTTACCGAGTAATTGTCTTTTTTTTCGATACATGTTGCGATACAGCCGGGAAAAATTCAAAAATATATTATTATTTTGGAAAAAACGCTTGAAATGTGTCGCACCGACCCGAAAGTGATTCGGCGATTGTAAATAATTATCGAAGTTTGCTAATCGGCAGGCAGATGATGATTGGGCTCAAATCAACGGCTAAACGTGATTTCCGAGGCATGGAGGAAACTCGGTATGTAATGGGCGGTCACCCATCCAAGGGCCAACCTAGGCAAGCGCGGCTTAACCTGATGATCGACCCGAGCGGCTGTTATAATTTAGCCACGAGCTCCTCGGCAGGAGCCGAATATGAGTAAGAATTAATTTCTTCTAGCTAGCGTACTGCTCAACAAAAACTGTCGCACCTAAAAATTGTGTAGCACCCAAGTTAGGTTGCTTTTATTTTTGATCTAGCAGCATTTTACAAAACAGTCGAGTAAATATAGGTTCAATAGCTGGTGCAAAAGTTGTCCCACAAAAAAAAAACCTGACTCAAATAAGCCTGTAATAATATTGCTAAAAGTTAAGCTAACATAATCGCACCAGCTACTATACCTGATCTTCTTCACACATATTCTTAAAAGAGTTAATCTTCTTGGCCATCTTGATAAACCTCCTTATCGCCACAGCAGTAAGGTTCACTATCGTTATCAACCGGGGATCGTGTTTGCTGCCTCCTTCCTGTAATGTCAACAAAATGATTCTATAGGAGACTTTGCGTTATAAGGGCCCATCGGCACCAAATATTCCTGAACAAATGCGCTACACGAATTAAAAGCATCAGCAACACGTTTATAGTTAACTGCAATCAGTGATTAGTGAATCACATAATCAGTGGCGTAGTTAGGGGCTGTTATTGGCCCCCCCGGCGCGCCCTACGGCAAGCAGACTGTTCAGAAGCTCTAACATCATGAAGTTCCACTGGTCAGCACAAGTGAAGTGCTACTAACATAGTTATAAGTCTTATTTATTGACACAAGTTTTGAATTTACTTTATAAGGTATGCTATGGGCCATTATAGCCTGAAATAAATGATGTTACCTAATGTTAAATTATGTTATAAGGGCAAGCCAAGATTGTCGGCTTTCATGAAAGTACCGCCTCTCGGTGCATGCGGGCCTAAGTCCCTAAGCATGCGTCTCAAGTCAGGCATCACACTTGGCTTGAGCGTGAAGCTCGCGCCAACGGGTCAGAACAGAACGCTATCAGTGACTGACGTCATATAGTTTATTTTAAACTGCAGTAAGCTTTCCAAAAAAAACCATAGCAAGACGCGGTGTACGTTTAAAGGTTAACCACAGTTGAAGCTGAGCACAATCAGCAATGCTTCAACTCAGGCGCCTCCTTATTTGAAACGCAACTTATAAGCGCCGTAACAGCTTCGCCTCGGGACGCGATCAGCGAGGCCATGGTGAGCCCGTGCAGTGCTTATAAGTGTGCGTCGACCTTCACGTGGCTGATGACGTTAATAAGGCACTCAAGCCTAAACAAATATACGCATATTACCTTGAAGCCAGCCGACGCGGTATCTCCGACTAGTTGCGATATGTCGTCGTCTATGGGAGCGTTTAGCGCTTTATTCGCTACTATTAGCTCGTTTAATTTGGCACGTTCCACCTGGAAATGACGAGCAAAATTGTGTTAGAGGTTAACATCATCGAGGTATTTTCCACATGTAATCTATTTACTGTCTTGTATAGATCAGAATGTTGGGCCACAAAATACACATATGACTGAGAAGAGAATGCATATGCAATGAAGAATAAGGGGGAAGTGTGGTGTAACGCGAATGGATAAAATAAGGAATGAGTACGAGAAAGTCAGAAAGTGGCGTCAGTGACTGAAAAGTTGTTTGGGAATCGGTTATCGTGGTATGGACCTGTAACAACGGTAATGCGGAGAGGAAAATGTAGTGAGGAAATGTTGAGTATGAATGTAGATGGCTATAAGAGTTGAGGAAGACACGATGGATGGACTGTGAAGGATAATATGGCTAGAAAGGAGGTGACTGCAGAGATGACGAGTAATACAGAAGTATGGAAGAAGAAGACATGCTGCGCCGACCACAAATAAATTGGGACAAGGGCAGGAGAATGATGATGATACTTATATCCTTGAAGTTTAGGCAAATAAAAACTAGCTATTCTGATCTCTGACGTTGCGTCATGATTTCAGTCATTACTAAATTAGTCATAATTAATCAATTGGTTGATAAAAATAGTTGGTTGACCCGACACTGCCTTTTAGGAGCAATCTAGCGCAAATAGTGACTTACAATAAACGCGTTGATAGTTGAGCCAGACCTTAAACGTATGGAGAAAGTAGCTTTTGCCTGCGTGTAAGTCAAAAATTATCCCACGGGTACGTAGTACAGGGATAAAAGATATCCTGTGTTAGTCTAAATTAGAAACTATCTGTGTTTGCTAAATTACCTCGTTTAACTCTCTAGAAGATCCGCTGCATGGGTTGACTGAGGTATAAGCTTCGAACTCCAACTTTATCGCTTCACACAATATTGATTCCATGGAGTTAGGTTCTATCCTGGAAAAATGAAACAATACATGGTTATTATGAGTTTATGAACTAGCTTTAGATAAACATGTTTCAGGAAGATCGGTGATGCATAAATACTAGTGGCTATTAAGTCTGTGACTGCTGTACGCAGACTGACTTCTGACTTCGATCTCCGGTTCGAACTATTTTATTATTCTTTTTTTATTGCTACAAATTACGGTTAGAATGGCAGCCGACCTTAACATAGTTGGGAATAGACTAGGCAGATGCCTAGTCTATTCCCGGCGTTGTCTCCCTCACTCATATCCATAAAAGTATGACTAAAAGAGACCACCGTTTGATCTGTTCTATTTACGGCAAATTACTGTCCAGCCCGTTTAAGAGTGCGAGTCTTCCGTCAACGGCTGTTGCTAGCCCGATACGCAAGGTCCCTGATAACCTGATAAGGAGATTATCGACGAATCCTCTTATCTAAGTATATCATTTTGCACTGACTACCAAGACTTGGCAGCAGACGTGAGAATCGCATCATCATGTCGTGCGATGTTCAGCCGGTATGTGCGTACGTACTTCATACTTAAGAATGTGAGGAAACAAAAGCTTTGATAACAAGGGATTAATTAGTGCGACATTTCACCACTATTTTATAAGATTATTTAATTATTTTTTTTCATTGATTAGGTTATTGTGAGGCACAAACAAATGCCACTAAGAATTTTCCCATGATAAGACTCGGCGGTTGGGACCGTTAGACTAACAAGGCAAGGCAGCACGATTATTTATTAATGTATAATTATTAATGGGTATACCAACTACATTTCCATCCCAACATTGTCTATGAAACACTGACCTAGTGATAAGACCACCCATTGTTTTATTCAATGCAATAAAAAAAAACTAAAACGAATTGATTATTAACAAAAATAAATTTGTTTACACACACACATACCTAAATATTAAAGTACCTAAACCCGACTTATATATAGGTAATAAATAGCGCGTTTATCACGATGAGTATTCTCTCTTACAACTTTTCGTTATCTAAACAAAGATAAGTATTGTCAACAAAGCTGTGAGCCGCTCGGCGATGCCACCACACGTCAACTATCACAGCTGTAAGCCTGGTCAATGAGTCATGTACGACTGAATTCACGTACGATACCACTGACGATTACTAAAATTGAAAGGCAGGGCCAGAAGACGATGGCGGGACGAACTCGATACTTTTCTAAACGATTGGCCCAATAATAGCAATGGATAGGGGCATTGATAGGAGGGAAGAGAGACCTGCGCCCTGCAGTGTAAAGTTACTTGAGTGGATTGCCAAAAACTAAGCTGAAATGTCTCATACACCTGTAAATATACGAGCCCTTTAAGGAAGCGCCAGGGTAGCCCGGGAAATTCATTCATTTCAGTTCATTCGTGTCGGTTCATTTCAATTCATTCCGGTTTTTTGCAATTTGCAGCTCGGTATCAGGTTTTATGCTGATTAAAATATAATTCGCGATCGTAACAAATATGGCTTTACAGAGTTATACTCATTAAAATCAGCAATACTGATGGTATTATAATTCTGTAACTAAATACGTTTTACGGTCGGTAGTAAATTATATTTTGTTTAACATACAGCTTGGAATTGACCTGCAAATTGCAAAAAAATTAGGAAAAAGTGAATTTTGCGGTATACCCTGGCGCTGCCCCTTTCAAATGGAACACAGCAACGCAGCAGCTTGTCGGTAAAAAGAGTAGCGGGTGGCAGTTATAGCTACCTCTCTGTTCAACCTGATAGAGAGAGAGAGAGAGATAGAGCTTGATATAGCCGAGTTATACATGTTTTCACTACTGAGGAGCTCGTGGCTTAATAATAACAGCCGCTCGGGTCGATCTTTAGGTTAAGCCGTGCTTGCCTAGGTTGGTCCGTGGATGGGTGACCATCCATTTCATACCGAGTTTCCTCCGTGCCTCGGAAAGCACGTTAAGCCGTTGGTCCCGGCTGTCATTTGTAGATCTTTGACAGTCGTTAGGTAGTCAGTAGCCCAAAAAGTCTGACAACCAGTCTTACCAAGGGGTATCGTATTACCCAGTACTAACTGGGTTGTGGAGGTCCGATAAGCAGTCGCTCCATGTAAAATACTGGTATTCAGCTGCATCCGGTTAGACTGGAAGCCGACCCCAACATAGTTGGGAAAAGGCTAGGCAGATGATGATACATGTTTTCACTAACACTAAGCGACACCTAAATGAATGATTTAATATTATTGTACTGTTGGAATTTCAACGCTCTGTGTTTATCTGAACGTGGAAAATCGTGCGCTGTTATTATCTAGGCACTCATTCAGTTGACTAGTGTTAGCAAAACCGGCAATCGTCTGTGAATTAGTTCGTAAATCTGAGTCACTAATAAAGGTCACGCAGGTGTTCTATCAGGTGCAACCAACGAGGTTCCCGTATCGAAGATAACGCTAAAAATATAAACAACATAAACAAGTACATAGTTTGCTGCCCGTGGCTTCATCCGTGTGGTCGTCGGAAGATGTCACACGGAACGTGCTACCCGGCTAAGTATTGGATGTTCTAAGCCAGATCATGGCCTATCTTAGTGCCGAATTTCATCGAAATCCGCTCAGCCATTAAGGTGTTAAAAGGTAACAGACGGACGTAGTTACTCACTTTCGCATTTATAGTAGGGTAAACATACCGGTTTACCGGCCACTACCCCTTTTCGGCCACTTTGCGCATTATTTTGAATAATAGACAGTGTTATAGACCGCTTCTTTCTAATTTCGCGTCATTGGATCCGGACGAACTTCACGCTGCAAAATCCAGTGGCATGACCTCTAATTTTGCGAACCGAGCCCTCAGTCACCATTTTAAAATTTGGTGGGTGCACCCATGTCAAATTTAGCGAAAAAAATAGCAGGTGGATTGACTTTCGAAGGTAAGTTTTTAAGTGTTACTGTTGGTTTATTGGTGATTGATTTGATTCGTGTGTATTTAGCATGTTTAATTTCAATATTCAAGAGCCCAAACGCATGAAACTTTTCAAGATTAGTGATATTTTTGGTGGTCGGACAATAGGTTAACGATTTATTTCAAAATCTACTTTCCGACCGGGTGGTCGCAAAACTGGTTTATTCGCCTCATTTCTCTTTGCATTTATTGCGGGAACCTTAAATTCAACATCATAGATGCCATTATATTTGTGAACAGCTAGAATTTTGTGAATTTACAACTAGATTCCGGCCGCCAGTATACCTCATATTTTCAAAGATATGACCTGCAAAAATACTGAACGTTCAGCGGCCGATAACCAGTAAAAACAGAACCTGTTTCCGGCCGTTTGTAAAGAGCGGCCGAAAATTGGTAAAAATTACACCTGATTCCGGCCTTTCGATAAGAACTGCCGATAATTAGTAAAAAATAAATCTAATTTAGACCTAAGAAATTAATAAAGAGCCTTTTTGAAGGTTTGCTTATAGTGTAGAAGCACTGACAAGCGCTCTTTCAGATATACGCAGCAACATTCGCAGCATCAGAGAAGCATGCCGGCAGTACGGAGTTCCAAGATCCACTGTACAGGAAAGGCTTTCTGGTGTTGCTGTTGAAAGAAGAAAAGTTGGCCCAGACTCTATATTTGGTTTTGATGGAGAAAAAAATCGTTGATTTGAAAATTGAGTTGGCGAAAGCCGGAATTCCGATCCACAAATATGACCTTCTGGATACGGTGGCTGAGCTTGCAAAAGAACTGGGCATAGATAGACCGTCGCTTTCCAGGAGGTAACCCTGGTATACGGTGATATTACAGCTTTCTCTAACGCCATCCAAACAAGCATCCGAGAGCCAGAAGCTATTAGATGATCCGAGTAGTATTCTGAATGCTGATGAAACTGGTGTTTCATGGTCTCCTAAATCAGGGAAGGTTCTAGCTCCTAAAGGCTATTAAAACGTAGACGTTGTCAAGAAAGGCAATCAGAAAGAATATATTAGTGCTGTGGTATTGACTGCATCTGGGGAAATATGTCCGCAATTAGTGGTGTTTCCTTTTAGAAGATCACCTAAAGCAGTCGTCGAGAGTATGCCACCTTGGATTTTAGGGGAATCGGAGACTATTTGTTTGAATCGTGATCAACTGTTTCTTTTTTGTATTTTTAAGTCATAGAAGAGGGTAAAAATACACCACTTTTTGGGAATTTATTAATTGTTTTACTTTCATACTATTATAAACCCTATTGGCTATTGAATAAGAGTCGTTTTTCTATCATGAATTAGGTGGCCGATAACCAGTGCACTGGCGGACGATAACTGAGTGAAAAGGCCGAAAACCGGTGTTTTCGCTATTTATACGAATATACATTTTTTTTAAATTATGTGTCACTGATACGTCAATAAACGTTAGGTTTTATGAAACTAGACTATTGTAGGATGCAATGGTTTTTTTTTTTAAAGTCTTGGAGTACAGCATTATGATAGAAATCAACTCTGAAGTCAACAAGCCGCTTAAACGGCCGATAACCGGTATGTTTACCCTATTAGGAGGTATGGATTGATGGATAACACTTTTACCGCAGGTGTATCCTTGAGATATAAATTGGGCAATTTGGATCGATATTTATCAGTATTTTTGAATGCACGTGCCAGGCAACTCATAGCCTAAACCGCTGGGTCAAAATATATGAAATTTTGCTAAAAATTCATCCTCTAAAGCGGTTAAATAGAGCAATGAAAGTTTGTTATGTTTGCCTGTGGGAATTCCCATCAGGATCAAGGCATGTTAAAAAATATTGCAGAATGTGCGTGATAACGCCCAGAATGGGATAGATAAGCCGAAAACAGGAAGTCAAAATAGTATTTTGAGTGTAAAAGAAACTATTTCGGCACTTAATTGGCGAATGGGTTTTTTCGTAGGGAAATTTTCAGTAGCGGTTTGTTTTTTTTGTCCAATTAAAGGCAATAGGCTTGTTCGTCTAGTACCTATTACATGGCACTTATCATGATAATTTTATAAAACAAAGGAAATTAAACTGTATTCCAATGAAGGGTGTTTTACTATGTTTCAGAATTCATACAGCGGCGTTCAAAAACTGTCCTTCTAACAAGAATTTTGTTCAATCGAGATAAAGTTTAATTTCAAATGCCGATTATACTGTACATGATACACCTACCATATCGAAGTATAGGCTAGTAATGTCGTGTATTCAGCCGTCGGGTAATTTTGAATCGCTCACTGGATTTCAACGCAAAGCAATGCAATTAGGGCTGAGGGTTGACAATCCAAAGTTGCAATTTTTTGACGCGTTCTGTTGGATTCTCAATGCTCAGTTCAACACCGAGAGTTGAAAATGTAGTGTACGATAGAAAATCGCCCGTACACACTAGGGCGACTGTACAGTCTTATCACAATTGTTTTACATCTGATTCTGCATCACTGTCATAATCATCTTTATTTTCGTTAAAATAAACACAACATTACGCCTGTAATCCCCGAAGGGATAGACAGAGGTGTACACCCACTAGGACTCAAAATAGACTACTTAATAAACAAGTCTGACAAAATTATAATGATCTTTATTCTAAATGTAATAAGGTTTCTGTTGGGTTACTGCAGTCAGAGATATAATTACTGCAAACGGACCATATGAAAATTAAATATATTCATCTTACCTCTCAACATCTTGTAGAATATCCCTCGCCTTGTTGACATCGGGATTGTTGCTGGTAGACGGGATCTCCTCACACACGTGCTGCGGTATCGTCTCTCTGTGCGAAGACTTGTCACTATTTGTCAATATTGATCTGTCAATTACAAGCATTGTATTGGGCTTCTATGTGAGGGAGTGTCATGTATGTTTTGATGAGTAAAACATTCAAGAACTATTGATATTGCCAAACACACACACACGCACACAAATTGCCAACGTCATTTAAAAAGTACCTAGCTAAGCTTAAGTGGGACTGGGCAAGACATGTTTGCTGCATAATGTATGCATTGTGGGTTAAGACCACCAAATCATGCGTCCCTGAAAACATTCAATTTCACTGCAAATGACCAAGGCCTTGATGGCGGGACAAACTTGATGCCTAAAGGCAGGATTGATTTGTTCTGGTTCAGGATCCAGTTAAGTGGAAAATCAAAAGGGAGGTATTGCCCTGCACAGGGACGACACAGGCATTTTATTTGATTCCAACTGGAATATATCTATAGTCCGTTTTTTAATCTCGGAGACTAAATTGACAAGTGAAAATTTCAAAATTGACTTAAATGCTATTGAAATCTATGTCAGTTTGCCATTTGTACTTGTCAATTTAGTCTGCGAGATTAAAAAACAGACTTAAGGAAGCAATCTGTTTGCTAATTTTGTTTTGTCCAATATTTAGCAAATTCATTGAACAAAATGAATAGTCTTATTTAAAGTCCACTTGGCCTTCAAAACTCATATAGTTGAACTTTGACCTATCCTAAGGTTTGTCACAAAACCTGTCATTGTCAGACGATGATTAATTTGTCAAGTAACACCTTAGTTTTTACAAAAATACGTTTATACTTCATATTTGTAGGAAAAAGTATGTTTCATTCTATTTGTTTTCCTTCAGGAAATAACATCATCATCATCATAATATCCATTTATCATCAAGCCTAAAATGATAAAGGGGTAATCCCTTTTTTACAATTTCTGGATATTTTTGGGTTATAAGAAAAGTATTTCTTTTAGAAAAAAGGCTTTATATTGCCAGTAAAAAAGAGAAATGCCATAAGGGACTTTGAGCATGCTGTTGAATTTGAACTTTGTTGGGAATTTGATTTGGCATACTCTCCTCTGTCAGAGTCATGAAAGTAAATTAATTACAAAATTAGTGATAAATATTATTTTTGGATGCTAATTAGGCTGTTCAAATAAATGCTAGTGTAGTTTAACAAGAATTTGTAAAATATTAGATATAGAAGAGGCCACAATATAATGTTAAACATAGAAATTTTAAATGATTCAAGAGAGCGTTGAATGTTGCAAATCCTGCAACAAATTCAATATCCCTATAAAATATATTTAAAATTTTCACAATCTATGTATCCATTTAAATGTGGCTATGCAAAGCACAAACAATGTACAAAGGCTAAATGAATGAACAACAATAACATGTTTGTACAAACCTTATACTATTCTGTTTCGGAGTCTCCCCATACATATTACTTTCACCATTCTCATACAAATAGGAGTCCATCATTCGTTGTTCATAAATTGCTCTATTAATAACTGACTTCTCATCTATCGGGTATATCTTCATTGTATATTGATCATTACTCGTAACAGGCGGAGCGGGAGTGTAGGAGTATTGAGGAGATTGTAACGACGTATCCAGGTCGTTTGACAGTGGCGACTGGACCGTCGTGCTACTAGGACTACATGTTGTACTAAGTGTATCATACTGAATCACGGTGTCTTGTAACGGAATGAATCCTGTGTCACCTTCATCGTCTCGTTTGACGTTCTTCGAGCTAGTTACCGCGTCGTCAGGATCACGTTGACGTTTCCTAGCTCTGTTTTCTTCTATCTTCCGTCTCTTTTCCGCCTTGTCTTGTTCCGACATTATAAACTCTTTCACCATGCCTATAGAAAGACACTTTTCTAGTCGACATTTTTGACAAAATCTTCTCGTAACCACAGTAATTACACAGTTGTTCGTAAATGGACACTTGAATTCCTTGCTGGCTAAGGCGTTTCGTCTGAAAAACGCCTTGCAACTCTCACAAGAGATCGCGTTAAAGTTGTAACCTAGAGCCTTATCGCCACACACTAAACATATTTTCTGCAAACTCGAGAGCACCTCTTTCTTCTGAGCACTCGTATCGTCTTTCTTATCATTGCTATTATCCATTTTAACTAATAAAAACACACACTGAGGTAAACATTGGAATACAACTCCACACTAAACTTTTCCGCTTCTTCTCATCGCACGCGCGTCCAACATTCACAATCACGCGTTACGTGAAAGTGATTATCAGTAGCTGTTTGCTATGATAACTTTGTATTTCGCTAAAATAAATTTTGAGATAAATAGCAGAAACATATCGGATGACTAATGACATAAGTCATCGCGTGAGCGCTTGACAGCTGTGACGTCAGAAATGTCAAGAGTGACAATTTTTTTTTATGACTATGGTCAGACTATCTATTCAGTCTAAAAACGTTACGTTTTAAGAGAAACTTTTTGGAAGAATTTGTGTTAATTAGAAACTAACTTGTAGGCTATTAGAGTTTTATGAGATGAGAAGTGTATGAATTTCGTCTAAAATTATAACTTTCTTCGCCTCAAGTGTAGCCATTGTATCAGCCAGTCATTTAAGTGTAGTCAATCATTCAGAAGTACCTAACCCGGAAAGGCGGTAAATACGAAGTGCCGTTCTTAATAAAGTATCTATCTAAAAATGTAATTGGTGAAAATAAATAAATTTGATTTCTATAAATAAATGGATTGAAAAATATTTGAAGGTTTTTCCCAACTCGCGGCGATTACATTCACAACACACAGCAACAAAGTGTTTTAAATCCGGAATTTAGGTGATTTTCATCGGATAGTATTTATCTAATACCTACTTAGTGACGTCATAATGATGATTATGACCATGATAATCATTTCGTTAGTAGCAAGTACAAATTGAGTTAATATTGTACTTGATAATCCATTATTTATCTTATAAGAATGTAAATAAAAATTATAATTGCTGTTGCTAATGATCGACAATCATCGATAGGTATGTTGTACCTAAATCGAAGTTGTTATGCTTGAAAGAGATTTTAATACCTACGCATTTATCGATATTAAAGTTAGCACATACCGGATCTTAATTTCGCTATCAGAGTATGATGAAGACGACATTTTTTTTTCTCTGGGCATACCAGGCACCGCACTGAACCCACGTGGTGGATTATAGCCCACTCCATCTGTCAGAGAGGAGATCTGTGTTCCAGCTGTGGAAACTTTATTGGCTGTTATGCTTACGTAATTTACCAGCTAAACGTAAAGGCCAAAGACTGGCATTCTAGGCCCGGCCGACGAAGCAATGCCGTGAGGCGGGAGTGCCAGTCCTTCGTCAAAAGCAAAGCATTACTAAAACGGCAAAGCGTTACTACATAGCTGGAAGGGCCGTCCCTTCCAGCTATGTCGAACAACCCATGTTTTTCGGTAAAACGCCGGTGATGATGACTTGAACCCATTAAAATATCAGTAGTGACAAAAGGGTCGCTCTCACTCCGTAGGGACTTCGACTATAACTAATACAAAAGTAGCGCAAATTATGTACCTTATATTAGTGTAATATATCTGCTATCTGAAAAGTATGTAATCTGTCCTTGTATAAAACTCCAAGGAAATGTGTACAATTCCTAAAATAGATAGGAAATCCACGATATATTTTGTAATATGCACTTTTCCTAGGAAATCTACACATTTCGTAAATAACTATCGGAAATGTATTACATTTTTGATGTTCTTAAGTACAGCGGGGATAGCGGTGCGAGGGGCGACTACACACAGTCGAGAGCGTCTGTCTTACTCCTATTTTTTATGTTACCCTAATACACTACACACCACACCATCATAAACAAGGCATTGTGGCAAGGAAAACTTAGGATGCAAGAGCGAGCGAAGCGATCTCGAGACTTGGGGCACCCCGACTACTATAGGTTACTTTAAACCCTGTAGACAGAAATAGGAGCCCTGCGTAGCGGGGCTACGTCGACTACGCCTTATCACAATATTTTGATATTTATCTTGACGTTGATTTTATTCGTGTTTTATTTATTTTACTCGTAGAGAGCATTCGTTTTTATACATTTCCTAGTGTAATCTCGGAATTGTATACAATTCCTAGGAAATAAATACATTTCACAGGAAATGTGTGTATTAAAGAATCTTTGAAATATTATTTTACTTATTTCCTAAGTAGGCTCGGAATTGTATATATTTCCGATAATGGCCTGCTTACGGTAGGGTTGCCTTCTATATATCCCGCCATATACATCCCGGTTTGATACGTTGCGTCCCGGTCAATAAGTCGCTTGCCTCGAATCAGTTGGTTGACCTTCCACAGTAACAGAATCTTGAAATTTCGCGCTCACTCCTCTCGCATTTGTGTGATGCTGCTGACTGCTGCCGTATGCATATGACGAGATATGTCAACAATTGAAAACGGGTCTGTTCTTAGCTAACGAGCCCCAGACTGGCACTGTTCATCGCCCTCTCCCCCAAATACAAATCCTGCCTATGCCCGTTTTAACTACATAGTTAAATTTACTTGTGTTTACGTCAAAAAATAGAGATAAAAAAACCAGACCTCTGCGAAAGTACTCTAAAGAAGTCCTCGAAAAATATATCTTCTATCGTCTAGTCGTTACAAATGTCCCGGTCGGAGTTTCAGCATATGGCAGCCATACTACGGGGACTACATAGTCATGAATATCTCACAGCTGGAATACACGCCACCACTCGGTGAGAGGGAGTGGGCCGTAATCAACGACGTGGACCCACTGCGTGTGGATGATAAAGTCTTCGAATTTTTGGTTCTATTACATGCCGGTTTCCTAAAGATGTTTCTTCATCCTTTTGAAAGCAGGGGTTATAAAATAAATCACACAAAGAGTAAAAAGTCTGGGAACCTACGAAACGAGCCTAAGTCTGGGCCACCATTGCTACCTACTGGGAATGAGAATTATCTTCTTCCCTTTTCCCAACTATGTTGAGGTCGGTTTCCAGTCTAACCGGACCGCAGTTGAATACCAGTATTTTGCACGAAGCGACTGTCTATCAGAACTTCTCAATTCAGTTAGTTCTGAGTTATAAACCCTTAGTAAGACTAGTTGTAACTCGGTATGTAGGTAATCGCTGGTCCCCATCCACTGCGCCTGTTTTTATTTAGAGCTCCACGACGTTTTCATGGTCCAACTACCAGGCATACGGATGATATATTGTGCCTAAATAATAATAAAAAGAAAGAAGTGACAATCGCTAACGAATATTTTTAAGAAAACATTGCTTTATTCAGCCGCATATCTTATGTTACATAACCCCCCTCTTTTTGCATCGGGGGGTAAAAAACTTTCCCTACTGCGTAAGTACCGTATAAATAATAATGTACTCATAATCCGTGTGAGAGATTAGATCTTCAATCATTATCTTTTATTTTTATCTCTTAGGTACAGTGGCACCAAAGTTAATCCATATTACGCACGTAAGAAACGCATTTCGCGAAATTATTCACAAGAAATGAATGCAAGTTCAGACGTGCTATAATGTACATAACCAAATAAACAAACCTTGTGTAACATTTGCTATAATAATGTATAATACGAAAAATGCATGCCTTCAAGAATTATGCTTGCTGCGAGTCAGCATTTTTGTGTTGTTGACCGTAATGGGTATTCGGGGTTATGTTTAATCTACCAGGATTTGCAACTTGTAGGTACTTTATATGTAACCATGGCTTGCGATCAGCACCCAATTGCGTAACACAGTTTTCTATCGCATTTCGAAGGACCTGAAGAAATCGTTTACTCAACGCTCTCCTGTTGTAGAAATGCCAAAATGACTATCCACACAACTCTCAAGTCATTCATAACAGCAGAAGGGTTATGAATTATGATTTGTGATTAGAGCTAGAAAGACTGGCAGTGGGCTGACCATGTCATACACACATGCAGAAATTGCTAGATACTCCATGCAGATGGCGGAGGACATAGACCTGTCTCTGTGTCCAGCAGTGGACTGCCATAGGCTGAGTTAATTTATTGAGATGAGGACCAGATTTTAGTACAATGTTAACAAGTGTGCAACTGGAGAACATAAGATGGTACAAATCGAGATTAAAAGGTACCACGAATTCAACTTTGTTAGCGCACATGCGCACAACCTGATCCATTGCACATAGGAACCTAATAAGTATAGTAGTGTCACAAAAACATTCATACGTAAGTATTAAAACTGCCCAGAAGGTATTCTACCCAAACTTGCCTGCTACACAAATTCTTCCTGAATAGACGTCGATATAAACTGCATTTGACACGCTCAATATTTTATTTCGCGCAGTCGTCGCGATGGGGACTACTACACATTTGTTTCTGTTCATCCTGCTAAGGTTTCTGTCCCTGATAAGTGCCGATACGTATAGCGTCAAGATAATTTCGGAGCAACATGTGAATCTGGTTGACAGCAGGTTTTTGAGCTTCACTATAGATCCTAAGTATTTGTTTTCGAGCAGTGAAAAGTATAGCAGGTAAGTTTGGTGAACCCTTTTTTGCAGATCTTGCATTTCGCCGGAATGTGCCTACGTTGCTTACGTTATACGTGTGTGTTAAATACTTACACTTATTATTCGCTTATGACGCATCTTAGTTAGTCATGGTCAACATAATATCTCGGATTTTTGTCTTTAAAAAAATAACTTCTGGCTTTTTGAAGAACTAATAGACATGCTAGGGTCAGAATGTCGGGTTAGGTAGTACTTGATCTCTAGATTTGCAAGTGTTATTGGTTTTTCCCATCGGTAATTTCGCACTAATTTATGGGAGGTAAGATCTGTGCCATTTGTAATCGTTTGATAATTACAGTTGGCTCAGATCTTACCTTTCATAACTGAGGCACTCTCATAAGTGATGGGTCGCCGGTTAGTACTAAACGTATATCTCTTTCTACTATGCTTGGGGTTTATAGGCGTGATGTTGTGTTTTATTTCGAATTAGCGCCCCGCCCCGGCTTCGCTCGGGTGCAACGTACACACACACATTTACTTATAAATCTTCCTTTTGAATCTCTCTATCTATTGCTGAAAACTGCAATCAAATCCGTTGCGTAGTTTAAAAGATCTAAGCGGACAAACAGCGGGAGCGACTTTGTTTTATATACTACTAGCGTCCCGCCCCGGCTTCGCACGGCTGCAATATACATATAAACCTTCCTCTTAAATCACTCTATCTATTAAAAAAAACCGCATCAAAATCCGTTGCGTAGTTTTAAAGATCTAAGCATACATAGGGACAGACAGACAGACAGCGGGAAGCGACTTTGCTTTATACTATGTAGTGATTTAAAGATAATTCCACAAGCGTAATAGTGACTTTGTACTTAACATGTTTTCTTTGTGTTTCAGCAAAGACTGCATCTGCATGGCCTCATCCCTCACTCCAGCATACCTCCGCATTGCTGGCCCATCCACCGCCCATATGACCTTCCACAACACCACCATCTCAATCAATGACGTGGACTTCCCCGACCATAGACAAAACTTCGAAATCACAGCCATAGACTCTGATGCTACAAGAAAAGTTCCATTAGACCTCCATACGAGGAACTTGGCAGTGTCCCATAGACAGTGGAAAACGTTCGTCTACTGGGCCAAGTCTACTGGATTCGATCTGGTCTTCGCTTTGAACAATGAGGAGAAAACAGATTCTGGCATGTGGGATCCTAATACTGCGCTGAATATACTGACGGTGGCTGAGAAGGTCAAAGTTGGGGACATATTCTGGGAGCTTGGTTATGGCATGTGTTTAATAATTTAATTAAATCTTGTCAATTAGTATTTTTTTCTAGTGGTTTCTAAGTACTGGTGTGCTTGATACGATTGAGATCTAAGTTTTTTAGCAGAAATCTGTCCCCTCGAGGAAAGGGACAAAGCCGTGACGATTATGACGTTAACGGGAACTGTTGATTGTAGTTTTTTCACTAGAAGAGATCTACGAGCGAGAGCTCAGCTAAACTTTAATCTATCTTTAACTTCAGTCTTTAACAGTAATCCTCTACTTCATGATTATGTTGCATCGCCCTATTCAGTTCTAAACCCGATTTATTTACCTATAGCGCAGCATCTTCTCTTTTTCCATACATTTCTAGCGTCTTCTCCAAGTTCACTCCTCAACGATTACGCAGAATTTTCTTAAATCCACATTTCTTTCCTCCAGAATGCACAAACCAGTCGATAGAAGAATACCTGAACGACCTGGAGACATTACGCGTTATCATCGAGACGTTTCCCCCTGGGAGGACATTAGAGTGGAAGGTGGTGGGCGGTGACGTCACCAAGTGCCTCCAGGCTGAGTCCAAGAGTGACTTCAAGGATTACATTACACTGTCCAACGATATGATGGATGCGTTGCTGCTGAATGCGTATGTGTATTTGTATTTTTTACGGTACAGAGGAGTATTGGATGTAATTGGTGGAATTTCTCACTAACGGCTCGGAGGTGGATCTGTGCCCGTTTGCTGGCAAAAGGCTTGCCCTAATTACAATTATTATTGATTGTAACGTTCAATTCTGAACACAATACTTTATAATTACTTTTTGTACTCGCAATCCTACACGCCGACCATATTTTCCGACCACAAAATCAGTTGTCAAATAACTATATGCCACCGCTCGCTGAAAACATGAAATAATAAATCATGAAAATCATAAACCTTACAATTATAGGTACATCTCTTCCTATCCTTGCGAGGAAATACAGGCGTGATCAGATGTTTTTTTGGATTCTTTAACAACTCCTTTTACATTTTTTAGCAATTCCTCATCCCACGAACTAAACCGCATGACGCCCCACGACCATATGAAGCTCCTTCGGCTTCTCTCTCGCAGCCGGACGCCCCTGTGGCTGACGGAGACCAGGCAAAATCGATACAACGATCTGGAGCGGGCCGCGGATTGGCTAGTCAGTTTGGGCTACTCGGCTAAGATCGGATTTTCTGTGCATTACCAAGAGTTAGAGGAGGAGGAGATGTATGAGCCCACGTTGGTAAGTTCATCAAAGAATTCGGAGAAAGGTCGCAAATAGTTTTTTATTTTTGTAGCTTGGAGTTTGAATTTGTGTCCGGTTATTGGCAACAAATACATCACTTTATGTAATTTATTTCATCACCACCGCTCCCGAAATTCTCACTGAGAGAAGGCCTCCGTGTAAACAGATGGAACGGAATGGGCTGATTATGCTAATAGCAGTCTATCGAGGTGGAACCTCACCTTCTAATACTTCCATTGAACTAAAATTAAACTGGTAAAATCTGCTTTAGTGTACCTTACCGCCATTCGAGGAGTAAAGGGGGAATTTAATAATATGTGATGTTATAATATTTTCAGAGCTTCTACATGGCACTCCTATTCAAAAACTTGGTCGGCGAGCGAGTTTTGAACTTGGAAATGGATCCCGAACAAGCGATTCTCTTCGCTCACTGCACATCGCTGCGTCACAAGCCAGTAATTGGTGCTATCACCCTGTTCGGAGCGAACTTGGATGACGAACCCGCGAGGTTCTCGCTCAAACTGTCCAGGAGAGAAGAAGGCGGTGATATCATGCAGTTTATACTGGGGAACGATCATAATGGGTATTTTTTTCTATTATCATAAAAGATATATTAACTTAATGGAGTACTTCAACGCACCCTTTTGTTTCTGTATGTCCGTATAGTTAATTAGTTATTTAATTAAGTTACTACCTGGTATGAATAGTTAGGTGTAAGGTCAGGGTGGTATATTCCGTCTATGGGGCGTAACCTAGATTTCAATAGGATTTATGTCAGTTTTGACATTTTCACTTGTCAATTTAGTCTCAGGGATTAAAAAACAGACTTTAGACGGTTACGCCCCATAGACGGAATATACACCACCCTGACCTTATAATAATTTACAAGTGTACGGTAATTTGTACTCTTTTCTTCTTTACAAATAAAAGTTTTCACATAATTTTCCATAACTCCACCTATGGTCGTTTAGTCTTAGGCCTTTCATGAGAGCAGGGTGTCAGTACCATAGTAGTATCTACAAGCAAGCTAAGCTAAGCTAAGACGAATAATAAACCATTTAACAAGACATTAGAATAACGTTACCCCATTTTCCGTTACAGGAACATCGTAGTGAACGGCCATCCGATGTACCTCGAAGGTGACATCAAGCCTGTAGTAAAACGGGTCCGTCCATACAAGACCCTACTCATCAATCTGCCACCTAAATCTTTTGGATTCTGGGTCCTCGCCAACACCAAGGTTGAAGCCTGTCAGAAGGTGGATAAAGAAAATAAAACATTCATCGAAGCAGAGACTGTTAGCAATGAAAACTTTAGATCTAAACGATCCACTGACGATGATTTTGATGACTACACACACATAGCCAACCTTTCTTATGATTTTGAAGATGGTGATGTTTTCTTTCCTGACAATCATCCTTTAAAAAGCAGAATTCGTGACATGAACAAGGATTTAGATAAAATACAAAATGCATTCAAAAGGAACACAGGTAAAGGTAGATTTAAAAGAGAAGATACTGATATATTTGGAAGAGGTAAACTTCGAAAACAGGGTTACAGATATAGAACCGACAGAGGATCTCTATTCGAGGATCGTGATTTTAATCCAAGAAGTGTTATTGACGATTTGTTAGAAAAAGCAAGACAAAAAGTAAACGATCTAAAAAATCTTCGACCGAACCTATCAAGATTTAACCTCAACAGAGTAAGCAAGAGACATTTGAAGAACTCCAAACCACGTTCATTTAACTCATTGAAAGCTGATTCTCAACTTCTTGGTAGAATTCCACGAAAATCCAAACACGTTAAAAAAAATTCAGAAGATAATGACGACTTTCTAAAAAAAATCAACAGAAAAAGCAAAACAGAGAAAGACATATCCAAAAGAACTACAGACACAAAAGATAAAATAACTAAAAGAAATCAGGACATTAACAAACTATCTGCCGAAGCTCCAAACACTTTAGAACCAGTATTAAGAAAAAAACGAAGCATTAACAACGAAATTGAAGAAATATCTGCAGAAAACGATATAGACCTAAGTGGTAAAAACAAAGCAAAATTATGGAAGATGCTTAAACAATTAAACAAAGAATTTGGAGACTTGACAGAGGAAACTGTTGACAGTGACACAGATTCTACAGAAGGGTTAGTATTAAAGACTGAACTTTCGGACGATAGTGCTACAATAAGGGTCAAAGACTCTAACCACGGAATGATCAAAACTACTATGAAGAGTATGCTTAACGTTTTAGAAGATTTGAACACGAATTTGAACAAAGTATGGAATGCTATCAATTTGTTTGATTAATGTACAGTGAATAGGTTAGGTTCAATATAATTTTTGTACTTTTTCTGATGAGTGGTTTTCATTTTTGAGTTGACCCTATCCCTTCCTTTTCTGCGTTCAACAGTCATTCAAACAACGGTCACAAGCACTGATTAGTAATCGACTACTATTTTGTTTTTACAAAACAGTGGGATAGTGAGACTGTTTACAGACATTACGATTTGTTTACAGATTACCGAGATCTTTGTCTTGTTGGAATTATATTGCATGGACACACGCATGCACCAACAAACAAAAGTCACGATGTTAAGTTAGTTCGTCAACTGAATCATCCACAGGGGCGACTTTTTCAAATTGAACAAGGCCCTTTCTGTAAAGAGAATAAAAACTGATTTTTCCAAAATGTCTTGAGAATCTCAGAAGCGATGCCACTTGATTGAATTTAGTCGTTTATGGATTTTGACAAGTAAAATGTAATTTACTTGGAAACTTCGTTTTTTTTAATTTTTCGTGAATAAGTATCTCATAAAGTCATCAAAGTTTGGTGCCAGAAAGCAGTTGAATCTGATTTTATCCTAAAATAATTGTTTCATTGTTTGCTAGGTTAGTTAAATTCTACTGTCTTTCTTATGTTGGAGGTATTCAAATAAGTTCTTATACCGTTCCCACAGCTTAGTGGATGCGGGCACTTCTTAAGGGTTCACTGGCTATTCTGTACTGTGTCAAAACCCTGCTACTGCGTAGCGAGTATTTTTGCTACGCGTAGAGGCTTAATAATTTCGGGATTAATAGTTTCTTAAATTCTGGATTTTTATTCTATAGGATGGTTGTAGTCAGACTGCGTATATTGCCTCGTTGGTCTAGTTATAATAAGCGCTACTGCTGTACATGAAGTCCTGGGTTCGATTCCCAGGTCAGATAAAGTGTTATTGAGTTTTTCTATCACAATGGAATTTCTCAGTAGCTGCCTGGATTCTGTATTGGTGTCCGATTGATGTTAATAGGCTCGAAACCAATATGGCTCTTAAAGATAACTTGCGAAATATGGGTGTACACCCCTGCCTATTCTTTCAGGGATTACAGGCATAAGGTTATGTATATTTAATTTAGGGACGTAACCCAACCCCAGTAGTGGCACTGGCTACTGAACCAAAGAGGCAATTCTTCTGAGCAACAATTGTGACTCAAAATGATTGTATCGTTGTTCGCCAGGTTTTAGTGTCATTTCACTATCAACCTTATTTTAGAATGACCTAAGTATTTCTTTCCTACTATCGAATTTTACAAGTTGCATAACCCTGCACCGTTGCTGCGACGTAGCTAGTGCGGTTACGAACTCAGTGCTACACAGCTACGTCGTCGTAGACCCGTAGCGGAAAATACTGCTACGGCGTAGCGGGTATGTTTTGCTCTGCGTAGTGGTTACACGGTGAAGGAAAACATCGTGAGGAAACCTGGACTTATAATTAATATAAGTCTGAAATCGCCAACCCGTCTTGAGCAAGCGTGGTGATCAATGCTCGTGACTTCTCTGTATGAGAAGAGGCCTTTGCCCAGCAGTGGGACAGTAACAGGCTGGTATTATTTAGTGGTAACACGATGAGTCAGCCCTGGTGTTTTTTTCTGTTGAATGCTAACTGAGCCAGTTGACCTGAGACGTCCTCACCGAATTTTTCAATTTTATGGGTCGTTTATCCAATTTTTATTTTCTAATTGTGACTGCCTCGTTGGTCTAGTGGCCGCAACTGCTGAGCATGACGCCCTAGCTGGGTTCGATTCGCAGGTCGGGCAAAGTGCTTTTGGGTTTTTCCATCAGGAATTTCTCAGTAGCTGCCACGGAGTCTGGATTTGTGCCCGGTTGATAGCAATAGGCTCGCCCTCTATTACATAGGACTTAAACATAACTGGCGAAATGTGGGTGTACTATTAGATATACCTCTGCCTAACCCTTCGGGGATTACAGGCGTGATGTTATGTATTTTCAAGTCCTCAAGTCGGTATGATGGATTATTTACTGTTCGTGCTGTGCGCCTTTGGAATTCACTTCCACACTCCTTGCGGGATAGCCCTTCGTTAGAAGTGTTCAGGAAAGGAATAAGGGAACATTTCCTGTCGAAATGATCAACATGTAAGCAAATAGGATTCTTTATGCATTGTATTGTTTATAATTATATTGTATGTATTACGTGTATTATACTGTATGTATGTAGTTTAGTTTATAAAATTCATTAATTTAAGTAACGAGATGTTTGTTATGTTAATGCACATAGGTATATCCTCTTATGCAAGTTTCGCTATCGAAATTTGGTTTGCTGTAAGAAAACCCAATTCTGGGTTAAGCTCGCCATTGTACATAAGCTATGTTATTGCAATTTGTATATATATTTTTGTTGTTTTTGTGTGCAATAAAGAATAAGAATAAGAATAAGAATATTTTTGTTATTCTGGGCCGTTCTCAAGTTTAAATACGTTTACCAACAAACAGTACGTCTTTTTATATAGTTATGTAAATAGACAAGTAGAATGGTTGTCATCAGGTAAAATAAAACACATAAATAGTGGTACAATGTAGTTTATTTATTATTTAACAACATGTTAGATAAACCATTTTCACATTTAACTGAACGTACATATGAAAATGGCTACCTCTAAACTTTTATACAATAACTAATAGGGACCTTGTAAATAAACGGTAACAATGCGCCGCAACATGATGGCGAACGAAGTGGTAGCAAACAAGCGTCCTATGTACTACAGTGATACAGTCGTGAAAGGAAAACTAACCTTATTCATATATAAGAATAGAGTTTATTACGGCAGTTTGTATACAGCTAGAAGATGAAGCTACAGTCTGTACGGCCGATTCGATTGTGTTTGAGGTAATGTGAACTCGATCTTAGTGTTAGGTGTTTAAGGTTACATTTATGTCGTGTTACATTTAATGAGGTGATTGATGGTCTCAGGCTCACTTTCAGTAGAGGTAATTTTGACGTTTTTTTTATGTGAATCGGCCGCGTACAGCTGCGTTACTGCAAAAAAACCTAATTTATTGTTAACAACAAGGTGTCACAGAAGCTCAATCCGTTTTTTTTAATTACCTAAAAACATTTTTCAACAATAACCTTTTTTTTCGTTATTCATCCATAATCCCTAAGTTTAAATTTAATTGTGGATAAACTACTAACCTTTTCTTCTTTTAAATATAACAAGACAACATACATATGAACCGCGTTCATATTTGAGTAGGTACTTAATGGTTTCATTGAAATTTTTATACATTCTGTATACTTGCCATTTTAACACTATCATGTCACTAATATTAAAAGCTAACGTACTAGTGTGTTGGCCAATAACTATAATAATATATAATATACAAACAATAAGCACTGGAAGGAATACGCCGAAATTTAGTTTACAACAATTGGCAGATATTACGAGGCAGAGACGTACTCCTTCCAGTATAATAACAAATGTTTTTAAAACTATTAATAATCACATTGAATAGACAGCGCAGAGAAGGAAAATTAACTTTTTTAGCGCAATATTGTTAGTCTGTGGCACTTTAAAATCAGTTCTTTGTTAATTCTGCGCCGTCAGAGTTTATAAATGAATGTTCTAACAATAAATTAATACTGGCATTAAGTGTAGAAGCTCTTGAGTGTGTGGTTCAGTGTCGTTGTCTCTAATTGTCTATGCTATATTGCAATCACCGACCTCAATTCGTTCTGTTGTCTTTGGATGTAACGAACAGATTTTGAAATGTTTGTGCGTCGGTAGGGTTATCATTTGAATGGTTTAAAGTTAGCATAATACTTGTTAACAAGGATGTTTTAAAATCTTACTTAAATGTCAGTTGTTCGTATAAAATGTTCTCTCTCGTTCTTGTGTGTCTCTTTCCTCTTTCTAATAACGATTTTATGACATTTCTAAGTTCAGATGATAAATCTACCGACTGTCCTCCCGCCTCTGTATAGCTCTGTTAGTAAATGATGCATTTGTACTGTATTAGTCTTATCTCGTCTCACTCACAGTATCCTACATCGTTCGAGAGTCTCAGCTGATCCGTGTGTGTCTACAAATGCACCATCACATGCCCCCCTTACATTAACCTAGTGCAACTATCAATAGGCTAGTTTATTTAATAAGTTTAACAAGTTATGTCATAAAATGTTATTTAGTCTACCATTTCATAACTCCTCTAAGGATTTAAGAACAACAGTGAAATATCAAGACGATCTACCGTTGGGGTCAAAGGGTCACATCTAGAGGGAAAAGTTTCGAAGAAAGGATTAGTAAAGCCTTCGTAGGCCAAAAAGTCATACATTTCATACCTAAATGATCTAAATGATACTATGAACAAATAACTATAAGTAGTATATTACCCTGAGTATGAGAGTCATAAGATTTGAAAATATCCAACTGTTTCATCAATTTTATCTTCCTCGTGGCAAAAAATATAAAAAATTGGTCGCGACATCTTGGATTCCTTAAAATTAACACTACGGGTTTTCACGGAAATAATTAATTTTATATTCTTTTCAAAAATTTTGATTTTACAATTATTTTCTTTATGTCTAAACTACACATCTACCTTGTATAAACCTCTTTATAAATTCACTATAATATTATAAAAAAGAAACGTGTATTGTTGTGTGAAGTTACATTACATTATGAAAGACAAGTTCAGTAGGGTGAAGAGATCGATGTGTTACATTTGTTATTATAACAATCATTATGAAATAAAACAGTGTCCGTAGAAACTCGTTCGGTTCTACAGAAAAGAATTCAACAACCATTTGATATCACCCAAATTCCTTTAGAAATGGCGCAGTTAAGCAACGTTATATTACTATGAACTATACACTGAACATCGAAAGCTTAAATATACACATTAATAGAAGCGTCTAAACATTATGTTTTACAAACAGCTTGAAACAAGACTAATTAGGAGAGAACGACACCAACACGCCAAGAGCACACTTGTCAACACTGCCATGCAAGAAAACTTACAACTTATCGCAAGAAACCGTCGAAGTTACACCGTCTCCACGCTGTTACACAATTCTACTACTGCCAGACAAGGATTTGAACACAAATGACAGTGACGTTTCGATACGTCAATGTCATCGTGACAGCTCACTGACAGCGCAGAGAATGTAGGTTCCGTTAATTTTAAATTAGTGACAGTAAGTCCACACTCCCGAATACAGATCGTTCTATACCAAAATAACGTTTTATCTAAACTATCAGCTACTTGAGAGTCAACAACGTAGAACGCAGACTAAACTACGATAGATTGAAGATATAGACAAAGGTTATAGATTAGTATTCTAACACACAAGAGGATGTAAGGAAAGATAGATTCGATCGAAATTTGGTCATCAGACAGGTCCAATAGACTTAACAACTATTATTGTATTGAATGTCTACATACAACCATTTAGCTAGATTTGCCATGCACATACGGTACAACTATGTTTATAATATTATTACCTAGTCTAACCACACATACATTGTGAAAATTTAAATTTATATATTTTATGACTTACGTTAGTGATGTGGCCGGACGGGGCCTAGGAGTGATGCCCATCTTACGATACAGCGTGCGTGCTCCGAATAACATAACTATGAAACAAGCTATGAAAATATATCGAGTGCAGTACAGTGCGAAAAATAGACGATTCTTATACTTCAGAAAAATAGTAGCATTCTCAATAAACAATCAGAAATTATTACTTTTTTATTTACATGTTTGTATATTGAATAGTATATGTGTGAAGAGAAGGTAGGTGTAATTGACAGAATGTCATAACGTAACGTAAGGTAAGCAAGCAGTAACATTAAGTGTGTAAGTGAAGTATCTAAAATAATCTTAGTATTTAACACGCGATGCGATTTGTTGAGAATCGATGCATCGACTAACTGTCAGACAACTCGACTAATTAGTGATGTCCCATCGATTTAAACTATGCAGATTGGTGTCAGTGTCCTTATTCCTGTTGTACTTAAATAACTGTATTAGATTACGAACATTAAACAAATAAATTAACCTATGGATACCTATGTTTGTGTAAGTCATATAATTATCATAAAACGGACACAGTGCAGGGTGAATAACATTAACATCTGTTACATAACCTCAAACATGTATATGTACCACTTCAACTATCACAATGAGGTCTACACATAAGTTTAGTCTACTTCATGAACTTACTAAACTATACCAAAAAGCATCGCGTGTGAAGAAGATACAACTTAAATATATAAAATACATGATGTGCTGATTGAAGAGCTTGTAATCCGAATAGGTACGATCTACAAGAATTCGAAGGTAGAATGATAGTTTCGTGTCGAATATTGAAAGATTGAAGAAGCTAAGAGCGCGAGCGGTCGTCGCATTACGCGCTTTAGTTTATTATATTCATATATCACAGCTTTTGACGATAACAAATCTTTTGCATTTGCAGCTTTATAACTATGTGGACAACATTGTTCGAACCATTAGCGCAACTGCCTTACCCACGCTCTCCTCTTACTCTTCAGTCCTGCCCCATCGACCAGCTGCCAACTGCTTATGTGTCAACGTCCTCATTTAGTGCATTGCTGTTCTACGATCTTTACGCTCCAGTATGTGCCTATCAATACCTACTTCATAATCTATCGATAACAAATCTTTTCCCATCACTACTACGATCCAAGATGGCGTAATCGCTCGAATAATTTGCTCACACCACAATGTGTTATTTAACTTTAATACCTAAGCGTAAAACATCGATAAAACATTAGATTAGAACAACGCTCGCCGGCGCGACGGTAACACAACGCCAATTACTTGTTTATCTACAACATTTTACACATTAAACACTAAATGAACATTGACTCTTATATTAAACATGCAAGAAAGTATTGGACAACGACAGCCGACGCGTCGCCGCGCCGCCATAACAATTACCTATTATATTCGATGTGGATATTAAGGCTAGGTCGATTACAGGTATGTACACCTAAACAAAATTACATTGACACATAGATTAACACTGCATAAGCACGCATGCAAAAGATTTAGAGGCAAAAGTCGAAGAGCTCAAGCGAATCGTAGAGAAGCACGGAGAGCGGCAGGCGCCGGACAAGCGCGGAATTTGGATGAAACAAATACCCTGAGGGACGAATACATTGTTATTTCAATGTAAGTGCGAAATAGAGAAGAGAAGGCGATGAATAGTCGAATGTCGATCGAGTCTACACGCGTGCTTGAGATCCTTATAATAATTTTGCTTCCTTTTTAAATAGATTACACCGTTCGTTCTAGTTGTATTTATATTATTTCAACTTTACACTTAAATAACAATATATCACAAGCTTCAACATATAAAACGGATTGTTTCCCGAGTGTCGCGAGCGCGTGCTGCCGCGCGGTACTTCATGACTTTTTGACCATACGTTCTGAAACGCGCTTCACAGTTGAATCGAGGGCTGCCTTCCAAAATTTTTTATGAATGTATAAAAATATTATTGCTTATTATCAAGCACCAACGCGCCACTAGCCAACTACGTTCCGAAAAAATTTAGAATTCGAATCTCTCCTACAAACATTTTGAGCGCGAATGATTGATGCGTCCGAACGAAATTGTTATTATTTTTGGTTGTTTTTTTTTATTCGCTATTCGGGGGTCGTGTGGGGGTGTTGGGGTGTATACAGGGGTTGTGAAACATCGTCGTAACAATGACCTTAGCTCAGCTACATCATGTATTCAGATAGTTTACATTAGTCGAGAGGCGCTCACTGCATCACGCACTTGCTCTCGATCTGCGACTTTAGTTCATTCACTTGCGTTTCGATGGTGTTTTTCAGTTCTGAAACGAGAAAAATGTAATTACGTAATTGTACATAGTTAACAGAATACGGGTTCAGAAAAGTGTTCTATGACTAGGGATGGGCCTTTATCTACTACGCAGGCCCAGACGGGTTGGTAAATGTCACATGTCTTCAAAGTATTTGGCTCTCGGACATGCCAGTTTCCTCACGATACTTCCTTCACCGTTTTAAGAGTACAAGTTATAGTTAATTGCCTGCCTGGTTTCAAACCCACGACACGATTTGGAAGTGGCTGTGGCTTACAGGAGCTTCATGAAGGAGAATTGCAGGAGTTTCGGCTTCTTCTGTTCATAGTAGGTGGTACTTACTAGTGAACTCATCCTGGTCTTCAAGCTCCGCTTCGGCCGCCAGTTCTTCAGGAGTCTTCTTCTTCCTCATGAGCGGGTTGTCAGGCTCGAGGGGCTGCTGCTCCACCACCTCCTCTTTCTTCGGGATTTTGTACTGGAAGCAGAATGAGATGGGACTTTAGATACCACATAGCAAAACCTGTTCTCCCCAAAGTGGTATGGGTGCATAGTACACCTACTATTCCCTAGGGCTTTCGAGGTTCTAATGATTTAGGTTTTTGTAAGTCGACCACACCTATAATTTATTATGTCGCCAGATATTTTAAAGTTTCAGGTAATAGGGGCCGAGCGTATTGCATCAACCGGGTACGTACCCAGATTTGAAAAAATCCCAAAAAAAAAAGAAAATACGCAATAACTTTACGCCCCGTGGAGTTGAATCAAGGACCTTAACCAAAATGGAGAAAAGTGTCCTACAACGATACAAATTGCACTAAAGTAAGTACCAATTGTAAGTAGTTTCCTCTGAAGTTGCAACCAGCTTGTGTTGGCATAGCACAGTTGAGCAGCTTCGATATGTAGTCAAGAGATCTCAACGGGCATGATTGCGAAGTTTGATTTGAATAGCGAAAGGAATTTATATAAAACGAAGGAATTCGTGTAAATAGAAAACTATAAGAGCGCAAACAAATTAGCAAATGTCACCTTCCTGACATCTTCCGGTCTAGGCGGCCAATCTCAGGAAATATTATAGTGCATAAGTGTGTGCGCAGACACAGGTGCGCTCTGTGTTCCATCACTTATATAGTACGCTGGAGCGGCAATCACACACGACTGGAGAGAGACCAAGCACAAGACCAAAAGCTTAACGTGGTTTTCGAAGCACGTTAGGTACGCTAGGTAGGCACCTCACGGTGCGTAGATATGTCTGCATTGTGGTACCTAGGTACTGTTATGGATTGACATACTTACATTCACTATAAGCTCGTGCTTATAAACTATTCCGATTATAATTATTATTTAAAAACCAACTTAACATTGGCTATACTTAATTTGCATATAATAGCCAAACCAAAAGGAAATTTTTAAAGTTCCCAACAGCGAATACCGATGATTAAATTCCGTCGATCTCAAACGGGTATTATTGCATCCATCAAGGCACCAGTTATACATTATTCTGTCCTAACAAGCTATGACGGTTCCTCGGCGGAACCGCCGGGTTGCCAGCCGTAGTAATTTCCCAAAGGTACAGCGCATTCGATTTCTGAATGCTCTGTGTTGCCACACTCAAATAGATTGGCTTCTTTTCTGTAAACTTGCGATTTATTCCCGCAGCTGGGACTAATGCAACCTTTATTTCATCGAGACTTATTGGAAATGTTTTTCTTTGCAATTTTTTCTGTTTGTCGTCAAAGAGTTTTTGTTTGTTTAATGTTGCTTTATTTATCGGTGCCTTTTGTTTTGTTTCGGGGTAGTTTCACAACGATATTGTATAGCAAAGTGTTTGAAATGAATACGCTAGGATCCTTTTCTAAGAACGTACTCGTAGAGTCCTTAGAAGTTTTTAAGGTTATATGAAAAAGATAGTTAAAATAAATGCTTTCAAAAAATATAAAACACCCAGTAATATTACAATCGTAGAAGCATGCAGTAATATAACATCAGACCTGTAATCCCCGTAGGATTAAGCAGAGGTGCACCAATATTACACCCATATTTCGCAAGTTATAATGTTTAAGTCCTATGTAATAGAGATGAGTTATTGTCATCTACTGGGCGCTGAAAGCTGCCACTGAAAAATTCCTGATGGAAAAACCCAATAACACTTTGTGCGGTCTGGGAATCGAGCTAGTCCAAGAAGCTCAGCAAATTCCTCTTAGGAACACTAGACCAACGAAGCAGGAGCAATAAGTTTACATATTTATTCATTAGTAGCTTTAGCCCGCGGCTTCGCTCGCGTTAATTTAGAATTTGATGATCAATTCGGGTTGTACTCTGCTTTTCAACCCGAATTGATATAATTCAATCATGATTCGAAAGACACGTGGCGCCATCTATGTCATAAGAACGTTATTGTAGTTTTCCTCGGGAACAGTCTTTTTTTTTTGGAATGAAAGCTATCCTATGTCCGTTTCTGTACACCTGATAACAACGTATATGCAAAATTCAGCATGATCGGTTCTGTGGTTTAGGCGTGAAAAGGTAACAAACAAACTTACTTTCGCATTTTATAATAATAGGTAGGATAGGAAGGCAAGGATAGTTAATTCAAACGAATGCGTAACATTGATCACATTGAGTCAATGCGTGATATAAGAGAAACAATTTATCAAAGTAAGATGGCACTTACAAGACTCCATGTGTTCAGTACAGTCTCACCAAGTACATCATCTTTAATTGTAATCCACACCACTAAACCCCTAAGCCACTCCCGATCGAGGACACAAAGCGGCTTAATTATAAAATAGAAAATTACTCCGCGAAGCTCAGAGCAATCCTCTTGCCTTTAATCTTCAATTGATTACATGCAGCGAGGCTGCCTCGGGAAGAATTTATTTTAATTTTAAAAGCATTTTTTTCGCTGGCAACCCTCTGGAGATCTCATTAGGACTGTCTCAGTAGCTGGAGATTGAGTGAGGCTTTACGGGTATCGGTATTAAATTATAGAATTTTATTGCGGTTTTTAAAAGCTTCTTTGTCATAATATTGTGATGGCGAGGATTCTGAGATATGTATTTGATCTATCTATGTAATCTTAGCTACTAGTATTAAACTATACCCAACAGAGTATATTGAGTTTGTTGGCAGAATGAGAAATATTGTTTACTTAAAATCATTATTTAGCTGGCAACCCCCTGGAGATCTCATTAGGGTTGTCTCAGATATGGAGAGAGGATTTGCTGGTATTGATTTTAAATTGGATTTAGTATTGTACATTTAATTTTAAAAGCTTTCTCGTATACTGTTGTAATATGTTGATGGTTATGGTAATCATAAATCCAGGCTGAAACATGTTAGATTTGTGATTAAATGAGATTTAAACATACAGAGGAGGCCGAGGGCCCAGACAAAGTGCGATGCTATCAAAGAAAACGATGAAAATGTCAAAATTGAATTGGATTTAATTTTACATGCCTACACAGCTCCCGCGGTACGGCGTTGTAGAAATACGAAAGCTTTGAAAGCGATCGCTACTCGTATAGACCCCCAGATGCTCAAATGACACATACAATAAGTACATGCTTAATTTTGTGTTAAAGTGATAGTTCCTACACTCAATAATGTCCGTACAACTAAATTGACATAGAACTGAGTACGGCAACCAATTTAAATTTAAAGTTCATTACAATATTACCACAACAAGCCGAATATTTTACCTCTGGCAACATCACTGAAAGTACGAAATATAACATTTTCCTTAATCATGTAGATGGCACAATTTAAAATAATCACCGGCTTAGCGATACCCGGGGATTCCCTGGGATTTGATTAATTAAAATGAGTCTGAAATATAGTCGGCTTTACTTACGGTAATATTGTAAAAATATTTAATATTTTCGGTGTTAAGTTAATCAAAATAAATTATGTTGGCTTTAAGCAAAGTATTCACACTTAAATAATAATCAAAAAATGTACTTGAAAATCACTTTATCCATACAAAAGTGGAATATAATTAATACGAAATAAATAAATTAAAAAAAATACTGTGACGGCAAAAAACAGCAGAGACATGACAATTTTACGGCACAATGAAACAAACAAATCTTCTGTCTCCTTCCCTCTTCTTCTCTTCTGCTCCGTCGCGCAGTGTTAGCCTCGTAGAAGTCAACCTGACTCGATTAGGGAGTCGCGCGTTAATACGGACTCCCTACTAGAGTCAATTTAACCTCCATGAGCTGTGTCTTCCGTCTTCTGGGTGCTTCTTTCTTCTGCTGTGGAGTTCTTGATGCTAAATGTAGTAAAGTGCAAGGTTATTTCATTGAGTACATAAAATAAAAGCATATATGTATACAAGGAGTTTTTGGCGTGTGATCCGAATCGAAAATAATGTTTTTCAATTTGGTTACTAAAAACCATGTCACGAATGCTTACTAATAACGTTCCCCTGCGTATAATAATCGAGCGTCAAAAGATTCTTGTAACTGTATATGTGTATAGTGCAAGATTTATCAGGGTGTAAGCACAAATGTTGTGATCTGGACCCAAAAACTAATTGTTAGCAGAGAATTCAGAATTTTTCAAAAATAGTTGGAAAATTAAATGCGTAGCTACACGTTTTGAAACATTTTTGAAAAGTTTGACTATCCGCACATCGTAATAAATAAAAAAATAAATGGACCCAAAACCTACCAGTAGTCCTCCTTTATTAACTTCCAGCTCGTAAAAGTTTCAGATATCTGATAGTTTTCATCAAATTATGTATTATTAACCCATCGTCAATAACAAAAATGTGTTTTCGCAATCAATTCACGCAATTATAGTGGCGACCTCGGAAAGCGTGCTTGCATTTTATAATAAATCCGACACATACACAAACATAACAATCACGCGCGTAACCCAACTGGTTAGGCAGAGGTGTACTTAGGAGAAAGGGATTAACTTATTTTGCATCAAAAAACACAAGTATAGAGCAGAGGCTACATCAAAAATATTGTGCAGCATCCCATTTATAAAAAACCATATAACATCACGCCTGTAATGCCCGAAGGGTTAGGGTAGGGTAGAGATGTTCATATAAGACTCCTACTTTCACCAGTTATGTAACCCTAAACTAAATACTAAATAATGTTGGGTACATAGTGATAAAAGTTTCGAACACCGTCGCCCCGTAGCCACTATCATTAGCCGTAGCGATGCTTCCAATTTGCGCAAGATTGCCGCGTTGGGGCGCGCTAAACGTGTTACGAAACTCATCTGGCCAGAAATTGAGCGGCCACCGGTGTATTATTTATGGATAGATAGTGAGGCGGCTTTTTATTCGATAGTTGTTGCGATGGGGTTAGCTTGTGATTGAGAAGATAGTGATGTAGTGTTAAACGGGTTGGAAATTATTGCATTTTGATCATACAGTGTGGAATCAGAGTTTTAATTAATAGTAGTGACCGTCGGACTTTCAAGTCCCGGGTCTCAAATTCGACACGTACTTCTGATTTTTCGGATTCATGTGCGTATTGTATAATTAACACTTGCTTCGATGAAGAAAACCATCATGCCTGAGAATTATTTCTCGACGGCATGTAAAGCCAAGTCAGAGGCTCATGGGCGGGATAAAAACTCTGGCACTAGATTAGGTACGTTACTACCCAACCACACGAGAAAGAAAGTAGTGTTATTTTATGAAGGTGTTGCTCATAAAATGTATACGAATTTAATACCTATGGGGGACCATGCAGGTCAATATATGACATTGTATCAATATTTCTCCTTAGCATATTCGGAAAGGAAACACCTATACAAAACCTTACGTACTTTTAAAACACACGTTAAATAGTTCGATGGCTGGTTTGTAGGTAAAGCATATATATAAAGCTCTGAGAAATAGAGGCTTTTAATATGTCTAGTTTAAGAAAAGTCGCGATTGTTAAACATAGCATAAACAGCATTCAATTCTAATTTATTGTTTCTATGCTATTTATGTGTAAGATAAAACACACACACACACGCACACCATCACTCTCGGACGTGTAAGAAGTGTGTCTGTGCGTGTGATGCGGAAAATTGCTGTAAAGCCTTTCACAGTTCGTCGCCCATATTATAATTTACTGGCTTTCCGTGGTATTGTCCTTGTTATTATTTTGATATGGAGGTTAACAGGAACTTATTTTTCTTACAAGATTGTTTATTTTCTTTATTTTACCTACTAGTGGAGCGGTTAGCAGACATGTACATAGCTTGGTGTTGTGTCTAGAGAAATTAATGTATGAATGTGTGAATGGTTTCGAATTAGGAAAATGATCTTCTTCTCACCCTGCCAGTATATTGACTTGCCCAGTATGTGTTCCACAATGTGTTACTAGTGCATAAAACCTATGTTAGTTTATATTTAAGTAAGAAACATTAATATGATTAAAGCTCTCGTTTTAAATTAATATACCGCTGTAGGTATTAATCGCCCTATACGTATACAATACAGATGCATCAACATAAGCATATACATTATATACATAACCCTTTGTGTTGCATGACGCATAATTGCTACAAGACCTTTCAATACACTACATAACTATCTATACATATAATATACATGTACACAAATTACGTCATCATTGTTTGTACAGAAACGCAATAAGAGCTTGAACGCACACAGATACATAAAATATATGTACATGTGTGTGCAAATACGCATCATGTTTTTGTATGTGTGCGTACCTTGCGAAATCGCAATATGATCATTTATTCACACATAGATACTTCTATACCTATGTGTGTAGTTCTGTATGTGTGTGTTATGGTGGAAAATTGCTATAGGGAAGTTTATGGGGCGCATGGCTTCGGAAAATGACGTGTAAAACGTTCGCAAGTACGGTTTGCATAAACAGGGATTTTCTACGCCTTTTTATGGGGAAGTGAGTCCGGGAGACGTATACTGTGTACTTATTTTTGAAGTAAGCGGCGTTTATTAAAGTGTGAATGTTAGTTTCATGCGTCTGTTAGACGTATATTGGGTTGTTTGATAACGTGTGATAGTAGGAGATAGGAGTTCATATAGATAGTGTTAATGGGGTGTATTGATCGTGTTTTGTTATTTTAGTATGTTGTTCCAACAGATGTTTTTATTGTTATTGACTTGTAGCTGAATTAGGTTATGTGTTATTAAGTGGATTTATCAATCATAGGCTAACCGCTTTTTCATCGTTTCAAATTCTTGTTTATTTTGTATTTCACTCTGGTTATCGGGTATTTCTATCAAGATGGCTACTTCTGAGTGATAGCTCAAGGTGTATATTTGTGCCAGGTTGATGGCAAAAGGCTTGCTCTCTTCTGCATGAGATTTGAACATAACTGGCGATAATTGTGTGTATATAGGTACACCTCTGTCTAACCTTCGAGACTTACAGTCGTGATTATGTTATTTCAATCTCAAAACATCATTACAATATAGAAACCTATGTACAACAAGAAAATACACTTAAGTCGTTCGTCTAATCATATTTGTTGTCGCTACGGACGTCGTGGGGCGAGCCTAATGTATCGGAAGTATTGCCAACGTGTCCACTGCGACACTTTGTTTTGCACACTCAAAGAGTACCTTTTCGTGTTTCATTGTCTCCTGGTACTTTGATATGCTCAATCTAGGAGACTTGCTTCATGTTTCCGAATAAAATAATACATCGTCTGCCTTCCAAAATATAAATACACGCAGTATATTATTAGTATAGTACAAATCAATTCAGATTAACAAAAACTTTTCTTATAAACAGTATACGCTTTTATAACAAGTTGCCAAAGCCAGTTATAGAACTGACCGATGGAAAGTTCAAATAATACATCCAACGTGTCCTTATATTAAAAAAGCATATTACAAAATCAAGGACTACTGCCTATCGGACCTCCACAACCCAATTTGTTTCATTTAGTATTTTACAATATTTTCTTACCTTTGTATAGATTCTTTTTTACCGATTGTTTGTGAATGTGTGAACATTGTAGGCTTTGTAGATTTCCAGCTGCTTGTTAACTTTGTATTTTTTTTACATCTTTTGTAGTAAACAACGACTTATTGTCGGGCCTACGCTGTCCCCCCATACTTTAGTATAAATGCTGTAACCATGATTATATTGTAATACCATATGATTTGAAAAGAGTAACCATGGAGTTCTTACCGGTTCTTCTCCATGAAACGACCAACCTGAACTGTGTGCCGTACCGTGCCGTAATGTGCACCTTTTTCTCGACATTTTATAAGTGCCCAACTGGGCCTATGTAAAATAAAATATTTTGATTTTGCCTATACTTTTCCCAACTATGTTGGGGTTGGCTTCCAATCTAACCGGATGCAGTTATTGTCATACACAAATACAACACCGCTTGGTAAGATTTGATGTAGATTTTCAGGCCTCCGACGACCCGTAACGATTATCAAAGATTTACAAATGACAGCCGGAACCAACGGTTTATTTTACATGCTGTCTGTGGCACAGAGGGATCCCGTTATGTAGTGAACAGTAACCCATCCACTGGGCAACTCCAGCAAGCGTTGCTTTACCTTGCGGCAAGCAACGAGCCCGTCAATTTTCTACTCGACCAACGACACAAAGAAGCCAGTCTCACAGAACCTTAACAAATAAAATTCAAATCCAACAGCGCCATGATAAGAGGCAATTTAAAGCTAATTGATTGGAAAGCGGATAATCGTCAGCTGGGACAGAAGGTCTATAATCGCTCGCCCGGAGAATTACTAATAAAGGCTGGGCCTTGTGACCTAGTAAATTTTATGATTCCATAACTAGTACGGTCGTTATAGACGATGGGTGACCCTTTGCTTGATATGGGCTCCTAGTACTTTACATAATCCGCTAAGTATAACCGTTAAAGTTACAGTCCCAAGTACGAATGCTGGGTGCGGCTGTAAGATCGATTTCTTGGTCAGTAAAAATTTGTTAGTTTTTTGGTCAAATAAAGAAAAGAATAAAGTTTAGCTATTAATATTAAGGTTTAATTAATAGATTTAATTTTGACTCTCAGGGCTGCACATATTATCATAATTCCGTGGTAAAAATCCGTTTAAATGTTAGTAAAAAAATAATTTTCCAGTTGCAGTTTTGAGTTTCAATTTCTACGGACAATAAGTTACATGGAGTAGCTGATATTCTTTCAAGGCTCACAAGGAAATTAGTTTGTATCATGTTAACCCGTAACTTCGACTATGAATATTTAATCAACCCTTCTATTAATAATTCCTACACAATTCTGTCAATAATTTACTGAAACTATTCAATAATTCCGAATAATACATAATTTACAATACGTCTATCATAATGGACATGATTAGGCTGTCTAGTGCCAGTCCGTTGCCAATAACCATTTAATAAATAATTTATGTAAAGGCTGGCAACACTCACGCACTGTGTTGCTAGTCACGCGATTACAATTAACGTTTTATGTCGATTTGTCAGTAACTGCCGCACTTGTACATTCAGGTTAATGAACTATTAAATGGCGATTGTTTAAGAAACGTTTTGTATATTGGCCACCAACTAAACTAGTTCTAAATAAAAATTGTTTAAAAAATATTATGTCATATTCGATTAACTGTTTTGTCAGTTGCCAAATTATAGTCAGGTGTGACATCAGTTTGTGTACCTACACAATATAGTTTTTATTGATCTATTTTGATAGCACTTATTTTATTAACTGTCGTGAAATTTTTAGTTGTCAAATGAAATAATTGCTTTGCGATTCCCGCGCCCATCGGATGAAAATGGCCGATCAATAGCCTTAAAGGCTAACAATTAACAGGGTCTTGTCATGGGATTGACCTTACTTCATTTAACATCATTTTCTGCCTGGCATTTTCCCAACTATGTTGAGGAACACTGGAAGTCTCCAGTCTTACGAGATGTAACCGAATGCCAGTATATTACATGAATACCCAAACCCAGTTGCTGGGTAGCACGATCCATTAGTGCGCGTGTGGCTTCCTTCAGAAGAATAACCTTCAATTTTTGTGATAAATCCCAAAGCGATAAAACAAAAGTTTCTCCAATAAAACACGGGTTTATTAATCAGATCAAGAGTCCCAAGTACCAGGCGCTCATAATCCGAACAGAGCTCCGCTACACTTAATTAAGGACTCGTCATCAAAGTCCGTCCGTCACGTTCGCGCGAACATTTGCGGAAAGTTGCAACAACTCGCGTAAAAGTTTCGTTACTGCAAGTTTTAATTGTGGGGTCAGGCAGGGTCCCAGAACTCCCAGAGGGCGGGTACGTAATGTTCGTCATTAAAGAGAATTCGAAGGAATAAGTGCTTTTATTGCGACGATGGGGAGTAAGAACTGAGGTTTTTTAGGGCAAGATTTGATTTAATTAGGAAGGGTTTTTCTTTGTATTTGCCGTTTCGACAAATGATGCTTCTAATTATTGCTTGAAATAGCACGTTCTTCGTACGTGTTTTGCATTAAATGAATGACTGAACTAATGAGAATGGTCGATACAGTCATTATATTATTTTAGTTAACTTTACCTAGCCATACTAAATATGTCTATTCTGTCACACCTTCTAAGCCTAATTATGTTTTTAATTGGATATTAGTATTCATGTGCCCTTACTTACGTACAACACATACCATGACACGCAAACAGACAGGGTGAGATTCTTAATTCTGAGATTCTAAAAATGGCATTCTATCAGTGATAAAGGTGTCCGAAAAGTTTCTGTCAATTCTGTCTGAAATTGTGGCAGAAATATGAAGCTTTGAAAACGACTGTCCCTTGCCCTCTGGAGTCTGGACAAAACATGAAAGGCACCATATAACACCACTCCATAAGGGGCAGTGCCCTTTACCAAGTAATGGAGGGAAACGGAACTGTCATAATAAGATCAAGAATCAAGTTTACTGACGAGCTCAATAGATGGCGACATTGCTAATTGTGTCAATTGATAGACGGCAATTGTATTAGGAATATTATTTTAGATGATATTTTGGTGTGTGGTGTCAAAACACCATAAATTAAAAGATTTTGAATGCAAGAAGCTAAAAAGAAATCGTTTCTTTCATTTTGTAGTAATTTGTGGTTAAGTTAAGACACGAAAACCGTCGAACGAAATGAGTGTGAAATTTTTCCAGTTACGTAAAGTTTTCGTAAATGGATCGGTGATTGCATAATTGATTGCACTTACTTTTTTTAAACAAGTTATGAAAACTTGTTTAAAAAAAGTAAGTAAGTGTTGTAAGACTTGTAAGTAAGTAAAGTAGGTATAAAAAAAATTGTGTTGTTTTAGATGTTTGCCTTACATGGTAGGTTTTCATCACTTATTTTTAATAAATTGTTTGCGTCTTGGGTGTTACTATGTAAAATATGGTGATGTTAAGACTTTACCAGATAATAATGGCACAGAAATGGTGTAATGTCGTCAATAAAAAGAAGAATAGGCAGTTTCCTGCCAAAAAAAGCCGCCCACGAGAGTTTTCCTCTTTGATAAGGTATTCAAACGGCATCAACATTATTTGTTTAGACATTTGCGCGGTCGTGCAAGTGAGACGGATCGCATTACCACCCTTTGCCTAAAGATCGGGTTTCTGAGCGATACATTCAGTTGAAACGACGTTTTCCTCAATTTCGTAGCTTTTTTTTTACCTGAATCTAATTTTTCAATGTACATATATTTAAAGAAATTTGTTATTAGATGCCATAGAAATACTCAAAAGTAATTCTCATTCAAGTAATGGGGAAGAATGCTTAGCCATTACTTGAATGTAGAATTATTTTTGCTATTGAAGATACACTAACATACACATACAATACATTACAATTCTACAGTCTTTAAAATTACAATTGGTAACTAGTTACTTAGAGTCAGAAAATTCGTGGTACCATTTCTATGTCTATTTGTCAAATCTACAATAACTCTAAAGTAGTTTCTTATACACATGTCCACAATTCGCTTCATTATAAGTTCCCATCACAAGAGCAAGCGATTCACAAAACCGCTGCCGCTCATACCTGCGACCCCACAAGCACCCAACTCGAAATTACCGAGGGTCCTTTGACGTAGCCATTTAGGGTACAAATTTTATTAGTGAGGGAACTCGACGGAACACTCTGGCGTAGTAATGGCCCGACTAATAGTCCAAGCCGGCGAGTAATGTAAGTGTTACAGTTTTAAAGTGTTGCCAATTATACAGGGCGGTGCGGAGGTTTGTGTAAAGTGATCGTGTTTTGTTTTGATAGTGAAATAATCTGATGGCGATGGCCACACAATCTGATCATCACATGGCTGTTGATGAACAGCCTGTGTTTAATCAGGAGCGAATTTTGCAAACAAGTTAGTCTACAAACCTGAGAATCCAGATACTTTCTGATTGCCTCATAACTTAATTAGTTACTTACTTACGTATTTACGTATTTTTCATTTTCATTTGGCATGGAAAAGTAATGCGTTAGTTAAATTTTTATATTTAGCTAAATCTGACATCAAAATATGATGTCAGATTTAGCTATAATAGTATTGTGTGGTGTGTATTTGTGTTGGATTATTTAATTACTAACATTATTTTTAAGTGCACCTACCTACTAACAAAATTGTGTCTGAATTAAATGAATTAATTGATTGATAACTTGAACTATTTTTACTTAAATTAATAGAGTTAAGTAATAGTAACTGGTGGTGGTCCAGTGGTAACAGTTCCAACTTACGAGTTCTAGATCGTGGCTCCGGGTTCGGTAGAGTTTATTTTTTGGATTTCTTTGTTTACGTATAACCATTGCTTTCAAAACGGAGAAGCCAAACATCGTGAGAAAAACAGCCTGTCCTAGAACCAAAAATTTAAATACATATTTTGTGATAACCACCAATTCGCACTGAGTAGGTACGTTATTGATTATTATCACTTCTCTCTAAGAGGAGGCATGTGTGGTTAGTGCCTAACTGGTGTCAGAGTGTTTATACCGTCCATGGGCCTCTGACTTGGCTTTACATGCCGTCAAGAAATATCTCTCAGGCATGCTGGTTTCCCCACGAAGTTTTCCTTCACCTAAGCAAGTGATAATTATACAATACGCATAGGAATCCGAAAAATCGGAGGTTCTGGTCTTGGGTTCGAACTCGAGACTTATGACTTGGCAGTCCGACAGTCACACCACTAGGCTATCTCGAGGTGTTGAACGTTGTAAAGCTAAACTAAAGGGATAGGTAGAGGCTTCAGCCATTGGATTTTTTTAAACTTAAATGAAAATAAAATCGACATCCCCCAATCATTCGCCTAGCCAATCTAGTCCTAATTCGCATCACTTTTCCCGCGGCAACTTCTGGGCTTTTTACGCGCAAATTGCTCGTAATTTGACGCGCGAGTTGCACAATGGCGTCGCGGTAAATTACGCGCGCAAAGTGCCACTTCGTCTTTACGCCGGTTAGAAAAGTTAGGGAAACGGGAGGGGTAAGGGAAGGGGGGGGAGGAATGGGGACGTTTAGTGGTACTTATTTTTATGGAAAAATGTGGTGAATATTGTAGTGCATGTAATGGGGTTAAGTGGGGGCAAGTGGTGTGTGCATTTTAGTTTTTCGTAGCAGTCATAGAGTAAAAGTGGGTAATGTGAATTTCAATTGGAACTCCAGCATCTTGAGGTACCTAACTATGTTCACAGTTTCAACCATTTAAGGGAGAATTTCACTAAAACACCGAACGCGATCAGCAGTGTCAATATTTCATAGCAACAGTGTCTTAACACTCTGACAGCTCTTGAACGCGAATTACAGGTACTAATTTCGTTCGAATCAGATTTGGAATCGATATTTATTGGATTTGTATTCAAAACTATAGGATGGTAAGCAAAAGGACACGCAATAATTATGTCACATCGTTTTACAACGTTAATTCAACGGCATAATAACAGTCTACATTGTAGTTAATTTTTCAAACCATGTTTAAAACAATTTCTATTTCTAGTTATGCAAGAAAAGATTTTATTATTGCGGTCTTTTTCGTAAGTTTTGCCATACTTGTCTTATGATTTAAGCTTCACAGACATTAATTTTTTTTTTGGACGATACTCCATGCTGAGCTACAAACCTCCAAATGGACAATACATGGTTGAAAAACCGATTCGTTGTCAAAACTAATCTGTTGTACCTTACATGAATATCTTTCTATGTACGTCTTAGCAGACAACATGGCCAACCAAATATTAGCATATACAATACACCCCACTACACAGATATTGTATTTGTAAGCCTAGCAAGGTGCACCAATTATGTAAATGGAGACGCCAGGTGGCGCCACTGGCGTAGTTTGTGATTCCATTTGTGCAATTGAATCTATGTTTCTGTCCAATTGAAATTAGTGAGACTTGTGTGTGTTCCTGGCTCAAGGATGACGTAGGTAGGTATGTGTCTATGTAATTTCTTGTGTTGATTTTGATATGGAAGATGGTAGTCACGTATTCAAAAAGATGCACAAAGGTTTGCGCTTGGCAAGTGGTCCACATTAGCTCTGTATTGAAAGAGCTAGAAGTTATAGGGACAGGTCTTCGCCCGACAGTGAAGTGATGTAGGCTGAAAGTAACCAGTAATTTGGCAAAATTACAAAGATATATTTTTCTATAGTGATGACTGAAATTGTGAAACTTAACCACATAGCCATTATGTACTCCCAAATCATCATCATCTTCCTGCCTTTGTCCAATGTTAGTTGGAGTCGACGCAACCCGTTTTTTTCTTCCATTCTCCCCTGTCATTCGTCCTTTTACCATCATATCATTCCTCACACAATCCTTCCATATTTTTTTTGGTCTTCCCCTCCCTCTCCACCGATCAACATTTATAAACTACATCAATATTTTGGGACCTAAATTATCAGATAGTTGTGTATTAACTTAAGTAAAAGTGACAAGTTGGAAAACTATCAAAAGAAAAAAGAAAATCAGCTTAAAAATGGCAGAACTTTTTCTTCTTTCCCGGACAAGTTTTTCCGCAAGAAACTTCACTGTTTAGTTATATTTCATAACATAACATCATAAACTCCTCCAGCGGCTAACTTTCAGCACAAAGTAGCTAAGCCTTCAGCGGAGGATTTATTCAAAAGCGCTAAAACGCTAAAAGCTCCGAAATTTAGTTTTTAGGAAGCACTCACGTGTTTGTGGGTATTTTATTTATATTGTATACGGGGAACATGGTTTATTATAATATGTTAAAGCGAGTTGTTTGTTTGCTACGTTTTGTGCAATAAAGCTAGCGAACAGGTTTTGGTAAAGGTTTTGTGTATTATCTTCGTTTTTAATCGTTTTTGGACAAACCTAGCGATACGTAGGCTTAGTTATTTGTGATCTTTCAGTATTTCATATAAGGTTTAGCAATATTTTACATAAGCACTAGAAAAACCTACATATTGGTACTGCAGTATTTATTAGCAAAATTTAACTTTTAAATTGTATTAATAACGAAAAGAATGATAATAGTTAAACTCATGTCCGTTTTCCCTAAGACCAAGCGACACTTTAATTATTGTCTAAATACTATAGAATACAATAGAAAATATAACACTGTTAGAATTTAAAGAATTTAAAATGAAATAGAGCGGTTTAATTCAGGTATTCATATTGAACACAACCTTCCTTTGACTTTAGATATTGATGAGTTTAACACGACACGTTCTACCACAAAATATTCCCTTGAAAAAAGATAAAATATCACGACATTCTCAAGTTAATCCCTTTATATACATGATGTTGTTTGTAAACCGTTGCTACACAGGGTGTTTGCTTAAGGCCGGACCAATCGCGGCGCCTTTAATCTCATACGTAAACATTGTGTGCGCAGATTATATTGTTTAGTATTAATAATGTTTTGCACACACGCTGTAGAAGAATAAATGTGATTTTGGTTATATTTTTGTATGATAGAATATGGCATCTTTATTCAACTGTTTTAAACAGTGAATAGATAAATAGATTATTTTGTAAACTTTGTTTTTTTTTTGTGGCATGACATATTTTTCAAAATGACTGAATAATATTCGCAACCAGCCTGCATGTATGACTCGACATATCAACGTGGATGCAGCAAAAGGCGTATAATCAATCGGCAATTATGGTTCAATTATTTCAATAAATAAAAACTCAAATATCTTAATCTTTAAACTTTATTAGTAAAATAAAACCGTTTATTTATTTAATGTACCTAAGCTCTGAAGCATAAAATTAATGAATTTCGTTAGTATAATGTCCACAGCACATTTTCATCTTTCACATTTTTATCTTCCTCCTTCCGCTCGGATGAAAAGTGATACGACCCAAAAATAAACAGTCAAGAACAGTCTTCATTTAGTTGAAGAGTTCCGTATATAAAACTAAAAAAATAAAAAATTTGAATCTTTCTTACAGGTTGAATATGGAGGCAAACTTTCATAGTTCTTGTTATTTTCAGCAGCACTTTGATTGGATTGTTATTTTTAATAGATAAAATAGGTTAATATTACTTTGCATCAGAATATATATTTATCAATCTATCCGAGAACTAACCCAAGACCATTAAATTGAAAACCATCACGTATTTCGCACCACACTTCGAAAAATGCGAACAATCCATAATATTCTATATTAAATTCCTCTCCGATATCACCCCTATTATGTACCCCAAAGCCTTAATAAAGCGCTGAACGGAATCTTCAATTACAATCCTCACACTGGGGTACATTGGGGTACTGGGGTGCTACGGAACCCCATAAAAATGTCGTGGTCCGCATACCGTGGCCTGTGAGGATTATTAGAATTTTTTAATTAAGAATAAGTGAACCCCACCCGAGCTCCTTTTGTTTTCGTAAATGAAGACGCGATTTTATTTCAACCGCGATTTATGTCAGTTTTAGGTCAATTTAAATGTTATAAAGGCGGTCTTAAAGAGATTTTTTAATTAGCCGGATAGCTCGGCGGGTTTTTTCAACGTTTTTGACGATATTCTCATTGTTAAATTATCCTTGACATGCTTTGGACGGTTTTACGTTTATTTTTAGAAATTTTGAGAGTTAAATGGGGTGTCTAGATTATGATGTTGTACAGCCAATCTGTCTTAGTTTATTTTTATTTTGTTTTAATAGTTTTTATATCTTTCTAGATTGATTTCCATGTTATCCATGGAGTTTCTCGTCTTTGCTTCTCCATCAAGATCTACGCTACTATTTTTTGTACGCAACAAACTGATGTCTTACCAAAAAATCAACAAAAATATTATCCTCAATGCTCACCAACCCAATTACCAAAAAAATATTCATACAAAACTCAACACCCAATTTTTGACCACTCAATTACCGACAAACAGAGATATAAAGGTGATCCCACACTCGCCGGCAGAGGGCGCACTCGACGCGCGTCGAACAAATTATCTGACATGTGTGGAAGGGCCTTGGAGGGCGCTTGACATACTTCCGCGCGTCTGCGATAATTGTTGACTTGTTTGTGTCACGGCAGGCTGGCGTTGTATGGACGGTGTTTATGTTAGCTTTAGGAGACACGTTAAAATACGATTATCGTGCTTAATCCTAAGCAAATGTAAAGTATTTTTTGGAAGAAAAAAAAATCGTCCCTAGTTTTTTAATAGAAGTGTTTTATTTTCTTCTCTTTTTCTTTCTTTATTTTCAAAAATGTTGTTATTTTCTACCTAACCGAACTTCCTTGAACTTTGGTAGCTCTTTCAAATCCCATATCGTCCATATTTATCCTTCCTTATCCCTAACCTTATCAATCATTTCCCTATTCCCCTCTACTTTCTTATAACCATCGTCTGCAGTCTAGTTCTCTTTAATCTATTTTAACGAAATGCTACATAAGCAATTCTTCTTCCGCTTCCATTTCTTAGATTTCATATTTCCTGTATCAACTATTGTTGCTCTGCTCCTTACATCATCGTTAATCTCTTCATACTTGTCTTCAAGTTCATCTATACCTTCATCACAGTGTTGCATAGTCTTTCTACTCTCTACGGCTTACCTTATCCCTGATTTCCTGTCGCATCTTCTCGCGCTCCTCCTCCATCTTGCGGTGCTTCTCCTTGCGCCGGTCCTCGGCCTCGCGGATGGCTTCTTGTCGCTCGCGTTCTGCTTCCTCTTCCTTTTCCTTATCGTCGCTGTCATCGCCGTCACCACCGACTGCCCCTGGAACAAGGAGAGGTTCTGGGTTAGACATTTGTTTTAAAAAGAAACTAACGACCCAGACCTGCTTCACATGGTTGTAACATGAGTTTTTTTTGAAATATGTGAGTTAAAGGTTTTAACACTTCGGTTATCTTATTTTTGGCAGATAATATCATTGGATGTATCTGGTGTGTAGTACACCTTTAGTTGTAAAACATTACTCGATAACTCGACTAAGATGGAGAAGAGATTGTATCTCTTCTATATATATATCCCAGCTACTCGAGAATATTTCAAGTTCAAATATTTAATTTGGCCCTCCAACATAATTCTGTGAAACAGTAAAGTATAGAACAAGGAACTCAGGTACCCGTTAATGTTTAAATTAGCAAAGCCTTTGTAACTAAACTCTTGATTAAGTACCGAGCTTACTTTTAGGACCTTTTGTTCTTGTAATCTTAGAATAGAACTGCTAAAGAAGGTTACGTACAAGAATAATGTTGTTTATGTAGCTTATTATATAGTAGCATGAAATTGTAGGCGGAAACTGTTTGAAACTTTTGACAAAGTGGCACTTACTAAAGTACAACATTTTAAAGGGTATTTTATCTTATTATTACGGCAGTAGGAGAGCCGGATCTCTATGAAAAGACAAAGAATACAATCTGATATGCAGAAGTTAGAAAATTATTGGTATCTATATTATGGTTTCTAAAACATCAATTCAGTAATTTCAATTTAAAGATCTAAAATGTTACAAAATATAGGTCAAACTGACACAGTTCGTATAACGCGTAAATAAGAACACAGACACCAAGAAAAAACTAATTTAAAAACAATCAAACACATCAGAAGAACGCATTGAAATTAGAAAACACATTTGCACCGCTCCTAACCGCTCACGGTCGGTCTCAAACCGGTTCCATCCGGTCGAGTGGTCGATCTAACAGGGCTGCTATTCAAAAATCCATTTCACGTCAATCTGAACAATTCGCACGTCGAACGCACGCGTTGGCGCGAACGCTTCGCATACAATTTTCTATTCTGTTGAAAAAAAAAATGGCGGCTGATTTTTTTTTTGTATTGTCTGTGGCTCGTGTTTAGAATATGGCGATGTATGTTGGAGCTGTGTGAAGTGTTTATTGGATTGTTTGATTTGCATGTGTTTGAAGCGAACAACTATTCTGCATAATTAAAAAAAAAAAAAAAAACAGAAATATAGAAGTATGGACTGGGAGGACGTTTTTGTTAGGAAGGGTTAGTAATCCAACCAAGTTTTTCTCAAGATTAGAAATGTCAAAAGAAGTGTTCAGCATGGAATAAGTATGTATCTTCAGAAAATAGTGTGTGCAAAAATGTTTGTATCATTCCTTTACGTCTACGAATATAAAATGTATCTTGAAATGGTTTCTTCATAAGCTTCTTAAAAGAAATTCTTGAAAGCTTAGACCTGTCTGTCGTTTTGAAGAATAAACTATTTTTGCTCAAGTTCCACAATATGATATTTGAATTTACAAGACCAGATTTCAAATGAGAGCTATTTTTTTCACACAAAGTATTTGTATAGCATTGTAAAAGATGCAATATTGCAGTAAGAAGCTTACTAAAATCTCAAAAATATCTGATGTTTAATATCATAAGATATTAAAAAAAAACAATCCAAATCTCGACTTTTCTTATGTGTGCCCTTGAAATCAAAATCAAAAGTTATTTATTCAAATTAGACTGAACATCAGTATATTTTGAACTTAATTATAAAAATACATAAGTCAGTCTCCAAAAGTATTAGTTCCCAGCGGTAACAGGTGGGAAGAAGAAGTGGTACAACCATCATCACGTCTGACTGTCAAATTGGAAGAACTTCACTTCAATAGTATGCTATATCCTCAATGCATCTTAGCCATATCCTCTACACTCTGACCCTCCATCGACCCTACAGTAACCCTATATCACCAGCTCATCTCACAAACCACACACGCACACTAAACATTCCGACCGCCAAAAGAGTTCCACTCATTTCCATAGCGCACTGAACAATGTGCCCGCATTCAATATCGCCGGTAAACGAATTCCGATGGAGCAGCGTCTCAACAATTCAATTTACTGGCGAGGCGAGTCCCCAATAAATGATTCCCATTAAGAAAAAGGCGGTCGTACATGCTATAGAACCTTTAATTGATCCCATCGTGTCTCCGACAGAATAATGAGTTCAATTCAACAATTCAAATTCAATAATTTTCGAGGACCGTGGAGCGACACGTCTTCAGCTCGGTTTTCATCGACGCGGCGTTTTTTAAATTAAATATCCGTTGAACTTTACGTTTTGTGAATATTAATAGGTTATTTTTAGATTTAAATGATAATGAATTTGTTGTTTGTGTTGCGTTATGAATATTTTTTTTGCTCGATGGCTTTGTATGAATAAGGTGAATGGATTGGATTCGATTTTTTTCTCTTATGTTTTTTTTTGGTAGAAAAATGTTTTTTTAGGGTGGACAATTTGTTCAGAGACAATATATAATCTTTAGAGTATGAATAATGAAAATCTTTATTTAGTAGGGAAACGCGGGGAGGTCATAAAACGATATACCGACCTTATTGGTGATGATGTCTACCCCCGTGGATAAAATGCGTCCTATGTAGAATTATCAAATACTCGTATAACTATGTATTTGCTCTACCAAATTTCATCATCGTTCTGAAAAACCTAGTCCAAAATTCACTTTCTCCAATAAGACTGACTCCACAAAAAATACATACACAAGAAGATACACGCTAACCACAGCAGACATGAAAATTTACAACAAGATAATTACATAACAAGCGATTGGAGTAAGGCTTCCCCTTATAATTGAATTGGTATCCTCCAGTCTAGCTCGAGCTACACCGCTTGAGTCTAGACCTAGCCTTGTTGGCTGAGTTTGTGACTAGTTTGTTGGTTCAGACTTGATTCGTGTGTCCAAATCCTAACACTAGCGTGTTTAGGAAGTGGATTTGGATATTATTATGATTCAGTTTAGTCTGTTTGTTATTGATATCATTTTGGGAGTTGCTATAGCAAAAACAATCTCTTTAGGATTTGTCAAAACTAGTCTTTTACTTTTACTAACCAGGCTATCGATACAATTAGTAAGTGAGGTGATGGGAGGACATTTTTTAAGTAATTTAGTCAAGATAGATACGACGTGCTGGACAAGAACTCTTTTTCGATTACTTTGCAACTGATCTTTCTGTTAAGGCTAAGGAATAGTTTTGACAACTTTGTTTAGTCATTGTTTTTATATTATAGCAGTAGTCTAACTGAAACCAGAGTTAAGCCGACATTAGAAGCTTCTCTCGAGAAAATGTTCGATTTGGTTATATTAAATGAAGGTTCATCTGCTACTTTCATTTCATTTTTTAAAGGTACCTAGTGCCGAAATACAACATTGTTGGATTGTTTCTAATTAATTCATTTTGTGAACTTAAGATCTGCTGACAGCTATTGCCAACCTTATCACACTTACCACCAAAAAATCACTAGATCAATCCCCAACAAGATGCCGCTGACAGCCATGACACCCACCATCACTTAGCAAAGCAAATACAGTCATAAACGTATCGGTAACGAGGACATTACAGTAATGGCAGAGTCCGGTAAACAAACTCGTAAAGTTAATTGGAACGGAACGCCGATGCTGTTATTATCGCCATATTTTGGAAAAGGGGGCGAGATTTAGGGGCGAGTAATGCAGGTTAAGTGCAGAATGATACAGGTTTTATGAAGTGTGATTGGAGAGGGGACTGTTGGGGGTGTTGGTATTAATGTGTCGCTTGTACAGTCAAGGGAATGTATAGCGTGAACGTATACTCAGATAACACCAATTATTCTGACTGAAACAGATGATTAAATGACAAAACTACTTTTCAAGGTGAATTATGATCTCAGTATCAGTCTGGAGTCTAATTTTGTGCCTACGTGATGATTTCAAAATAAATGGCGACATGTGGGTTAACCTCTGCCTAACCCTTCGGGGCAAACAGGTGTAATATTTTGTATTCAATAATCAAATGTTTCATTTACTCCTTAACAAATTCTTATTAATAGTCTGCATTCTAAAATGCTTATTATTCCGTTAAAACGTAGTGATATTTATTATTCTCAAAACATAACCGGCGATATGCGTATTCGTGTCTACACAACAGGAAAACTGTCTTAATATAAGAAGGTATTGTGCTCACTCTCTATTGGTATTGTATTGCAGTTGACATTTGCTTGACTTGCTTCGAAAAATATTAAAGGAGACAACAATAAGAAGTTCACACAATTGAAACCATTCCAATGCAAATACTATGGAGGTTCTAACAAAATTGAATCGTATTGAAAATGATTTATAGTTGAAAATGGTGCAAAGGGTTATGAAGGTCAGATGGTAGTCGTTGTGAAAACCTAGAACTAATATTTTTAATAAAAAAAGGTCTAGCCGCTAAACCCTTTAGCCTCCCTTTTAGTCATAAAAATAAATTAAATAAAGGTTAGTAGCCATTGTTAAAAAATACTTGACCATTTTTCTAAGAAATTGGCTCTTGTAAACATCCAATTTCTAGGATACACTTACAGGGCTTTGACTAATATATTATGACGAATTGCTTCGTATTTAGATTTACTATGAATATTATTACACATATACAAACACACCTTTCAGAATGCATTCTCCAAATAGTAGTGCAAACAACACAATTCTTTCCGTAATATAAAAGAACAACGCGGACTTGAAAAGTGACTTTAATTCATAATGTTTTTATAAAGAATACATTTTTTAAAGTAGAACTGTAATCGCTTTACAAATATTCGCCAGTGTACCTCCAGCTTACGATATAAATAATTTGCTGCCACGCAAAAGGTATACGTTTTTATAGCAACTTTATATTTATGGCTCCCAAGGGATGCAGGATGAAATATAACTTCCTTTTGCTTCAACATTATGTTACAACGAAGATTATTATGCTTGTAGGTACTCATTTGAAATACAAGTAAAGGAAATCACGATACCAGCCTGTTTTTGTCCAACTGCTGGGGAAAATATCTGTTCTCATACAAAGAAGGTGTGACACAATGACAATTGGCGATTTATGACTTATACTAGCTTATGCCCACAGCTTCGCCCGCGTGGAGTTCCGTAATTGACCCACGGGATCGTATTACCGGGATAAAATGTATCCTATGTGTTACTCCAGGTTATAAACTATATGTGCGCTAAACTTCATCTCAATCCGATTAGCAGTTTTTGCGTGAAAGAGTAACAATTCCACAAGAAATACTATGATAAAATATTCCATTAATTTTCTTCGGAAAAAAAAACTAATTTCAAACCAGAATAACAGTTCATATTGTAAAAATGGCTTGAGTTTATGTATATATTGTATCTATGTAAGAGATTTGCTTTGGCCCAATTCCCAAAAATAAAACTTATGTCTAAAATAAACCAAATGAACAAAACATATTACAGCCGGCATAAAAATGTTGATGCGTTAAACCCGTTGGAAAGAGAACAAAATGATGGACATTAACATGGCCATGTAGCCCATTACAAAGATACAAGAGTCATTAAAATTACCCCGAGATAACCCCCCATTAATTCTGTCTTTGTCAAATGTAAATAAAAAGAGAGGGACAAAATATACAGCCCTTTTGTTCATAAAGAGGTTGTATGTGTTATGTAGTAGATAATACATGATATAGGGGTCTAATGTAATACCTTTCCTTTGCCTATGGGACGACCCAAAATTGATACGTTAGATTGTGATGTAGTGATAAGCAGAGCGGGGAGCGACAAGCGGTTTTCTTAACTTGAAAAGAAAAAGTAACAAGTTTATTACTGGTAACTATTTTTGGGTAAGTTTTTTCAAAGATTTTTAAAATGAGATTGCTTTGTAGTGGGCCATTTTACGGGTGGCCTGCATACGATGCCGGTATTACAAGTAATGAATCAGTTTAAAAAAGATTTAAGGAAAATCTACCAATTTATTTGCCTTCTAACGCTGAAAACTACAATACACAGTTTATAATTTCTGCCCATTCGAATGTATCACACAACATAACACCACGCCTGTAATCCCCAATGGGTTATGCAGATTTCTATCTACAGTACACCCACATTTTGCCGGTTTCAGAATTAATCCTTTTACAAACGATGCAACGTATTTGCCCAAAAGGGACTATTTCCCCCTTTATCTCTCCCCCAATCAATAAAGAATTCTTCAATTTCCCGCTGACGGCACTCAGTCCGCTACCTGTGACGCGGCTAAACTCGAAGGGACTGAAGTAATCACGGCCGAGTTTTTCAGGAATCCTTATCGCTCACCTAAGCTTTCAGCGAAGGTTTTATTTTATTATGATAACGTGTATTACGTGTTTCTTGTCCGAAAATCTTCAAAAAAAAAAATGCTTTTTGTATTTTTATTTGAGTTTTTGCAAGGTGAGTTGTTATCTGTTTTGTAAATGTTTGGTTATTTTGAGCTTTGTTCTTTTTATTAGTTTTATTACTAGTAAAAACAGTTACTCGACTACTTTCAAACCCGAAGATATAAAAACAATACTTTATTTTCTTCATAGTTTTCACTCATTATAATCATCATCTTTTTAGGTTTCCGTTACCAAATGGCTAAAATGGAACCCTAATAGATTCGTCCTGTCAGTCTGTCTGTCCATCCGTATGTCACAGCTATTAGACTCTGAGACTGTTGGCACCACACAGTTTGAATTTAGAGAGCAGGTGTCTTCTATGAATCGCTACACCAAAGTGATGTGAAACTACGATTTTTTTTGTTTCATTCTTTTCGAAATGCGGAAAATTCGATAAAAAAGGTTTGTAGAACGTAAAGAGAACTTTCAATGAAAATTGGTTTGAATAAGATTCGATATTTAGCTTTTGAGATATAGAACTTATTCGTGAAACTACAGCAGTAATTTTGTTTTTCATTAACATACCATCAAAAACCGATTTAGTTTTGCGTTTAGAGTAAATTGACCCATGAAGGAGCTAAAAAATATTGTTATTATATTGTTTGGTGTTACGGAACTCTTTGTGCAACACAACACATGTGTTTATATGATACAGTCCTTATAACTGAACAAGAGCAACGCGACTGCCTTGAATATCGTTCGTGATGACAAAAACTAAACCTGATGACGCTACTCTAGCCCGTCTGTATAGCTAGCAGTGGTATAGGGGTACACACAGTGGTAGTGGTGGTGGCGACAGGCGGCGCCGGGCGGCTATTATTAGCGCGATCGATACCGCCGGCTCCGTCGAGTTTGTTGAACTAAATCCACTGAACACTACAACTACTGCGGTGAAAACAACAGTTGAAGGTTTACGGGTAGATATAGATATTGTAGGATTTTTTTAGTTTAGTAGATTTACCAACTCGAGTTTAGTTGTAAGTATTTTTACTAGATTGTGTCAAAGAAATTTTAAGGTTAATCTGTTAGTAACTATTTACACATTGTGTACCAATAAATCATTAAACTCACTTTTAAATGGTTCTCAATAAAATCAAATAAACAACGTTTTTTAGGATCGTTATATAATTACCTTACCTACCCTAGTCAATTACTTGTATATTTAGAACAGTTAAATATAACTTTAATATCTCTTTCAAACTAAAATATAGTTTCCGAAGGTATCATTACCATTGTAACATTATAAATGTACATTTCTTCGTATATAATCAAGCCACACTCAATAGACGCCTTCAAACACAATACACAAAGAACACAAGAAACCGTCATTTCAAAAGCTAAAAGTCACAGTTAAGTAGCACAAAGAGAGCTCGTTATCATAATTGTGGCCAACTTAACTCCCCAAGTTACAGTTAAGTTAAACTTAAGTTCAAACCTTTAATAACTTGAAGTTGCTTCACTTTTCTCTTCTCTGAATTATTTACTTTGATTTCAAGGTTTCAAGTTCGCAGGCTTTATTTGAGCAAGAGTATGTAAGTTGTAAATTGTTGGCGTAGCAATCGTAGCGCTACGGCGTAGCAATATACTGCGTATTAGTAATCTCGTAGTAACGTAGGTAAAATAATTTCGTAGTAGCCTTGACATGTGGTAGTAAGATTTGTACTAGAGTCAATCGATTTAATTTTTCTTACCTGCTCCAAATGGAAACAGAGCAATGAAAACGGTGCGATTTTGCAAGTTGAAGGTCTTTCGTTTAAATTCACTACCGCTTTCAAAAACGGTGAAGGAAGACATCGTGTGCCTTTTGTCAGGAAACCGGAATGTCCTAGAGCCGAAAATTCGAAAACATATGATATACACCCATGTGCTGGATCACGTCCCACCCTGCTCTCACAAAGAGGAAGTCCCAAAGAAGGCTGATTATGCTCACATCAACAAGAACAATTATACAACTGGCTATGATAAAACAGACAACAATTAAAATTGTATCAAAAATAACCTTGAAATAAACAAAAATCGATTTTCCATAAATAGGCAAGTAAACTATTACACAATCGATGGGAATACCTACACAGTTCAACAACCTACAGTTATGCAACGTTGTGTCTTTGAACTCTGTTGACTGGTTTACTGCCTCGTTCTAGAAGGTTTTCTATCGACCGTTCATGGGTTAAGTCACGATAGTTGAAGCACGGAAAGAAAGGGTTTTTCAGGTTATCAAGTTTAGTATACCTACCTATATAAATATAAAATCGCGCCTGTATTCCTCGAATGCATTGCCAGAGGTATAATAATAGAACACCCACAATTGGCCATGTAAGGTACAAATTCAATGACCAGGCAGGCCTATGTTCAGCAGTGGACGTCTTTCGGCTGAAATGATGATGATGATGATGCCTGGTTTTGCAGGCCTCGGCCATCTTTTACTCTAGTATTTAAAATTCTTGGAACATACAGGGCTGTCAGAGGCCTTTACTTTTTATTCAACTTGAAATTATACGGTCATGGTACTTGTAATAATGATTCCTTTGTATACAAACCTACTACTTCTTAAATAGAATTCTCTGTGCTGAACGAAAAATAAAAAGTAACTACATAACAAAAGTACCTCATTTCTCCACCCCCAGATAGCACTGAATTCACAAACCGGACATATCTAACAGATAACTCGCCAATTAAACGCAAAAGGAATTCTGAACTTTCAGACTTTTCAGAACAAGTCAGAACTCTTTGCGGTTAATTAAAAAAAAGCCGTCAGAAAAGTTTTCGAAGAACAATGCGAAGTATGGAATCTTCCTTGAATTGCTTTTTTGAGGAAATTAATTTTATTTTTGAGGAAAGTTTTTTTTACTTTTTCTAATTTGTTTTTTTTTCTTGAATAGTTTAATTGCACGAAGCAATTGGTATATAGCTTTGTTGTGGCGTTTATGGGGAAAATAATTTTAGGAAAGAATAATTTAGGAGTTTGTGCACACAGCACAGCAAAACTTTAAAGGAAATACGTTTTTTAAATAGAGTGTTAAGAAATAGTTTGATAAAAAGGGTTTCTCATCATGGTTGACATGTTGTCAAGTTAGTAATTTTGAATGTTTATAAATGAAGTAACTTTCTATTAATACGGAACTTCTTCCTTCTTCTGCCAACTTTAGACAAATAGGTGAATAGTCTCTAAAGTTGTTATTTCACAAGGATATTGAATTTACTTTGTATTCTATAATATTGTAGTAAGAACTTTTTTCTCGTATTGTCTTAAAATACGCTGGGTTGTGAGGTATCAGATAGGCAGTCGCTGCATGCAAAATACTGGTTTTCAGTTGCTTCCGGTGAGATTGGTCAGCAACCATACCATAGCGGGGAAAAGGCAGGTGGATGAAGATATTCAGAAAGAAGTTCTACTAACACTGCTGTTTTAAAACAAAATTGTCAAATAACAATTTATTTTCCACCTAAAACCCCACAGTAGTCTTTTCTCAGCTGACCGAACACCACATAAGCGCCGTATACCAACCGTTAGATAGCAATATTAATACATCGCCGCGATACAATCAGGGCTGCCAACATAAATAATGCGCGCTCGTTCAAACAAGCTATTATTTTAGCGTGGCAACACTGTAACCTACTTCTCGGAATAGATACCGCGGAATAAAAATATGGTCGTCGATTTTTGTTTTTAAAATTGGGGATTTGTTGCAGTTTATTGGAGCTTTTAGTGAGGTTTACGGTTTTGTGTGTAATAAAATAAAAAAGAAGTAAAATAAAAAAAAAGATTTGGTTGTGTTTGTATTTCATATTTCATTTTTCTGGGAAATGTTTTGTACAATTTAACAAAATTCATGTTCGGTTTTATATATAATTGCACAGCACCATATATTTCCTGAATATATGGTGCAGTGAATTACATTTATAGTAATAATTCTACTATTTTTAAACATAAACATCTCATGTATGAATCATTGCTTGTTTTGAATTTTAAGACTGGTTTAAAAATAATACCAGCAGGTTATTGTACCGGGTAAAGTCTTTTTCCCATAAGAGTACTGATTTTTCATTGCGTCTTAGCAATTTCTTCGTCTTAGAAAAAAACACTCTCACACATACACACAAGTACATTTTGTAAATCCAGGATTTCCTCACGAAGATTTCTCATTATGTGTCTGTATAATTCTATTTCATACAAAACCCACATAGTTGAAAATACAAAACAAAACAACGGAATCACTCAACCTTTAAAGTCTTCTTTCTTTATCGTGTGGTTAGTTCGTAACCTGGTGTCAGAGTTTTTAGGCCGCCCATGGGCCTCTGACTTGGCTTTACATGCCGTCAAGAAATATCTCTCAGGCATGCTGGTTTCCTCACAATGTTTTCCTTCACCGAAAAGCAAGTGATAATTATACTATACGCACATGAATCCGAAAAATCAGAGGTGCGTGCCTTGGGTTCGAACTCGAGACCTATGACTTGGCAGTCCGACGGTCACACCACTAGGCTATCACTGCTTCTGCACCTTTAAAGTTAGTTAATAACACTGATTAAATTCATAGCATGTTTGTCGTAGCATCGTAGCACTATGCTACGACGTAGCAGTGTCGTAGCACTGTCGTAGCCAGACAAGTTTCGTAGACATCTGCCGTAGACATCAATACGGGAATTGTGTTTATTATTGTTGAATGCAGTTTGAGGGATGTTTCGCTTATAGTTAGGTAACTGATAAGTCTGTTATGGTTCAGTTAGGCAGATTTACTCTGTATCTTGCCGTTGTAAAATATTGTCTTGGAAGTTTATTAAAAGAAGCCTAAAACCAACTAATAGTCGAGTGCAATTAGACTTTAAGGTGGAACGAAGTTTATAGTGGTCGGATTTTCATGGGGTTTTTTTTATTGAGTTCCTAGAGTTGTGGAGAAGAAAGTTAAAAAAAAAAATTTCGACGCTCGCGACTTTTTTTTTTTAATTTTTTAAATTTCCTTTTGAATATTTTTTTTTCGCATATGAATAACTTGAAATTCACCGGATTTATATTGTGACGTATAGTGGGACCTGTATGCATCCATTAAATGCCAATTTGGTCTATTTCCTTGTTCATTGGTGTTGACGAAATGCATATTTCCAGGTTTTATAATGAAAATTTCCTATTTTTTCAATTATTTCTAAAATACCGAGTTTTAACACAAATATTTCTTTTGTCATTGGTAACTGATACTTTTTCACGGATAACTGAACGTAAAAATGTTCAAGAAATCCATATTTACGAGTGAAGTGACTAAAAATTCATTCGCAAATATCAGGAAATCGTCTGTGTAAAAGTTAAAGAAGGCAATTTTTCTCAAAATGTTTCTATGGCGGCCAACGTAAATATTATTCTGAAAATATCCTTATTAAATCAGCTATCTACAGAGAACATAAAATAAAATAAAAAATCGGAGGTACTCAATAAATGTTGATTATTGCTGACGAAGGTGGACTGGGACCGCTGGTAAACTCACAAAAATCATCGTAATTGGAACGTAACCATTTCTCATAATTTATATTTAGAATTAGTTGCAAGCTTGGGTCTCTGCGCCCCATTTAATATCAATACCGATACCGATACCGCTCCCAATTCTTAGCGATAGATCCCTTTAGTCATGTTTTACTTTCTCAGCAGTAACTGATATTTAACAAGTATCCTTGAATATTTTTCTAGTTATTATACCTTATTAGATAGCTACTAAAATGGGGTTTTGAAAAATAATTTGCACATTGAGTTATATAGAAAAATTTCGAAAAAAAAATGCCTTCATTAACATAGACGATTTTCTGATTTTTGCGAATGAATTTTAAGTCACTAAACTCATAAATATGGTTTTCTTGAACATTTTCTTGTCCAGTTATCTGTAAAAATGTATCTGTTACCAATTTCAAAAGAAATCTTAGTCTTAAATTCGGTAACTTAGAAATAATTCAAGAAAATACGATATTTTCAAAAAAAAACTTGAAATATGAACATTGAACAAATAAACAGACCAAATTGGCCTTTAATGGATACACACAGGTCTTTCTATTATGCCTCAATATTAATTCGCCGAATTTCAAGTTATTCATAAAAGAAAAAAAAATATTACAAAGGAAATCCAAAAAAAAAAAATACTTGCGAGCGGCGAAATTTTTTTTTTTAACTTTCTTCTCTACACCTCTAGGAACTCAATAAAAAAAGTCCCATGAAAATCCGACCACTATAAACTTCGTTCCACCTTTTGAGTATTTTTTGTCTAATTGCACTCGGCTATAAGTCACTTTTGGTGTTTGTTCGCTTGTGATGTGATCCTTCTTCTCAAGTATTCACCATCAATAATACATGTACAATTTATTTAGATTTAGAGTTTTGACATGTGATCAAGCGAGTTGCTTGTAATGAATATGATGAAAATTGAATGAATATTTGTATAAAAAACACAAAATGTTATTACAGTACTAACGCTGGTTTAGTGGTCGACGCGGCGCGACTGCTGAGCATGAGGTGCTGGGTTCGATTCCTGGGTCGGGCAAAGTGTTACTGGGTTTTTTTATCAAGAATTTTTCAGTAGCAGCTATGAAGTTTGTATTTGTGCCGTTGATGGCAATAGGCTCACCTCCAAATACATGGGACTTAAACATTGCTGGCGACATGTGGGTGTACTATTAGGTGCACCTCTCCTTGAAGCACCACTTTAATAACATGTGTTTTACTTTTTTTGCGTGAGTAGATACAACACTCACATCTCTACGGACGCTTCAGTTACAATAGGTTTTGTAAAAAGCGAGCCTATTCCAACAAATAAAAGAAAACTTTTGTTGAAAGGCAAATGAAAGAGAACTACTTAACGTAAATACAATCAGACATAATGCTACCATTTCGCAGAATTCGCAATTATAATTCAGTCACATGAAACGATTTACAACAGACTAAATGGAATAGATACCAAGTTACTGGAAATCGCGTGTTTTAGTAATGAGCCTACTGTGGATATAAAGTCTGTGCCTAAGGCGCCTGTCCCACCGCCGGCAATTAGCGAGAAGCGAGTAGAGCTAGCAACTAAAACAGAGTTGTTGAGGTGTGAATAGTCAGTGTCTTCAACGTGTATTATGTATATCCTTTACCCACAATCTTTTGTACGTTTTTTGAGCGAGAATATCATATCGTCGATAGTCGCTTCCTTGTCAGCAGTGGAACCCTTGTTTTTTTGTAAAATGACAACTTTAGATAAATGTTCATTTGGAATGTATAGTCCATTGGCATGGCATTAAAAGTTTGTAGTTGTAGTGCAAACTGAACTTAAAGTTTTGGTCATGATCATCATTCTCCTGCCCTTATCCCAATTTATTTGGGTCGGCACAGCAAGTCTACTTCTCCCATACTTCTCTATTGTTCGTCTCACAGGCACCTCCTTTCTAGCCATATCATCCTTCACACAGTCCATCCATTGTTTCAGTTTTTTTTTTTTTACAAGAATACCTAATAGGAACTAAATTACCAAACATGGTAAAGAGCAAGGCATAGTAAATAGAATCACCATATTTTCAAGAAAATTGCTAATAATGTTGATCAGAATCTATTTCAAAATATATTTGCATGAGGCTGATTTATTACAAGTTTCGTAAAAATGGACTAACGACAAATAGTTGGATGTCTATCTATTGATGGAAATAAACTGCTTTGGCAGTTAAATGTTTTTAAAAATTAGCTTAGTGGTACAGAACGATCAATTCCGCTATTGCGATATGCGAGGCACGCGATTCCGGTGAAAACATAAACCTTTGGTACACTCCTGAGTGTATCCTGTCATCAACATCTGTCATAAGGGAGAGAAATATTTGCGCAATGTATCTTTGATTTGAGTTAAAAAGGCTTAATATGCATTAAATTCAGTCGAACTCAACATAAGGATCATCATTATAAGTTCTACAAACACCCTTTTTCTAATAAAACAATTTTAATATACCCTAAAGACTCAAAAACTTTATATTCCCTATAAAAACTCAACACACGACCAACGAAATTGGGACCTCGGGGAGAAAACTATTTTCACCCCCGTCAACTCGCCCCCACGAAGACAGAACACAGTTCATTAATCTGGGGGCGAACACGAGAGGGCGCTGCTGTGCTTGTTTTTTAATTTTCACTGACAAGGATATAGTGTACAATATGTGGAAATGTGACACTAGATGAGGTTGGCTTTTTATGTGGTGTAGAAGAATGAGGGTGAATTTGCTACATAGTTTAAACTAGACATGGCAAAGTACAGAGATACTTAAGAAGTTTTTTCAAAAAAGTTCAGGATTTTATTTTGTACATAATAAGGAAGACTTTGAAAAATCGTAGAATTGTATTGCGTCTCCAAGCACGAATGAAAAACTATTAGAATTTCAGCTTGTTTTTCTTCAATCAATTTCTGTGCTATCTCTTCTAGTCTCTCTACGTCTACGCCACACACGGCTTTTTACTTAATTAAAAGTTTCCGCGACGCGCAAGTCTTTTTATTATACAGTTAGTTGTAACTTGTACCCCAACTATGTAGGTACCTAACTACAAGTACATGTAGGCAATATGCTCTGGTACAGGTTTCTCATTTTGGGGGAATTGTAAAGAATGTTAGTTTAGTTTGAGGCTACATTTTGGTTTATTATGTTACAAAATGAAATCAGGAGAGGTCTAAGCTTAGCAGAGGTCAATGAAATGTTATTAGGCATTTCTTTATTTAACATAATCAAGTCAATGGCTCAAAGGTGACATTTTACGAAAAAAAAAACTGTCAAAATGGGTGCTTTGTATACTCCTGCCTGCCCTGTATGCCCATTCAGGCAATATTGGTGCACTGTTGTATTCTGTTTATGTATGAATAATAGTCTTACAACTTACTTAGTACTTTTATGTATCGAAATTGAGTACTAACAAGATAATTCATAATAATATGTAGTAGGCAAGTACATACATACGGGCTTTGATATTAATAATATCGAATTAAGATATTAATTACGATAGCGACAGCCCATTTAGGTAATAGATGTATATGTAGATGTTATCATACATTCATCATAAGATGTAATGCTATAGGTTATTCTGTTGTGATTATGATATATATATACGAGATATTTAGATTTTCAGCCAAATAAAGAGTTTTATTATTAGTAGAAAAAACTTGAAGTGAACTTCATTTAGGGCTAGGCTGTTGAAAATTATTTGCTTATTATGGCCGTCTACACCATCTAATCTGAATTAGATGGTCTAGATTTAATTAATTTAAAAAATCTAATACTAAGACAGTGATTCAGAGGTCGGAAGTTCGACCACAGCGCAGGCGATGTGAATCCACGTTAATATGAAGAAAAAACAAACAGCTGTCAAGACATGTGGATGCCTATTCCCCTCACAAGTAGCCAACTAACCTTTCAATCTAAAGCTAGTTTCACTCCTTCATACCTATCTCCTCCTTACTTTTTTATTGTTTCTTACATAATAAAAGAGTAAGGTTGCTTAATATTGACTACAGTTACACAATAATACTCGAACCAACATAACAAAGTACCTATTATTTATTTCTTGCCTATTTCCCAGTAACAATGTTTTACATTAGCACGTTAACCTCAACTCAGCCTAGTTTCTGTTCGTCTGGCCAGCTCTAAAGGTGTGATTACACGGGAAATGTAAGCTACATTGAGCAAATATCATACTAATTATGATTTATTATGTCAGAGTCACCGTAAATAAACAAACTAGCCAAGACCTTCCACTAATACAGATTATTATAGTCATCTTCCTGCGCTTGTCCCATTCTATTTGGGGTCGGCGCAACACGTTTTCTTCTTCCATTTACACCTTGTATCATTTACACCTTTCTCTTTCATATAATTCCTCACACAATACATCCACTAATACAAATCATATGTAGCAATTTAAACCTAATATTGAATCTAAATTACAATTGACGTGAAGAAGCAATTCTTAGAAGGTAAGCCAAATTGCTCCACAAGCGTACCGCGCGCAATAATAGCAGTAAGAATTGCCCGCGTTAGCCCAGTATTACTCTAGCGTGTTAACTACGATCAGCCTAGTTTCTTTCGCCGGCTCCTAGCAAGCCGGTGCGGGCTGACTGCACGCGATTCTAACTGCTACATGTAAATTGTGGCGGAAGCCGGGGGAGTAAGTTGTACGCTGATTGAGGTTTATTTGGTTACAAACCCCGAGAACCTCTTATCCCTTCGGAGAAATACAAAAGTGTGGTTGTTATGTAAAGTTAGTTTTTCTCGGTTAGCCTATCAAGTGTTGCACTGCTGGGCAAAGGCCTCCCCTTTCTGCTTCCAAACCTCTATTTTGTGAGATCTCTGGCCATGCTCGCCCAGCACTCTTCAGATCGTCACACCACCTTCCTTCGCGTATGGTAAGTTACTAAGACAAAGATAAAACTAGTAATGAGCGGTTATACCGGCTTTATCCTTACTTCCTTATCCTTACTAATATTATAAATGCGAAAGTAAGTTTGTTATCTTTCACGCCTAAATCACTGAACCGATCATCCTGAAATTTTGCATATATGTACGTAAGTTGTCGTCAGGTGTACAGAAATTGATAAAGGGTACCAACAATAACGTTCTTATGATATGAATTTAGATGGCAGGAAAAAGCTATTTATATAATAATCCTCTGTTCCGTGTTAGTTTAAATTTAATTATATACATTTATATAACTTTATTAACTGGATCTGTATCTATTCTGGGTTAAGCTCGCCGTTGTACTTGTGTGTATACATATTTTTATTTTTAATGTTATGTGCACTAAAGAAGAAGAATATGTTTCTTTGTTAATTATTTAAATTGGTGCTATACCGGTATTAAAAAACAAAAAATAATTTTTTACATAGAATGAATCAAGATGAAGCAAATTTGGAAACCGAGGATATTAAAAACCATTTCTTTTTGTTTTTTACTACATGATTTCCATGTTGGTAGACAGTAATGTTATGAACCGAGAATTTCCCCACAGTAAAACCCAATAACACTTTGCCCGATTTGAATCTGCTACCAGCAGGCTTGCGTATTACATACGACCACTAGAACATTGAGACAATCTTCTATTGGATGATTTACTGGATTTAGTTAGACTGCTTATTATTTTAACCTCGGCAGATTTTGGCAATCCACGTTAATCATCGACAAAACTATTGTATTTTTAAAATAATGTATTTTATTCCTATATTTAAATTCCGATTACAAAAAAATGAGACAGCAACAATAAACGAACGTGTTCAACCAATAAATCTGATACACAAGCTCAACTGACATTCCGAATATTGTCGTACATTGGCTTCAGTTTATACGGCTCGCGTTCGCCTGTAAATCAAGCCGCGATGATTTAAAACGATTTCGCGGCCGATTCGTGACCCAAATATTGATTTTCGGCGAACAACTAACAGTTACAAAAAAGGCGGTGCTGTATATTAGTTCAAGTCGGCACATTTATTGAACAACCAGCTAGGCCAACAGTCAGATGTATGGGTGACATTCAGAAGACTGCGGGTAACCTGGCTGGGAGTCGCGAAGACCAGGGATACATGGCACAGAAGGGGTTTATACTCAGCAGCGGATGGAACAAGGCTGCCAATGACGATGAAAGCCGACCCGAATCACTACACTATTCAGCTAATACTAATCGGAAATCTCCACTCGCATCGTTGAATCATGTTGGGGTTAGTTCGGCGGAATCCAAGCTAAGCTGAGCAGCTTTTTCCCGACGATATACCGATTCGATTTTGCCACTCGTTTGTGCCGAATCATATCGAGCTGAATATGTGCAACAACCCTAACATTCATTGTATGTAGCCAGCAAGCTACACTAAAATAGGATTTTATTTCGCTTTCTTTTGTTTTCACTGGTTAATTTAATTTAGACTTTACCGTTGTATACTTAAGTTTGTTTTAGGTTTATTAAAAGACTTTATGTTAAGCAAACACGCGAAGATCGTAGGTAATTTAGTAGATATCAATATTTTTTGTATCGAAGGAAGGTTTTTTACGACGAAAAGCATAGAATTTACGTGCGGATCGGCGGGTTATTGAGTTTATGATAGTTGGCTATGGCATGGTTCTGTATTTTAAGTATACAGTTCATAGAAGGCTACAGAAAAGTCCATGTTTTTGGAAAATAACATGATAGCTGTTGTGATAAAATACTGGAGCTATGTTTTTCTGCAGGTTGTTGTTGCTTGCAGACGAAGAAAGCTGAAGTGGCAGTAGGCTGGCCATGTTTATCAAAGGACTGATGGCCGATGGAGCTAATGAATCCTGGAGTAGAAAACCCGTATCGGCAAGCGTAGTATGGGCCGCCCCCGAGCTAGATGGAACGCCGACTAGCAGTGGACCGCAAAAGGCTAAATTGATTGGTGACAGTTAATAAGAACGCAAAAAAACATATTGTCCTTAAAAAAAATGAGCAGAGTATGAATAAGACAAAGGAAGATGCAAGAAGTAGTAACAATAGGTGCAAACCAGTAACACATGTAATACAAGTCTACTTTAATCACACATCCTCATCCACAACCACAACCACAATATGCAATAACCATAAATCTCGAAATTCATCTCGGACGCTTACCGCTGCAATTACAACTAGAATAACATTTACGTTTTGCATAACCGTTAGAGCATGTAGATACTCCGCGCTTGCTCCACATTACACCTCTGAGAGCACAGAGAATGGGATAAACTGGACTTTACGTTTCGATAACGCTTGGTTCTTGTATGGGAAGAGTAATTTGGCCCGCAGTGTGGCGGTTGTAGAATGATAATATTATTGCAAAAATAAGACAGGACTGTCGTTCTACTGCTGCCGAGACGGCCAAGCGACGGACATACGGTAACCCTATTGGTAACTAGATTTTACCCGCGGCTTTGCTCGCGTCATGGTCCGAAAGTATCTCACGAGTACTTTATAAATGAAGCGTAAGATACTCGAGCATAATTTAGCTTTAAAATATTTTAAGTAATCAGATCAGTAGTTCCGAAGATTATCCCCGACATCCAAACTGTACGTATTTTTAATATTAGTATAGACTACAGTTTTGAGCCGCTTTGGGTCGTAAAGCTCGGGTCATGGGGGTCGAGTGTACGTCTATTTTCATGAAAAAACTTTGTGCCTGTTTATGTTCATATTGTTGCATTTCTTGTCTTAGGACCCCTGACCAAAATTAAACGAGGCGTTATTCGATTCTGATATGCTACAAATTCTCTACCAATCATTTTTATTTCCGTATAGAGAATTCTAGAAATTAAGATTTCCAGGATGCGGTATTAGTAGGTTGTTCCGCAAACAAACATTTGAAATTCACAGAGATTGAATTAAAGCAATCACAGAGGCACTAAAGCGTCACTTTAATGCCAGAGAGTAACATTACCAGTAACACTGGCAACTGCGGCTCATTTGATGAAGATTGCCAGACGCGGTGGCAGGCTATAATATTTTAATTGGCAACTCGTGCAATATTATAGTGCGGGAGATAGTCACTATTTATGCCATTTTAAATATGGTGGTTTATTTCAAAATAGTTTGAAATTAGTTTCAATATTTCTTGACCAACGAATCGTTTCTTGCAAGAGTAGCATGCGACACCCCTTGTTAAGATGAACCCAACGACTTTAGTAGTTGGCTGGGGCAGACAGAATGCAGAATGCGACGGACATGGTGTGAAAGTGCAATTTTTGAAAAGACCATGTCGATTAGTCATCATCTGCCTAGCCTTAACCCAACTATGTTGAGGTCGGCTTCTAGTCTAACCATCTTCTTCGTCGTGTCGATGATTTCCCCTTTAATTAAATTTGTTTTATCCAAAACTCTGCCACCTCGACGGCGTTGGTGGTGGCCTCGGACAGGTCCCTCAAAGTGCACGTGGAACCACACATAGTGCATGATAGGAGGTGAGCCATAGTTTGCTCTGAGGCACCGCAGTCACCGCAGTCTAACCATGATGGAGCTGCATACCAGTATTTTACATAGGGAGACTGCCTGTATGACCTCCACAAACCAGTTACGGGGTAATATGATAGGTAAGACTGGTTGTCAGACTTTAGGCTTCTAACTACCCGTAACGACTGCTAAGATCTAGAAGTGACAGCCGGGACCAAAAGCTTAACGTGCTTTCCGAGCCACGGAGGCCGAACTCGGTACGCGATGACTGATCAACCATCCTCTGACCGACCTCGGCAAGTATTGCTTAACCTTGAAGTACGATCAGTGTGACTGTTAGCCACGAGCCCTTACTCGCGATTAGTATTGTCGTTTTAATTGACTTTTAAAACTAGCATCAACAGGTAAATGTATAGGCTAGTTACTTTGAAATCAAAGCTATAGTTTTCATTAATACTTAACAATCCAGTGCGTGTGGTGTTCATTAGTTTTGCACGTTAGCAACAAGTTCACTGAACTGCTATCAAATTGGTCTAATTGTATACAGGACTTTGTAGGCAACGTAATTTGAACTAGATTTTGTTCATGCGACATTAAAGACATAAAGAATATTTAATGGTCCCAACTGTTTCGATCATTGAGAAAATTGCACAATTGTTCAATTTTAGAATTAAAAAATGGCGTCTGTTTCCAAAATATTAGATCTGCTGCTGCTATTAGTTTACTACTTTAAGTTGGATTGTGTTTACTAAAATTAAACAGATATTTAAAGCCAACAAATTACGACCCATTTTTTTTAAACCCGTCAATTATTTTTTGCCCCACATTCTCTCAAAAAAAGTGAAAACCCAGTTGTAATCCTCATAACTCAAAAAAACACAGCTTTTAATACAAGAAAATAATCCCGCATTATTATGAAGTACTCGTGCATTATCCCAGACATAATCCCGCAGAATCCCGCTGGCGATCTAAAAGCATAACGATGTATGTTTGGTCAACACACCATTCGTTGAGAGTGTTTCTCTGTCCCGCTCACCCCTCATAGGAATAAGAGAGATGGAAGACCGGTAATGGCCAGTAGTTGCAAGAGGGTATTTTTTACGCTGTCGTTAAAAAGTTCACTCTCTCTAAGATTTGTGGAAGAATGTGTGTCTTACTGGGAGGGAGGGGGCAGAAAGCTTTATAAGTATACGTACTTATAGTGAGAAAAAGTTTAAGTTGATCGAGTTCAGGAGAAAGTTAAGATCCGAAATATTGGAGCCTACTTGGAGGGTATTCAGTTATGTCAGTGAATAGACTGGCAGTTTGATAAAAAAACTTGTAGGCAGATATTTTCACGAACAGATTTTTTTCCTCATGCAATGTAAATCTCATTTTCATTGGCCATACTGATTATGTATAGAAATAGGTTCCGGAAATTAATTTAATCATTTCCTTAACATGTACTTACTTATAAAATTTTAAAGACTACAAAGTTCCACTAAAGAAACTGAAATTACAAACCATTTCAAGAAAATAATCTTCAAAAGAAACTCTTATTTAAAATACAAGACACGTCCAACTTACACAAAATATGAAGCCTCCCCGAAGTAACCTGGCACGGTGCCAGCCATCCTGGCACAAACTGGCATGGACTGGCAATACTGGCAGGCTCATTAGATTAGCCTCCGTAGCGTAATTCGGTTACCGACCAGACCTTTGTGTTCGGCCGTCGCGCGTCGGTAGGAGCGAGGATGACCAAAGATGGAGCGATGTTTTGGTTTTGAGTAAGATGTTTGATTTAGAAAGTAATTTTGGACGAAATATGAAATCACGCCCACTCTTGGGTATGATGTTATATATTATTATATTTGCAAAATTTCAGGATTATCGGTTGTGGTTTAGGCGTGAAAAGGTAACAAACAAACTTACATTCGCATTTATAATTTTAGTAAGTAAATAAGTATGGTAGTAGGATAAATGCTCATGCTTTCACTGTAAGAGGCCTTTGCTCTGCAGTGGGACAGTAATAGACTATAATTTTTTTAAATTGTCTTTAGACGTTCCTTGTATACTGATTATATAAGGGAACACATATTTTTTAAAATCATATACCATAGTATTAAAAGCAGCAATCGATTGATAAACGAATTGTAGGATACCTCTGCTTTTCCCCTTTTTAGGATTACAGGCGTAATATTATATATCAATGTAAGAGTGACATATCAAACAGTCCCAGACAGTCTGGAATACTAAAAATTCCGTTGGTCATAAAATGTTTCGACATAAATTATATCGTCCGAATGTAACAGTTGAATTTATTGAATATTACATTATGTAATTCATGAATACACAATATTTTATGTAATAATAAAACGGTGACCCCTCCAGTACAAGAGCAATAATGTTAATGTTAATGTTAAAATTCTTGGCGCTGACTACGGCGACTACGGCGTAGACTCGTAGGTGCTACGAATATAATGTAGCCGCTCGTAGCAAGTGCTACGTGCCGGATAAGTTCTTTTTTTTAAACTCGTTGAACTGTCGTAATCGTTTTTATGTAGAAACGTTTGATGATGTTGAAGTTGAGAGTTTGACGAGTTCATTCTCATTTTAGAACAAAGTTTTAAAATTAATGTTTTTTTTATTGAGAAAATTTTAATTGTTTGTTTTCAGTACAGTTTTAAAGCTTGTCGGGCCGAATTTATTTTTTATTCCATGAACTAGTCATTTATTTTTAGGATTATTGAAACATGGATGAAGTAGTTGTGAGAATTTTAATTAATACAAGACTACCTCTCTTAAAAAAATGTTATTCAGTGAAAATTTTACGGAGCAAGAAGTATAATTGCATTTTCCAGCTTCCAAATATTTAACAATCTCATCACAATTCTCAGAAACTCATTTTAAAAACATAACTACATTTTCCGAAAGATAACCCTCATACTTTAAAATAATACCACCATTATTTTAAACTGAAATATTTTCGCGGACTGAAAGAGAATTTTCCTTTCAACTTGGTCGCTGAAACTGCCTGTAAATTGCACACGTGAAGTTTGTGTTCGTATGAATTTCAATGAAAGCTTCTGAACCACTCGTGCTCAACGAAGTGAACTAACTGATATAATTAGTAGTTGTGCTGATTTCGACTAAAATAGATTTCAGTCGATAAGTTGGGGGTTTATTTTAGTTTTAGGTTAACTGAGTAATTGGAGGTAATTTGGCGAGCTTAGACTATTTAGTTGATACTAAACTTTGTATTATTGAATTCTGAAGAGAAGTTATGTTTGTTGTCTCGTAATCAATTTAATCCAGAAATCTCGGTTGGTCTTATAGCCGTTCCTATGGTTCCTGATTGTAATTCCTGTAACTATCGCCAAAATTATGTGACCGTCATTATTATGGTATCTTGCTGATGATGTTTTAGTCAGCAGGATGAATATCCTTAGATTGACATCTTTCGGTTACTATGATGATGATAAGATGAAAGCCAATTTCTTTTGATTTCCCACCCTCCTTAAAATTGAGTTCAGATCATATATTTCGATTTACCAAACCATACTAAAAAGAAGTCCCGAGCATACTTCCCCGACGTAATGTTAAAAAGAGTACCCCAACCTACAAAACTTCCCTAAACTATCCCCCAAGCTAAACTAAACGCAACAACCCCATACTCAAAACACCCAACTTCCCCAACTCTCATACTTCACGCTCTTAAACTATTCAACATTCCCTAACTCGGCTAAATTATTTATATAGTCTGGCTATTCAGCCTGCTTCTACTGTCAACCTATTTCGGGTTCTGGCTGGGCCAACCCGCCAACCCAGTTGGCACGTTGCCAGTGGCCTTGAAAGAAGTCGGTCAACGCGTATGGCTGCGCTTCAAGTTTGCCCAGGATTGCCTGTGTCAGCAGGGGACGATGGGTCTCAAGGAAAAGTAAATTTATGTTGTTTTGTAAGAAGGATTTGAGTGAAGGTCGCGGGGGATTTGGCAAGATTTTTCTTTTATTTAAATTGTCCAGGGGCGTTTTAGGAAATGTTAGCATAGAGATTTTTTTTAATGTATGATTTTTTAAGTAAAGTGTCCGCAAGACTGTCTTCTAAGGATATAAGAAGAAAACGTTTTTTTTTTTATCTTGAAGATCTATGTACAGCTTAAAGGATTATTTCACTGAAGCCAGTAACCGTAATTCTATCGATTAAAAAGTACCGCAGTGGGCTTTGTATTTCCATTTGTTGACCCGCTTATCCTAGATATTATTATGTGTGAGTTGAGGTTGCGTTTTCCTTATTGCAAAGTAGGAAAAAACATTTGCCTACAAATCGAAAACTTTAGCGTAGTCTTCTAGAAGAACTCCGAGAGAATTCGTTCCAAAAACACGACGGCTCGGCTTTGTATGTTTAGAGGTTATTTTATAAAAAGAAGGCAATGTACGTGCTACGAATACTTTAGTGAACATGTAAAAACCCGCATTTTATGTAACCGTAGGCGGAAAACGAGAAAAAGGTTCCTTTCTGGTAATAGGGGTGAAATGAAAATATGCAAATCCAGAAAAGTTAAAGTAAAGACTTTAAACTATGCTTAAACACAATACACACTGAGAACAAAATTGCAAATTGAAATAAAGCACAGAAAAACTCAAATCAGAAAAGAAAAACTATGAAAAATCACAAATGGAACTGAAAAACTACAGGAAAAGCGTTATAAGTGCATACAACTTACCGATGAAGTTCATCTTGCTTCTCCTATCACACTTTCCGTACCAAAAATATAATATATATATCCTACAATCTAGTAACAAGTCGCCATAAAGTCCGTATATAAAAAATACTTTTAATTTGTAATATTGAGCACCAAATTTTGCCTACATTAGAAAATACATGATACGTATCGTTATAAGAAGAAGAAAGAGAAGTACGTAAGAAGCTATGACATGTTTGTACGGAGAGGAACGTCTGTTCGACGCGAGCGGCGGCAAGCCAATGCTGCCCGGAGAGCGCCGCGCGCCTATTTAAGCCCTGTGCGCACTGCCGGCGCACTCACACAGGCGCAGCCTCGCCCGCACGCTCGCTCACACACCCGCGCCACTTAAGAGGGCGCACAAGGGAAATCGTTCCGCCATTGTCGTCGTAATGGAAATGGTAAAATTGATTCCCGTCAAATTGTACTTTTAATAATGATCGTAATTATCTTTATCGAGGGTTTTTTTCCTAGATTTTTGAGCGAAAGTCTCATCCCTCTGGGACAAGATAGCAGATAGTACCAATTTAGGAAATCAAAGCTTATCTCTGGTGAAAGGAAAAAATGTTGCGTATTTTTTAACATGAAATAATCGTTAAAATCTAAAATTCAATCGGCAATAGGATGGAATGACGATAAATAAAATGTAAGTAAGAAAAATTGGATGCGTATTTCACCCCCCTTAACGCACACATGGGTGGGGGGTGCGGATTGCGCATGTGTGGGGGTATAAGAACAAAGAGAGCGCGGTGGGGGCGTGGCCTGGGGTGTGTGTGCGTGTGTTAAATCTTTTATAGGTCGATGCATTAAGTAATTTAGTATTATACCTTGCATTTGACAGAGGCCGGTTGATATACGCGTCCTGCGGCCTAGCGGCGGGCACGACTCGTTTCCGTATTTTTAACCGTTTCCGTGTCGGGAACATTTACTTAGGACTTTGTTCTATTGTTGGGACCTCTTTGTGAAGATATAGGGCGGTTTCTAATGACAGCCGAAAGAACTTATGGAAAAGTATTTTCTTAGTAACATTTTCCTATTTTATTATCTACTAAATAGTCCAATACTACGTGCTCCTGATTACTGACTATAATAGTACAATTTTCAAAGATTAAGTTTCATGTCTGTATAAAATCTACTCATAGTACCTAACTAATCAATTTGCAGTACGGATACTACCGAAGTCATGCTAAGTTCTAGCAAATTATGTTATGATCATACTCCCCTTTCGTTGCAAGTAACTAAAGGAGAAAATCTTCTCTTTAGCAGTGCTATTAAAACTACGCTTTGATATTAGCAAAGAAATAACACGAATAAGTTTTAATTTAAACAGCGAAGAAGTTATTTAAGTGAGACATTCATACAAAATTAACTTTTAAAACCCTACAATTTTTGTCACTCCATAGTGTAGTACGAATATTCCATCCTCTTTCTTATACAATTTGAGGCCAAATATGTTGTTAAGAGTCTGATAAATAATCAATTATTGAAATAGTATACAAGACGTAAGCGCTCCGTTCTCGAAGCCGTCAACCAAGCATTATGTACAGAAATGATTGCTGGGAAACAAGTTTTTTTTTTGGAGTGAAAATATACGGTTTTCGGTAGGACGATTATCAATGTAACGTTCTCAAAACATTTTGTACTGATGGATGCATTGAATAGTACAGGAATCATGGAGGTATTCAAAGTAAAGCTATGAACAAAAAAACATGTCAAAATGTTGGAATTTTGACTTCAATATCTCCGTAACTAGAACGTTTCCAGGTATGGTGAAGAATAAAACAAAAATCTTAATGACGGGGAGAACAAGTATAGTACGGTAATTAGCAAAGTAGGAGAAAGGAGTAAGAGCTATGCTCCACAGGGTCCGTAATAATCATGTCTTTGAAAAGAGTGTCCATGGAGTTTCTTGGCCATTCTTCACCATGAGATCTACTATTTTCGAATGGGCAACTACAGTCCATTCACACTTATTATGCCTGTGGCGGGACTGTAGGTAGCTTATTTTTGACTATGTAAAAGTGCCTGTCATGGGTCTATTTGAAATAAATGCTTTGAGTTTGAGTTTGAGTTTTGCAAACCTACCACCTAAGTTCACATTTTAGAACGGAACAAATATACTGATTATTCATAATATACATTACTTTATCTAAAACCCAAAAACCCCATTAAAAACTTCCGTTCATCTCGTTAAGTTCATTTACCATCGCACATCCACAATATTGACATTCTCGCAATTCCTGACGTTCTCTGTGAGACTTCATAATCCCTGATTAGGATTCAGCTCGACTTCGAACTACCCGCGTAATGCACTCATTTGAATATTATATTAAACGGTGACATAAACACGGATCTCCTATATAGTTTCCTCATTTATTATATAACACGCGACACGTCTCTGTTTCGCATGGTTTTTACGACAACAATATATCAAGATTTTTTATGATTAATGTTTTGTTTTAATCCTGACCTAGTAATATTTGGTATAAAAGTACCCTTAACGAAGCCGAAAGGCACTTGTTCTCCCCACAATTTCATCATCATTTAATTTTTTTTTTGGTCTGGACCATATCTGAGAACCTTTAGTTACGGAGATATTGAAGGTCAACTTTTTCACAAGTTTTTTCTTTAAATACCTGTGTTTAATGTTATAACTTTACTTTAAATACCTCCACGACTCTCCATACTATTCAATCCATCCAGCAGCCCGATATTTTGAGTGCGTTACTTGGAGGACTCCATCGTAAAATATATTTTCACATTTCATTCATAAATAATAAATGTAAAAAAAATGTGCTTATTAAACTTGACATTGTATAAAAATTACCTATTTTACATTTCAACTAATTTATAATTATAAAGGGTGTAAAAAGACCCTTAACGAAAATGAAAACCACATATTCTGCCCATCATTGGGATCATTTTTTTGTTCTATACAGTACCAGGGAAACCACAGGTTCTGGAGATATTGAAGGTCAAAGTTCCAATTTTTTCACAAGTATTTTTTTTTAAACCACTTTTTAAGGTTTAAAGTTTACTTTAATTAACTCCATGACCCGTTTACTTTTCAAAGCATCCATCAGCACTAAGTTTTGAGTGCGGAACATTGAGTTTTAACGTAAAACGTGATTTTTCAACCCAAAAAAAAGTCGTTTCCCAGCAATAATTTTTGCGTAGGGTTACTTAGTTTGATGTACAGAATGTTTGGTTGACGGCTTCGTGAAGGGTCCGTTTACACCCTGTATTGTTGCGGCCTAGATCTTGGCCACTTTGAATTTGAAAGTTAATTTTAATATTTCTACACCGGCAACGGTAGTGTATACGAAACTGATAACTGTTTAATATTAAGATTTTAATGTACCATTACTCAGAAATAAATAAATCTAATCTAATCTAAAAACGTGATTTTTCACCCCAAAAATAAAAGTCTTTTCCCAGCAATAAGTTTTGCGTAGAGTTACTTAGTTAGATGTACATAATGCTTGGTTGACGGCTTCGTTTACTCCATGTATAGTAAAGAAGTAAAGTTTGTAAGTTTGCACGTAGGAGGTTAAAGCCTTAACTACTCATCTGATTTCAAAAAATCTTTCACTGATGAATTTACTCTATTGCCGTACTATAAGAAATGATTTTTTGACACGGACGAAGTCAAGGCAGAGGTTAATGTTAAACACATAAATACTCCAGACTAAATTCAGTAAATGATGGTGAAACCCGCATAAAAATCCATTGCGTAATTTTGAAGAAGAACATGGTCTTACAGTCAGACATGAAAAGCATCTTTCATTTATAATACGAGTATGTCTGTGTGTAGATTATGTCATGTTGTCGGGAGAATGGAGTAAGGGAAGGGAATTTTGATTGGTTTCAGAGTTTTAATGGTTTAATTTTAATAATGCGTCGTTAGTAGTAGTGCATATAATTAAATGTGCATATGTGTGTTTTACTAGTTTAGAAGCGTTTTTGTAGTGCCTTTATTATTTAATAAAAAAAAATAGGATGTAGCGATGCATGTAAGAGGAAGTTTGCTTGTGACATGTCAATGTTTCTAGGTTTAGAAATCTGGAAAAAAATATAAATTTGAGTAGAAAGTGCGACCACTAGATGAAATATTTCAAAACGTTTTCCGTAACTGTAAAAACTGAATAAAAAAAGTTAGATTACAAGATCCTACAAGAGAGGGAAATCACCATTCCTAAAATTTTCTTCTTCACAAAGTACAGTAACAACAACGAACGATTGTCAGCAAAGGAAACAGATTTCACGGGTAACCACCCTTTGGAACCAACAATAGGAACAAAAAGGGCCACTTAAAAAAGAGTCAAAAACGATCATCATCATAAAAAAGTCATATAAAACTTTTTTAATCCGCGCCTCCAATCGTTCGCAAGTAAAAGCCTGAAAGGGGGCAATATTCAAGAATTATGCTTTTCATAAAACCAACCGGTCCACTTCACTCAAGCCCACCCAATAAGTCCCGCCAAAGAAAGTATGCATTACCGTAAAAATAAAAGTCGAAACCTCTTACCGGGGTTGTACGCGCAAATTGTCCTTACCGCGAAGCTGACAGAACTATGCCTGTCTCGCTCGCACTTATGGTAAATCGTATAGGCTGCGGTGAGTAAGTGATTTTTGACAAAGGAAAAGATTCTGAGTGCGTGATTGTAATACTGAATATGACTAGATTTAAGAGAAATCGTGGCTTTTTATAGTGATTTATATAGTGCTGTAGGATTGCCAAAGTAGGAAGAAGATATTACTGGAATACTTGTAATTAAAGGAAAATTTACTGGGTAAAAGGTGAACGGAAGGGTCTTACTTTTCGATGGTGATTTTCAATATTTTCAGGAGCCAATGTTTACCTATAAAATAAGAAATTAATATCATTAGCAACACGAAATATAATCTTAATTATAATATTAGAATGAGTAACATACTGATATTGTTAGCTTTCGTCATCCCACGACTGGGCAAAGGACTCTTTACCTAAAGATATAGCTTTAGCCACACATAGTGTTAAAATAATGTTGCTGGGTTACCTTCTATTGCTGAATAATATACTCTTTTATTCAATAAACCAACTTAAAACAATCTCGAAAAGTAAACTTATTCATTAAAACAAAAGAGATGCAACAATCCGTACTACATAGCTACGGCGTAGATATGTTGCTACGGCGTAGCAGACGCTACGAAACCGTAGCGCTCGAACAAAAGAATAATGCAATGCACTTCGTTGCCTTTACATTGAAGAATTCAGTTTGTTCTGTTCAATTCCTTACTTTTTTTGAAGTTTCATAAGATGCGGGTAGTTTTTAAAACGGTAATTCCAACTTGAGGTATGTATGGTCTTTGTTAAAGCGGTTTTTTGTGAAGTTTTTTAGAGTTAAATAGTTTTAATTTTAGTTGGTCTGTAACTGTGTTTGTTTGTAAGTAAATTATAAGAACAAATGTTTATTTTATTTATTATCAAGTATAGTATTACTAGACAAAAAGTGTGTAGAAATTCGTTTAAGTGTTTTGAAGAAGTTATGCGGAAGTTAGGCGTGATGTTATTTAGGTAATTAACCAATCACCTAAATAACATCACGCCTGTGCCCCAAAGGGTCTAGATGTGCCCATAGTACACCTACATTTTGCCAGTTATTTTTAGCCCTATAGTTAAAAGTGTAGAGCCGATTGGCATGAACCAGGCCCAAAATCCAGACTTCTGGCTGCTACTGAAAAAACTATTACTGGCAAATTCAACACCAATTTACCCGGCCTGAGAATAGAATCCAACACACCATAAATTATTATGATATTAGGTGTCTGAGAAGGAATATTAGAGGAAAGAATCAGTGACCACTAGCCCAGAAAAAGCTGTTCAAAATCATCTTTTCACCATCAACCATTAGCATTTTCATTACTAACCCAACATTATGTTAAAGACTACCAACCACCACTGAATGCGGTATGTAAGCGGTAAACAAGCGGCATACGGTAGGTCAGCGGTACGGTACGGGAGCGATAAACCGGGGCCCACTCGCGTCTGATTTCATTTACAATTCATTTGATATACTTAACGCGGACCTTTGATGGACGCGCCAGGGTTGGCCCGCGCCGTAAGCTGAACAGGGGCGTAAGATGGAAGGGTATTTGTTTATATGGATGAGGTGGGTTTAGCATTTCGTTGATTTTTAGTGGATGTGGGTGTGATTTGCTGTAGACATAAATGCATACATAAACTCTAGAAACTAGTCTTTTTCCAAGGAGGTAAGAAACGACAGAACGCAACCTTTTTTGTTTACTTAGCATAAAACATAATTTATATACATATTACTCGTGACCCGTCCTTGCTTGGCAAGATTTTTACAACTTGACAAAACTTCTAGATTTCTTTATAATATTATGTTAGAATTCCATGATACCAGAGGGCAGTTTAGTTATTAATTAAAACACCCGCACATAATACAAAAAAATCTCAAAACCTTTTCTGGTGTACTTTCCAATTGTTAGTCTGTTTTTTTGTTCAACGAAATAAGTTGCCTCAAACTTCAAAATAATAATCTCTATCTCGACAGCCCTACCACCGTTTAGGTATAAAGTTACGTCTGAACGCAAGTGGTCCGGGGGTAAATACGTTTTCTTATTCCTCTCTACGCCCCCTCCCCGTTCACCCCCGTTCACCCCCTGTTGCCTGCTGACCCTCGAGGACGTGTACACACTGGAAACGGTTTTCCAGTAAGTGTTAATGGTTTGTTTGGATTTGTAATTAGGAGCTTTTCAGTGTATCGAGGGGAATGTGAGGAATACGGGGATGCACGGGGAACATGATAGCGGAGAGGGGAGTAATGATATGAGGTATTGTTTGAGTCCCTAACCTAGGTATTAATCAGAGAGAGATATCAGGTATAGAAAATATGTTTGTGATTTTATAGAAACTGTATACCGAGTGGCAAAGCAAGTTCACAAAACTGCTCAATGTGAATAACTAAACAAGGACACACCATCATCATCTGCCCAGCCAACTACTGCAGCTATATTGGGGTCGGCTTCTAGACTATCCAGATGTGGCTAAATGCTACATGATACCACTTGGCAAGATTAGCTAACAGACTTTCTGGCTTCTGACTAAACAAGAAAACATAGCAATACTAAACTTTTTGTTAGTTTTATAGCTCCACGACCAGTAGTCTTATCAGTCACGTTTTTGTAATGTTTTCAGTTTTAATTGTATTCTCAATGAAAATATATATATATGAGAGCAGCGGTGGCCCAGTGGTGGCGGCCCCGGCTTACGCACAGTAAGTCTTGGGTTCTAATCCAGGCAGGCGCAATATTTTGTGTAGTTTATTTAATCACCACTGCTCTCAAAACGGTGAAGGAAAACATCGTGAGGAAACCGGCATGTCCTAGAATCAAACATTCGAAGACATGTGACATCCACCAACCCGCACTGAGCCCGCGTGGTGGATTATAGCCCATTCCCTCTCTAGAATGCAGGCCGTGTTTCCCGGCAGTGGGACCATTATAGGCTGATTATGCTTATGCCCCTTGGCAAGACTAGTTCTCAAGACTTTTGGGCTACTGACTAAACAAGACCACATGCCAATACCAAACTTTATGTCAGCTGTATGGCTCCACAATGAGTAGTCTTATCGGTTACGTTTCTGTATATATTTTTTTTAGTTTTAATTGTATTGTCAATGAAAATATGGTCGGAAGTCGGTTAAAAACTTCAGTCACAAAGTTCAACGTACTTTAAAAAAAAAAGGAACAATTTCAACCAACCGATTACCTTCAAAAGCATAGTGCAATTCCTTCAATAAAAACAAAGGCCTGAAACTTTTCTCCTTTCCCCTAATCTCTACATCGACAATCGAAGTGGTTCTTCTCAAATAAATAGAAGTTAATTGTGCGTGCCTTGTAACAGTTAACTAAGTGAGGCTATTAGCTTACGTTCAATCCGTGTGTCAATCCAGACTGTCAGGTCGGACTGTCTGACTGTCTGCAGGCTGTGGGTGAACGTAGTGGCTTAAGTGATGGGTGGGAGTGGTTCGTTGGGTTTAATGTTTGTGAAAAATAAAGAATTCATATTGCAGTTCGATTGGGCTGTAAAATGATTGCTGTTTATTCAGAAAAAATATTGTATCATTTTATTTTCTGCTTAATTTTCTTAAATTCACTGACAGACTTCACACAGCTACTCATTAGAAAGTTGTAAATAAAGTCACTTTTCGTCTCTATCTGTGTGACCACGTTAATCTGCAAAACTACGTAATGGGTTTAATGCTTATTTGCACCAACAACAGCCATCGTTTTGAGAGTTTAGTTCCTAGAAAATTAATTCATCCGTTTTCTGACAGATACTACTGACTACTACTACTGAAAACTACTCCAAATCTATGTATTTAGTGCTGCCATTTCAGTTACTTTTTGATAAAAGGTAAATCTCCCGTCTAAGCCCGTTTAAGGAAGTCTTTAAGAGGTTATCGATTTTTGTGCAAAAAAAGAAAGTTTAAATATTTCGTGTTTTATTTGAATCAAGTAATAGCTTAAAAATTCTTTAACTTTTGTCTAAAATTCACACCTTTTACAAAGGGAAGCTGGCAGAAACTGCAGAACACCACCTGTTACGATTCTTACATGCTTAAAGTCTACACGCACGCCGGTTGCAAGTACTACGAATCTGACTTTTTTGAAGAATATCACCAATAAAGTCAGAGTATTTCCTTCAAGGCCTTCCGGCGTTTCATACTATTTAAGCTACAATTTAAATCCACCAAATTACTTCAGTTAAAATTGCAAACGAATAAGTCCAGAACTCCTGAAATAGTTTTGTTACAGTTTTGGGAGCGTACGTCGACATCCTTTGGTCAGAGACAAAGCTTTGAGCTCTTCCTGCTACTGACAGCCTAGTACAGACAAATGTGAGCTCAGGCCACTTCCAGTTAGTTGTAAGGATGATATGCATTTTTATTTTAACTCGAGTTTAGTTTAAAGGTTTGATAGCAAAATTTCTTGCAACATGGTGCAGGAAACGTACTCGTGTATCAAGACGATGTGCGGCGTCGCCAAGCCAATTAGTCATCGCAAATTACGCTCATCTATCCGGAACTCAGGTATCGGATTTGTAGGCATTGCATGTTTGTCTGATGGCAGTGTAACTTTGACCACCAAGTTACTCAAAAAGATAACATTAGTCAGCAATAACGATATAATATTTTATTGAGTTTTTTTCATCAGGAATTTCTACGTAGCACTCCCGGAGTCTGGATTTGTGCCCAGTTGATGGCAATAGGCTCGCCCCCTGTTAACTGGGACTTAAACATAACTGGCGAAATCTGGGTGTACTATTAGGTACGCCTCTGCCCTCTTTGGGGATTACAGGCGTGATGTTATGTCAAAGTTATGACGATGATGGACAAATCGGAAATGTGTTGAAAGTCGATGTAGAGATACGAAACGTTTTTAAAGCATAGTAAATTTTTCTCCGAGGCTTATGCATATTTTTGATTTAGAAGAATAAAATGAAGAAAGAACAGTTATAACCGTTTATTCTTCTTCATGCAAATTTAACAATAGTTGGTACTTTGATAAATAAGAACTCAGAACGAGCATGGTCTATGACACATTTACGTGTAAATCATTATATACTGTAACATGATATTTTGTCAAGGACTAGTTATATATTTACTGGTTCGAGAAAAAATGCTTCCTTAAATACAAAATAAAGAAGAAAAATCTGTTTCCAAAGTTCCCAAGCACTGCCATTACACATTTAGTTCCCAATATAACAGCAAATTGATATCGATCAGCCGCACTAACAGGAAATAAGCTAAAACAGCGGACATTCGATAATAGACTATTATTATTTATCGAGAGGCGGATATTATCGGATATTGGCGGATATCGGCGGATCTCGGAGCGCCTCTAGTGATGTAGTTAGCAGTTCAGACGTTTCGGAGTGCTGAGGGTGAAGATTAAATTCTTGGAGAGGATTGTAGAATTTATTGATCTTTTATTGAAACGCCGGAAGGTTTCTTAGTAGAGGCTGTTAATGGAGTCGTATTAAAATGAACAGCTTTTGAAATTATTCCACGGGAGCAAACTGCCGGAATAATAAGTATCGTATGTTCTAATTCAACTCATGGTCTATTTCAGTGCCTTATTCAAACTCAAACTCAAACTCAAACTCAAAGCATTTATTTCAAATAGACCCATGACAGGCACTTTTGCATAGTCAAAAAATCCGACAGACAAGCGAACATTTTAACTTTTGCATTTATAAGTATTGGTATGAATAATGGTGATTGTGATGTTAAAATTCTAATTGACTTTCTCATTTTCAAAACTTGATCTGCGACTAAAAAACTGCGAAAAGTTACCATGCAGCAAGTCAATCCTGGAAAATCAGCTGTTAACACAATAATACAGTTTTTTAAACAGTCCTTTGTGTGTGTTTTCAGTCATAAACCTGTACTGGTTGTCTTTATTTTCTGGTTAATGATGTTTCACATATAGTCGTTGTTTGCCACCCTAAGGTTGAATGTCACTAGCACGACATAAAACTGCAAGGTCCACTTGTCTATGTGACAGTTACATAGTTTCAACCTTAGTGAAGTTTCAATGTAAAGAGTGAAAATTATGAGGATTTTAAATAAAAATAGTTTAATCGACATTGAAGTTATTTATTTCACGAAGTATCTAACATTAAATAACTTAGCTTTAAATAAATCTACCCTCCAACACCCCACGCTATTTCATTTCAACACCTCCTATTAACGAAATCATCCCATTTCTTACAACCCCCGGTTTTTTTGCCGGCAAACGAATGGCGCCCGAATGATTAGCATACATCGAACGCGTGACGGATGCCGTGTCCGAGCCGTACCGAGCCGCCCCGTGACGGACTGATGTATAACCGGAATATTTTAACAGCAGGTTTTTCTCTCGGATGTTTTTCGGTGTAATATTTTAACAGTGAAACAGAGTGTTTGCGTTCTGTTTTTATGTTTATTTGTGCTGAAGTGAATGTGTTTGATGGTTTTGTGAATTACGATTCCGGTTTTGATTGGTTTTCAGCAATAAAGAGTTTGGTTTTATCAAGTTTTATGGTATTTTTACTTTTTTAATGTTTTGTGTGTAAGTGGTTTTATTTCACATAACCATACATGGGCACTTATAAAACGTCAGAAGCTAGGTGACTAGTTTGAGTTGGTAGTTTCCTAGGGCCGTCTTTTGCAAGGCTTTAAATTAGGCCAGCCTACATGGCCATAAATATTGCCATCTAGGCAGCATTAGAGCATTAAATCGCTGACAAAGTACTTTCAAGTTTAACTTAACATTGGATCCCAGACTTGGTCTTTGACAAACATTCAAAAATCCAAACTCAAGGTTTGCCAACGTGCAATGGTTCTCAGCATTCTAGGCGACAAACTAACCGACCGTGTACGCAACACTACACTGCGCTCCAAAACACATATTACTAACGTTGCTTAAAAAGCCAATAAGCTGAAGTGGGACTAGACTGGCCACGTTTTCTGCATGTCCAATGAGCTATGGGCCAAAATAGCCACTATCTGGAGCCCTGACACGACCGGATGGTGCCGCGGTAGATCTCGTAGAAGATATCGGTACGAGCTGGACAAAACAACGACTAGTGGTCCACATTAGCCCGGGATCACAACAAACAACTGGAAGTCATGGGAAGAGGCCTTTGCCCAGCAGTGGGATAACTCAAGCTAACAGTATCAGTACCTAAATATGGCAAACGACTCTCGTTTATATATTACCACATAGTAAAGGAAAATAGCTCCGTCGCCATGTTCAGCGAATTATAACAAGAACCTTTTGGATGACAGCACGCCTATTGAAAACCTCCTCTTCTAAAGTTAACCTCATAAATAATTATCTCGAACACTAAAAGCAGTGCACAATTAATTAATGTAGGACCGACCAACGAGGCAACGAGCCTGCAAACGATGCCACAATGACTGGCAGACTAGCGCAAGTACTTGTGCCATGACTGGCAGGGTGGCTGGTATAGTCGTGAGCATATTAATATATTACACATACGCAAGATTCAAAAGCGATGTCCGTCTTAATTATTGATAGAACTTTTTTTTTATGTTTCGCGTACGCAAAAAAGGTTCGAAGGCTGAATTAATAAAAAGATCGTGGAGATATAACATAGCAGTTGCTTTAGGTGTTACGAACATAGTATTTTAAAAACCATTCTGTAATGACGCAGGTTTTTTCTCAAAGTTACAATCATACTTCACGAGACATAAGATTTTGATTTTTGCGTGAGTGTAAGGCATTTATGCTCGTGACTGTACATGGTAAAAAATGCATAGTGCCTGTATGTCGCAGCAGTAAGTGCGATTTTTATAGTTCAAGTGTTAAAGTCTGTTACATGCTGTTGACCGTACTATCACGGTGAAGTTCACTTCGTAATGGGTAATTACTTGCGTGTGCTAACAGTGATGACATAGGGTGGGAATTGTGCTTTAAATACATAGATTGGGTAAAGACAATATCATGATAGGGAAGGTTTTGAATGAAAAGATCTAGGAGAGGAGTTCTGAGAAGTTTTGAGAATCTATGGTCGTTATATAACATTCCATAATCTACAATCAAACTGGGTGATATTATCTGACTGGAACTACTGCATTGCTGAACCGATGACCATTGGGATTGAGACGTGTTCTTGAGTGGAGACCATAATCGGCAAACGTAAGGAGGGTCGCCCTCAGGCTCGGTGGAGCGATGATTTTCGCCGGGTGGCTGGTAGCAACGCGATGAAAGTTGCTGAGACTCGAATTGAGTGGCGTGTGATTGAGGAGGCCTATGTCCAGCAATGGACTGTTGTAGGCTGATGATGATGAATTACTGCAGGAGACTTCCGTACCACTATAATATAAAATGGAAACGTAAACTTGATCATTCGGAATGTTATTGTGAATTTTGCTCCTCTCGCTGACTGCTCAGCTATGGATTTACTACGGCGTAGCTCCACAGCTACGGCGTAGCAAACTCGTAGTAAATCACTTCTACACATAGATTTGTGGTCAAACCGGGCACAATGGCTGCGGATATCGGACTTTGACAGATATTCAATAACATCACGCCTGTAATCCCCGAAGGGTTAAGCAGAGATGTACCTAATAGTACACACACATTTCGCCAGTTATGTTTAAGTCCCATGTAATAGAAGGCGAGCCTATTGTCATCAACCGGGCACAAATCCAGACTCCGCTCAGTAAAAAAAACTTAATAGCACTTTGCACGACACGGGTCTCGAACCCAGCACCTCCTGCTCAGCAGTCGCTTGTGACCACTAGACCAACGAGGCAGTCAACACACAGTTTGACAGATATTTCAGTACATTATAATAATATGTCGTTGATTGCAGTCCAGTCTGACCTTTCGATTTGACCGTATCTTAACGCAAGTATTAAAACAGAATATTGTTTCATCACTAAAATACTAGCTACAAAAATTCAACAACATTTGCATCCAAAACGTTTCTACCTCACCAGCATCCCAACTCAATTCAAAATAACGTAATCAACAATCAATTCGACCAATCACCACGATTGTCCTCCCCAACAATAGGCTCGTGCTTCCCATTGATCATCTCTGGGGCGGGCGCGGCCGTACCCCAGCCTTGTTCTTCGATTAATAAAGGGTTGCCACCCTTAAGGAAATGCTGCTCATTCACAAGATTGATCTGCACATACGTCTTAATGACTTGCCCTTAATTATGAGTTATATTGTGGAATAAGTGGGTTGTGAGGTGGGCTGTTTTGTTGGTATTATTGAAGAGGTAAGGTTTCTGTTGGTTTTGTAAAGGGCAAAGACTCAGTTAATTTAACCCCATTCAATAACTATTTCATGACAAAGTCATTCAATGGGGTTCAAACTCAAACTATTTATTTCAATTAGACCATTACATGCACTTTGGAAAGTCACAAAAAAAAAAAGAGCGAAGCTACAGTCACAGACACATGGCATAATAACTTGTGAAAGTACTGTAGTTGCCCATTCCAAGGCGTAGATCTCTATGGAGAAAAATGGGTAAGAAACTCCATGGACACTCTTTTCAATCAAAATATTGTTACAAAATCTTGGTTACATCATTCATGTGGATACTATACATTCATGTCAGAACGATGTATAAAGAAGTGTAAGCTAAGAGCGACCAGAGTAAAAAGATCATATACAGTTCAAAAATAAGTGCTCCATTGTTGAAGTGTATGCTCCATTATTACTGACATTCACTTTTCCGGTACAACCATAGACAGGATATTAATGGAATACAGTATTGATTACTGATTAAACTAAAAACAAAATTTTAGCATTGTTTAGAATTCAGCTCACCGAGTAAAATGCGAGCTGCATGCAAAACACGAGTAAATTGATTGAATTAATCGAGTCAGTCAATCAAATAGCATTGAACAATCAATTACTGATGTCAGCTGGGAATGCATTGACAAACATGTGGACATGAAACATTTTAAAATAATCAACCTTTGCACTATGCCTGCTATGGAAAGGGGGATAAGATCCGAAATTAAATTTTCCGGAATAGAACTGGGGTCATCGATATAGCTTGCAGGGTAAGCACGCTGAAGAGGCAGTGGACTAGCCATGCTTATTGGAAGACCGACGGACACGTCTGCTCTACCCGAGCAGACGTGTCCTGGAGTAGAGATCGTGTATCTAAGCGTAGTGTGGGGCGGTACACAGCTAGATAGACCGGCGACCTTAAAAAGTGGCAGCGATAGACTGGATGTGGAAGCTAGGAGGATAGGGGTTTGTGGCGTAGCTTGGTAGAAGCCTATGCCCATTAGGTTGGCTTGTAATCGCCGAAGGGCCACAGAGATGTAACTAATAGTATACCCTCATTTCAGCAGTATGTTTAAGTCTCATGTAATGTAAGGCTAGCCTATTGTCATCAACCGGGCACAAATCCAGACTCCGCTCAATAGAACAAAAACTCAATAGCACTTTGCACGACCCGGGAATCGAACCCGGTCGATCGCTCAGCAGTCGCTTGCGAACACTATACCAACGAGGCAGTTTAATAGATATTTCAATACTTTATATGTCGTTGGCCACAGTCCAGTCTGATCTTTAAAATAGAGGGCGAGCCTTTTGCCATCAATCGCTTACAAATCTAGACTGCTGCTACTGAGAAATTCCTGATGGAAAAACCCAATAACAATTTGGCCGACCCGAGAATCGAACCGAGGACCTCACACTCAGCGGTCGAGCTTACGACCATTCGACCAATGAGGCAGTTACTTTTACAATTTGTCATACTTACAATGACAACTTTAATTACAGGAACCATTTCACACAACTCGAAGAAAAGCAGAATGAAAAATTCACATATATGTGACAATGCTGGTAGATAATTAACGGGTTGGTTAATGGGGCGCTCACAGAATAGAGACCTGTAACCTGTGTCTCAGCCATACGGACGTATAGGTTGATTCAAGGCTCTAAAAGCAACAAGCAATCAAACAAAAATAAACCACAGGACCAACAATTACGAAGAGTACCTATAACCCCAACCAGTGGACTACAATTTCACTACACTACACGACCGCAGCGCGCCAAGGGTTAAGTCCATACATATTAATTGCATGGACAATCGGCCAAGTGTCTCATACATATGTAGTGACGTGCTGAAATGAGAGAACGCTTTCTGAAATTATTCTATAGGTAGGTGTTGTAGGGGTAGGGGCGGGAGGGGGGTACATTAATTTGGGTTAGTCGGCCTTTGTTTCTTGGGCTTTGGTTTCTGTGGAAAGTCTTTCCGTAGGTTTAGTTTGAGTTATATTTTTTCTTGCAAAGTATTTGGTGCGAAAAATGTTTTAATACATAAAAAATATCATACAGTAGATTTTTATGAAGTCTCTTTCTAAAAAGGCATAATTTAAATAAAATTCCGGTTTTATGCCATCAAATTGTATTGGACCTACATATTTGTGATATTAAGTAAAATTATTTTCAAATTCGATCTCCAACGATTTTAATATATAGTTAACATAATATACACTTTTTATGCGAATAAAATAAAATGCACTCTTTTGCAAAATGTGTTAAAACCGAGAGAATCAACAGGTGTCCTTTCGATCGCGAGCACTAAGAATTGGATCTCACACTTCCTATGCAGCGTGCACGTGAGGCGTGAATCAATATCAATAGTTATGTACTGGTAATCTATACATCTATAGAAATAAATAAAATTGAAGTGTCTGTTTGTCTTTACAAATAAATAAAATTGAAGTGTCTGTAACATCAAAATAACAGCTTTATACTGAATGCTTATGAAAATACATACGGCACTAATAACAAAAACGCATTTTTTAAATTTTGTGTCTGTTTGTTCCGGCTAACCTCCGAAACGGCTGGATTCATTTTGACAGGAGTTTTACTGGCAGATAGCTGATGTTATAAGGTTACTTTTTTTTTGAAAAATTATTAGGGTTAATAAAAAAATTAAACCCTGGAAATTGTTAACAAAATCCTATTCAAAAAGGGAAGTCATATATTTTTAATAATAATTTCACGCGAACGAAGGTCGCGGGCAACAGCTAGTAAATAATATCTCTAATAGACACTTTTGGTCAAACTTCCGCGTACAAATAGCGGACTCTTCGGTCACACCAGTAAGAAAATACGCAAATTGTCAAAAAAATCAATTGTAGATATTCCAATTTCCAAACTGCCGTACGTCAAAATATTGATAGCAAAATTATAAAGAGTGAGAAAAACAAATGATGGATGGCAAAGGATCATCCACTTCCACCATTATTTCCCATCTAAAAGCCCAACTATTCTAAAGTAACTCCACAAATAGACCGCAACTAAAAAATCTGAGCACAGAGACATGGCGGCCATATCTCAGCCGCCATTATCCCGACTCCTCGCGCTCATTTCTACGGCACTACGGCACCTACACTCTGCTGTTATTAGGAAAATTCTAACTTATTGCTGTACTAGCCGTGCTCTCAAGATGTCTCGGGCTGTGGTCTGAAATATAAGCGGACGAGAGTTGACAAAGACATTAAAAATAAATTCGAGTATTGTTGCATTTAAGTGTTGAATACTGCAGTTAATTTAGTACAGATTCTTTGTTAAGTTGAAGATAAGTTTGATAATAAAACTAAAAAAATACACTGTAGAACCGGAATTAAAATGTGTAGATTTTCCTAACAACCTTATAGATTCCTACATGTATTTTAGAACTTGTTAAACATTCTATTGATGGAAAGCGAGCTAAATATTGACTAGTGAAAAATGTTTTAGAGCAGAAAGTCAAAGACAAAAACATTGTATTTAAAACTTCTTAATGGTCTTCCTTAGTTATTATTTCTTTGGGCTCATAGCAAAGAACTCTTTACTGTTTCCTACTCTCCCCGCTACCTCCCATGCCTCACACCGCACAATGGTAGTGCTAAGCGTAATGCATCGAGAAAGGGGCGCGCGTGACTGTCGCCGCGGATCTAAAGCGGGCGGCGAGCGGGGCTCAGCAGATCACTTGTAGAAATGATCACTTTATTATATACATTAGGAAAAATTATTGCAGTATTATAATATGTATTTATTTAAACTTCGTGTGCAATAGTTGTACATAGGCGGACTTAATGCCACAAGGCATTTTCTTCCAGTCAACCTTTAGTTTGAACTGGACAATATGTGTGTATAACTAGAAATTATAGCTAAGTTATATGCATTTTGCGTGGGTAGTGATCAGAACTTGAAGTTCTATTTATAGTGTGTGGTACCTAATTAGTGTCATTAGGAATAATAGTCGAAAGACAGTGTTAAAATCATCAATTAAAATGGTCTACAACTGGCATGTTTTACGGCGAACTTCAGATGAAATCTTTGATATGATCAAATTGTCGGCATACGTTTAGGGATGTGGAACACTGGATGCTAGTTTAGAACCAATGAATTATATTAAACAGAATTAGTCAAACAATTACAACGCCAGACCGATCAGTCACCTTGTTACAGATCACAATTCTATTAAACCCGGCTCTCTTGACCCTTGCTTTCAAAGACACTAGAGTATGCACACAAGATCACGAGCAATAAATCCTCCAAAAAATTAACCCCAATACATTCTCATTAATTTTTCCACCTCTCTCTCACCGCCATCCATTTCTCAGTCACACATTCATAACAGTAGCTGCCCAAGTGCCCACGACCCGGGCTAACCCTCCTCGCGCCAAGATTAATTACCGCGCGATTAATCAGAACATGACTGATAGATGACATCGGCGAGAGGGTTGACGATAACATTCGTTGGTTAGCTTATGTACCTACTTTATTTTAGTTAGGATTATGACTATGTTAGGATACGATTTATGGGTCCTAGGATTAACTCTAGTTTGGGGTTGACTAGATTATGTCATGTATGTCTTAGATTGTGGAGTAGTTGTTCCTATTTGAAGTATTTTCTCTCATTGTTTTTATTTATCTTATCTTATCTTATCTTACTAATATTATAAAGAGGAAAGATTTGTATTTTTGTGTGTGTGTGTGTGTGTGTGTGTGTGTATGTTTGAAATGAATAAACTCAAAAACTACGGTGCCGGTTTCAAAAATTTTTTCACCATTAGATAGCTACAATATCCCTGAGTAACATAGGCTATATTTTATCCCAAAATTAAAAAATAAATGTCCACCCGTGCAAAGCCGGGACGGGCCGCTAATAATGTAGGTATAAAGTTATTTACAGAAATATATGGAATCTCAAAACGTCCGACCCCAAGCCACATGGGACAAGGGTAGGAAGATGATGATGATATGGAATCCAAAGCTTTTCTTTGGGAATTTTGATAAAAGAAAGAAAATAATCATAATCATTATTTCAGCCAAAATAAGCATGACTGATGTAGGCTGACTGGCTGGTAGTAGGGTTTGGCTTAATTCTTTTTTGATGCCAGTCTGAAAGAAGAGATAATAATAGACAAGCTGATTGATATTTGCAATTTACACAACTTTGTGTAACGACTTGATTTGTTGCCGATTTTAAACTAAAATTGATTGAGTTAGAGTAAGTACAAGTAATATTAACTTAAGTATTTTTTTCGTAAATACACGTATCCATCCTGTCTTTTATGGGGTTTATTTATAAACGCTGCTGTAAGTGAATTTATGTTAAGATACAAAAGAAACCCCATTCTTTTGAACCGTTCCCAACTTGTATTCAAGTTAAGACCAGTCTCGGAGTACAAAATGTTTATTATAACTAAATCAAATAGGTTTCGAGATGCGACGCTTTGCTTCGTTTTGATTAACCCTAATAAATCTGCAGGCAGTATTGTGCTGCGTTCAATTGGGTTAGTGCGCAGGCAAGTAGCGAGTGCGAGTGAATGGGGCTTGTTAAAGAGATTTGTGTTTCAGCCACTTCCTTGGTTTGGTTTAAGACGAAAACGGAGAATTGAATAATTTTCTTTGAAAATTTTAAAGATAGACTGAAATTTTGTTTTCATTCAGCAATGATTTACCGGCTTCCGTAAGACTGTCTTATATTTTACTGTTTTTTATTTTGCATATATTTTAAACTAAAACAAGGGCACTTCTGTTTGTGTTATAGTCACCAGTGATATCAATCGGAGAAATATTAAATAAAATCCTTGTACACACATTAATTTTATGAAAAGACAATCATAATAACGTTTCTGTGAATGTAATATTTTTTGTTCAACTCGGAACAAGTTTTATTTTCTGTTTCAACATTCAACAATATACATTATTATGATGTCTTCTGTAATATTTTTGATAGAAAACCATAAAGCTTGGTTTTCCGTAATGGATAAATAATGGGTAAATGGCTGGTCATTATACTACTATAATATTATATACGGAGCTCACGGAAAGTGGTGAAATACAAAGTTGTTATCAGATGGAAGTACTACCCATTGAAACATTTTTTTAACGGTTGATATATGATAATTGATAACATGCATTATTATTAACAGAGATTGGAAATAATTTTCATAGAAGACGTTGAAAACCTCAGCGCACTAAATCGTGATCATAGGCTGGTATTTATCACTCATTACTATGCTAATGTGCATTATAAAGCTATATTTCATTTTGAAGAAATCCATAAGCCACCTTAGAGAGCTTATATAACAAATTCGTCACTAAACACTCAGATACCTTTTTCATTTTTATCAGATATTCAACAATAGACTTAAAAATAAGTGACAATAATAATAAACGAAAATTCGTGTGGTATACTACAACAAAAAAACCCGACTACTGAAAAAACACGCTCTAATTAAAATCGTGGTGTATAAGGTAAAAACGACTCCTCCTATTGTTGAGGTCGGTTAAATGTAGCCTGTTACCCGGGCCATAATAAAGAATCGATTGACACGTTATTCATCAAAATTGGATTAATAGTTTAGGCACTACGGAAGAACATAGGTAAATACAAACATACACTGTTAAAATCATAACCCTTCCTTTTGGCTTCGCCGTAGTCGGGTAATAACAATAAAAAGAAACACAAACCAAATCTTAAAACAAACCCCCACACTATCTTCCAGAAACCACTCGCCAGCTCAAACGCAGCACAATACAAGGAGGCAGCGAAATAATGAAATTAGCGGAACCGTACTGGCCTAAGAACAGTGATTTACGTAATCAAAGAGCGTCTAAACGGATTACCGGCGAGAACGCTCCTTTTATTTAGTAACTAAACTTTACAAGAGAGAGACGCTTGCCTTTGATTTTGGTATTGTGGAGGATACAATTGGTATATGGACGGAAATTGGAGTTCCTAGGAAGTTATTTGATTGAGGTTTATTTTATTACTGGTATGAACTTAAAAAGTAGGCGTGTTTTTGGTTTATTCAAACCCATGCCATTAATTTTTTGAATTTCTAACTTGTGCCCATATTATACAAGGTGTAAAAGGAACCTTCACGAAGCCGTCAACCAAGCATTCTGTACAAACTAAGTACCCTACGCAAAAATTATTGCTGGGAAAAGACTTTTTTTTTGGGGTCAAAAATCTCATTAACGGTAAAACAATATAACGCACTGAAAACATTGTGTTGATGGACGCATTGATGAGTAAACGGGTCTTAGAGGTATTTAAAGTAAAGTTATAACATTAAAAACTAGTATTTAATTGTGAAAACGTTGTAATTTTGTCTCCCAATATCTCCGTAACTAGAAGGTTCCCAAGGTTAGCCCTTTCAGTGCCCAGCACCCAGCATATCAGTCCAAAGCGAAAGGGTTAAGGTATGGTCCAGAACAAAAAACTGATCGCAATGATGGGGAGAGCAAGTACCTTCCGCTTTCTTTAAGGGTCTTTTTGCACCCTTTATACTGTCAAAAAAGTTTTTTTTCGACTTTATGAACGCGGACGAAGCAAAAGAAGTATGCAAGGATTGCAGCAGGTGGCGCTAGTGTAGCTGCTGCCTTAACCCGACAGAAATAGGCGAATGTTTCAAGTAGGTATGTATGTGTCTGTACGAAATGTATGAATACTTGTTTTCATGACTCGATTTTTTTTTGTATTGTTCTTATTTATTCTCTGAAACTGATGAACGCGAGAATTAAGAAATATCAATTACTGAAACAAATAACATTGCTCCCAATTATTATCTTTAAACGATAATAAATAAACTACTAATTAACAAACAATACATTCACCCACAGTACACTCACCCACAAAAATGGAATATCCAAATATAGTCAGAGAGTATTCCAATTATCTGAGCAAAGGCACTCGAGTCGCGTCAAACGCACTGGCTGACTCAAAGTGCGCTAAACGGAAATTGCCCGCGCCATCTTGCTCGCCGACCGGAAACCTGCCAAATTATCGGGCTATGGGCTATGTACTGGTGGACCCTTAAGTTATGGTAATAAGTGATTTTTTTTGGGGTGTTATTGTTCTTGGGAATTGTCTTTTCTTGGGAGTCTTGTGGAGTTGTGACGCTTTTAATACATGTATTTTACGTTATGAAAATGTTACAAAACATAAAAGAGTAAACTCGTTCTCGTGGCTGTTGTAAATGAATGAAAACGATTAAGATAACGTAAACTGCCTGAAAAGCCAATCGCACTTATAATTATGTGTTAACATTGACAAGAATGAAGATGAGCACCGAGACATGAGTCAACATGTTCATCATTGATATCATCCTCTTGCTTTTCTACTAGTTTGTTTAGGGGTCGCGTAGTCACACATATTATAGGCTTCTCCCCCCTATTACACGGAATTAAACATAACTGAGGCGAAATGTAGACACTATTACGGCGCAGTGGCTGAGCGATTGACTGCTGCGCTGCGTGTCGCGGGTTCGATTCCCGCACGGAGCAAATATTTGTATGGCCTACAGGTAGTTGTTCCGGGTCTTGCTGTTTGTGTATGTGAGTTTAAATGTTTGTAAACGCACCCACGACACAGGACACGACACGACACAAATTCGTAGTGTGGGGTAACGTTTAAAAAAAAAAATATCCGAAAATATCAGAAATATCCAATTATCGACTGAAATTAATGAAGGTTGAAATTGGGGTTTCTGGATCAGATAGATCCAGAAACACCCAAATCAACCTACTAACTCTGCCCTGCCACTGAACATACTATGAAACCAAACAAACCGACCTTCGCTCACATTTCCCGCCGACACTCTCCCACCGAAACTCTTCCACAATCTTCCCATTAAAGGCAAGAAGGCAACCATTTAACTTTTCAACAAATACCGCATTATTACGGCCACATAAATACAGCGCTGTCACCACACATTGGCGGGCGTCGAACCGGCGCTATCGCAGACGACAGCCCTGCTCGCTCCACTGCCGAGCGTAATTGTTTTAGGGTTCTGATGTCGCCTTTTAATATTACGGATATGGCGCTTAATTTGATTTTTTTGGGGCATAAGGGACATAGGGCAGTCTTAAATCTAAAACAAAACTATTTTATATAATCCATATTAATATTAGTAGGTATGTCTATCTGTCACGTCATAATTAACGTCTTGATATAGGAAACAGGATAGTTTTTGTCCCGGCAGCAGGTTTCCACAGCAATGTTTCCGATATACTCGCAGGCGAAGTCGTGTTTAAAAGCTAGCGGGTTTAGCAAGATGTTCACTACACACTATTGATAAAGAAGTTTTGAATTATTGTTGGTTTTGTGATATCTATTCCCGGACCGCCAAATTAAATTAAATACATACTGACACAATTATTAGGATTCGTGATCCTCAGACCCTGCACGATTCGGTTCAATTTTTAAGTTACTGTTTTTTCAGATCTGACCGTTGACTTGTAAATAAGTGTGAAAATATGTGACAAACAAAGAAAAATAAAAACATTTGACGTGAAAAGATTAAGGCAATGTTTCACGCTGACAAGTAACTTGTTAAATTAAACCTAGTTTACTTATTAACTCCTTCACTATACAAGTCACAGAGTTAGTTGACAGAAGATTTATTTAACGGCCGTCAGACCATTAAGTTTAACTTTTAGCCGCAACTACTTCTATTTAACGGCTTGTGAAAGATATATAGCCTGTCATTGCCTACGTATATATTTTACTTAACCTAAATGACATTCAAACCCTTTGGGTAACTAGTTAATGGATTTTAAAACTTTGTTTAAAATGTCATGCGCTTGGCTTTGATGTAGCGATTGCTACGCCGTAGGCGAGTTTAGTGCTACGCCGTAGCAATCGTGAAGCTATTTTTTTTAGGAATTGTTTTATGGTCTAGCGGTTCATCAATAACGCTACCATTAATCAAATAGCTAGGTTGTCTTATTTAGCTGGAGTTAATTTAAAGTCATTCTCCTCCCAAATAAATGAACATAACATAACGCCTGTAATCCCCGAAGGGTTAGGCGGAGTTGTACCTAATAGTACACCACATTTCGCAAAATAAATCAAATTGAAAACATTAAATAAGTATATTATGAATCTGTCAGTGGAATAAAGGTTATTTTTTGTTTTTTATTTGCATCTGTCAGTAGGCTGTTTTAATGTCACTAACTACAAAAAACTTAAAAACACACTAAACAAAACCGCGCCACACATAACTAACACAAAAACCTATTTTTTTTTTCTTTACACTCACCACAAAAAAGACGTACAGTCATACACTTCACTATATTGAAAAACTATACAAACAAACTATTTGTACGTCGAACAATTGCCTTACAAATCTCGTCGGACTATTCACAGTCGCGATATCCGCGTATCCGACCCATATCCGCTTAGTATCCGACCTTATCGCGCGCAAACCGTGAGTTATATCCGCGGGTATCCGAAATAATCCCTGTTTATGACCTAAGGATTGTTCACGTATAAATTTTTATATCGGCGCGGATCAGAAAAGAATATATCTTTGTAAATACGGTGACATGTTTTTATGCATTAAATTTCAATTCAACGGCGTTTTATTTTGGGGATTGAAATGCTTTTAGAAGATATATGGGTTACATAGAGGTTGGTTTTTGCTAAAGTAGTCGGATGTTCAACTTGGTAGAAGGACGTCTCGAATTGTCAAAATTAAAGCTATTGCAAAATAAATAAATATGCTGTTCTGAACGTAGAATTTTAATGAAAATAACAGTTTATTTACCTCTCTTGACTTCGTTTTACATACTTCAATATTAATATATACATACATAGTTGGCGTAGGTAAGCAGTTTAGGGTATTTTAGAAAAACTTTAAGAAGCTTTATTGTAGCATCACCAGGCTAGAGGATTTCAAAAGGATTAACTTAATGAAATCACGGGTTGCAATGGAAATCACAAAAAGTAACATTTTTACATTTTAACTCTTTATTACCTTTTCTAGGGATTTTATTACATTGTTCATTAATCTATACTAATATTGTAAAGAGTTAAAAAATATTTGTAACTTTGTATGTAGGGGTAATCTTCAGAACTACTGATCCGATTCCAAAAATTCGTCCACTAACGGAAATCTACATTGAGTGCTCCGAGTGTGATAGCCTTCATTTAAACCCTGTGGGTTAATTTCCGTACATAACGTGAACGAAGCCACGAGCAGAAGCTAGTTAAACATTTATTGAAATTTTAATCTATCGTATGTCCTTATGAGTGGCGCACATTTTATTCTTTGAGAGCAATTATTGAAAATATTAAAAACTCAACAGGCGTTTATTTCTTAAGATCCTTCACCATTAGTAGTGAAAAAAACTTTATCATTTACAAAAATATGAAAGACACCTCAATAAAATAAATATTCAAAAACTTTTGTTAAAATTCTTTAAAGTATGAAAAATTATTTCAAACATACCGAGACAGTCATCACTAGTGAGCAAAAGAAAAAAGAAACCATCTTTCTTTTTCACACATTTATTATAATATACTAGCTGTTGCCCGTGCCGTGCTGTACCTTCGTGCGCGTCAAAATACTTACCTTTTTGAATCGGATTTGGTACCAACTTCAAGGGTTTTAATTTTTTTGCACGGAACCCAAATTATTTTTCTAATATAAAAGTAAAGTCCCGTCAAAATCGGTCCAGCCGTTTCGGAGATTAGACGGAACAAACAGACAGACAGATAGACAGACAAGAATTGAAAAAAATGTGTTTTTGTTATAATTGCTGTCTATATTTTCATATGCATTCATGCCTTGTGGCATTAAGTCCGCCTATGTACCACTTTTGTACATGAAGTTTAAATAAATAAATAAATAAAAAGCTGTTATTTTGATATTACAAACAGACACCTCAATTGTATTTATTTGTATAGATTTGACATTTGCAAATGAAAAGAAATAAGTATAAAGTGATAGTTCTCGATACCGATGCGTCGAGGAAATACAATGAGTATGAAACGCTGTGTCGGGATCAAATACACACATTATACCACGGTAAGACTTTATTGGTAAACGTACGGGGGAGTAGTTGGGACGGGCACGCGTATCCATTTTTTTTTTAGTAACAACCTGTCACTTATTCGCGTGGTTTTTACTAAGAAACCGAGATTTCTTTATTATTAGTTGTAAGGTAAGTTTATCGTTTATATTCTTATACAATCTTTCAGAATAAATTCTCTAAATGATGATGAGAACCGCATCAAAATCCGTTGCGTAGTTCAGAACAATGCACACTGACATACTCGGAAAAGGGAATTATTTTGTAACATGTATAGATTTTCTGAAAAGAGTAAAGTGTTATTGAGGAAATAGGAATTCTTACTGGGAGGTACCACTTGTTTAGCTCAATACTACCTAAATCGTATACCTATTAAAATATTTAAAAATTAAAATATTTTTGGGACTTAAACTGCAATATCGACATGCTATTTTGTATGCACTCTTACATGGAAATAAATCATTGACCAATTCTAAATGGACTATTACAAACGAAGTACTTTTGACAATTAATTTTGGTTGTCTATGGAATCGCCACTGTTCACCAAAAGGGATCGCAGCTGTTCACCTTTATGCTATTTTCATCTAGAAACATTTTTGTCCTAGTCTTTATCACACTTACAAGATTATCAACCACCAAAATATGCTCACTGCGTTTTCCCCAGTTTGTTCCGCATACCATCACACTGCAAAAATACCTTCTTCGAAAAACCGCTCGCGCCCGCCTGAAATTCTTCCTCCCGTATGTTTCAGGCACGCGGCTGAGTCGCGCTGGTTGTCATGGCAACGACACGTCTAGCCACGCCCCCTCGTTATGAATAGTGATGGGTTGACGTCGATCTTTAAAATATCGATGATACTTGTTTTGCAATACCGCACTTATGCAGTAGAATAACGTTATATCAGTGTAACATTTTGTTTAGCAAGCAATATATATTATTTCGCGTCGTATCGAAATATAAAATGTATGTTTCTAGTTGATGGCGGTTTTCCTGTCGAACAAGTTATAGTGTTTGTGCTTACGTAGTTACTTGCTTCCTCCTTATTGTTATTATTGGTTAATGTACAACAAAAATAAGTACATTTGCACAAATTAAAATCAGTCTTAGTTCTTAAATTTGTTAAAAAAAAACTGTTTTCAACTAACTACTGTTTTAAACTATAAACTTGTGTTTCTGTATTTAGATAAACTCATACCCATTTACGACAACTTCATAAACACTACAAAGAAACAATATTTACCAACCATTCATTCATCATACCCTAACACGACATATCATGATGACCAATCTACCAAAATCCTTCACCCTTACCTTTCACCTATCAAATATTATCGCCCTGCAATCCATTACATGATTAGATATAAAAAGGGGTTTATTACAAAGCAGTTTATGGCTCATAACGTGCCGAGGAATGTGCCGTGTCGTGACGGATCGGAACGGATCGGAACGGGTCGGATCGGGGACGAATACCGGAAGACGACGCCGTAAGAATATCAACTGGGGTCGGGTTAAGGGTAGGTGTGATGCATTCTTTCCTGCTTTTCTGGAGCTATTTATAATTACTATTGTGCTGTTATATTGCTTGATAAAATTATTATATAGGTACCGTGTACCTGTAACTAGCTGTGTAATTTTAATATTCTTGAAAATGCTTTTTACGCAGTTTTTTTTTAAGATGTGTCGAGATAACATTGCAGGTGATATTGAAATGAAAGTAGTAGTCCATTAATTATATTAAGTCATTTTAATTCAGACCTTTTATAATACATATATAATGTTTTGTGTAAAAAAAAAAACAAACTACTTAACTTGGTCTTTGTGAAGTAGATAGACCCCAGAAGTTTCAAAGAATTTAGTAAGCTTTTTGTTTAACATAGTTTTATTAAACACTAGCGACCCGTCCTGGCTTCGCACGGGTGCAATTTATAGAAAATAATAAGTACTGTTAACAAAAAACGCAATGTTTTTTATACAATTCGTGTCCCAATTGACAATTGCGAACACAACAAAAAAAAACAGCCAAATCTGTCGAGCCGTCCTCAATTGATGCTCCGTAATACATGTGGCAATTGATTTTTATATATAGAATAGATACTAATGAACTAGCAGAATCGTTACAACACTACTACACAACTCAGTTCAAACGTCATTTGCAACTAACGAGGGATTAACATTAGAGCCTACACATACCTACCCGTTTAAATTGAAATACGGTATTCGCGCCAGCCGCATTACGTACGTATGTAAATCAGCCTTAATAGTCGTTCATAGTCGATGAGTTGCGTGTGTTTTGAAAATTGTTGTGTGGAAGAAGTAATTACTAGGTAGGTAAAAGCGTAGCAATGAAGGGTTTTATGACTTACTTTCTATGGAGTAAATGAGTTGTTTTTTCATTAGTTCCAAGTACGGTCATGCTTGTTAGGTAAAAGTGACATACATATTTAATTATAAGTGGTTATTAGTTAGGTCATTATTTATCTCGGCAACATACAAATACAATAGTAATTACTTTCTTATTCATACATACATAAAAACAGAAAATGTCACGCCTTTTCCAATAGCAATATGCAGAAACTACATAATTCCACCTGCTGGGTCCTTGCGTACTGCTTTTGGATTTCTTAACCATCATAATTAAACTAATTTTCAAAACCAAACTTTATAGCTAAACAAATATTTTCTTTATGTCCCCACTCACGAATAGCCTACAACCCAAACAAAATGACCCGAACTCCCCCTAACACGCACCACTTATAAAACCAACAGACACCTCGAAATTTTTCCTCAATTTATAAAATATTCCATCGCAATATCGGTATCGATAATCCGGTCACGTCCCTACGCGTCAGTGGCATTCCTCGCATAGTGAAGTGCCGCGCTCGATATTTGCCGCTCGCATATTAAGATGGCATTCTTTGCAGTGTTGGGAGACAATGCTGGGCTATATGAGATATCGATCGTCGATGTGCTTTTGAGTTAAATGGAAGGATAATGGCGTTTATTGAATGTAGTGTTGGGATAATGGGTTGGTTGTTGTGTTCCTATCTTTGTGGACTATTTCAGGGTTAAAGGAAGGCCTCATTTATTTAAAGGTATTATAGAGATGTAACCTCCGCAGTAATATCATATTCCAGATATGAGGAGAAAAACACGAATTCATATTAAAAATAAGTAGACGGATTAAGTTTTAAGCTTGTCCGCAAATTTCAGAAAAATCTATGATGTAAAAGATTTTAATTCAAATAAGAAAGTCTGCGCATAATTAATTGACATAAACGTAGATTCCTGCTGGTACAGTATACAATTTTTTTTCTTGGGTACCTGGCTAAATAATTTGGTATTCATAAGAAATGGCAACTTTATTTTGATGTATTTCGTTGTTTTTGTTAGCCTAGATTATTCAAAATGTCAATGAAATAAGGCACTTAGTAAATTAATCAGTGTTACTTAAGGAAAAACTTCAAAGTAATATAATTACTAGCAAATCTGGGAATTTAATAAGGTTTTTCTTAAAATATGGAAATTGGCTTTGCCTAATAACCTGAATTAAGTAAAAAAGTACGTTACGTGTGCTCAGAGATTTTCGTCACGAACTTACCTGTAAAAGAAAAATAAGTAATTAGAAACACATTCAAAATCCTATAAAGGTAATATTTAGATTAAGATGCTGTTATGGCAATGGAAAAGATTATGATTGGTAGTTTTGTAACTGAAATTAACCTATAAGGAAGGCACTAAAAAAATGATCGAGGGCCTTGACGATTCCTATATAATTGTTATTAATTTTAAATGTTCAGATTCCTCTCAGAAGGCTTGTTTCCCAGCAGTGGGAAAGTTACAGGCTGATTATGCTTAATGTTAAGCAAATATTTAGAGATAAATATTTTTTTTTTGTTTCGTAGACGTTTGCAAAATCCTATCTATAGTTAAGTACATACGGGATGTTGTACTTGGGCTAGGTGACCTAAGTACCGTGAGGGCTCGTCGAACGAATTTTGAAATGTTTGTTTATAGCAGGAGAGCCGACTGCAAAATTTCGTACCGACTTGGTACCGCGATGAATAGCATCACTTTTATGGGAAATCATTGTGATTTCCCATAAAAGTGATGCTAAGTCCGAATTTGATAGTCTGCCACGGCGGAACTTGCCGAAAGTAAAAAAATAAAGTCATTTCCGGTGCGAAAAGGGGGCGTTACTTTCATCTGATACTGAAATAATAGTTATGGCATCAGTTAGAAATTAACTGGAATATACAGAAAAGCGAAATCTGTCAGTTTTTTTTTGCCGGAAGTGCTTGTCAGACGTTCTCAAAGGTGACCATCGGGACCCCTAAATATACCCATCTGATACCAGCATGAAACCAATTCCAGTCGGTAGGTATGAACCCTCAATCAAAAAAAAAACATGTTTTTTTTCTGTATTTCTACTTGCAACAAAATATCGATATCTGCATGGTAACAACACTATTTGAATTGAGACAAACGCACCACATCACACTGGCCACTAGACAAGAAAGTTGCGGTGGCTTAATTGCAGCAGTCGGTCACCCCGAATGCCGTCATATGAGTACAGAGGTTAGATTGAAGTGAATAGGAGATCCATGATCAGCAGTACCGACTGATACATTTAGTGTTGAATATAAAAAAAAAAAATCATCATATTGCTGAATAATAAGAACCGGTTCGGGTCGATCTTAAGGTTAAGCCGCGCTTGCCTAGGTAGGTCCGTGGATGGGTGACCGTCCATTACATACCGAGTTTCCTCCGTGCCTCGGAAATCACGTTAAGCCGTTGGTTACGGCTGTCATTTGTCTTTGAAAGTCGTTACAGGTAGTCAGTGGCCCGAAAGTCTGACGACCAGTCTTACCAAGGGGTGTTGTATTACCCAGTTCTAACTGGGTTGTGGAGGTCAGATAGGCATTCGCTCCACGTAAAATACTGGTATTCAGCCGCATCCGGTTAGACTGGCAACCGACCCCAACACAGTTGGGAAAAGGCTAGGCAGGTGATATTGCAACCCTTACCATAATTTCAGAAAAAAATAGGTTGACTCATCTGTGCTAGGAGTCGAGGATTTAATTCCCACGTGGTACAATTATTTGGATGGCATACAGAACGTTCGAATTTGTGCTCGGTCTAGGCAGATGGTGTGGAAGGAATTTGAAATAACATGATTGTAATAATTTCGAATATATATATCTTACTAATATTTTAAAGAGGAAAGATTTGTATTTTTGTGTGTGTGTATGTTTGTAATGAATAAACTCAAAAACTACTGTGCCGATTTCAATTTTTTTTTTACCATTAGAAAGCTACATTCACCCTGAGTAACATAGGCTATATTTAAAAAAAAAATACCACCGGTGCGAAGCCGGGACGGGCCGCTAGTAATTAATACATTTATATATGTAAGAATTTATATATATCTCCCATTTAAAGTCGTCATCTTGAATACTTGAAACTGAAATACGTATAAGATATGGATGACCTATCTATAGTGGTATTCTCGGCAATTTCCCGGCGCGTGTCATAGGAACCGCCCGGAAGGAATGCGGGCCTCGTGAGCCGCTGCTACGGGAAGCTGTACTATTTCTATTGGAGATAGCTTTAAAATTAACACGATTATTAATTTTATAGTGTAGTGAATTGATACAAGGAGATCTGTGTAAGAGGGGTCTCCCTTGTTTGACCGAAAGGATTTTGACAAATTTTCACTTCCCAAAAAATTTTTCGCATAATTTCATTTGCCAAATTATTACTTAGCAAAAAATCTATTCACAAAAAATTGTAACGCAAACCTAATGTTTGGGAAGTGAACGATTAAACTATAACTTGTTTACCAACAAGTACTTTTAACATTTTTTATTTAGTCAAATATTTCAGTTGGAATAACGGTTTTTACGCAAAATCAAATAAGACAAATTCTAAACAGGTTATAATAAAATGAATATTAACTATTCTTTTTTTTAGTTAGTAGTGTTTTTTCCATATTTTTGTTTTCTATATAATCTAGTCGTTCCTGGAGGTCACAGTTTTAACCTAACATTTTTTTTTTAAATAAGTAATTATCCTAATCTAAATAGTTCCGTTCCGGGTAACCTACTAAAAACAATCTCTTTTTTCTATTAATGCAAGTCGTTTCTGGCACTCGCCGGCCGCTGTCGCGGCACCGCTCGCTACGCTCGCTCGGCTCGTGCGTAGGAGGTCACAGTTTTAACCTAACCTAACCTACCCTATTTTTGCCTTAGTATTTTTTGTCTTAACAAATCATTTCACCAAACGTTTATTGTCTGAAAATTGTTTGCTGTAATAAATCATTTGAGTAAAGACCAAATGCCATAATGACATTATACTTGGTAATATTTTGCCAAGTAAAAATTTGACCAAATAAAAATATGCGTACTAAAATCATTCGAAATATTGCAATGGTATAAAAAAAAGTTGCTAAAATTTGTTTGGGTAATGAAATTTGGTCAAAATCTTTTCGGCAAAACGGCAGGCTCCCGTGTAAGAGAGATTAGATGTCTGTTCCAGCTGTGAACTGCGCTAGACTTAGTTGATGACAAGTTAATGTTATACTTATTAAACAGTAAACAAGATGCCATTATTTTGATTAAAAAGTTTTTTTTTTGTTTTGATTCAAGATTACTTTTCTGAGCAGTTTTCCTATTGACAACGATGTGGACGAAGTTTTTAACCGACCTCAAAAAAGGAGGAGGTTCTCAATTCGGTTGTATTTTCATTTTTTTATGTTTGTTACCTCACAACTCCGTCATTTATGAATCGATTTGAAATTTTTTTTTTGTGTTGAATGGAGAAAAAATTGAGAACCTCCTCCTTTTTTGAAGTCGGTTAAAAATTAATTCATGACAAGAATTCGTGTGGTTTACTTCAACTAAAAAGGGTAAAATAAAAAACATTCATCAAAAAAACCGACATCCAAACAAACACTAAAAAGTCTAAAATAACTTGACTTTCGGAAGTCGGTGGCAAAAAATTCAATCAAACAAACAAAGTCACCGACTTCGGAAAGTAAAGTAATTTTAGACTTTTTAACGAACCCTAAACCTCTAGATTGCCAGTTATTTCCCTATTCTTACAATGACTGAGCAATCAATTCCAACTTACCCTACAGTATTGAGGAAAAAGGGTGGCTGGTATTAATATTTCTTCCATCCATCCCTTTTGTTTTTACACCAACCCTTATGTAAACTTTACACATCATTTTCCGGGTTGTCGAACATCAGTCAATAGATGTTTTAATAAAAACCACGTTATACAAAGTTCAGATAATGCTATAAGCATGGTCTTTGTTAGTATATGTCTGTACCACAGTGTACGTCGTACGTTGTAAGTTGTACGTCGTGGGTTCTAAACCAAGCAGGCAATGTATGTACTTTGGGTAAATTATTTCAGCATAACTGTGATTAGGCTGCTCTGAAAACGGTGAAGGAAACATCGTGTGGTATCCGGCATGTCCTAAAGACGTGAAGTCCTGGAAGACGTGTGGCATCCACCAACACGCACGTGATGGCATACCCTTATTTATGATTACAACTCTCGTGTACTTCTGGACACGGCGCGTATTGTTAGGAGCCTGTTCCCGATGCTGGTGGGCTACTATTTTGAATATTTTTAAATGTTTTTATTTAATTTTTGTTAGTGAAAAATGTAAATAATATGTAAAGAAAATGAATAAAGGATATAGGTACGTCGGCTGTCAAATGTGAAATAACATTGACGTATGACGACGTTGCATTTCAAGAATATTGCTAAAATAATAATCACCGTAAATTAATATCTTGAGAACAGATAGGTTCTAATTTCAAATAAACCTAATATACATTTTCATAAACACATTTTATAGCCCGATGTATTTTCCGAACGAAAGATAGTTGTTTTATTTGAATAATCAAGTTAAATGTTTATTTACTTTATATTGCTAAAAATGAATTAGTAATAATTAAGTGATATTTATAATGTTTCCTATAACTTATCTCGCAATTTCAATATATCAAGTGGTTTCAATCAATTCTCTGAACTATCAGTTGATGTTCATATTTTATCCGATTCAACATAAAGATTACAAATAAATACAAACTAGATTGCTAAATTATCTAATGAAGTTTTAAAATAGTTCCCTTACACAGGATTTGTTAATGATTGTCTATGTTATTCGTTATTTAGCTATACTGTATGACCATTTGCCATTGGTTTATTATGGCGGCAATCTTTGATATACTGAATATGATTTGACGGATATTAAGTACAATGTTGCCGCCAATTCAGGGGCTTTTAGCTGCAACTGTTGCAAGCATTAGGATATACCCTGAGTGGTATATTGTGTGTGCCATCTTTATAGTATTACGTTTGAAAGCGATATGGAGGAATGGAGATACCAAATGTGTAAAAATGGAACCTATTTGCATTACCCTAAGGTTCTACGAAGTTGATGTAAGTTCTTTGATATTGTACTACGGATATTAGTCATAACTATTTGCTAGAACTGTGTTACAATATGGCTTTATTGTTTATTGTTTATCTACACTGATAAATTACTATTACTTGAGAATGGGCCAGGATAACGTGTAATTGTCCTGGCATAATACTTTAAAAGATGTTACCGTGGAGTTTCTTGTCCATTCTTCTCCACGAAGACCTAGATTCGCGAATAGACATAGCTTGATAAATAAACGAATAGTCTTGTCTTTGTGCTTTTCTTGATAAATACCCTTTTCCCTACACACCTTTTTAGAGATATTTTTAGACACGGTAAATAACAAGTAACCATTCTAACACTCGAAGCTTGATAATCGGTGGATATTAATATATTTACATGTAGTCAAACATATCCATTTCTTAACAATCGTGTGCGGCCTGCGTGAGACCCACGCGAGGATCACGTGATGGATTACTGCCCGCTCCGTCTAACAGAGGGCGCCTGTGTTTCAACGAGCTGTGTGACTGCTATAATCCATGTTTTTTTATGTTCACCGTCAGTCAATAATACTCATCAAGACCAATGAATTTACTTAAACGCAATGATCTTGTTCATCATTGACGATACATTCTGAATGTTACAGCTATATAGCTGCAGTCAAGCATTGAAGATGGGGTCAAAAACACAAGTTCCTTCATATTCCTCTATGCCATGTGTGGACCGTCTTCCTTACTTCACCAGTAGGTAAGTCAATAACGATATTACCTAAACATGTGCGCAGCAAGCCAGGCTACCTCAACCAACTTCTTTTATTTAAACTTTGTAGAGTCGGCGACTTTGATCGTTCCCATTATTTTACAACAACTTTCACAGTAAGGTCTTTTATCTTTTGCAAGCCATTGTTTAGTTCTAGTTACTGTTTTAAGGATTAAAGGTAGTTTAACTTGCAAAGATTTTTTTGTGAATTTGAAGATTATATTGTAGTTGGTAGGCTGGCATTGTCTGCAATGATTATTATGATGAATCATTTTAAGATAGGATATAATCACAAGCATCACCTTTACGCAGAATTAAAAAGCAATTTTTTTGTGAAATAGCGATTGCACTTAGCGAAAAGACCATATTTTATAACAATATGGCAGCACTTGGCCTCCGTACTTATTATCGAATTAGATTAATATAAGTTTCTCCGGGCTGGACCGATATTGACGGGACTTTTACTGGCAGATAGCTGATGTTATAAGGAGTCATTAAATTTGGGCTACTTTTATTTTGGAAAAAGGATGAGGGTTTCATGCAAAAACTATAAAACCCTTGAAATTGTTAACAAAATCCGATACAAATGCGGAAGTAACATTTTTTTATAATAATATCACGCGGACAGAGGTAGCGGGAACAGCTAATCTTAATGCTCTTGTTTACAACTCTTAACGACAGTATAATTAGATAATGCTTGTTAATTAGAAAGGACTGTTACTGCTTGACATACAAATATTGACATTAATAAGTTTATTCTCATGGTTCACCAAAATAACAAGATACTAATCCCTTGAATTAGCACAAATCACCCTAATTAAGTTATTAACTAAACATAGTTAAAGTAATAACCCTATTTGAAATTATCCCTAAACACTTTGCAAGAAACATGTATTGTTATTGTTAAAAGGTGGGGGTACTCCCGAACATTGGCGGAAACAGCCGAAATGAGACTCATTAAGGGCGTGTGCAAGCGCATAAAACCACTGCCAAAATAAGAATCGATACCATTTGGTTTCCGGGTGTGACCGATATACTGTGTATTATTGTATTGTATTGTATAACGGGCTGGTTTCCGCAACTCCACGTCAAAGCGCGTATTAACTGTGTATTAACTAAGCTTTTGTGTGTTCTGTGTTTTTAGTGAGAATGACAACCTCGCAAGGTTGTTATTATGGGGATGGAGTGTCTCAGTTGGTAAGTACCTATTTATTTGTTTTATGACTGTATAGTTATTTCACTTTTTTTTTTGTTATCTATACATATAAAACTCAAAGTCCTGTCTGACTGATTGACTGACTGACTGACTGACTGATATGTCAGACCTAGATACATGAAATTTGGATGGTGTACTCTTTGTGAAGAATAGGTATCTACTAAGAAAGTGTTTTTTGAAATTCCACCTCTACGTGGGTGAAATGGGGCGTTGAATTTTCTGTGAAACTTTTTATTCTCGGAGTCGATTGACCTGAAAATGTGTGCTATACATACATAGATTACTTATTATCCCAGAACTAAGATCCCGGGCATAAGCTAGTCGTTTATAAAGTAATGTTAGTTGTTAGCACTTAGTACTAATATTGCCTAGATAAGTTTAAGTTAATTTATGTAAAAGGGCTAGGAACGCCCAAACATTTGTTGAAGTTATTAACCAAATGATCATCCGTTAAATGAAAATATGGTTTATTATTCAGACTAACATTTTCTAATGTTAGTTAATTATTTTTTTAATAATTAGTTTATTTTTACCATTCACATACAAGGTGGTCACATTGCAAAACATGTAGTTTTCTATCATTGTAGTTCTTCTTTATAATTATGAACTTCAAGAATACCGGCAATTATTATTGTAGTAAGTTACTTGTGTAGGCAGTAAATTACAAACCAAAAACATGGCGACAAGTCAGCTGATTAGTCACAAATACTCTAATATTTTTGTTGTAATTTGAGATCACGTAACGAGTTTGAAAACGCGAGTATTATCTATATCTGTACTTTATACTTTAATTTATAAAGCTGAAGCGTTTATTTGGTTGAACGCGCTAATCTCGGGAACTACTGGTTCGAATTGAAAAATTATTTTATTGTTGGAGAGCCCATTTATCGAGGAAGGCTATAGGCTATATAACATCACGCTACAATCAATAGGAGCGAAGCAAAGATGAAAAATGTTGCCAAAAGGGGGAAAATTGTTTTTTCATTATAATTTCACGCAGACGAAGGTCGCGGTCTACAGCTGGTTACTTATAAACGTATAGGTAACATATCCTATCCTTAATTGTTACCAGCTTACAACTAAACTATGCGTTATAAAATTAACGCGTTCCAATAAATGAAAAAAACGGCTTATCTATAGTTTGTGTTTCTTCTTTCCAATTGATGTTATTTCTATTTAAACGAATAACTTAATTTTATGCCAGTGTCAATTAGGTTGACTTTAGAATTACTTAAAGTCGTATAAAGGGTATATATAACAAGACATTTAACGAAACCGAAAGGCACTTATTTTCCCCATCATTGCCATCATTTTTTGACCATACCTGGGAACATACTTGCTATGGAGATATTGGGGGTCAAAGTGCCAACTTTTCACAAGTTTTGTTTTTAATACCGATATTGAACTTGGACTTTACTTTAAACAGTTCCACGACCTCTGTACTATTCAATGCATCCATCAGCACAATGTTTGAGCGCGTTACATTGAGTCCTACCGTAAAACGTATTTTTCATCCAAAAAAAATAAAATTCATTTCCCAGCAATAATTTTTGCGTAGTTATTTAGTTTGATGTATAGCTTCGTGAAGGGTCCGTTTAGACCCTGTATAAGTTCAAAGTTGTAGGGAAAATTGAATTGGAAGTGTGGGTATTAAAATTCATCCATCCTCATTTCTTTTTAACCGACTTTTTTATCTACGTACAGCAAAGCGATAATCGCCTATTTTCTTTTGCCAACAGGAGCTAAACATGCAAAACATGCGGCGCGACGTAATCGATCTGGTAGAAGACGACAAGTTTGACTGCTACGCTGCTCCACCAGCGGCTACCTTGCCAACACCGCGATGGGCCGTGAAAACCAGCAGTAAACCTGTAAATAAATCAGCGGAGAAAGAAGCGTCGCTAACGCTAAACTGGATGAGGGCCTCAGTGCCCAACACAACCCTATCTTCAAGGGTTAATTTCGCAGTGCCAGCAAAAGTGCTGGATAGTATAAACTATTCGTGGCCTCCTTTCCCCAACTCCATATGGAGTAAAGAAATGCTGGAGGAGACTACCGCGAGGGAGCGAGTCCTTTGCGGTCAGCCAGAGGGGGATGGGGGTGACCATGGTACTGTAGCTGCCTTCTTCAGGCATTTCAAAGAGATGCGAGCAATGCCCAAGACCGCGTTCGCACGGTGATGGCATGCTGAATGTTCCCAAGTTAATGTTCCAAGTATGAGGACGTGGCGTTTCAGTTGGTGAGTTACCTTTGTATTTGTTTTTAGGACAGTAATATCAAAATTTTCACCTTCTTTAAGTTAAAATTAATATTTGTTAAGGGGCTGGGAACGCCCAATTCTTCGTTGAACTTATTGACAAAATAATCATCAGTTACATCACGATTTTCTGAAGTTAATGTTTTTTTTTAAAATAAATTGTTTATTTTTATCGGTTCAGTCTGTATATTGCTAAACATGTAATTTCAATCCTTGTAGTTCTCCTTTACATGAACTTCAAGAATACCGGCAGTTAATATTGTTGTAGGCAGTAAATTACAAAGTAAAAAAAAACATGGCGACAAATTAGCTGATTAATGTCACGTATACACTAAACTTCTTGTTATTCAGACACCACAGCCCCACAGCACATCGAGCTAAAAATTTTCAAATTTCTTAATTAATAGATTTTCAACTTTCTCGCTAAAGCATTAGGTTCAAGGTTGATTGGGAAAATTTGACAGATTCGGTTAGCTTAATGTGCTGGCGTCTGTACTTTGAGATCACGTCACGAGTTTGGAAACGCATAGTTTTACTTTAATACACATATAGGTAACATAAACTCCTTAATGAATACCAGCTTACAACAAAACTAGTGCGTTATAAAATTAACACAATTGATGTTATTTCTAATGAAACGAATACCTTCTAACTTTACGCTAGTGTCAATGAGGTTGACTTCGGAATTACTTGGCCCTTTTTAAGTTATAAGCAGTATTCGTACCACCAACACAATTTATTTTTTATACAGAAATATCAACACTTTAGCATGGGCAGTGAAACATATTATACTGCTACCAAATTTTCCAGATATTTTCAGCGATAAAAAAACAAATATATGTATTTCAGTGTTATTTGTTAAAAAAGAAAATTAAAAATCATATAAAAATATATTTAGATTGCCGTCGACACGCTAACAAGAAGATTCAAAAACATTTAACATAAATAAATTTCGTTTTCCTACAACTTCCGGTTTTATCGGCCTTTTACAGGGTTGAATATATATATATGTTCAAAGTTATAGGGCAAATTGAATTGCAAGTGGTTATTAAAATTTATCCACCCTTATTATTTCTATTTAACTGACTTTTTATCTACGTACAGCAAAGCTATAATCGCCTATTTTCTTTTGCCAACAGGATCTGATCAATCTGCTAGAAGAAAACAAGTTTGACTGCTTCACATGCGACCGCCTCAAATGTTGCTGCTCAAGGAAGTCTTCGCTGCGAAGCACCATGGTATCCCTGGAAAGTAGCGACAGCGCTTTCCCCAACAAGAGCAATGCATATACTACAATGCTGCAGCACCAGCGGATACCCTACCAACACCGCGATGGGCCGAGAAAAAAACTAGCAGTGAACCCGTATAAAAGTCGGCGGAGAAAGAATCGTCACTAACGCTTAACTGGATAAGGGCCTCCATGGCCAACATAACCCAATCTTCAAGGGTTAGTTTCCCAGTCCCAGGAAAAGGAGTGATGAGCGGTGAGCCAGAGGGGGATGGCCATAATTCTATATGCCGTCTTCAAGTACTTCAGAGATAATCAAGCAATTCCTAAGACCGCGTTCGCACGCTGATGGCACGGTTCATGTTAAACATGGATTAGGGAGTGGAGTACATTGCGTCGTTTTTATAAAGTGATTGACAAAAGTGGCCTTCAAATACGTAATGTATAGTGAAGTGTTAAAAGTAGTGATTGGTTAAATTCACTTCGACGAAGTTGTATATGTAAATTGTTTGTACAGCGTAAACAACTGAACTTACGATGAGTTTATTCGTGATATAAATAATTTTTTACTAAATCGTGAGTACTAGAAAAACTGTTTCAATAACAAATAAATATCAGTGAAGAATTTTTAAGGCATCGCATATTGTTAGACTCAATAGAAATGTAATGAGACATAAAAAAAGTTTGTTGCTATAGAATAATCGGTTATTATCGTGTTGTTGTTTACCCTTTTTGCCGAAATGTACTCACTTTTTATTAAAAATAATGTACTTAATTATAAATGTAATAATGTATAATGCCAGACGCACATCGAGCTGCTACAACCTGTCCAAATTTCTTTAACTGATTTTCAACTTCATTGCTAAAGCATTAGGTTCAAGGTGGATTGGGTAAATGTAACCATCAAGTTGCCACAAACTGTCAAATTTCTCCAAATTATTTTATACCATAAAATGTTGATGCTTAAAGTTCAAAATCGAATGATAAAATTTGACATGTTACCTTTAACAATAACGTACTTTGAACTTGCGAGTGTGAACTATCCTTTAGTTAGCTTAGACTTGTTAGTTCCTATGCCACTGCCTAGGTGGCGGTGCTATTAATTTTATATTATTTAATTTATTAATTAAAACGTTTTAAAAATACAGAAAACGAAATGCTTTAAAAATATGTGATTATGTACAGTATGTACCATGTGTGTACATTACTGATTTATGTATATGATTAGTAAGTAGTCTATTTTAAATGTTAGATTGATTTATATTAACATTTTATGTTGTAAAAATCTGATAATTGTCTAGAAACAAGTATGACATAAAAAATCTAATCTTACAGCTAAGTCAAATTTCCAAAAATCATACCAAATTGAAATCTTACCATTTTGTAAGTCAAATGTAAATACTCTTGTAAGTAGAACGAATCAACAAATGTACAATATATTCTTTGTACCTGTAATATTTATCAGAAATAATAAGTTTTGATGTATGCAGGTCTGTAATCTATAATATTATGTAATCTACACCTTTTTAAGATGCCATAACAATGTAAATATCGAAAAACCGAAACATGACTATAAAATATTTATCACTATAATAACTGTTTTCTTTAATTTAACCCGTTTATCCAACAAACAAAGAATGAACGTGTCTTTCGCAATTATGTCATATAGCTAGATGGCCTCACTGAAACATGAGATCAGTTTTTCTCAGACATGATTTACCTCTTAATTATTGAGTATCATAAATCACTTTGGTATGAGCTGCTTAAAAATGAAAATGCTTTTATTTATAATAATAATAATTTATTTAATTCAGACCATTGATCCATATTATTTATTTATGGTGACGTCATTTTACAATAAATGTTACGTCAAACGGGGTGAATGTAACGCAGGGGTGAATAGAGACAAAACTTTGAAAGGGATTTTAACATTGAATTGATATGATATGGTACCAAAAAGTACTCTATTTCAATAACTTAGTTATACTTAATTATTTAGATAGAAATCTCTTTCAAAGTTTTGTCTCTATTCACCCCGTTTTACCAGGTACTTCTGCCAAACTGTAAAGCAGTTTATTGGCAGATGCAGCTTTCATATATAATTCTATATGAATGTAGTTACTTGTAGATTTCCATCAATAACAAGGTACTTTCATACAATAACGCTAAACATTACTTAACACAAATGTTGGACAGTAGCACAAGGGCTAATCATTGCGTAATAGTAATAACTATTTCAATTGCGTAATAAGTAATTATATTCCAATTAACGCCGGTGAAGCCGCAAGCATCATTAAGTAGTAGGTATGATATAAATTTTATCTACCACATTTCCATTTATGAGGTTGTGACAAAAAGAAACTTCCCCATTTTATGTTGCAACAACATGTCGTCCAACATCACTATTCATACTTTTCATTTTATATTTATTGTTTCTAATTCATTATAATAGGTCGTTCGAAAAAATTTAACATGATAATTGAGTTTCAAACCTTATACCTCACCAGCTTATTGCTCACATAATGACATTGTCGAAGTAATGTTTATCTGTAATCTATGTACCTGCAGTTTTTTATGTAAAGGGACTACCCTGTGCCGTGTATACTGTAGGCTTAGGTAGTCTTAAGCCTTAGTAAATACATCTACAGTATTCTAAAACAATGACATTCCTTTCGTGAGAAACCCTAAACTTAATCTTTACAAAGAACAGTCGAAATCCTTCCAATTGTTACTTCTCTAGAACATTATAGGGAGGTCATACTTTGGCAAAGTTGTAAATAAAATTTATGGATCCCCTTTCATTCCGCAAAGTAACTTGCTACACGATTTTCAACTTTACTTCTTGGGAATTATGAATGTAAGTGCTAGAAAATAATCCTTCCTTTTATGACCGTACCTGAAATATTTTTCAGAATGGTTACAATAGATCAAAGCTATATTTTTTAGTGTAGAAGTTCCATTTGGTTTATTTGCGTACAAATTAAACTATTTTCGTTTGAAACAAATCATTCTTATGGTTTACCGTTTGCTGTTTTATTTTGTAGATCCTAATGTTTGTAGAAGAAAAATAAACCTTTTGATGGCCAGTAGGGAATGGCCCATCAGACTACTTTATTTGCGTATTGTTGTTTCAAATTATAGAGGTCTGTAAATACTTATGATTAATTGTGTCTGTTTTAGAGTAGTTTCTGCTTTTATCTAGCGGTAGGTTCGTTTCCCAGGTCGAGCAAAATGTTTTCGGTATTTCCTTCAGGAATCCTTTTTCTTTCTAGTTTTTGCGTAACTGCTGAGTGGCAATAGGCCCGCGCTCCTGTTACACGGTACTTAAAATAATATAACTGGCTGAATAGAATATCATTTCAGTAAAAAAATGTAATATACTGATCGGTAAATAAGTAACGCGCGCTTGACGCAAGTGTCTAAATATCTTTATATTATCAAAACCAGCCAAATGATCAGAAAGTATTGTATAAGTCATTCGAAATCCTTAAGAATTTTGCTCTCGGAATTCCAAACCTTTGCTAAAAAAACTGAAGCTACAAATTCTGTTGATAATATTAGTTCTAGTTACTGTTTTTTAGGATTAAAGGTGTTAAGTCGTTTTACTTGGAAATATTTTTGTAGTTTGAAGATTATAATTGTAGTTGCTAGGCAGGCAATCTGTCTGCCATGATAATTGTGACGAACCATTTTAAGATACAGTACAATCTCAAGAATAAATACTAATAAGCAAAATTCATTAGTAGTAGCAATAGCGATTGCACTTTGCGAAAAGACCTATTTCCAAACCATATGGTTTCGCATGTGATTATGTTCGTAGTCTATATCAAAACTTTTGGAGGAAATCGCTCCTGAATCTTGTGTAAATGTAAAGTATATACATGGCGTAAACAGACCCTGCACGACGACTTTAACCAAGCATTCTGTACATCAAACTAAGTAACTGTACACAAAAATTATTGCTGGGAAACGACTTTTTTTTTTGGTTTACGGTAAAACTCAATGTAACGCATTCAAAACATTATGTTTATGGATGCATTGAATAGTAAACGGATCGTGGAGGTATTTAAAGTAAAGTTACAACCTTAAAAACTAGTATTTAAAAAAAAACTTGTGAAAAAGTTGGGACTTTGACCCCCAATAACTCCGTAACTAGAAGGTATGGTCTAGAACAAAAAAATATCGTAATAGCGGGGAGAACGAGTGCCTTTCGGCTTCGTTAAGGGTCTATTTACACCCTTTATTATGCTCGTGACTGTGCATGTAAGGATTACAAATATAATTTTCACGGGCTTGAAAACCATTCGATTATAGATCGATAAAGTGATTTATTATAATTTATATGGAGTTGAAACAAAAAACGGTGGCCGCACGATATACAGGGTGTAGCAACTTTGATATCTTGAGAGTAAATAAACAGTCAAAATAGATGCATTATCTAACTATGCTATACTAAATAGCCTAATTAGATAACGCTTATGTTACTTAGAAAGGACTTGTGTTAATAGTCTGACATTAAAAATATGGACCTTAACTGGTTTTTCCCAATAACAAGAAATTACGAATTCCTAAAATTAGCACAAATCACCCTAACTAAGTTATTAACTGAACCAAGCTAATACCACGAACGAAAACGAGTTAACTAATAGTTAAAGTAGTAAACCTCTTTTCTTTGAAATAATTCCTAAATACTTTCCTAGACACATGTTTTTTTTTCGCAAAAGCTCGTGGGAGCTCCCGAACATTGACGGAAACAGCCGAAGTGTGACTCACTTCTGGCATGTGCAAGCGCATAAAACCAATTCCAAAACAAAAATCGATCTCAGTTGGTTTCCGAGAGTGACAGACTTTATACAGTGTACTTGGTGGTTCACTTGGTAAGTACTTATTTATTTGTTTTTATGGCAGTGTTAACAATTATTTCACAATTTTGTTGTTATTGTTTATTGAGGAATGTTAATTGTTAGGTCCTAGTAATATTGTTGCCTAATAAGTTTAAATTCATTTATGTAAAAGTGTTGGACTTATTGACAAAATGATCATCAGTTAAAGAAAAATATATGAGTTACTATTATTTAGTGATCGGATATTCGGATTCATATTTACCTAAAGTACATTTCTTTCCGGCAAAGGGTACAAAAGTGTGGAAACAGCTTCTTATAATATTTATTTTTCCTGATTTCGCGGGATTTCATGAAAAAATATGTAGTTTGTATAAAATGTATTGTAGTATAGAATAATAAATATTCATATTCTGTTTATAACTGGGCAAGAAATTTGTGGAAACACGTAAAAAATTGCTTCAACTTTAAAATTTTGTTGCTGTGTGTGAGAAATAACTGGATTCAAATTTTGCTGTTGTATATTCAAATTGAATAAAATAGAAAATATGACTGGACTTATAACAATGATTATTTTGATAGTCGTACTCGCACTCCATACTAGTCAACACTCAACTTTAGGTAAATATGCATCCGAATATCCGATCTCTAGTTATTATTCAGACAAGATTTTCCGAAGTAAATTTTTTTATAATTTGTTTATTTTTGTCGGTTCAGTCTGTATATTGCTAAACATGTAATTTCAATCTTTGTAGTTCTCCTTTATATGAACTTCAAGAATACCGGCAGTTAATATTGTAGTAGGCAGTAAATTACAAACTAAACAAAAATATGGCGACAAATTTACTGCTTAATGTCACGTATGTGAAACTTCTGGTTATCAAATTTCTTAATAGATTTTCAACTTTGTGGCTAAAGCATTAGGTTCAAGGTTGTTTAGGAAAATTTGACAGTTCAAATTAAATCAAATAATTTATTTTGCTTGAATATGGGTGCACATAAGGTGTATAGGATGAAACACAACAATATAGCTCAGTACCATATCCTATCCTAACAGGCGTGCAAAACTAGTATATATTTCAATTAAAATTTAAAAAATCAGGGGAATTGGAATGTCAATAATTAAAACAAATGACCTTACATCCATTACATTACATAATGATCTTATTTAAGTCAGGAATACAGAGTTGTCACAGTATCAATTTAAATTCTTATCGGTCAAAAATTCGTTAATTGAGTAATAACATTAATTAGTTAATAGATCTGTCAATTTATTTTTGAAAAGTGGAATTGTCTCATTTTTAATATTTCTAGAATAAGGTGGCTATAGAATAATCGATTATTATCGTCTTGTTTATCCTTTTTTCTGAAATATACTCACTTTTTACTAAAAATAATGTAATTATAAATGTAATAACGTATAACGCCAGACGCACATCAAGCTACTACAATCTGTCAATTTTCTTTAATAGATTTTCAACTTTATCGCTAAAGCATTAGGTTCAAGGTTGATTGGGAAAATTTAACAATTTCGGGTAGCTCGATGTGCTGGCGTCTGTACAAACTTGGAGTACAGTAGCCAGCCCATCAAGTTACCACAAACTGTCAAATTTCTCCAAATGATTTTATACCATAAAATGTTGATGGTTAAGTTCAAAATCGAATGAGAAATTTTGACAGTTTGTAGTAACTTGATAGCGACTGTACAATTACATGTTCCCTATAACAATAAGTTAACGTACTTTGAACTCGGGAGTGTGAACTATCCTTAAAGTAGCTTAGACTTGTTAGTTCCTATGCCACTGCCTAGGTGGCATTGCTACTAATTTTATAGTGTTTAATTTATTATCTAAAAACAAGCTTGAAATATAAAAATCAAATCTTACAGCTAAGTAAAATTTACAAAAATAACATACAAAATGAAATCTAAGTTAGTCAATTATAAAAAAATAAACGTAAAAATTGTATCGCACTCTTATTGTAAGTAAGTAAAATAAATCAATAAATGTAATAAGACAATATTTGCTCTGTAGCTGTAATATTTATCAGGAATAATGTAGTAGGCGGCGTTCTGTGGCTCTGCCTACCACCTTGACAAAAGGCGTGAGTTTTGTTGTATGCAGGTCTGTAATCTATAATATGTAATCTACACCTTTTTAAGATGCCATAACAAGGTGAATATCGAAAAACGGTAACATAACTATAAAATATTTATCACTATAATAACTGTCTTCCAATTAAAATCAACAAAAAAGAATGATCCATAAATTATGATCGTTGCAGAGTTAAGATGTTGACATGATCCTCTAAACAAATCAAATCAAATTGTTTATTTGTGATCCATGGGTTACATGCAGGTGTTCATTACATAATCTATTACATATAATATAATTGTAGAAAAGTGGTGTCTGTACAATGGAAATATATAAAAAAAAAGTAGCAGGGGTTGTTATTATATCGATGCCGAACCCGAAATTGTAATTAATTTTTTTTTTGTCTGTTTGTCTGTTTGTCTGTGTGTTTGTGCACGCTAATATCAGAAACGGCTTATTCGATTTAGATATGGTTTTCTCTAATATATTGTAGTAAGCTTCACTTAACATTTAGTGTTTATTTCATGTCAATCGGTTCATAAATAAGAAAGTTATGTCAATTTAAAGAATCACGGCGAACATTTTTAACGTACAGAGTACGTACTACACGCCTCGCGCCTGAGCGTCCGTGGCTATATAAAGCGCGCTGAGAGCCGCGCCGCTGCCATACCACTCAGATCCAGCCTGTCCCTTTGCTGTCCTCCCCCAGCGACGCCATAAGCCGAGGCTCGTACCCCACAGGGGGTGCCCTTAGCGTGTAGTCGCTTAGTTTGTAAGTTTGATTTGCCCTGGCTGGAGGCCTTACACTCAAGGCATCCACAGGATTGTTCGGATAAGCAGTTGCCATCCTCCTTGGAAGAACTGCGAGATGCCATAAAAAAAAAAAAAAACGCGCCGCTGCCATAAGGATTCAGTTATTCGTAGCGAACGCACGTATCCTGGGAGAGTATAGGCGAATAGTTGTATTCGATTATTGCGATTCACTTGAATACTGACTGTTTGCATATTTCATTTATTTATATTTTAGGGTTTGTAGGTTAGGTTCTTTTTCTTATTTTTCTTTAAAATTTTGTAAATAAATATTGTAAGCATTTGTTATAGGCATTTCTTTTATTGATTTTTGGTATACTTATGATTTTCTTTATTAAGTATAAGTTCATTACCTCAGGTTTGTAATTAATTTTTCTAGCAGTTCTTTTGTTTTATAAAGTTAGTACGTTTGGTTTACACGTCTTAACACTTATTACTTAAACTGTGATAATTTTAGACTGTATAATAATCTGTAAGTATTTATAATTTAATTGTTTACGATAGTACGTGTTTACTAAATAACTGTGTGTTAAGTAATAAGTACTATTTTATTGTTAATCTTTGCGAAACAGATGCATTTGCTAAGACACTCTTATACAACGAAGTTCCATCGTATTATACCTATAATAAACGACAGGGTATTTTTAACCGCAGAAGACGTGGAACAGCTGTAGTAGGTAAACCAGCTATTTTTAAAGATCATGTCATTGGTATGGTTTATACGGTTCATCCAAATAACTCCGAATGCTTTTACCTTCGCCTACTGCTGCACGTTGTCCGAGGGCCTACTTCTTTTGCCGATCTCCGAAAGGTTGACAATATCGTACACCCTACATACCAAGCCGCTTGCCGGGCACGTCACTTGCTGGATGGGGATCAACATTGGGATGATGCTTTGTCAGAAGCAAGTATTAGCGAAAGTCCTCATCGGTTGCGACAATTGTTTGCAGTCATGCTGGTGTTTTGTGCACTTTCTGACGCTGCACAGTTGTGGTATAAGTATCAGAACAAATTGCCTGAGGATTTTTTTAGGCACGTACAACTTAATGATAACAACCCAATTGAGGAGAGATTACGTGAAAGTCAATTGAATCGTTGTTTGTTGGCCATTCAAGATGTAGTTACATCTATTGGGGGTAATCCTATTTCTCAATATGGCATGCCGGACGCATCATTTGACGGTGAACGTATTAATAGAGATTACGCGATGGAAACCAACTATGATCCAATTGACCTGGCCGAAACTTTACAAACTGATGTCTCGAGGCTAACTGATGAACAGCGTTTGATATTTGATCGGGTATGCCGCAGCGTTGATAGTACTTTGGGAGAAATGCTATTCGTAGATGCACCCGGTGGAACGGGTAAAACATTTCTTACGAAAGTTATTTTGGCGAAGGTACGAAGCCAAGGTAAAATCGCGCTTGCTGTCGCTTCATCAGGCATAGCAGCCATATTGTTGCCAGGTGGGAAAACTGCTCATACAATGTTCAAAATTCCGATCGATTTAGACCGCACAGAAAGCCCTGTTTGTAATATTTCAAGAAACAGCGATAAAGCTAAGGTTCTTCGTGATTGTAGCCTTATTATATGGGATGAGTCCACAATGGCCAATCGAAAAGCAGTAGAAGCAGTAGACAGAACGTTGCGTGATGTCAAGTAAAATGATGAACCCATGGGTGGCATTACTATGCTTTTTTGTGGCGATTTTCGTCAGACTCTCCCTGTAATACCACGTGGAACAAGGGCTGATGGTGTAGATCTAAGTATCAGCTGTTTCTCGCACGGTCAGTTATATGTGGCTCTGTCACGGGTTAGCAATCCTAGGAGCCTGTATGCTTTCATCCCCGATGGCCATACTTCAAATATCGTATACAGAGAAGCATTACTGTAAAGAAAATTTTTAGCTACCCAAACGACGGTATATGTAATTCAAAATATGCTGCCCGAAAAGTCACTATTCCACGCGAACGAAGTCGCGGGCACAGCTAGTTATATACTAAAAATGTTCATTCCATGATCAGCCACTTGGGCATACAAATTATTAAATAATATGTTGAAAATATGAGTCTAAAATTCTAATTATTTGATATAAATTACATTTCAGATTAAATTTAATTATATTATGTATTAAATTACTATTAGTCAGCATGACAGACACAAGTCAATCAACAACAATAAGTTAACGTCAAGCGGACATGTAACATTTAAAAAGTTTTAGTCGATAAAAATTCAGCAACAGAGTAATAACAATTTTCTATAAGAAATTAGAAAAAAATATTTTTTAAGGCATGAATTATTGCTACATTCTTTTAAACCTAGCCTTGTATCAGAACTTGGGCCTTTGCTAAAACAAAGGCCACCTACAACTACTACAATTACTATCAAACTCAAACTCAAACTCAAAGCATTTATTTCAAATAGACCCGTGACAGGCACTTTTGCATAGTCAAAAACAAACAAAAAACAAAACAAACTATTCCATGAAAAAATTGGAGAATAAACTATTCCGAACGTGGTATTAAAGTCTGAATGCAATAATAAGTCACAGATTAACCTTAGTCAGTTCCTCTTACGTACATTTTTTTTACGTTTGTAGTTCATATATCCTTTTCTGCAAATATCGCAATCGAAGTAAGATTTGCTGTAAGAAAACCCAATTATGGGTTAATCCTGCCGTTGCACACACAAGCTATATTTTGTAATTTTGTGTGTATATCTTTAAATTTGGGTGCAATAAAGAATAAGAATAGAATATTTTTTCTATTGTAAATAAAGGGTAAATAACATATGGCAGTATGTTATTTTACCCACAACTGATAAATATTATCACGAAATATCCAAGAGCGGTGGGTATTTTTTAACGGAGAAAATAATTCTGTCGTATAACCTGCAGGTTATTGTTTTAGACAGAGCTTGCGAACTCGCGCGGCCGCCACGTAATATTGCGACATTTTAAATGAATTACTTATAGTAATTACTCCCATTTACTTATTAGAATCAAAGTTGACTAACTACATAGGTATTTTAGTGAGGTGTATTTGGAGAAAGGTAAGTTTCTGCTCAGACTTGTAAGAAAGTTTCATGTATCGCGTGTCCATTATAGTAAATTGCTGGAAATAGTTTATTAAGTTCGAGTTGTTATAAATTAAGGTAATTGAGACATGTGTTTTTAACGTAGCTATTAGAGTTAGGCTTCATTACCCGATTTAACTACAATAAAGACATTTATTTACGTATTATAGGTACTTACGGAACAAAGCGAACCACTGGTTTGTGTCAGCAATAGTGTAACGTGTCTTTGGCAATTATGACATATAGCTGGAAGGCCTCACTGAAACATGAGATCACAGTTTTCTATGAGCTGATTTATCTTTTCATTATTGAGCATCACAAATCACTTTGGTATAAGTTGTTTAAAACCGGCCTAGTGCGAGTCTTACACATATGCACACAGGGTTCCGTAGCACCAAACATAATAAAAATGTTTTGAAGGCTCATTCATATGTTGTATTGTATTACATTCAACAACAAAACTAAATTTATTTTTCATAGTATAAAAAAAAAAAAATTCTTTCTATTCTAAATTTGTTTATATAGTATACATTAATTAAAAACAAAGTTACAGCTGCAATTTGATGAAAAAGTCCCATATCTCAAAAACTTAACTTCAAATCTTATTCAAACTAATTTCCGTTGAAAGTTTTTTTACGTTCTACAACCCTACAATTTTTCAGAATTTTCCTCCTCTTACTTTAGAAATTATAAGGACACACGCACACACATTTTACCACTTTGGAAGTGTCTACCTTTCAAAAGATTGACTTTGAGAAAAAATGGTTTTAGGAACCTCAATGTCATTGTTAAAGACCTATCTATACACACACCGCACGTATAGGTTTGATGACAATTTATTTTTATTTTTGTATAAAATTCGTAAAGCGGTTCACAGAATACATCTACCTACCAAGTTTCAACTGTGTAGTCCTAATAGTTTCAGAATAAAGTGGCTGTGACATACAGGCAGACAGATAGGCAGACAGACGGAAAGACAGACATGACGAATCTATAAGGGTTTCGTTTTTTGCCATTTTTCCAAGTCATAGGTCCCGTCACGTAAAAAGAACGCTGAACGCTCAAATAAACTTTCTTAATTTTTTTATTCCAGCCTTTTCCAAAGTACTAAGTAGCTAGTAAAGTACCTATTACGATTCTACAATGAAACAATTATACTTATATTATAAAACAATAGCTTATTACTTAAGGACGGGACTGTATAACGTGCCCAAACACATCGCCTCCACTGTCGCTCAGCGTTCTTTTTTATTTAAGGGATTTTTGTACACAAATGCGACGATGTCAATCCCATCGTACTTTTACATATATCAACTTACTTCTTAAACTAATTTACCTTATTAAAATTACACAAAACAGAATGAACTAAATCTAATTACTTATCTAATAAAAAAGTATATAATATTTTGGCTGCGGGACTTACCTATACTTACATATATTAACGCTAAATATTACCTATAACTAAACATTCATGTTTTACAGTAACACAAAGGCGTAATACTAATAACCTTTTAAATTTCGTAATAAGTTATTCAAGGCGAATCCGCAAACATAACCTAGTATGTGTGACATTAAAATCTACGCATATTTACGTATAAGAGGGTTTGACAAAAAAAGAAAGAAATTTCCCCATTTTATTTCGCTACAATATGTTGTGCAACATCACTATCCATACTTTTCATATTTTTTCCAATTCATTATAATAATTAGGTCGTTCGAAAAATGTGAACATAGCAGGCCTACATAATGACATGTCGAATATTAATAATATTTGTAACTGTGATCTATGTACCTCAGTTTTTTCCTAAGCCTTAGCAAATACATCTGCAGTATTCTAAAACAATGCCATTCCTTTCGTGAGAAACCATAAACTTAATCTTTACTAAGAACAATCGATATCCTTCCAATTGTTACTTCTATAGAATATTGTAAGGAAAGTTATAAAAAAAAAATATGGATCGCTCTTTCATTTCGTAAAGTAACTTGCTACACGATTTTCAACTTTAGGTCTTAGAAATTATAAGTGTTAGTGCTAAAAAATAATCTTCATTTTATGACCGCGCCTTAAATATTTTTCAGAATGGTTACAATTATTAGATCATAGCTATATTCTTTAGTGTAGAAGTTTTATTTCGCTTATTTGCTTACGAGTTGAACTATTTTCGTTTGAAACAAATCATTCTTATGGTTTACTGTTTGCTGTTTTATTTTGTAGATCCTAATGGTTTGTAGAAGAAAAATAAACCTTTTGATGGCCAGTAGGGAATGGCCCATCAGACTGTAGGTACTATATTTGCGTAGTGTTGTTTCAAATTATAGCGGTCTGTAAATATACTCATCACTAATTGTGTCTAGTTTCTGTTTCGTTGGTCTAGTGGTAAAAAGCACTACTGCTGTGCATATTAAGGTCTTGGATTCGTCTCCCAGGTCGGGCAAAATGTTTTAGGTATTTCATTCAGGAATTCTCAGGGTTCTAGTTTCTTTGTACTTGCTAAGTGGCAATAGGCCTGCCCTCCTCCTGTTACAAGGGACTTAATTAACTGGCTGAATAGGAGATCATTTCAGTAAAAAAATATATACTGAAGGGTAAATAATTATAACAGCACATGCGAAGGAAACATGTAAAACGCACGCGTGTTTCGCTTAACGCAGGTGATGTCGTGTAAGGGTCATTATGTATAATAATTGTACGTCATAATCTGTTCCAGCACAATGTTGAGCCCGTTCTCCCTCCTGCCGGACGAGAGCAGCTCGCACTCCCTGCTGGAGCCACCCTCAACACAATACACCACCGTCACGGTCAGGAGGGCCTTCCTCGTGTGGTTGCACTGCGGCCAGCAGAACGAGTTCCGGGACGTGTGCAACTACTTCCACCAGCTCGAATCTATGGTGAGCTCAACATTATAGTAGCTCAACATACACAACCGTCACCGTGCGGAGAGTTCTCATCGTGTGACAGTAGTGGCTCAACCTAATATTCAAAAGCATGACTACGTGACGTGTGGTAAACATCTCTGCCGTCATGCAGCTGGATACCAGTTTTCTACACGGACCCCTTACCCCATACGAGAAACAATATCTGTGTCTAATTCATGTTCTTTAAAAATTACAGGAAGAAAAGCTGCCAGCCGAAGACCGCACGACGAGTCGTCTCCACGAGTTCAACCTCCTTACGACCCTCCCACCATCATCGAACTTCCTGAGCACACACTTCCCCAAGCTATACAAGCAAACCAAGAACAGCAAGGTTAACATCAAGGAACTACAAGAGATCACACTCGAAGACTGTGTCTTCAACCTCGAAGGTTTTCACGACCTGAAGATCCAAAAAGGTGCCACGACCAAAGATATTATCAAAACTAGCCAAACGATCAGAAATTATTGTTTAACTCATTCGAAATCCTTAAGAATTTTGCTCGAAGAATTCCAAAACTTTGCCACAATTACTGAAGCTACAAATTCCGTTGACAATATCGCAATGTACATCAAAAAGAAATATTTGAAAGATGAACTAGTGACTTGGAGTAACATGCCTAAAAGTTTTAGTTTCTTAGATGAAGAAGATACGAGCACAGAAGTTGAATTAGTAGATATCAATGGTACCAGCACAGAAGTGTTCAGCGACGATCAAAGTCCTATGATTACAGAAGAAGATCACACATTCAATGCTAAGAAAAATACTGACCAAATAAAAACATTGATCAATGAGTCTAGAAGAGAAGAGCTCCTAAACATGATTCCTAATTGTCAAGATGTACTAACAGCTAAATTGTCTAACATGCAAAAGGTCCAGTCTGAAGATGTTCCATGAGATTTTGATTTTGTTCGTAAAATGTAAAAGTTAGCTATAAGAAGACATAGATGGCGTTGCCGTTGTTACTAAAATTGTGTACTCCTTAAAAATATTTTTAAATTGTTTGTTTTTTGACTGCCTCGCTGGTCGCAACTGCGATTGCTGAGCATGAGGTTTTGGGTTCGATTCCCGGGTCGGAAAATTGTTATTGGGTTTTTCCATCAGGAATGTCTCAGTAGAAGCCACGGAGTCTGGATTTATGCCCGGTTGATGGCAATAGGCTCGCCCCGTATTACATAAGACTTAAAAAAACTGGCGAAATGTAGGTGTAGGTACTATTGGGTATACCTCTGAATAACTCTTCGGGGATTGTAATGATATGTTGTTTTTTACATGGTAATCTGAATGTAACGAAACTATTGGTTTTAAGAATATTTTATAATAATTAATAATAAGCTGGTTACAGAGTGATGTGACAGTGTAAGTGCTACGTGTATTTGGTTATTTTTAGTTAATAAGTGACTGTAAGGGACTACGCAAGGTGTTTCTGTATGATTTGGACATTAAAATGATATTTGTAACTAACTCGTGTTTTATTTTTTTACATTATTAGCAAAGAAACACTTCTATTAATTTTGCTCACTTCACCATCATAAACGTTGGAAAGTTTTTCAAAATCATCCCCCCACAGAGTCAAATAGGGCTTCGAAACTCACGTAGACGAGCTCATGGCGTGCAGTGTTCGTGCGGGGCGCGGGAGTATTTTTAACCGACTTCCAAAAGGAGGAGGTTATCAAGTGGTCTGATTTTTTTTTTTTTTTTGTGTGTATCTTCAGCGATTTCTTCGCCAATTGTGAACCGATTTTGATAATTCTTTTTTTGTTTGAACGGATATTGTTTCGCGGTGGTCCCGTTTAAATTTGGTGAAGATCTGATGCTGATCTTCGGAGATATCAATGGAACTCTTCAATAATAGACAGCAAACCTGTCGTGATTGCTGTAATCGCTTGGATGTTTGTTGTTTACACAACACCATAACATAACATCACGCCTATATGCTCTGAGGGGGTACGCAGATGTGTACAGAGTACCCACATTTTGACAGTTAGTTATAAGCTTATTACCATGACATGTATTGTTAACGGTTCACTAATGTTTCACCAAAACTCCTTTGACAATTTCTAACCGACTTCAAAAAAACTAGAGGTTCTATGTTCAATTGTATGTATTTTTTCATGTACATGTGTAAACCGATTTCTCCGCCAATTGTCAACCGATTTTCAATTTTTTTTCTTTATTCGAAAGCCTATAGCCTCCTGAGGTGGTCCCATTGTCACCCTGTCAGAATCTGATGATAGGATCCCAGGGAAATCGTGGGCCACCCTCAAATGTTATAGGTGCGTACAATGTTTTTTTTCACATATGTACTTTCAAACGCAATTCAAATATTTATGCCTGGTAATCATCATCTTATGTTGCTGAGCTGATGATGGAAGTTATAAGTCAGGATCTGATGATGGGATCCCAGGAAAATTATGGGCAACCCTCTTTTATGGGCATTGTTTATTGTTTACACAATATCGTAACATAACATAACGCCTGTATGCTTTGAGGGTGTACATAGATGTGTACAGTACAACCAGATTTGTTTGTTTTTGTTGACAATGTTAAATAAATGCATAGCAAATATTAATTATATAGGATCTTACAAGTAAAAATGGAAAAATTATAAACTTTTCGTCTTTTCGTAGGATATTACAACTAAAAATGGAAAAATTATACAATTATAAACGTTAGTCGGTGACAGAAAAACTTAATCAAACAAACAAAAGTCACCGACTTCAGAAGCTAAAGTTATTTTTCCCTTTTTTTTGTTTTTGAAGTCGGTTTTATTTTTTGCAAAAAAGTTTTTTTCCTGTGGTAGGTAGGATTTTTCTGTGGTAGACGTGTCTGTAAATATATGCGAAATCTCGATTTTCGATAAAAGTATTATATTTATAAATAGATTCCTAATGAATTGATTGTCGCCACCGCACAGTGTTCCATTTGATCAAAAAAAATTCCCTCTGCTGTTTATTATATTTATCGATCAAGGGATGCATTTAAAATGCACGAGTAAAACACCCACGTGTCAATTTCAAATACTTTTTTTTTTTTTTAATGATTAACTTTAGGTGAATTTTTCACGAAAAAAATTAAAATAAATTCTGAAAACGTAACTGTCCAAGATATTTATTTAATATAAATATAGTCTGATGAAGCATCTTTGGGCGCATATTTTCCAGTTTTTATTTTTGGAAAATTACCTCCGGATTCCGAGTAATTTATTTTTTTCAGATTTTCGTTTTTATTTTTTTTCTCCCTAAAAACTCAAAAGTGCGACTTGTAACTAGCATAGAAACATTGCTCGTAATAAGGCCTATCACTCATAAAAAAACCACGTTGCACTATTGCGGTTCTTGGGAAAAATACGCCATTTTGTTCGAAGGTCAAAGAACACAACATAGGGTTGTCGCAAAAGGTCAATGGTCCATTCCGTAGATGTTAGGTCGTCAGGTGACCCGTTCTTCTTATATTTTTTGCTTTCTGCGTAAAAGCATTCAAAAATCTGTAATCGCGTGCAACCTCCTTGCATTTTTGCGGATACTTCCGGAGTTTGAGAAGTACCGGCTGTGGCGCAGTCCACAGCATCGTTTACCAACTCGGCCACTCGTGTACCAATATGAGGGTTGGGGGCATCAGGGCGCCAACCCTCATGTTGGTACACGAGTGGCAACCCTATGTTGTGTTCTTTGACATTCGAACAAAATGGCGTATTCTTCCCAAGAACCGCAATAGTACAACGTGGTTTTTTTATGAGTGATAGGCCTTATTACGAGCAATGTTTCTATGCTAGTGACAAGACGCACTTTTGAGTTTTTAGGGAGAAAAAAAATAAAAACGAAAATCTGAAAAAAATAAATTACTCGGAATCCGGAGGTAATTTTCCAAAAATAAAAACTGGAAAATATGCGCCCAAAGATGCTTCATCAGACTATATTTATATTAAATAAATATCTTGGACAGTTACGTTTTCAGAATTAATTTTAATTTTTTTCGTGAAAAAGTCACCTAAAGTTCACCATTAAAAAAAAAAAAAAGTATTTGAAATTGACACGTGGGTGTTTTACTCGTGCATTTTAAATGCATCCCTTGATCGATAAATACAATAAACAGCAGAGGGAAATTTTTTTGATCAAACGGAACACTGTGCACCGGTGTCCAATCTCAAAACCAAGGTACCCAATATTTCACATATGAAATGTTACTATGAACTAATATTTGCAAGTTATAAGTAAGTAGGTACACGGAAAAAACGCGAGTGTCTCTTTGTTACTCAAACAAAATTAAATACTTACTATTCTTTATTACCTATTCAACTTTAAAAGTAAAAACTAAAATTACAGACATATCTTACATAACCTATTGTGATGGATAGATGTTTGTTGCCAGAACGGCTGAACAGATCTGAATGAAACTTGGCACAGAGATAGATTATAGTCTGGTATAGCACATAGATAGACTTATTATCCCAGAAGTAAGATCCCGTCGGTAATTCCCGAACTCAACGCGGGCGAAGCCGCGGGCATAAGCTAGTATGACGTATAAATTAATTACTATATCCATCACGTCTGTCGAGTTTTGCTAGATAATCTATTTGACCAAGTCTAAGTATTTAGTGAATGATAAATATTTTACAATATCAGCTACTAACAGCCCCTAAATAAATAAAGATTTCAAAAAAGCTATTCATTCATTTACTTATTTTGTTTTACATTTCGATACCTACTACAATGAAAACAAAAAAACTTGAAGTCTTATAAATTTAAAAATCAATAAAAATACATGAGTGATTCTTAAGTTACAATAATACAAGTAAAAGTATTCAAAATAGTTTCAATTGCTGCTGTTTTCAACTGTGCTATTATACCTACTTAATTTAACTGTGAATTAATTAGCCAAGTTTAGTAGTAAACACAATTCATAAACTTGCAACACCACCCTAGCACTCAATCGACATTTATTATCTCTGGCAAGTAGTCCTGCGCCGACCTCGAAGCGGCGCGCACACATACTTTCCTACGAACGTCAAAAATACAACCTGTTTCAAAATGGACGACGCGATGTCAACACCAATTAATACGATTACTAGAGAAAACTTAACTGTGTTAATAGCTAATAATATATTGAATAATTCGTTGGAATTCATCTCAGACTGTGATACGGTAAGTTTTATTTGAATTAATTATTAATAAGACGTGGTATTTTGTTGTGTCTGTGAATTTTAAATAACGGCCTTGTCTGTCAAAGTTTTGTTATTGAATGTTTGCTCAAGTTTGTTGATAACGATAGTGGCGATTTTTAGGGTTAGTTATCTGTCGGTTTGGTCGGTTTGTTAATTAGGTCAATGTAATTGTTTAGGTTGTGAGATTGAAGCTCTTGATAATACTTATATGTTGATGTTTAGTGTTGAAACAGAAACCAGGTTAATCAGGAGCGCTTTCATTGTTTATCTATATGTACTAATATTATAATTTGTTTGTAAGTTTGTAAGTAAGGGGTTATCTTCGCAACTTCCGATCCGATTCCGAAAATTCTTTCACTAATGGGAAGCTACATTATCTCTGAGTGTTATATGCTAGATTTTAAACGTTCCCGTGTGTGAATTTCCCTACATAACGGGAGCGAAGCCGCGAGGAAAAGCTAGTCATCAATAATCCTTAAGTTTTCTGCACATTAATTTCCTAAAAAAACGCTACCTAATTAATTACTATTCTCAAACAGTGCTATTATTAGAACGAGCTGTTAATAATCTCTAGAATTACCAGTCAGAGGTCGGTTCTTGAGAACGGCTATTTAACATCACGCTAAAACCCTTAGGGGCCGAGCAAAAAGAACAACAGTCGGACGGGTCAAACTGCGGGGCACAGCTAGTCTGTAAATAATTGAATTCCACTTCCAAAGCGTACACCATCGATACTTTACCCTCTAAAATGATAGTAATCCACCTCAAAGCCATTTTGGTCGACCATGTCTAAAAATAAACCTACCTGTGTTTTTATAGTCAGGTAGCGTCCGTGACGGGAAGCGGCCACTCTGATACACTATTTCTGGAATTCCGACAACCTTCTGAATTAATGATACCTGTTATATGTACCTGTTGGTTAGCAGGATGAGATCTGTTGTTGATACTCTTTAAGTAGCTAGTTTTTTTACTCAGGAAATTTCTTTGCAGCAAAACATTTAACACAACTTTGACAATTTTGACGGCGCGGTTAGCGCAGTGGCTGAGCGATTGACTCCTGCGCTGCGTGTCGCGGGTTCAATTCCCGCATGTAGGTAACAAATATTTGTATGGCCTACAGGTAGTTGTTCCGGGTCTGGCTGTTTGTGAATGTGAGTTTACATGTTTGTAAACGCACCCACAATACAGGAGAAATTCCTAGTGTGAGACGTTTTTTTAAATAAAAACTTTAACCAGACCTAGAGCTACTAATAGTTACATATTCTATTAAATATTTGTTGCCTAAAGGATGTTATTACAGGAATCGAACTCCGGCCCAGTTTTCTGATACCATATTTGCAACTTAGGTTACACTTAAGTACCTGCACTGCCTACCTAAGTTGTGCTCACTGAATGTCAACAACATTTCAACCTTAGTACTCAGGGCATTAGGGTGAAAAGGTCTACCGTCAGTGCAGGTCCGTAGTTTAGGTTACGGAAGCCCGAATCTTATTTTGGCAATAGATTGTCTAGGTATAGGAGTCATTTCATCATCGTCATCTACAGTCACTGCTGTGTATACTGCTCTCTTTGTTTGAAGCAATGAGTCATTTTGTGTCACTCATATAGCAATTTGACGTCAAGCGATGACTGATTGACTAGCAGAGAGTATCTAACGCATTAAGTCCACCTCTGTACCTTTAGTGTGCCTAAGGTTTGAATAAATAACTACCACCCCGTAAAGAACAAAGCCATCCAAATAAACAGCCTAAAAAAGGTCCCCAAAACATCGCATAAACTTCTAATAAACACAACTCGGAACATCTATCACGATCTAAAGAACTACTAACAACATAAATTGTAACGAAAAACTATCTTCGTTTCAGATGGAGACGGATTCGCCAATAAGGAAGCCGAGCGGGCAACCAATCAGCAAAAAGCTATTCCATTCACCGATGGCGGACACTCCTAACGAACACACATTCACTAGGAGCGACCGAAGCAGAAAAGCGAAAAAGCGAAAACAAATACTCATACCAGATAACAACGAGAGAATCAAAAGAGCGTACGTAAAAGAGTGCGAGCAGGACGGATACAGCCCCGACGTAAAAGGTGGAATGAGAAAGAGAGTTTTAATCAGCCTCTTTCATAATAAGGAGTATTGCATGGATTTTGGCAGTTGAATTTAAAATGTACAGTCACGAGGATAAATACCCTAAAAAGTTTTGAGAAAAGACCTCTGCAGAATAGTTTGGTTTCGAGCATATATTATGCGTAGCATCTGTGGTAGCATCAATAATATCAAACAAAACTTAAGAAAAAATTGCTTCTAAATTCTGTGAAAATAACTAAATATGTGGTATTTATGCTCGTTACTGAACAGTACAAGTTGAATCTTTTGGTGCTTAAATAAGATTTAGGTAATTGGAAAAAAAACAAAATGGCGAAATTAGTTCCGATTTATTCCACGCGCCATAAGAACCATGTTCAACTATACATTGCGTATTTCTGTTTATCGAAATTAAATCTAAAAATCATTACTGGCCAGCAATGTAGGTTGAAATATTCCGTGGATATATTGGTAAACCAATATTTTGATAAGGGTCACAGTAATTAATGAAATACCCTAAAGCCATATTTGGCTATCCGATGGAAATATTACCTATGTTACATAGTTTAAGTTAGCGTAGTTAACTTCATATATTGGAATATTATCTGCCTTAAGTCTATATTGGCCTATCAATTTTCAGCGCCGCAACGGTAAACGTTCTGCTCAATAATTGAAGACTGCAAATTGACTGAAAATGTTACGAGACACAGATTTTATGAGAATTTAGATAGATAAGTTAAAAATAGTGATATTTTTATAAATTCCATATATAGTGCTCAATTAGAAAAATAGTTTTCACGTAGGTACCTACTATTATGTTATTATCATCAGCAGTTTGTTTGTTTGTTTTTCTTTATATCGCATCTTTCTATATATCCTATTCCTATAGGAACTAAATCTAGTTTTATATCAAGTGTTATAATAGTTTCCCAAATCCTACAAAACCCAGTAATATTAAAAAATTCTACATGTTATTAACAATTATTTTAAATGTCAATGGCGATCCAAAAATACCCTATAATTATAACGGTTCTAGTAAATGTGCTATTAGTTGTAAGAATTCATGTTACAGGTAAGCATAGAATTATGATAGAATATTATTTGTGTATCAATAAAATATTACGTGCCATAAAATTAATTTACTCAATGTAATATCGAATTTATTAGTTCAATAAATATTTAGAATTATTTCTGGTATTTCTATGCACCCAGTGTCTTGCTGTGAACATTTATAGTCTCCATGAAATTGAATTAATCAATTTATCTTAGTTTTAGTACACGCATAGCATAGCAACCAATTTGTCATAATATCTATTGTATCATTTCTTTTCTTCTTTATCTGACAAACTCAAACTCAAACTCAAAGCATTTATTTCAATTAGATCATTACAGGCACTTTTGAAAGTCACAAAAAAAACAAAGAGCGAAGCTACAGTCACAGACAAAAGAGACATCGCGGGGAAAAAAAAATCTGTCATTTTGTCTTTAGTTACTTCTCTCATCATGCTTATATGCGTGCTAGACAAGAACCTCCCAAGATTGCACCAATAAAGATACAATAACCATCAATAGATACGTAAATAATTACACCCATTTCAAATTGAAAATATTCCCACTACACCGTGCTATAACAAGTAAACATTTAGCATAATAACCTGTTCTCAAAGTAGAACGGTTACAGAGCCGTCACTGTGTTCCCCCGGGGGAAACGATACCGTTTGTTAGTGGGGAAGTGATTCCCCATTGGTATTAATATAGGCGATCGTGGATAGGCTGTATAAAGTAAAAGATATTGTATCCAGAGCAGCTGATTTCCTTTGATTGTCTGTCATCCATCAAGCCGCACTGGCCCCACGCGGCGCATAACGGCCCCGTTCCTGATCACAGACAGTAGGCCCGAGTCCCAGCTGTGGGAACAATACAATCTGACTATGTTGTCTGTCATCTCTTCGTGTAAATTGGAAGAAAAAATAGGTATGCACTTGTAACTTGAATGTTGTATTAGGATATTGCGAATACCTGGCCTGTAGGTGACTCGGTGTTGTTACACCGAAATTAACCTCGGTAGGCCGACAGCCGAGCACAGATTCAGCCTCCAACGGAGAAAAGCTTCTAATGGATAAACTTAAATTCTAGATCTTCAGCCCAATATCAATTTCATTGAAGGATTTTGAGGGAAATTCCTAATCCATTGCTTCATTATGTTCGAAAACCTCGTCTGCTTGACACAAAAAATAATGTAGTGAAACTTAGGTGTCGAAATGAATGACATTGCGATCGTGAGATATGTGAGAAACAAGCTGACGTAAAATAGAATCGTAAGTAAAATATCACTTTCACAGCTATCTTTATGGTACAGAACAAAACGCAATCTTCCTGAACTAAGCAAGAAAAACTACGTGGATATCCAAACGCTTACAGATCAGATCACAACACGGCAAGTTTTCTATTGGCTAAATAACGAGTACGGCACGGCGCTTGTTACGACTTGCGCCTTGTGACTCTCACCGGGTTTTACACGATACTTTTAAAGTTTTCTTAATGATTTTTAATGGTGGATGAAGATTTTAAATCGAGTTTGATTGTGGGGTGAAGAGTTAAGAGTTTTGTGTTAAAGTTTCGTTGAGGAAGTAGGATTCATTAATTGCAGGGAAAGAGGGCCTGGACAAAGTGAAATTCTTTCAACGTTATAGAATATGATGGACTATAGACCGACCGCTTTAATGAGTCCTCGCGAAGGTATCAATTAAAATGGAATATTCTGAAGTTTGATCACGTATTGCTTCAACTAGTATCGTTATACCTACGTGGATTATGGTTATTTTAAAGCAAATAACCTGTGGGATATTGTTAGGGCTTTGTGGACGCTTAACGTGCCTTTGATGGGGCAAGGTGGAGGACTCTCTCTAATTGACTGATCATTACCGAAAAGCTTATATGTATGTCAATCCTTTTGAAAGTTGTAGTAGAAATATAAAAATAGGTTTTACAAACCTATTATAGACCCAGGTTGGACTAGAAAAAGGTTGATTTCTACACGTTTTTCTGTTTTACGTTCCAAGTTCCAACCCCACTTTCTCTCAAGGAGGTGGCCCGAGTTCCAACAATTAGAACATCATGGGATGTCTTTGTTTTCTCTTTGTGAAAATGATGCTGCCTCTAAACCCTTACATGGAAGTTTATGAAACTGGTAACAAGGGCCATTAGAACTTGAGCGTGTTTCTAAAGCAAGCAGCAGGTTTTTCTTCGGCTCAGGCCGCAATCCCGCGTCTAGTGCAATCACAAACTTTACACACTTGCATCAAAATGTACTATTCTTTCCAATATCGTACATTTCATGTAAATCGTGCCATAAATGTAACCAGATTGCAGAGTCTAGCGACTACTTTGTTCCAGCCAATAGCTGGCGATAAAATGGGTACTAAATCTAAATGGACCGACTTTGAGAAACTATTTAGATTTTTATCTTCGAATACTACCAGGATATATTGAAGTCACTCAGTTATTCGCAAGGGATAAAAGTGGACCTTAAATTACCTCTTGACCCTTAAATGACCTTTTAACATAATGTCATCCGCCTAGTCTTTTCTTAACTATGTTTGGTCGGCTTCCAGTCCAACCGGTTGCAGCTTAATACCACTTTTTTACATGAAGCGACTGTTTATCTAATGTCCACAGCCCAGTCTTCTTTATGAGCGGTGAAGGCCTAACCTGGTGTCAGAGTTTTTATGCCGCCCATGCCGCCTCTGACTTGGCTTTACATGCCGTAAAGAAATATCTCTCAGGCATGCTGGTCTCCTCACGATGTTTTCCTTCACCGTAGCAAGTGATAATTATACAATACGCACATGAATCCGAAAAATCTCAGAGGTATGACTACCTCTGATTTTTCAGTCCTATGACTTGGCAGTCCGATGGTCACACCACTAGGCTATCACTGCAGCGCCCAGTTATTGGGTAGAGCTCCTTAGTCAATCTAGTTGTCAGAATTTCAGGCTCCTTTCTGCACGTAGATACATAACTACTGTTAAATATCAACAGCTTAACGTGCTTTCCGAGACACGGAGGAAACTGTGCAATGGATGTTTACCCATCCACGGACCGACCTCGGTGGCCGTTGGAACTTAGCGTGCGAACTGCGACTGACTGTATATAACTTATTGCACAAGTTACCAGGTAAATTCCAATTAAATAATCTGAAAGTAGATACGCAGTGCAGTTTCTTAGTCTAACTCGGCCCGGTAGGGTTATATTAAAATAGATAGCAGTACATACCTTTGACAGCACTCAATTTGTTGCCGACCATCTGCTTGGCCACGAACGCCGCCATCTTTGCTGCTTACTGCTCTACTTTCAACTGAAACAAGAGAAAATCCACATTAATTACTTGAAATTATTATATACTTGCTTATGCCCGCGGCTTCGCCCGCGTGGAGTTCTTGAATTGCCCACGGGATCGTACTTCTGGGATAATAAGTAAATCTATGTATGTTTAGTCCATACAAAGATTTAAATGTACTTGCTTATAACTTGCAAATATTAGTTCATAGTAATGTCAATTAAATTATATTTGTACGTGGAATATTGATACCTTGGTTTGAGATTGGACACCGGTGACAACAATCAAATGATTAATTAGAAATCTATTTATAGACATAATACTTTTACATAATATTTAATATCAATGTCACGTATCAAGCCAACGCAAAAATCGGTGGACTAAACCATATATACAGACACGTCTATCTCAGTAAGATCCTAATCCACTACACCCACCCACCTCTGTTGGGGGATGATTTTGGAAAAACTGATACACATGTCTCATAATTTTAATTGAAGAGTATGTGGTGTACATACTCTTCCAATCGACCCAGACAATATTATGTTTCACAGAAAATTGAACACTCCATTTAGGGGTGGAATTTCGAAAAACTCTTTCTTAGCTGATACCTACTCTTTACAAAGAATACACCCTTCAAATTCCATGTCTCTAGGACCAGCGGTTTGGGCTGTGCGTTGATATATCAGTCAGCCAGTTAGGACATTGAATTTTATAAGCATAGATAGACAGGATTAAAGTTTTCCATTAGGAAATTCTTACTAGCAGCCGGATCTGTACTAGATGTAGGTGTTATATAACAAAAGGCTTGTTCTTGTGACTTTTTACCAACCTTATATTTAAATAACTATAAGGTTAGTAAAAAGTAGGTAAAAGTAGTTGGGAGTATCAAGCAAGTCTGCAAAGCCGTACGTGTAGGCATGATTTTATGTTTTGCCTTCTCGTTATGATAGTCCACTATCACTAATTTCATAAATTAATCTCGTTGATCGAATGGTCGCAAAAGCGACTACTGAGCATGAGGTCCTGGGTTCGATTTCCGGGTCGGGCAAAGTGTTATTGGGTTTTTCCATCAGCAATAGCAATAGGTTCGCCCCCTATTACATGGGACTTGAAACATAACTGGCGAAATGTGGGTGTATTATTAGGTACACCTCTGCCTAACCCTTCATATATATAGGATTACAGGCGTGATGTTATGTTATGTTTAATCCAAAGAAAGGAATAAAACTCTTAATGAACACTACAAAGCTCATAATTCTTTATCATAGCATAAAAAGCTGCATTTAATCGGGAATTGGTTGATGAAATAGCAATCAATCGGAAGCTGGATTACGTTTTAAGCGCTGAAAGCGATTTATTGTTGGGTACAATTAAAACGTAGATATAGGTATCCGCTTTATATTTTATAGGTAGTTCCAATTTCAGCGGATTGAAGCTCAGAATGAAATAAAAAACTGAGCGGATTAATAGATCTGCAAAGTTAAGCTGCTCTTGCCATTGCAGTGAGGATGGGTGCCTGTTATTACCCTGCGGCTTGATGAGCATTCTAGATACTTAATTCTATAAGCAGTGGCTATTTATGTACTATCATTGAGAAGAGGCATGATCTACTATTCCCAAAGTACATTATTCTTGTATATCCAGGTATCCGTTTACTAGGTACTTAGTATCTAAGTTGATTTAAGCAACAAGGCCACTCGATCAGAAGGGTATTAAATGCCTTGTCTCTAAGATTGGAAAAGTATCGGCTTTGGTAGGCTTTGGTAGGGCTCAGGCGCAAAACGTCTCTTTCGCAAACAGCCTTTTTTTAAACCTGGCTACATTTTGTTCTAAGTTACTAACGCGACATTTTGCGAAAGAGACCTTTTGAGAAGGAGTCATTCTGCGAAAGCGACATTATGAGAAAGCGATACTTTGAGAAAGAGACATTTTACTACCAGTAGACATTTTGCGAAAGAGACGTTTTGCGCCTGAGCCCTACCAAAGCCTACCAAAGCCGATACTTTTCTAATCTTAGAGACAAGGCATTTAATACCCTTCTGATCGTTTGTTGCTTAGTAGTTGCGTAGTTGCGTAGTAGGTAATGTGACTGGCCACCAATTAGATAAGAAAATCAACATCCTCTTAGTCTAATCAAACCAGAACTAACACCAGGTCCCATTTCTTCACCGATCTGACACCGTGAAAAGGCACAACAGAGAATATTTCATAACAAAATGTTCAGTCGTATCTCAGCTGAAAGAAAAGTTTATACGGCCATTGTAAATCTTAATGCCGGGATGCGAACCCACTTTAAATTTGTTCCCAGTTTTGTTATTTATGTTGAAAAGTATTTATTTATATTTTGAGGATTCATCTTTTGGTGACATGGTGCAAAATTATTTGGATTCTGGGATGAAAGGTTACGGGTCGCCGTGAAACTGATTACGGGTACGTAACTAATGTGGTTTCATTTACTCTAGGTATTCTATAATAACACATTTTTCTTTTCATAGTAATAATACTTAGGTAGGTAAGTATATTAGCTGACAGAACATCACCGAGATATGTGTAAGTAAGTAATCTATTTAGTGTCTGCAGATAATCTAGCAACCCAATTGCGTAACAGACTTTCTATTATTATTTTAGATATCCGATGAGAGGCAAGTCTTAATCAAATTCTTTCCTAAGTTTGGAAACTTCGTCTGCTTGACAACATTAAAATACTGTTTGCAAACACGTTATTATTTTACCCTTTTTAGTTGTGGTAAGGCTCAGAGTAGTAGAGTTGCAGTGTAGGTGAGTTGACGAAAACAACAGACTTTATGATCCCAAGTTTATTGTAAAGTTACACACAAGTTATGTTGGATGCTAATCCGCGGTTTACTCGCTAAGGTAGCTGTTGGTCAACTAACGTTTAGTATTAGAATTAATTATAAAATTAATTACGGAAAGTAGGTCGCGGCTTCAGCAAATGACTTGCCTGTACGTGAACCGTACAGTATCTTACACAATCCCTTGTCAAGTACCTATCAATTTTACATTGTCACTAGAAGTTATTAGCACATCATCCACATCGACGAAGAAGAAAAAATGCATAATGTAGAAGATAACTCATAAAGTACTGAAGCAAAGTTAATACAATGTATACGGGACCACCTCGGGAACTGCTTCTACCAAATGAAAAAAGAATCACGGAGAAACCGGTGTACATGCATGAAAAAAAAAACATGCTAGTGGAATACATAAACTCCTCCTTTTTTAGTAGTCGGTTATGTAATTGGGATGTTTAGTGAGCTACGTGATTACTTTTTTTTATTTAAACTTCATGTACAAAAGTGGTACATAGGCGGACTTAATGCCACAAGGCATTCTCTACCAGACAACCTTTGGGTCAAATAGGACAGCATTGTGATAGAGTACAAAAAAATAAATAAGAAAATACCATTTTGTAAACATAAATTGATATATATAAATAGGTACATACTAATACACATATATACAAGTAAAATGACTTTTATGACTTTTCATAGAGCAAGCTAGTTTACATAGAAAAAAAAAAAAAAATAGGTAGTAAAAGACCCATTTCATAGCCGAAACAAAAGAACGAACAAGTCCCATTCCACATCCCTTTTAGTTCTCGAATCACTATCCATTACTATTAAATAAGCGACAGATATTATAGAATTCCTGAAGTGGAACGTTTCAGCAGTAAATCAGCTTTATAGTCTAACTTTATGATCGCGATCGCCAGCGGAATCGCAAGTGGTGGGAACGTTCATTATTGCAGAGGGTTTTTCTCTAATTGCTGAAGGAAAATAGGTGTTTTTTGTGAAGGTAGTTAGTGCCAAGATATGCTGCCTATAAAAGACCCTTGATTGTTGTCCTTTGAGAGAGGTTTCAAAAATATGCGGTGAATACAAAGGTCCGTCGCTGAACTTTTTTAGTCAGTATTTTTTGAAAAGCAAGGCAGATGTGAGTTCCACCCATGGAAGCGCCAACGTGGCCCACGAAATTCAAATTTTCTCACGTTTTTTGCAATTTGCAGGTCAGTTTCAGAATATGTGTTGAAGAAAATATGATTCGCGGCTGTAACACATACGGCATACGGGCTACCCGGGCGCTTTCACCATCATACAGGGAACCGATAGCCAATCCAGCGTCCAGTGAAATATTAATTAGCGGTTACACCTACGAGTAGTTACAACCACTGTAATACGGTTATGAATGTAGATAATAACGGTTTTATAAGACTTCTAAGCTTCTTTTACCGTTTTCAGAACAGTAGTAATGAAGTATTTAGCACAAGTGCCTGTATGACTTGGAACCATAATCTAGAACTCGTAAGTCCGTTATTACTGCTCTCTGAGTTTCCATACTCTTGTATGGTTGTCCCTAAATCTCCTTGCTAGTAAAAGGGGCATAAAAAAAAGTTCATCCGAACTTGGGCTGGACCTATTTGCGGAATTAAAACTATCTTGAAGAACATTTAGTGAAAAAGTACTAAGCTACAAACTTTTGCCTTAAGCAACTACATATAAAAGACATGAAGTGCACTCTTCTGTATCATTTAATAGAACAAAGTTTCAGTCATTAGTGCAGTTGTCAAGTACAGGAGCAAGCGACTGTAGCGCCGAGCGGCCGGGATTGGAACTAATTTAATGTCATTAAACCTGCAATTTCATTGGAGATGCTCTGCTTTCTGAGGTTTGGTTTCATTAGGAGATGTTTGGATAGTATGGTGTTGACTTATATTGTGAACAGGAAAATAACTGGTTACTTTAAGGTGCAATTACCTGACAACTTAAAAGATGGCTGTATAACAATGTTTTTTACACAATAAGTGAGTTTTAGCTTTGAAGCCCAACTGTACCTAATGGTTTCACTTTTCGTACCAACCTAACATCTTTATTTGATTGTTTTTTTTTTGTCAACATCCCTAAATAATTTAATAGGTAAGTAGATACTTACCTACTTATTATTATTTTTTTAGCTGAAATTGTATATTATGTAACTCTTGCTTTTTTAAACTTTAATTGTTAGCTTATATAAAAATATTTGCCTTTAAGCCCAGCTGCATTTGCATGCTGAATTTTGGTAAGCGGAATATGTAGAACCCATTTATCTTTAACACCTCAATGTACCATATTTCACGCAAATAAAGATTATTCTATTATTTTTATACCTAAGTACTTATGTGATCATTAATATTTTTGTCTATTTAATAATGGATAGTATTTTTGTGTTCACCAAAAATGTTAAGGTACATCTATGTATGCATTTCTAAAATATTGATCTTAAACCCGTTTAATTGTTTTACTATAATTAAACTACTCGGCCAACAAAATATGTTACATCAAACAAATTCCAAAAACACCAAGATATATAACACTTTTTTATTGTAGTGCGCTGCAAATATTCTATTGTAACAATAACTATTTAAAAAAAAAAACAATATAAACTAAAAAAATAAATGATTGTTTTTAAAATTAGGTGTATTACTATTTTTACAAATTTGCAACAGTTGTTAAATAGATGCTCGTTATGACATATTTTAATTAACATATTTTGGTGCACATTCAGTATATTTGGTGGAACACAGGCAAAATTAGGTAAATGAAATGGAAATAAATTGAAGTACTTTTAAATACCATCCATTAATTGGTGTCAAGTCTTAACTCTGTGCTACTATCTGCTTAGATACTCATATCAGATACCAAACAAACCTCTAAAAGTAAATTATCTTTTAAATTCCTAGATTGATACATGGATTAATCATTACATTAAGGTACTTTTTTACCATAAACTTACGCAGGATTTGTATAAGAAACTAATAGAAATTAATACTTATTTTGTTTCCAAAAGGTTAATACGAAACCTTGTCTCAAGGGAAGGGACGGATCCGGATTTTACTCGAAAAATGGATCAGACTTTAAAATTAATTAGGTACATTTTTAAGCCGATTAAAATTTAATCCATAAATGTCTTTTAAAATGGCTACTGTTTCTTTCAATAAGAAGTAATATTAGTTTAACGGTCTACTTTAACTTCTGTAAAGAAACAATAATTTATTCAACTTTAACAAAGTTTATGGCAACGCCATCTATTGTTGCCAACGTAAACTAAGACGCAAGACAAGGGTGTTTCTAGTTCGTACCGATTTCCGCATTGGCGCTGCCGTCAACTTAAGACGCTGCTCGTCGCCATGGCAACCAACGATGATGTACGAAAAATGGAGGCGGCACTTTCTTGAGGTTTTAATAGATCCTGATTTTTAAAAGAACTTAAATTAAAAATAGACTAATCTTAAGGATTGGTGGTACAGTTTTTAGTTTATTTTCGTGTGTTTTTGTTTGGTCAGTTTTCAGTTTTGTTTTGTGTTTATTGTTTGACTTTGCAATACCGTTACAATCTCAGTGTCGCTTTGCTGCTCAGATTACAGAAATCTGAGGGTTGCTGCCACTCAGAAGGCTGATAAAATCAAAGTGATCTAAATTTTCGTTACAATACTAACGATTACCTACTACGGGCAGAGGTAAATTAACTACGAAAGAACTGTACCTTATACAGGGTCGAAGCGGAAGGGACATCGACGCACAAACGGTTAACGTACCACGTATTAAGTACAGTCGCCAGCACATCAATTTACCACAAACTGTCTTTCTCCAAATGATTTTAAACCGTAATATGTTGAAGTTCGAATGAGGAAATTTGACAGTTTGTCGTAACTTGATGCGCTGGCGACTGTACATCATTCCGAACCCCCGCCACATAGAAATGTTCCATCTTTAATAAAAAATGGTTCCTTTAAAGTGAATTAGTCGCAGCATACTTAAGCTCGAGCTCTTTCACGACAACACCCACATGAAGAATACACAGAGCCCTAAATCCCCCACATTACCGCGGCGAAGGAATCATACCAACTGAGAACTGGTCATAAACTATGAAAGAAGTTATTGTTCCGTCGCAGCTACCTCAGTAACTTTGTATGTAGATGTAACAATAGCGCAACTTTGACGAGGAGTAACTTACACATTGTTACCAGTCGCTTTGTATGGATGGAAATCCCTTTCAGTTGCTGCACGAATATAAATTTTATATTTTGAAGGAATGTGGGTAGATTGAAACAAAGACAAAGAAATGAGCCGTAAGTAGGTATTACGTTCGGCTCATTTTGTTTTGTCATGTGTTTGTTAGCACTTTTAGGTTTAAAATGGAAGCGCCAGGCTAGCAAATTCATTTTTTGTGGACTACCCTGGCACCTGGTATCCTGGGCTTCCCCCTTAAGGTTACCGGCCATTTGAAAAAAAGGACATAACGACTTTTTAATCTCTCTGTTTTCAGAATTCTGCTACTCATGTTGTTCTGTGAATTGCTTTCACAATACAGAGTGGTAATGAGATCCATATTAAATGAAACGATGTATCAAATGAGAATGTGACGGTCTTTGAACAAGCACAATAAAAAAAAATATATACTACAGTCCTTTTACACTACTTGTACCTTTGACTTGGCGTCTCTGTCAAAATCTCAGTAATCTTAATTCTCGTTACATTAAGGTTGATGTTGGTGTACTGCTGATGTCACAGGTAAATTAACTTTGAAAGGCCTGTAGGTAGGTATCGATGTGGTAGGTTTTGAAGAACATTTTGTATCGGTTATCGTGGTATGGACATGTGATGAGGAGGAATGAGGAATATGTAGTGAGGAAAATGTTGATATTGGGATAAGGGCTGGGGAATGGTGATGATGTATCATCATCTGCAAAAAGGTTAGCCTTTTCCCAACTATGTTGGGGCGGCTTCCATTATAATACCGGACAATGGAATGGAGAAAACCTTTAAAAGATCATTGTAGATGTAGACTGTAGCTAGGTTCCAATCTGAACAATGAATGATGTCAAGCTATTTTGAAATTTAAAATAACATTACCAGAATTTCAACCAATGACGACGCTTGGAACCAGCTATGCTAGCGCGGTATTGGAATGACGTTTGAACTATCTATGCAAACTAGCGACAAATATACCTATTTTATTAAAAAAAAAATTGTCACAACTAAAAAGTTTAATTTCCAGTAATCTAAGAAGTAACCGAAATTGGATAGCCATGACACAAAACCGCTAAAAGTGGAGAGATTAGGAACAGCCCTAAACTCAGCATAGGCCAAATATTGAAGAAGAACAAGAAGAACCTACAGCATGACTTATCAAGTATTTAAAACAACACAGGTATTGAAAAAAGTCTAAATTAGGTAAAAGTAATTAACTAAGTAAATAGAAGTATAGACAGCAAAAACAACCTCTTGCATGAGAGCCGACGCAACCACCATTACAACCTAGCGATCAATTCGCGCGTTAGTTTCACTCCAATAACTAATACTTTTTAAGTCTCCTAAGAGAAAAACTGTGAAATAATCTTCTATCTGCGTATCCACTGACGTGACTACTATGAGACCTAAAGAATCACTTAAAACATTCCGTCCGGGTCGTTAAAATGTCGTTAAGAGACATTCGACACTTTTTGCTCTAAACTCGATGCTCTGGTTCCGATGCGGACCACGTCTCGCGTTTTATGTTGACCTAGTAGCTCGATGGTATTATTTTACAAATTTTACTATAATATAGCGGTGATGGGGTGTACGGAGATAATTTTTGATGTGGCTGCATCAGTGAGCAGTATGACATAATATGTTGCCACCGCAGGGTTACAGGTCTCATTGTGAGAGGGTGTGGGCCCTAATCTACCACGCAGGCCTAGTGTGGGTTTGAAGATGATGCATGTTTTCGAACTGGTTAAAGACTTGTCGTTTAAGCAAAGCTTTGGTATATTGAAATTGATTAGTAAGTTGCAAAAAAGTTATTTGTATTCTTGGAAAAGTTTACGTGAAAGTTACTGCAATGCAGTGAGTCTTTTTTTGCTTGAATAATTAGGTGCTGAATCGCTAGGTATTAGCGAAAGATTGAAAAAGAAAACTTCAACTTTTTATAGTAAGTGGTTTTTGAAAAGAAAAAAAACTAGCGCATCTAGAAGTTAGCAGCTTAGGTATTTAAAATTTTCATGTTGCTACAGTTTCATTCTTAATAATCACCCTTAAACAGCTGGGCAGTGGGCAGAGGGCGAAAAACAAAACAGATAAACAAAATCAAGCATTATTTGTACAAACAAGACACAATTCTTCACCAATAATAATCAGTAGTCCGTGTAACAACGTCCGTGAAGCCAAGCATCGGTTTCAGCAATTACGTTCAGCCATTAAAACTCATCGTTAAGTCAAGAATTTAATACTCACTGCGCTCCGAAGCAGAGCTGAGCAAAAACATCTGCTGTATGGAGGTACTTAAAGTTTAATTTGGATTTTCATGAAGTAATTTTTTGATGCAATTTTCGTTTGGTTTTTATAACAAGTTTAAAGTTTATCCATTATTTTGTGCCCTACATTTTAACCAGCGGGATAATTTATTGCGTAACACACCACGTGGATGCGGTATTACGCCGTCGGTCGGGCACACGATTTTCAAACATAATGTAGCAATAGTTTGTGCACTGCTGACAAAATCTTACGAATTGTGTTGGAGAGAATGTTACTAAATTAATGCCTGTTTCCTAGATAAAATCGCGCTCAAAATTTAAAGCTCTGTTTGGCGTCGAAAGTCGAATAATTCAACTTTGCGCTTTTTTTTTGGGAATTCCTTTTAGTTCATCACGCCTGTAATTCCCGAAGGGTTAGGCTGAGGTTCGTCATTAATTTTTTAAGTCCCATGTAATAGGGGGCGAGCCGGTTGCCAAAATCAAGACTCCGTTGCTGCTAGAGAAATTCCTGATGGAAGAATGACACTTTGCTCGAGCCGGGAATCCAGTTATGGTCGCGTTTGCGACCATCGACGAATACGAGTACTAATAGTATACAGGGTGTAAACGGACCCTTCACGAAGCCGTTGTGACTGTCTGTCACGTACTCCTAATTATTAAGCAAATATCTTAGCCTTGATTCTTATTTCAAATTCATCACACGGTATCGGACACGTGCAAAACATTTAACCTCTACTTTATTGCTTGACAAGTTCCCGTAATAAACGATGGAGCGTCCTTTATTCCTTTGAATTGTAGAAACAATAGAGCATCTTTTGGAAACGCATAAAGAATAAGGGTCTCACAGGTCAAAAGTAATAATTCAACAGATTCTAAACAAAAGATAAAAGTATCTGATTTCTAAACGCAATTCTGAATACTGCAACATGTGTTTGCAATTTACTTAAAACTTTGCCTGCTCGAAGGGCCCTTAAGACAATTGAGACGTTTGCACAAAAAAAAAGGGCAATAAACCAATTCTGTAAAAAAGTATGGGACCCATGCGGGATGTATTGAAAAAGACGGTTGGCAGGAGAAAGCTTGGAAGGAACTCGGGGCAGTTGGTTGAAGATCGCGAAAGGGTCGACACGTGGAGAGGAGTCGAGCTAAGTCAGGGCAGTTGGTTTTAAATCGCGGAAGAGTCCACACGTGGAGGCTAGTCGACCTAAGTCGAGGAGTCGGTCTAAATCGGTTAAAAGTGCTAGGACGTCCTAGGTTCGGTTCGTGAGGTTAGCGTAATCTTGGTACCAAGATCGTCATGTCAAAGAGAACTGTCGCAAGATAGCGATTAGTATTTTATAAGTTAAATATAAGTAGTAGTAATAAGTCTAGTTAAAGTGAGTGACGAGATCCGGAAGGCGAGGCTGTGGCGAGACGAAACTGGTAATGTGTGCAGTACTCTGTAAGTTAGCTGGAGACTAATCCTCTTCAATGAACAACGAACACGTGGTAAGTGTTTACTATATACCTGTAATTAACTCCTAGCTTAAGTAGCAGTTGGGCGGGCAACGCAGAGGAGCTAATAATAATTTATTTCAGCAAGACGGAACAGCCGCTTCATCATCACAATGTACTATCTATTATCTCATGTGTTATGTGTCCACCTCCTAATCCGAACCTTGGCGCATATTTGTCATCTGCGTTTGGTTATAGGGAGACGGCGAACGTCTTCGCACACTGTACACACATTTCATGCATACGACATGTACACTGTACACCAACACACCCGACTATTGACGAATGTTGACTTGAATCTGACTCATCACAAAAGGAAGGCAGAACCGTGATATTCGCACTTCAATTAGAATGAACTATATTAATATTCAGGCTATAATGCCGATTTGTACTCGTACTATAATTCAACCAAACGTTGCTGATGAATATTGCTTCCTATAAAGGTCTAGCTCAGAAACATTGCGTGGGGATTGTTGGCGCACATTTCGGGAGTGGGGTAGGCACCACGAAATATCTCAAACCACATTGATAACTCCGTTCTAAGGAACGCTAGGGACTGAAAGTCAAACACCCGGCTGTGTGTCTCGATAAAACCAAACTACAAACCCGGCCGCTGGTAGGCCTATTACTGAATCGACACTATTTAGCGAGACACGCTTCCACGACATGGGGAAGATTAAGGAAATGTGAAGTGACGATATATTACCACTTTGGCGTCCACCAATAACAAACGCAATATGTTCTGCTACAGACTGAGTCTACGGTGCGCTTGTGCAAGTTGTGTGTTATCATAGTCAAGGTGTAGATTGCCGTAAGGGCTACTAACATGAACGCGTGTGTAGGAAGAACGACTAAAACGTGCCTTCCTCAATGACAGCAGGACTTCTCAGTACTCTGTCTTAGGATTGAGAAAGACATGTGAAAAGATGCTTAGGGAGCGTGATCTGTTAGAATTCGTAGCAGTGTTCTTAGTGGACCTATGCGCTTAGGTCTAACAGTCACGTACTGAGGCAGTTATTGTAACCGGTTACATGCCATAGATATGGGTTCGTAGTACATTTGAATCATGAAATTAACGTTACTGTAAATTACGAATTTCTTAAGCGCAAGCGTAACGTTTCCTTTACCAAACATTTCAACATATCTTTGCGTCCTCTTGTCTTATTAGCTTCATCACTTATTGTAGCTTTGTTTTATAAGATTTGATATTATTCATGTATATGTCTTAACTGTCAATTCCCAATATTAACTTCACCTTGCATTCCCTCCCTGCCTCCTAGCTTTCTAAGTCGAGGCAGGGCTGTCCTAAATTGGGAATTGAGTCCTCTTAGTCGGCGGAGAGGTAGCCAGTCCGGAGTCGAGCTAAGTCAAGGCAGTTGGTTGGAAATCGCGAAAGAGGCCACACGAGAGGCGAGTCGAGCTAAGTCAGGAAGTCGGTCTTACGCCGCTATAGGGTCCGGGCGATATAAGCTATTTTAGTTAAGTCAGGAGACGTTGTGATAACCGAGAGCCTATGTCCAGTGGGTTATCGTAAGAGTGCGATAATTATTGAATAAGTTAAATATAGTTGGGTTGCAAGCTCTGATTAGACTAATCTAGTGTGTGTGTGTGTTTGTTGGTGAGCCACTGGGTGAGTCCTTTATTACAATAATTATCCTAGGCTGATGTTGTAATTGAAGTTCTTAAAACTGCACAGACAGAAACGTGTTGCTGGGGAGTTTGTTGCGCCACTTCTTCTCCTCAGCTCCAACACTAGGAAGTGGTGAAGGGCGGGCGCTTTTGGGGCTGTCTATAGGGTTTCAATAGAGTGTATCTCCAACTCTATTGCAAAATGGTTCTTGAGTAATGATATTAACTCTATAATCTGTTAATTCTTGAATTATGTATTCATTAGTTCTAACCAACAGTTCAGCCAATTTGCCTTTTGAGTTTTGATTCTCAACCCTATTATGACCAACCGTATAGTGATTTTAGAATAATATGTTCTTTATCTCTGATAAATGATTCGGTCAGGCTGACACGAACACGAGCCTTGCAGATACGCTAGTTGTACAAAGAGAGCACATGATCCATGGGGTGGGATTGGAATGGTTTGATACCACAACTATTATATAACCAGTCTATGGACTGTTAGGGACCATGTCTACTAGTTAGCATGATGATTGACGTTCTGCCGCTGAAAAGCCGCCCTTGTCACGTTCACCAGTTCGAAAGAGCTGCTAGGGACAATGCTCACTAGGAGCATGATGTCGACGCTTTGCCGCTGAAAAGCCGCCTACGTCACTTATGGAGGTGTTGCTCTGGGTGCTCCAGGTGTAGATGTGAAGAATGGTGTGAGTCACGACTGACCAATTACCTATTACGCTAGCGTAAGGGTTATTAACAAAAACTATTGGTTGGCATATGATTATACATTGCATCTCCCAGTTTTGTTTTACCCTTCTGAAACCACTTTCAATATATTTCATAAACTATGAATTCCCTAATCTAATTTACTATATCTTTCAATCCTTTCCTTGTTCTAATTATGATACGAGGCATTGGACTTCTTCATGTTAAGGAATTCAGTTCTCTTAGTCGGCGGAGGGGCGGCCAGTCTGGAGTCGAACCCCACGGTGTCGTGCGGAAGGTTGGGGCGCGACACGTTACCGAAAATAATAATATATTATATTATATACTAATATTAATATGATTTAGGAAAAACGAAAATTTTATCAGCCTAGGGTAACTTAGGAACAGTCACACCGTCAACCAAGCATTTTGTGCATTTTGTGCTTTAGTTTATGTACAAAATGCTTGGTTGGCAAAAATTATTGCTGGAGTAGGTACAGAAGATACCCTAAAAAATACTTTCCGAGATTTTATTTCACCACTTTTTCGGTGTACCTAATCTGTATATTCATGCCAAATTACAGCTTTCTAGCACTAAGAGTCTTTGAGCTAAGCTGCTACAGACGGGCTTGGTGAAAGTATAACGGTTTCTTTCCTTTTTGACTACGGAACCATAAAAACATGTATTTAAAAAAAAAGTTGTGAAACAGTTGGAACTTTGACCCCCAATATTTCCGTAACCAGAGTTCCCAGGTATAGTCTATCTCTAGAACACAAAAATGATCTCAATCTCGGGGAGAACAAGTGCTTTTCGGCTTCGTGAAAGGTCTTCTTAAACCCTTCATGAACTTTAATGGCAATAAAGTATAATTTGAAACTCTTTTTAATGAATCATCCACACCACAGTTACTTCCTCAGATTTTCTAGCTTCTTGCAATAATCCTTTCATGTAGAAATAAGGCAAACATCACACAGATGGCGCCACCAGCCCTAAACATGCCTCTAAACATAAACAGTTGGACATTACTAGCACCTTTACTTCGCATCAATAAGGTCGGTTATCGCAGTTGAAGTGTTACTACCGACTGCACTTGAGCGTACCTTCACGTTTGGCATGAACAGTCACTCGCACGTCAATGGTATCAATTAGACATTGCCATCATCTTTTCTTCCTAGCCATAAGGTCGCTTTTCATGACCCAAATGTTATTCCTGCCGGCATTTGACCGTACCTTCACGCTTGGCTGCACATCGTCGACGCACTGCAGATCCGGGCCGCGTGGCCGCAGCCTTGAATGCGCCATTAATTAGCCACGGCTTTACGCCTGTACGCATTTAATCCAAGATAGGCGGCGTAATTAAATACCGCATAATTACTGTTTCTGAATTGGACCGATGCGTTTTTGTTTCTGTCAAGAGCTAACACCGTTGAGGAATTTTTTAATGCCCTTTTATTGTAGTTTCTTGGTAGTTTAATTGTTTTAATTTATTTAATCGTTTTTAATCAGAAAACTTAAAGTCACCCAGAGGGAAATGGAGAAGGCTATGATCGGAGTACCCTTGCGTGATCGAATCAGAAATGAAGTTGGATGACTTCATTTCTAGCAAGCAAGAGAACCAAGGTTACCGACGTAGCCCGAAGAATTCCCAAACTTAAGTGGCAATGGGCAGGGCACATTGCTCGCAGAACGGATGGCCGATGGGGCTGAAAATTTCTGGAGTGGCGACCCGAACCGGAAGACGTTGCGTTGGAAGGCCTCCCACTCGGTGCACCGATGACCTGGTGAAGGTTGCGGGGATCTGCTGGATGCGAGACGCACGGGACCGGTCAATGTGACGCCACTTTGGGGAGGCCTATGTCCACTGCTGGACATAGGCCTATCAGAACGTTGATAAAAATTTCGCAGTTGCCTAGCTGCCATGGAAGAATATCGATATCTTAGGGGTTTACCCTCACCGATTATAGCTAATCGGTAAAATTGATGGCGAGGCTATTATATTTATAATTATACTAGCGACCCGCCCCGGCTTCGCATGGGTGCAATTATCTAGTGCAATATCTAAATTTTCTTTCATACAAACTTTGTCTTGAGGATCACGATAAAAAATCCGATGAAAAATCAGCCAAATCGGTCAAGCCGTCCTCAAGTGATGCTCCGCCATACATGAATGTGGCAATTATTCTTATTAATATAGATCATAGTGATATCCAAACCCTCTTTTAACACCCGTATAAATCCTACACAACTATATAACTACATCTACTAGGTACATAGCTTTTTCTGTCTCCAAAACCAATAACACCTCCCTATACACAGATACACGAATCACAAACGTATCTAACGTACCATCAGTATGCGGGAAATCGAAATTTTTATCTACCACAGGCTGGCAGCCATTTTTTGTCTCACCCCTGATATTCTGCCTCTAGTTTTTAAGCGGATGACATTCGTGCAATATGGACTGTGGGCTTTTAGCGTTCTGAATGAGAATTGATAAAACGGTTATAAAAATATTGTTGTGGTTTTATTGTGAAAGCTATTGCGGAGAATGTTTAATGAGTTCTGTGGTCTGTGTCTGAAAAGGCTTGAATTGGTTATAAATTGCTTTTCAAAAGTTTTCAGTTTGCTCTTTCTACTTTGTAGGTACAGATGCCACAGCACATCAAGTTACTACAATCTCTCCTTTAATCGATTTTTGACTTTATCGCTAAAGCATTAAGGTTGATTGGGAAAAATTGACAGTTTCGGGTAGCTTGATGTGCTGGCGTCTGTACATACTTAAAGCTTGGTTGACGGCTTCGTCAAGAGTCCGTTTACACCTTGTACATTTCTAGTCTCTGTTTCAATTCCATAGACCATGGAAGTCCGATTTCGATCTCCACACACATTACTCACATAAAATCTAACTCAACAAAAAAGTGAATTAATGAAACAAGCTAGCACGTTGTCCAACTGTGTGGCAGCATTTGTGCGGAACCCGAGTTTCACTGTTTCCGTACATTTTCGCATATTTTCCAAACGTTGCGGCAAAAACTGGGTCGGCGCGTGCCAATTATTTAGGTTGATGCTGTACATTTTTTATCTTACTTAATTTTGTTTGAATTTAGAGTTTTTCAGATTGATATAAAACGTGCCATTTCCAACGAGGGCCATTTGTTTCTGTACGTGTGATATCAGGCCGTGCTTTTGTGTCGCTTACGTAGGAATTGAAATGTCTCCCTTGCCTTAAAAATATTTTTTTTTTTATAAAGGAGAATGGGAAATAAATGTATGAGACCTGGGCCCAGCCTTCAGTAGGTATACGCGGTTATACCATGGGATAGGGTTTTTCAAGTAGAACATTTGTTTCTATTATAACTAAGGCCAAATAATAGGATAAAACTTTCAAAAAAGCAGAAAATTAGTGACTATTTAGATAAAGTTTAATGAATGTTAATGGTAATTGGTGAGATTGTGATCAATTTCTCGATGGTGTAAAAAATTATGTTCTGCTTAAAAATGCCTATCCGTTAGTGAAAAAAATATTTCTATTAAGGGTTTGGTCCAAAACTTCTCATCCTCTGTTAATTAAAGTTTATTCTTGCTGTTTATTTGAAACGTTGATTATTGCACGTCCGCTGCAGCTTCATGTTTCATAAACTTAATATAAAACTCAAGTTGTTTCAAAAATACAACAACATACTTTTCTTAGCATTTCCGTGATATCGTATTAGGACTACTTTTACAGCAACACCTGTCCCAGAAACAAAATCGTGTCGCAATTCGACCCAAAACGGGTCAAAATAAAATCAAAAATATTCCGCATTTCGCCAACGGTGCCAATAAAAGTAATGTACCATCAAATTTACTTTGTAAGGTCTGCGTAACAAAGGGTCACCGCATTTGCATTTATATAGGAACCCTGTGACATCGGCGTACGTAAAAATGTTGATACCTTGGGCGTCTGCCGCACCGCCCGCGCCGGACGACGAGCCGGCTACCTATAGAACATTTTCGTGTAAGTACCAGTAAAGAGAAACTTATAATGTAATAATAGATTTCTTCGATGGTCTAGTAGTCGCAAATACTAGTGCTGAGCATGAGGTCGTGGGTTCGATTACCAAGTCGAGCAAAGTGTTAGTTTTACTATCAGAATTTTCTCAGTAACAGTTACGGAGTCTGGGGCTGTGCCCGGCTGATAGCAATAGTGTTGCGTCATAATAGAGGCGACTGTCCCACAGGATCAAAAGTAACTACCGGGAGATAAAAAATATCTCTATGTGTTAATCCAGGTTATAAACTATATTTGTGCAGAATTTCATCCAAATCCGTTCAGTAGTTTTTGCGTGAAAGAGTAACAAACATCCATCCATCCATCCTCACAAACTTTCACATTTATAATATTAGTAGGAAGTAGGATATAGTAAGATTAATAGATGTTCGCTGGCTGTTCACATACAGGGTGAGAACTTTGTGAAACAAACATCTCGTTATTAGTTACTAGCTCAGCTCGCTTCTCGCTAAACGCTAGCGGTGGGACGGTGCCTTACTGGCAGAAGGGACACTAAATGTATGTAAACGAGCTCTGTGCCCTGTTGTACGAGTCTTTGCGAACATTGACACTATTGTATTATTGGCCTGCAGTTATGGGTGAAAGACTCTTTTCATTAGGAAGAAATGATCATCAATCAGTTTGCTAATTTCATTCAGCATTTATATTGGCCATTTCATTCTATATGTATCCCCCCAGGTACATATTTTTCATAGTATGGACCTAGTTAGGGGGCGCGACCATGATAATGACCCTGTAGCTGGGAGTCCTTAGTCGCATTTAGTAACTTCATTCGTATCCTCCTCCAAAAAAATCTGGTGTGGTGAACTTCTGTCATCTTTCTACATCGTTCTCACATATATGTATTATCTCAACATGAATGATGTAATCAAGATCTTGTAAAAATATTTTGTTTGAAAAGAGTGTCCATGGAGTTTCTTGCCCATTCTTCTCCATAGAGATCTACGCTTTGGAATGGGCAACTACAGTACTTTCACAAGTTATTATGCCTTGTGTCTGGGACTGTAGCTTCGCCTTCTTTGTTTTTGTGACATTCAAAAGTGCCTGTTATGGTCTAATTGAAATAAATGCTTTGAGTTTGAGTTTGTGGTTTTGTCATGTATTACGATCAGTTGGCCTTTTCTCCTTTCTCTGTATGCGTCAGTCAATAGAGTTTTATAGTAGTCTTACATTGTAACTTTGATAAAACTGGTTACCTTAAGTGTTGAGTGGTTTTCTGAAGGTGGGTTTGGAGGTTCAAGGATCGAGGTTTTATTGTACGTTTCGAGGTTTCAAGAAAGGTTTTCATCGACTTTTATGCAAGTGTTACACGATGAAACATGATAGATACACACCTGATTGCCGTAGGACATGTTCTTGTGTTTCAGGAATGGATTAACTTAGTGTGGCTCGCCCTCTGGCTTACTAGAGGAACTCAGCATTCAAACCCAGCATCAGGTTCAGAGATGGGTAAGAAGTCTGTATCCTTTTATGTGATATCCTAACTTCCTAATCCTAATCCTAACTAATATTATATCCTAACTATAATATTATAAATCTGAAAGTAAGTTTGTTTGTTACCTTTGGAAAACAACAATAACGTTCTAATTATAATAAAAGCGCCACGTGCCTTCGAATCTTGATTGAATTATATTATTATAGAAACTTTAGTAGTGTGTTAAGAGTTTAATTGTTTAATTCTAAATTACCGCGAGCGAAGCCAGGGACAAAAGCTAGTAGATTTATAAAGATGACAATTCTCTAACCCTGAGACCTCCTATTACCCTCTATTTGAAACCACGTTTCAGAGCGCATGAAAACTTTTTCTCTCTGTTCAAAATGTGACATTTTGTGTACTGCTACAATTTATCTATCCAATATTACATTAATCCAACTCAATTATATCCGAAAACTCGGAAAATGTGAACTAAAAATCCGTTACTAGGATTTTCAGTAATCCGTTTTCCAATTAAAGCTTGAAACCTTTAAAACCTTTTCCCTGTGCCACAGACAGATACTGCGTTTTTTCCAAATACAGCAAAATTAAATAAAAGTTAACCTGGAATAAGGCAAAGCTGAACATTTCATTGAAAAGTAACGTCGGCATTTCCTGAATATTGCATTGCGACAAAAAGTAAGCCAATAAGTAAGTAAGGTATGATATTAAACCTGACGGCTTTTTATAAGATGGTTACTGAACTTTCTGTAAATTCATTTATTATTTGTGCTATCTGCGAAAAGGCGTCGCGGCATACCCCGTAGATTATGGTGGGACGAGCTGGACAAAACCAACGACCAGCGGTCCACATTAGCCCTGGATAGAAACAACTGGAAGTCAGGTCTTTGCCCAGCAGTGGGATGACGCAGGCTAATAGTAGCAGTATCTGCAAATGGCTGGTTCGAGGAGGAACGGGAAAAGAGCTCATGGAAGGAATTGGGGGAGGCCTTTGCCCAGCAGTGGGAAAGAACACGATAGTAAAAAAATACTTACTTTAAAGCGTATTTTCGTAACTGTTTTAATAACTACAGATTGCATGAGAAGGAAAGGTGAAGTTCAACCATATTGGCTTGTTGAGCAGTTGACGCAACGGAGACATTCACTTACGTACTTTTCTGAGTGATAGTATTCTATTTGCAGTGTTACGCTGAGATCTTTTACCCTAAACCCTAACTTAAAAGCTATTTAGCACTTTGATTAAGCGTTATTCCTGTCACTATCGCACAACTGTCAAACTTCAATTGCCGGACAGAGACGTGGACAATTGGACATGTCTAAGTCTAAGCTCAAACTATTTTCGCCTTTATCTGTCAAAATACTGTTAGTATTACCTACATTTTTGACATTGATTGCCTTTGAGAGGACATAAGGTATTATTAGGTAAGAAAGTTTTTAGCCGACTGCGGCGAAGCCCAAAAGGAGGGTTATGTGTTTGATTAATTTTACGATTTTCGACCCGTGCAAATACAATGCTAGTGTAGAGCCCCTGTACAGGTTATGCCCCACCTCCTTTCTTGCCCATCCTGCACAGCCACCTGCACCTTCCAGGTTTTAATCGAAGCCAACGAAAGAGCTGTGCAGTGCAGGTGGCTATATACTGGTCGGGTATCATTTATATCCATCGACACGCAAAGAAGAGAACAAGAAGTTTACCATAGGTCTTCAGATATCACATTTTTCACAGTATCGCAATAACTTTTGTTTTGACAGTTGAGCGACATTCTCTGATCAAAATCAAGGACAGTATATTACGTAATCAGGCAGCCGGTCCAAACCCAGATTGTTCTGAATGTAACAACTTTCCTATTAAGTGTTCCCTCAATTATCTATTCAACATAAAGTTAAATCTAATTAATTATTAATCTGAACTCTTAACTCGCCGTAATTTGTTAAGTTGCTCGACTACCCGGTGCCCGCGCCGGTGCCTTTCTAATTTCTTTGACTTTTAAATTGTCTAAATGTCAATTAGATTTTAGTATTTAAATTCTTAATAAACTTTTACGAGATGTTTATTCATACTGACAGTAAATTGTACATAGGTACGTGTTGTAAATAGGATGTACGGATAAGAATGAAGGTGTAAGATGTTATTTTTAAATTAAATGAGTACCAGTGTACTGTGAGTATGAGTGGGTTGAGTGGTACCTATATTTCAAAAACTTGCCAGCAATGGGGATTTTTTTCAACTTTCTTCAGCTTTAATGATGATTACCTGTAAAAGAAAAGAGATTTCAATATTAGTGTTGTTGTTGTTATAACATGCCATGTTTAGTAGTTTTTAAGATTAAGTCTACTTCCTACTAATATTATAGATGCAAAAGTTTGAGCGATGGATGTTTATTACTCTTTCAGCAAAAACTACTTCAAGGAAGCACAAAGATAGTTTATATCCTGGATTAACATATAGGATACTTTTTATCCTGGTACTACAATCCCGTGGGACAGTACCGAACACCAAGCGGGCTAGTAAATTATAACGATGTACAAGGATATTTTGGCGCATGGCTAAAATCGGAACTAACTCAGTCATCTTGTTGTTTCCATACAATTTCTTGGAACACTTTCACAGATAGTTACCGCCTTTCTATCAATGTTATTCAAGCAGAAGATCCTTATATAATTTTAAACGCAAATTTCGATGGTCATCGTAGAATCGTAAAACAATTTTATTTAGAATTAAATTTAAGTTTTTCATTCTTTAGCATATTATTCTAAATTATCTCTCCTCTATAAAACCTTAAAACAAACACCTCTTAATACGAACCAAATCTTGGAGAATTTCAAGGAAAACTCTACAAAGTATGTAGAGTACGTCTGAGAGAGGTAGAGTCGTCTCACCGTTTATTACGTGACTCTATCAACGCCTGACGTAGCTCTACTAACAAATTGTTTGCACGTTCTCAAACATTTTGAATTTCAACGATCATTTCCACGGTTTTATCTTAAAGGGGTTGATTGTCCTCCTGTTACAGCCTTGGTTGGGAAGCGACCTTGGGATGAAATTGGTCCTACGGTTTTCAGGTTTTACTGAATTTCCTGATGGTTTCATCAAAATTGAGAGGAAATATTGTCACCATATATGAGAAGAAAATGAAATGAGGTTTTGGGAATCTCGACATCGTTTTTGTAAAGAAAAAATAAAAACTAACCAACTTTCGAAAGTAAAGTTATTTTCCACTCTTTAGGGTTTTCTTGGAAGTCGGTTTTTTTTTACAAAAATGTTAATATTTTACCCCTTTGAGTTGTGGTATTTGTCACATAGACGGAGAAAAATGCATATCATAGAGGATCTACAAAAGCAAAGTTAATAAATTTTATATGCAACCACAGAGAAAGCTTCTTCTATCAAATGAAAAAACAATCAATTACATCGGACCAGAAATTACGGAGAAATCGATGAACACACATGAAAATAAAGATGCTGGTGGAGTACAAACATAACCTCCTACTTTTTCAGAAGTAGGTTAAAACCTATATTAAACTATTGTAGGTATAAGCTTAAAGTTTAAACATCGTAAAGGGTAAATAAAAGATCTTTGTTGGAATTTTAATTCTCGGCGCTAAACCGTACGTTGAAAATACAGCCGTGCCATAACAGCTTTGACATTTAAACGTGACCTTCCCGAAATAGTAACATTTCCGTATACCATTTTTAGAAGCAGAGTAAACAAATCATTGTTGCCAAAACACACTGATGTGAAAACATCAGTGTTTTTTACTAAGATTAGAGTATATTCGTAAAAGTAAAAGTACGCTCGTAATACCCCCAAATTCGTAATTACCTTGCAAAATAAAATACTCCAACTTTCTTCGAAATAAAACGAACAAAATGTATAGAAAACATCGCGTGCTGAACTTGCTCCGATTATTTCTACATCATCCCCCTCTCGCTCACTTCAATCAATTTACTATACGAAAGAAAGAGACAAACAGATTTCGTCACGGAAAATCAAGAGATTGATTGTTTTCTCCCACCTGGCATGTGGATTGATGTCTTTTGAATATTTACGATGTACTCTAAGCGTTTTTCTTGTTACTTTCGGTAGTAATTTCAGTCTTATTGTGTTGGAGGGAAGGATGGTTTCAGGTTGTGGTTTCAGAGATCATTTTTCATTGTTTATCGCGCGGGCTGATACGGTTTGCTGATGCTGAATAAATTCGGTAAACGCTTTAGCTCGGCGCTCATTGTCGGCGTTTCTCGGAATGTTGATTCGGTGGCCGGATTCAACGGAATTAAGTACGGAACATAAATGTTACATGAATTTGTGTAAATTTTGCCGCTGAATAAGTTAGGCTTACGCGTGCAAAATACTGAAATGGGAATTGAATTACGCTGTCTTGGAAGTTGAGATCTAAATAAATGATTCCTATGTCTCTTTATCAGGTCTACTGTTGTGGGACATCAATGATTTAAACACAGATAAAATAACATAGGTATCTAACACTAACGAACTGTAAGATAATGGAATAAAATTTTGAACAAGTTTAATTTTCTTCAGAATTATTAACAAAGTAATTTCTCAAATTCTACCAAGTTTTAAATAGGACACACACATACCCAAAGTCTCAAAATGTCAATCTTTGATTTCAAAAGCTTCACAAATGAAACATTCCGAAACGTAATTAGTTACTTGTAATTAAAGTTTCAACTCGCGTTATATCTATATATTCCCTTGAAAGATCTTCAAAACAATCGTAATGAAGGACAAAGTTATTTTACGATAGGTACTTACAAGTTATTTATACTGGCAACAATGTTTGTAAATTCAAATCCCAGAACGACAAGTGACGTCATAAACGAATAAAGACATAAAGGCACATGTTTATGGCAACACTGACCATTCAATGTTGCCGTGACTCGTGAGGCTTGTAAACTCATTTACGTTTACATGTCACGAAATATTTTTACGATTTACTTCTCTGTTTTCGAGAGTTTGAGTTTAGAAAGTTATAATTACCGTAGATGAGATTTCTTTTTAACAATCGAAGCATTATTTCAACTTTTTTCTCATCATTTTTACCCTATAATACTTGGAAATCCTAATACAACTCAAACAACGTATAGCGCCATCTTGAAGAAAAAACACGAACTAATCGTTCAAAGCGTAGTACGTGGCATCTATTGTCGTTAGCAGCAAGCAGACGTTGCCGTTATCGGCAATAGATGTCACTACTGAGCTATGTTTTGAAAGAGGGAAAAATATAAGTAGCAGTAAAATATATTCCATCAAAAACATAACATGTACAAAAATGCAAGTCTCGCGCTGTTCTTCTACCGTCAAAAGTTGAGAGATCTAATGTCTTTAAAGAATTACTTGGCAATCGCTAAGGGCAATAGAATCTTCATACAACAAAATTTGGACCGCTAGCGGTATTTTCAATAAGTAATAATAGGACTATTTAAAATAGTAGATTATTGTTATTTGATTATGTTGCCGTGCGATATCATCTGTTATAGCCAAACCCGTGTCTATAAATAGGTGTTTTAAAAAAAACAAAATGGCGGTTTTTTGGCGCTAAATTGTTAGTCGTTAATCATTTTCTTTGTCAACCAAACCTATCGAGTAGGGTACCAAAGTGAAGGAAATTAAAAGTAATTTATATGATAGATAGATAGATAGATAAACCATTTATATTTGTGCATTATACAATTTGTAGTCGGGTTTTTTGATACTTTTAATTAAATGTTACGTCTATTCTTATTCCGTATATATTTTCTTGTCTGCGTCAACTTGTTAGTACACTTTGTTAAACAGGCGACAAACTGTCAAGAGTAAAATAAGGTAACAAAAAGGGTTTTTCATAAGAAAATGTTGTACATAATAAGGAGGAAAAGGAACAATTATTTTTCTCCGAGAAACTGGTCTTGTTTCTCGTCTCGTGGCCGCCGGGACTTGTCTTGATGTAATTAGTTTTTGTAAATTCTTATTGTCTCTATTTTATGTCTTTGATATGGATCTAGGACAACTTTAGATAGCGATAGTGAGATTGTGACTGCTAAGAATAGTGATCTGGGTTACATTCCGAATTGGACAATTTTTATTTTAAATTTCTCTGAGTCTGGATTTTCACGCGGCGTTTCAATAAACTGGATGAGACTTGCCGAGGAACGAGCTGAGTAGCGTGCGATTGGAGGTCCTGCAGTGGACTGGTGTAGGCTGATGATGGCAATAAACTCACCACTTATCATCAATGCAAAATAAATGGGTGTATAACTTATTACTTCCCTGCGCTCCATTACTCTAATTGCAGATGTTGGAGAAAAAACAGCCAAGCTGAAGTGGGAGTGGGCTGCCTAATAGCACGAATGGGCCCGGAGAGATGGGCAACGATCGTCACCCACTGGACGCCTGTCGGAGGAAATCGCTGTCGAGGTAGACCGTGACGAACGTGGTGTGACGATCTGATCTCGTTTGCGGGGCGAACATGGCTAGATATCTCATAGCACAGAGAGGTTTGGAAGGAGAAAGGGGAGGAGCTTTGCCCAGCAGTGGGACACTCAAAAAGGCTAACAAAAAAGAAAAACTTATTCATCTCTGTCTTCTTCTTTGGGGAAGCAGGAATGTTGCTGTAATATGTGTTTAGTTTTTCAGTTTAATCAGCCTATAATGTTCTCACTGCTAGGACACAGGTCTTCTCTCTATGAGAGGGAATGGGCTATAATCCACCACGCCGGCCTAGTGCGGGTTGGTAGATGTCACATGTCTTCGAATTTTGGTTCTAGGACAAGCCGCGTTTCCTCGCGATGTTTTGCTTGACCGTTTAAAAACACCATCAAAAAAAACCTATTATAATATGCAAAATAGGTCTCAGCTTAGAGCACATGTACATGTGGTCTAAATAGCGCACATAATGCTTCAGTTTACTGCTTCTATAATTTCTTGTAATGGCTTCATTTGCATATGTTATTACAGCTGCAAACCCGCAACCCAGGTCGGTTATTGCAGGTCAGTTATTATTCTTAATGCAGGTTGGTTATTGTAGTAATATAACTTGCATAATTTTGGACTACTAGCTTTTCCCGTAGCTTTGGACGTCATAAATTATCCCACAGGAAGTGTTAGCGGGACCAAAAGTATCCCATGTCCCAACTCAAATGGTTTACCATTTCATCGGCATCTGTTTAGCCGTTAAGACTTGAAAATGTAACAGAGAAACCGACAGACAGAGTTACTCTGCATTTATCATATTAGTATGGTTTGGTTGCACAACTATGGACTATTAAAGTACAAGACCTCATTTCGAAAAAATTTAATTATGGACTATATTCTTAGTGCTTGGTAAGCTTGAGCGGAAGTAGATTGAAAATGTAGTATTCTTTTCTCGTATTTCTCATTAAAATCTAACCTGTCGGGTTGTTCTACTCATTCTAAGCGTTACTGCTAAGCGTTGGGTCCTGCATTCGATTTCCGCATATGACAAAGTTTCAGTAATAGTCTTTGTTTTGATGCCCCGTTTGTAGGATCTATGGGACTTGTTAGCGTTAAATAACTGACGTTAATGTACTATTTACCACTGCACTGCTCATCCATCCATGTTCCCTGTTTGTTTGAAGAAGCTCAGAACTTCTCAAGTACGACTAGTAGGTAACAATAATTGAAACTGTAGTGTTGTCTCATGCGGAGAAAAGCTTGAGCAGGAAAAATATAGAATAAGAATTCATGGTCGATCGGCTAGATGAAATTATTGGATCGGAATATAATAATGTAACGTTTTTTGTTATGTATTCAGCAACTTATTTATTAAGGCTGAACTACCTCTTAACAGCTAAGTTTTCTAATTAATTATTGACTTATTCTTTTGGCTATAACTGAATCTGTAATTTTTTTATCGACAATATAATAACTCGTGCGGATGAAGCATCCCAAAGATCTTCTTCGTCGTGTCGATGATTTCCCCTTTAATTAAATTTGTTTTATCCAAAACTCTGCCACCTCGACGGCGTTGGTGGTGGCCTTGGACAGGTCCCTCAAAGTGCACGTGGTGAGCCATAGTGCATGATAGGAGGTGAGCCATAGTTTGCTCTGAGGCACCGCAGTCACACATGGCTTCATCGGAATACCCCCAACGGACCAGGTTGTATCTGCAGCGCCCCACCTGGCTTCGCAATCGGTTTAGGGTCCCACCCAAAGATATATACGGGTGTTTGAAGTATCTCAGAGATATGTTTTGGCACAGCCGCCCCACTGTGCCAAATATAAACAGATATACTTTCGAGAAAAAAGCCACTCAACTTAACTCGTATTGTACCGATCCAACCTGATTCAGCGATGTTTAATGCCGAACGGGATTTTTCGATCGGCACGATCCGTATTAAGGCCTGTGTGTAGCGATAGCTTCGGGTCGGTTTTATTGTTCAATAAATACTGCCAAATTGAAAGTATCAAACCGAACAAGAACCACTCCTCACAAAATTAAACCAAAGAAATGTTTCATGAATTTCCATAGCTTTATAATTTACCCATAGGTCCTACCCCCGAAGCGCATTTCTTATTACATGAAACATTTCAAATTACACCTGTTCTAAGAAAATAAAAAAAAAACTTTGAGAGGAAAAGATACGCGTGAAAGCGAAGTATTTTTCATTCCCGCGATAATTCTTTTTTTCTCTTAAATTCTTATTATTTCGTTTACGATGTTGTGAAGAGATTAATTTCTTCTGAAATGTGATGCTTGACAAATGGGTGGTTTCATTGACCAGGTCTTGTTAAAATTACGATGTAACTACATATTTTGTAAAAACTCATTGATAAATGAGTTTCAAGGCAGTGTTTTGGGGCCTACGCTTTTCTTAGTGTATATAAACAGCCTTTGCGAAATGAAGCTCCAAAATGGTCGTGTCTTCTCCTATGCGGATGACACAGCTATTGTCTTCTCTGGAGAAACATGGGAATCGGTACATCAATATGCTGAAGAGGGCCTCATGAAGGTTGCTAAATGGTTAAATTATTTTTTGTTAACACTTAACACCTCTAAAACTAAATATATAGCTTTCACAAATTACAACAACAGTCAGCCGGGACCTAATCATAACCTTAGAATACATAGCTGTGATAATCCTACTAGCACAAATTGTTCTTGCATTAAAATAGAAAAAGTTACAAATATAAAATATCTAGGTGTTATGGTAGACCAACGGTTATCTTGGCATTTACATGCAGATATGGTCATGTCAAGGACTAGAAAACTAATGTGGATTTTCAAGACTCTAAGACATGTTACTTCAAAGACTTTATTAAATCAAATATACGTTTCACTGGCCCAGTCAGTTCTGGTGTATTGTATTCCTGTTTGGGGCGGGGCCACTAAAATAAAATTCCTAGAGCTAGAAAGAGCGCAAAGGGCTCTCTTGAAAGTAATGCATTTTAAACCATATAGATTCCCTACTGATAACCTTTACTCACTTACTGACCTTCTCACAGTCAGGAAACTATATGTACTCCATGCTACTTTAAAATTACACAAAACCCTCCGCTATGATTCTAGCCTCAACAAAAAAAGAAGAAAATATCTTGTTGCACCAGAAGTCTCGGTTAAAACCTCATATGCGAAAAGACAGTTCACCAGACAATCCGCTTCCATCTACAACAAATTAAATAAACTTTTAAATATTTACCCTATGTTTTATCGTGACTGTAAGAAATCTTTAATAGACTGGCTGAAATGCAAATCTTATGACGACATTGAAACTCTTCTACAAAGTATCACGTGAAAATTGTCGAAGAGCGACACAAACACACACCCACACACAAACACACACACACACTAACACACACACGCATGCTCCTAGTTTTAAGTTTAATTTCTTTGTATGGACACTCCTACATTATTATTGTTTCTAGTTTTAGAAGAGCGGGGTCTCCTAGCACAGGTATTTATTTATACTTAAAAGGAGGCCTCTATGTAAGATTATGTATTGTAGAAGTTTGTAAAGTTAACTGAAATAAAATTTATTATTATTATTATTTTGTTGTTCTTTATGTTTCTTCTCATTTAAGAGAGCCTAAGAAACCTTACACGCGGGTCAGAACCAAGGATGTAAGGTGAAATTTAGATAGAGAAAGTGGATGATAATGTGGAAGAAGTCAGAAACTTCCGGGTGATTCGACAGGTGTTGAGAATGGTGGCTTTTTGCAGCATGTAAAGTGTGTGATTAGGCATCTGTAGTGTGTTGAGGCTTTGTGAAAGGGATTTTGGTATAATACCAGTAGATGAGAGAACAATGGGGACTATATGAACAGTTCGTACCTGCCATTGAGTTTTAATTTCAATGGCAAGATCTTGGTATTTACTGAGCTTTTCGGATATTGTGGTTTGAATATTGTGTGAGTTAGGTATTGCTATGTCTATCAGATAAACTGTTTTATTGGTTTTGTCGTGAACGGTAATGTCGGGTCTATTATAATGAATTGTTTTATCGGTAATTATAGTTCGGTCCCAGTAAATTTTTTGATCTTTATTCTCTAATGCTACTTCTGGTTTATATTTATAATAAGGTATCATTTCAGAAACTAGTTTATATTTAAATGCTAACTGTTGGTGTATGATTGCAGCGACTTGGTCATGGCGGTGTTTGTAATCGGTTTGTGCAAGTGATTTACATGCTCCTGTTATATGTTGTATAGTTTCGGAGGCACTGTTGCAATGTCTGCACAAGTCAGTGGGCTGGTTTGGGTCTTTTATGATATATTTTCTGTAATTACGAGTAGCTATTATTTGATCTTGTATGGCCAGCATAAAACCCTCGGTTTCGGGAAACAATTCGCCTCGTTTGAGCCATTCGTTCGACTTTATTTTATCGACGTGTGGCTGGCTCAGGCAGGCTCGATGTCTTCCGTGTAGGGCTTTTTCAGACCATGCTGCTATTTTCTGTTGTGTACTTACGATGTGTTCATTTATTTGTGTGTTTCGGTTTTGTAGGTTTAGTGGTGTTAGTTTGTTATCTGTCTCCGTTATTTGCTTGTGTAGTGATGAGGTTTCTGATTTGTTATGGAAGTATTCTCTGAGTGAAAGTATCTGTTTATTGTGTAAATTGTGTATGTCTATTAGTCCTCTCCCTCCCTCTTGGCGTGGTAGTGTAAGTCGTTGTATGCATGATTTTGGATGGTGTTTTCTATGTTTGGTTAGGAGTGTATGGATAGTGCGCTGAAGTTTTTTAATATCAGTCTTAGACCATCGTATAATTCCGAAAGAATATGTGAGAATAGGTATTGCAAAGGTGTTGATGGCTTTAATTGTATTTCTTGAATTAAGGTTGCTTTTTAAGATAAGGTTGAGGCGGTGTGAGAATTTTTTGAGCAGTTCTTGTTTAGACATCTTCTGTTGTATTTGTCTGGACTGTTTGAAACCTAGGTATTTGTATGTACTCTGTTCATCTATTGGCTCGATCGATGCTCCTGATAGGAGTGTATAACTATTATTTTGGATTTTTCCTTTTACAATGGACATAATTTTACATTTATCTACTCCGAATGACATACAAATATCATTAGAAAATTGTTGTGTGGCATCAGCTAGTTGATAAAGCGCTTCTTTGTCAGCGGCATATAGCTTTATGTCATCCATGTACATAAGGTGTGTTAACATAAATTGTGTGTTATTGCTTTCCAGCGTGAATCCCGCGCCTGTTTGGTCTAACAAGTGTGAGAGTGGGTTGAGTGCCATGCAAAACCACAGAGGACTTAGAGCATCTCCTTGAAAAATTCCACGTCTTATACAGATTGGTTCAGTAGCTACAGTTGAAGAGGAGGAATTGATTTTAAGAACAGTTTGCCAATTCTGCATGGTAGTTCCTAAAAATTGTTTAAGTGTAGGGTGAATTTTATATAGATTTAATACGTGTAGCAACCAGCTATGCGGGACTGAATCAAAGGCCTTTTGATAATCTATAAACATTGTGTGAATATCCTTTCTGCTTTTCACAGCGCTGTTCATAGTAATGGCGTCAATGGTTAGTTGCTCCTTACATCCTTGGCTATTCATACGACAACCCTTTTGCTGTTCTGCCAGAATGTTATTTTTAGTTAAATGCTCATATACTATTTCGCTTACGCAGGCTGTTAGAATTTTGTACAAAGTTTGTAGGCAAGTGATTGGCCGGTATTTCGCTGGGTTTTTGGTGTCGTTCGTGTCTTTAGGAATCATGTAAGTTACTCCGTGCGTTATGTATTGAGGAAGTAAATGTGGTGATTGGATGAATGTGTTTAAATGGTTATATAGGAAAGGGTGTATGCTCGAAAATTTCTTATACCAATAGTTGTGGATGTTGTCAGTGCCAGGCGATTTCCAGTTATGTGTGCGTTTGATGACGTCTATAAAGGTATCTATTGGTATAAACTCAAATTCCATTTCTGGGATTTCTGGTGTAGCTTCTTTAACCCAGTCTGCGTGGTTATTATGGTGCACAGGATTTTCCCAAATGTTAGCCCAAAATTATTATTATTATTATTATTTTAGAAGATGTTTAATTTGCTAGTTGAAATTGACTTATAATAATGTTTGTACCGATGCTACCTCACACAGAACCCTGTTGTCCAGCAGTGGGACCGTTATAGGCTGATTATGATTAGCTTTCCGCATACAGAGTGAACTAAACTGAAACATAAATAATAATATTGCTATATATCAAAAATTTTATGAAACTTCTATGTGTAGAAAACTAGAAAGTTGCTCTTGTAAGTTACACCTAGCACAGCACTTAGATAAAGTTTCTGATTAATATTCCCCATTAAGCAAGTTGTGTAGCAAATTGTGTCTAACTACAATCTAATGTTGTAGTGTAACTTCAGTATAATTACACAATTTTCTCTTCCATATTGTAAACACAACGAGAGAGAACCAAAAAGCCGTACATAAAGAGTGCAGCCGCGACTGATCATTCAAAATAATTTATGTTCAAACTCCGACTATAAATTGCACCTAAACATTACTTCAAAATTTTCTTGTACAGTCAAGGGCAGAAATATATCTACACACACTTACCAAGATTAAACCAATGGACAAAACAGTGATGCTAGAAATGTTCCGTGTTTTTTCCAGCCCTAATATCAACTTTTTCATAAGGTATTATCAGGTTAAATGTGACACAATTAAAAAAGTAATCAAGTACGGGGCTGCTTTAAGCATAATACATTCATTTTAATAATTCCTAACACGAGGAAATGTTGATGTAACTACATAACTATGTTTTTGGCCTTGACTGTACATTTTAAACCTTTTTTATTGAGGTCGTTTCTAAAATGGGCAGCTGTTTTGAGAATGGGTCGACAATCTGTCACTGCGGGTAAATGTCTTTAGGGTACAAACAAACAGATAGGAACTGCTCATAGTACTAATTAATGGTTTCTTACTATTGGTTCACTTTTTCCGCTAATAGTCATTCTGTTAACGTGTTTTCTGTGTCGGCTTGGAGGTCGGCCAAACCTTTCAAAAAAAAGTAACTGTCACAAGAGTTATGTTCCTCGCAAGTTTCTAAATGTGTCATGAGCGTGCTTACTAAGTTAACTTGCACTTTAGAATTAAACATGAATATACAAATTAGTTACGCCGACAAAGTGGTAAAATAAAATATCGAAAAGTGTTTTTTTTTTAGGGTACACGTAAGGTGGAGATTTTGTTTCACGCGGGATGTCGTTGGATAGGTTTTTAAAAATATTGCTAGTTTCTTCAAATAATTTTTCGATTATGGGATTCGTTTGTGAAATATTAAGCTTTAAAGTGCTAATTTTTGTTAGACTCAAATGTCCCCCGCTCTACCAGCTAAACCGTAGTGTCTGGGTATGTAAAAAAAATCACGGTGGTAGTATATATAACGATGTTAAAAGGAAAACTATCACAGCTAAGAAGGCTTTATAAGTTTACGAGTTATAGTCGACCAACTTATAAAACTGGCGTCTCTTTGGTACATTACCAGTTGACAGCGTTGAGGAGGAGTTTTTTGACGCCATTTTTTAAGTTTATTTTTGTTACTTTAGGTTATTTTAATTGATAAATGTATATAATATTTAGCTAATCAATAGATATATGTTTTATTAAAAAATTAAACTAAAAAAAAAAATGTACTTGGATAACATATTTTCTAAACATAATTAATGGGAGCACAGGTTTTTCAACTGCAAATGTAAGTTAGTTTTTTTTATTATTACAATAAAAATCATGGTTTATAGGCAAATTGGACCCAAGGAAGTGGATTAAATTAAAGTTGTAAGATTCCCTTAAATACATAGATAAATAGATACAGGGCACCTACGGAACCCTACATTGTGCGTGGCCCGACACGCACTTAGCTGGTTTTTTTAAAATGTCAAACTAACATGAAAAAGTCCCCGAAAACTCCCGCCCTTCACCATTTTCTACAGAGAATAAATTTTCCTTTCGCAAGCATTCTAAGTTAGTTGAAACCTAATCAAGGGAAGCTAATTCATCCCTCTAAATATTTGTACTAAATTCTACCAAATAGGTACGAAATTACTAAACACATAATAATAATATGCTAGAACCACAACGAACATTTAATTTGATCAGGGTTGCAAATGCAATTATTTCTCCATTATATTTCTCAGTGCGCGATTCGCTGCGGGTTTGTATGCTACGTGATCTAGTTGGCATAGTGGGTAGATGGACCGTGTTTTGTATGTGTGGGCGATCATGGAGAATTTTGGTAATTTCCAATATAACTGCTTGTATGCAGGATGCTTATGTAAATTTTAGTGTGCTTGTGTTCAAAGATGAATGGTACCTAACAGTTATATGCTCAAGTTATTAGTTAAAGCTTCCAAAACTATTATGATAAATGAAAAAAAATACAGGTGAACTCTCCTTACTACTTGTCTCCTTGGTACTTCTCCTTTTTTGAAGTCGGTTAATAAAACATATCAGTGCCATCAAGAAACTGTAACAGTATAAAAATAAGTCTTGTTAGCAGGAATTACGTCTTAGTCAGGCATAGATAAGCAGGCAGTCACTCCATGTGAAATTCTGGTATCCAGCTGCATCACGTTAGACAGAAGGTCCAAAACAAGGGATAACCTAGAGAGCCGACAATGATGATGAAAACTTACGTCTTGGATGAATGGTAAGATCTCGATTTGTACCTGGGTGCCCGCTGCCCATTTTATTTTCACCGAACCCTTTCTATTCAATTTCAGCAAAATAACGTACCTATGTAATTTAAGCATCTCGTCTCCCGAGAGAAGAACAAATAGCTCAGATTCAGCTGGAGCATCAATTATTCCGATTTGAAACCGGTTCGGATCCGATCCGATCAATTTGTTAACGGTTACAGATTTGTGAACGGTATTCATTGATCTTGGTTCCGGACGGATTTAGTATTGTGCAGTGCTAATCTAGTTCCAGTCTGGGTTTTAGTGTATTTGCTATAGTTTAGATTCGTACAAACTGCAACCATTTGAAAATGAACACCCTCTCGATTTTATGAGATATTCATTCACTTATCCCTATATATTTGTTGTAATATGTCTTCCCCTTATCTACATACTTCACTATTAGTCGCCATCTTAGTAGTCACTTCTTTTCTAGCTGTTTTCACAAAGTCCATCTATATTTTCTTTATCTGTGAAAAATATCTACTAGATCCTCGTCAGCAAAAAGATGGAACAGAAGTATTATGCAGTCATCTGCCAGATAAGTTACCCAATACTTTTATGCGTAGGTGGTTGAGCAACCAACATGTGCATTCCATAAACATTACGACTCAATTTAAAAGCTCAGTATGTCACTGGTGTCAGCACCAAAAACATCAGTGCTAGGTTTTATTACGCTATTGTTTTGAATTCAGTGAAAACTGAAACTAGGAATATACACCAGAGTATTGGCTTTTTAATTTCCGTTTTTTTCAACGCTGAACTAACGAGCTGTCACAAATATTCCCGTTTTTCAGTGTAAACCTTATTTTTTATTATATTTTCCATGAAAAAGTTTCAGTTTTTCCGCTGAATTTTTGTAAAACTCGTACATTTTTGCTTTGTGAGCGATTTTGAGTACTTTCGCCTCTGAGTCGGACATTCTTTTATTTTTGCTATGCTGAGCTTTGATGTGAAAAATAACTTTGTCGTTATGTCTATACGTATTTAGTTTTTTACATTTGTTATTTGGATTAAGGTCACCATATCTCAGCAACCGCGCAGGCTAAGAGAGATTTATAATAAAATAAAAATAAAATAAAAAATAAAATCATTTAATTCAGACAAAAGAGTCCATAGACAAGGCAAAGGTTGTTAGTGATAAAATTTTTGCTTATATCTAATGTTAGTACATATTTAAAAGTAAACAAAAAGGCACACCGTCTACCCCTGCACAGTAGGCTCATCGGTTTCGCAACACATGAAGTTCGGTGAACCTACTGAGCAGAACAGTATCGGATCTCTCACCGATCATTCTTAGGACGCTATTTGGGCTCCCACGCACTCGTCGCACCACCGACGCAACTTTTTTACGCATAATTGCGTAGAAGTCATCTACGCTGGCGTCCGTAAACATGCCGGATGCACTGCAGTATCGCGGGAGCCGAAACAGAGCCCTGAACACATTATTATACTGGACGCGCAAGGCATTGTAGGTCTTCTGTGTAAAGTTTGCCCACAGGCCGCTCGTGTAAAACGTCTGGCAGAATGCCTTAAACATCGTTACTTTAACTGGAGCCGTACAACGAGCGAACCTGTGTGCCAACATATTACCACGAACCGACAATGCCCTGCGCTCCCTCTCAATGTCAAATTCATCACTCAAATTTTCAGTTACAATGTGCCCAAGATATTTAAACTGTGCAACACGACTTAAAGGTACACCATCAAGTAATATAGGTGGTATATGGATATCGTTTTTCTTATTACATTTAAATAACATGAACTCACTTTTACTGACGTTGTACCTCAAGCCATGCTCCACGGCATAGACCTCACAAACCTTTATCAGCTGTCTGAGACCACCAATTGAGGGGCTCAGGAGCACCATATCATCAGCGTAGCTCAAATTATTAACACATATGTCATCAATATGGCAACCAACATGCATGCTGCTGAGCTCCTCAATCAGATGGTTGACATAAATGTTAAAGAGTCGTGGCGAAGTCAGTCCGCCCTGCCTGACGCCACACTCTAGAGAATATTCATCTGAGTACACATTTCCCCATTTTACAATATTAAGCTGCTCACTGTACCAGTAAGCGAGGATATTCACAAGATCGGTTGGGACACCTGAAGCTCTTAGTTTTGTCCAAAGCTTATGATATGACACCAAGTCAAAAGCTTTGGACAAGTCCAAAAAGCATGCATATACTGGAGTTTGTCTTTTGACATAGTAGTCAACCGTGTATTTCAGAGATAATATTGCACTTTCGGTTGACAACCCCTCTCTGAAACCGAACTGTGTATCCTGTAATGTCACAAAACAATCCAGTTTTCTATCCAATAACCCATCAAACACCTTTGCGATTATAGTGGCTAAAGAAATTGGCCTATAGTTACCTTTATCAGATACATCAGCAGTGACATTTTTTACTATTGGCACAACCACTGTTTTCATTAGATCAGACGGCAGATATGAGTGCCGTATACAAAAAGTGTAAAACATGCCTAACACTCTATAAAGGTGTACTCCCCCATGCTGCAGGTGTTCGACACTGAGTCCCTCATGCCCCGGCGACTTCCCCCTTTTCATATTTTTAACAACATCAGCCACATCTTTACTTGAGAATCCAATAGGTTTTTCCACTGGGCCATGTTCAGTATCAAACACCGACAGCAAGGAAGAACTCACCTGAAAATGATCCTTAAATGAATTTGCAATCGTTTTTGCATCACTGATGCCATCAACGCACACAGGCAGACTAGTCTTACCATTTAAACGTTTAGTGCCCTTCCAGAACTTATTAAATTTCTTAGCTGAATGTTGTGAGGCCAGTATATCCATTCTTATCTGTTCCTGGTTATTCTGACAGTACTTTAAGCGTGACTTGAAAACTCGTCGACTTTCACTCATTTTATCATACAAAGATCCACTAACTGGTTTACCACCTAAGACATACAGTTGATAGTCCAGCCTAGCCTGCCTGTGAGCATCTCTGACATGCTTGTTCCAGCCATGTACACATTTAACGTTAGTCGGCTTCCTAGGTAAAACACTGCGACTGTTTGCTGCAGCCTGACTTAATATACTAACAATATTGTTATATAAGTTGTCAATTATAGATCTGTGTTGCATGTTTTTACACATAATATCAGCACATTCATGGAGATCATCAGGAAACATAATTGCTTTGAAGTTATTATTACAAATTTCATGATATTTCTGTATTTCTTCTAATTCTCTAACTCCCCATACAACATTATTACGCAAATAGCTGTGCACTTCTACTTTAGCTTTAATTACTTCCAAATTACAAGTCACCTGTAAGGGGAAATGATCTGACCAATATACATCATTGTGAACCATAATATCCACTACAGATTGCCATGCTGACTTGGTTACCACGCAGTGGTCCAGCCATCGCTTACACCCATACACTTCACTTTGAAAAGTATAAGTTTCAGATGACATACCTAATTTGACTAGATCAGCACATATCCAATCATTTTCCTTACAAAAATCAAGAAGTTCACTACAAAACGGAGCATTTGGATGTGCATTAAAGTCCCCCAACATAAAAACTACTTCGATACTATTGTCTTGTATAATTGCATTCAACTCACCCAAACACTGAGTAAATTCCGGCAAGTTCACAGTTTTATACCTTGAGTAAGGTACTTTTTAGAAAATGAACATTAATTTGGATATCATAAGAAATGTCGAAAACTACTCAACAAGAATAGCGCGTTTTCCAGCTTATTATATTGAGCACCCAAATTGCGTATCAAAGTAAGGAGGACTGCTTCATTATTTATAAAAATTCGTTCGCTATCACAGAATCAATATTTTGCTAAATTGCCAAAATTAATAGCATGGGGAGTGTTTTTTGCAATTTGAAACTTTGGTTGGGATTGTGCGACATCAATCCTTAGGACAATAGTTAATGCATTGAAACAGCTACGACCAAGACCATCCACCTAACGATCCTGTCCCACAAGATTTATCCCCCACCTACAAGTCATCCACGACAACTAGCCAGCGTCATTACGCCGCGTCAATTTGTCACCTCGCGTCACGTGTGTCGCGCGACGTATTGTTCCGCGGCGACCACTTGGACGCACATTGTTATTACTGCCATCTGTTGGTGGACAATGAATGCTAATGTGTTGGTGAGTAATTGTTGTGGACGGATTGTATGTCGTACATAAGTGTGATATAGTTACACGTGAATGATTAATTTTGATATCACATATTAGGTGGAGGTGAACCGTGCATACAGTCAGCCATATATCTGTCTATATACATATGTGTATTTATATCTTAGTGCTTTGTATGCCAACGCTGATGTAGCGCCGCTCTTTAAGAATTCCTAAACTAATGCTGTCCCTTATGGGATATCTTCCGTGAAAGTGTTTAAGAATTCCTGATGTGAAAACCAAATAGAACTTTCTCTGACCTAGAAATCAAACCCAGAAAACTCCACTCAGCTGTTGATCTTCCGACAACCAGACCAACAAGGCAACGCGTCATGAAAAAAAAATCCTAGTCGTGAGTTCATATCTATAGAATTTGCAAAACTTCATTATGATCACTCATTTATATGACTATTGCAAATTGCGTTACGCACGTAACGCTCCCATCTTATTACTGAGCTCATTTCCCTAATTCAATCCACAGCACCTGTTAAATAGTATTACAAAGCGATAACACAAAGACCTCCGACAAGTACTAACTAAGATTATGCTAATACTGGGCTCAATTGGCCGCCCTCAGCTCCGAATCGGCCGCAAACTCCACGCGATTGGCCACCAACTCGGCACGACCGGCCGAGTGGCCGCCAGCCCGCCACTGCGACTGCACTTGTAAGCCAGCTCATTACCATACTAGAACGTTCGATTTAGGAATAGTGATGGGCCGTTACGAGTATTTACGAGTTTTAGTGAATGTTTGTGTTGACTGCAGTTACACAGAATTTGCTTTTAGCTGGGAGGGTTTTGTTTGCAATTGTCTCGGTTCACTCCGTCAAAAGTAGTTTAATTTACTATGAATTTTGTAATATTTATGTTGGGTATTAATTAATTTATAGCTATAGCTTATCGTTTTTGTATGACAAAGATATCTAAGCATTTCACTAAATTGTTAATGGCAAAACCTTCCTTTTCCAAACGTTAGATTTGACAACATAGCACCGCGCTCGTAATTTCAGAACGGTAAGGCATAGCCCTGGCCTGCCCTATATAGAACACCCACGTCTGATTTAAGTTGAAAATAAAACTAAACCATACCCAATTCAGCGCTAAAACACTCGAACATAATTCTAAACCAACAAAATCTTCAGTTACCTGTCAAATGAGCGTAACATATCTAGTTAAGTTAATACATTAACTACACCCGGTAGCAATAAAACAACAAACTGCGCTGCAATGCAACGTAACCTCGCCACAACGGTATGCGTTGCTCATGTAATGTAATGCAGATCTAGTTCATACTGCACCCTGCATGTTTGAGCGAGTTTACAGATCTCGGTTAACAATTAACCTAGAAGTACTAACTGGAATGGATAAACTTCATTTTGAACTCTTAATGTCTTATCTCTCTTATCTCAATTTATTTGGGGTCTACGCAGCATGTTTTGTTCTTTCATACTTCCCTATACGTAGTCGTTATCTGAGTAGTCTCACTTTTTTTCGCCATATCTTTCACAGATCCTATCGTTTTCAGGGTTTCGTACGTAAGGAGAACCAACAGGACACTATTACTAAGCCTCCGCTGTCCGTCCGACTGTCTGTCTGTCAGCGGGCTGTATCTCATGATTCGTAAAAGGTACACAGTTGCAATTTTCACAGAATGTGTATTTCTGTTGCCGCTATAACAAAAAAAAAAAATTAAAAATTATAGTGGGCTCCCCTACAACGATGGTACGGAACCCTTAGTATATAGAATAGACCAGGACTTGGCTTTAGATTACTTTTCACCCCGGAAGTGAGTTTCCCTGGGATCATTGCCGATTAACACGAATTCGAAGCCGCGGGTAAGTGCTGTTTACCATAATTAATGTCGATCCATCGATTACACAGTAGCGACAGAAATTCGCTAATTAGTATTCCACAGAAACAACCTAATTAGGATAGTGAAGTTTTATTGTATACTATGTTCTACGTTAATGAGTTTATGTAATCAGTTTTAGGTTCTGTGAAATAATTACGTGTTACGAGTAGTTAGAAATTCGATTTGCGAAATGAATTTGAAAGCTTTGACGTAACAAAACCACCCGCTTGTTTTCCAGGAAGGGATAAACACAGGTCTACCATTTCCTCTAGTTTGTAATTAGTGGCGAGCCTATTACCATCACCTGAGTACAACTGAGAATTGTAGGTACAAATAATCTTCTTCTGATACAGAGAGGGCATGAGCTTTGATCACCACGCTAGCAAGGATTGGCGAAAATGCGGATTGGCGATTGCAGACATACGATATTTTAAGTAGTTTTCTAAGTATGTATCCTCACAATGTTTTCCTTCTACTATTTCAGTGATGTTCAAGACAATCTAAGGAAGAAGGAATGGTAAGATCACACTGTACTTGCGCGGATTTAAACACGCACAACGTGCACGGGAGGCGACGCCTTGTTGTTGACATTATGTGGCTGATTCAATGACCACATACATACATGGTGTCACCAAATGAAGGGCAAAGACTCAACGCTTGCTGCGGGACTGTTCGAAAGAGATACTGCGGCCCTGGAACACAAAGGGCAAAGAAGGAGCATGGATGGGTTTTAGTCAGTAAAAGTCTGACACTCCCTCCCACTCCACCCAGAGCGGGAGGAGTTATTTGATGATTTCCCATCCGTAAAAAAAGAAAATAAAGACTCAACGATTCGCCAGATTTTCTCAGATGACGGTGACAATTCAGCAAGCAAAAGAGTAGAGTGTGAATGCAATTCGCAGATACATGTCACACTAAAAACGCTCTCTCGATATCAGCTGGTTTATTTTTAGAAAACCATTACCACCAAGACCCCATAAAACGGGACCCATCTACATATGCAAAGTAAAGTAATGTAATGTTACAATTCTATCGAAGTACAGAAAAACCGTCTCGCTTTGCCCAAATCCCTGACGTCGTTAACTGTAGCCAGTATGTTTCCTCATGCGATGTTCAGGAACATTTGCTATGTTCAGGGACATTCGCTATGTTCAGGAACATTCACTATGTTCAGGAAAAGCTATGTTCATATACATTTGTATATCTGGGAATCGAGGAAACTTACACAATATTGTTCGGGTCTTATGTCAAATATAGAACGAAATGTTTCCTTTGACGGAATGGATTGCAAGAGAGTAGAATTGAAATAATATTACGCTTATATCTCAAAGGAATGTAGTCAGGGATGTTTATGATACAATGAGGATATACCCTCTCATTTCAGTTTCGTAAGATGATATATTAGGTACGATTTATGTACCAGCCTATTGTCAGAGCAAAAATCTAGACTAAAGCTTGGGTTGGTACAGGAATAGATGTTTAGGTAAGTCTGTTGCCTTTAGGTATATGATGAACATAATAAACAAGATTCCATGGCATTGAGAACGGCCTTCTTTTTTTAAATTCGGTAAAAAATTCATTCAGTTTCATCGGTAAGATTTCTCAGTAGTACTCGTAGATATTCTAGAAAAAAAAAATCAGTTATTTACGTGGTGGACTCACGTAACTTTGATTATTTTCATATTGACACTGAAAATGTTTATCTTCCATTTGAGGATTACAATATGAATGGCATTTTCTCGACAGTACCCAATTGATTCAATAATAAAAGTGACAATCGCAAATTCGTTAATCAACCGGTTCGTTGAGCATTGCCCAATGGAAATACAAAATACGTCACATTTATCATTCGACAATAAGCCCCTATCATCGAGAAACTTTAAAACGATATTACGTATCACACTTCGATAAAATATACCAAAATATCATACACACCTAAAAAGACACGTCAATTCTTATATCTCATCCAATAAAGGTCAAAATCGCATCGCCTTACGTTTCCATAACCGCAAAATATTAATTGGGGTTAGTAAAATGGAATTTCAGAGCCAAATTCGTCCGGATCCCAGCGCATATAACCGGTTTTGGTCGGTTAAATCCGGTTCGATGTGCCGGATAAGCTGTATACACGGCGGCAATAAATTTTGGGATGGCTGCGAATGTATGGCGTGTGTTTACGGGGGATGGTAGTAATCCTAATGTGGGTGGAAAACATGGACACTCCGTAAGCTCACAACTCTTTGAAGTTGGTTACTCAATGGGGATCTAATCTCATTGATGGTTAAGCATTCCGTCTTAACTATTCCTTTTTATAGCTTTACGGTTTACTACGACTACTGCGCTAGCTATGAACATGAAATCCTAATCGTAACTATTAATATTATAAATGCGAAAGAAAGTTTGTTTGTTACCTCTTAACGCCTAAACCACTGAACCGATTATCCGGAAATTTTGCTTATTCGTTGTCAGGTGTACAGAAACGGACCGCGGACATAAACCTTTCATCCCGAAAAAAAGTACTGCTCCCGAGGAAAACAACAATAACGTTCTTATGATAATAGATGGCGGCACGTGTCTTTCGAATCATGATCTTCTTCTTCTTCTTTATCGTGTGTTTAGTGCCTAACCTGGTGTCAGAGTTTTTATGCCGCCCATGGGCCTCCGACTAGGTTTGAATTATATTATTACAAGCAGCGTACAACCTGAATTGATTGTTGTGGGCAAAAGCTAGTTTGTTTACGTTTTCCTCTTTCTGTAATGGTCTTTTAAAAAAAGCGCCACAAATGTGCACTGTACATAAAAATGAAACGAATGAAATATCCCAACGCTCACACGACTATTTCAACCACAAAATGAAACTGAAATATAAAAACAATACACTAAACAATATACTCAGACAATAAATACAACACACGAGCTCATTCCCTAAGTTTACGGTTTTACGCGATTTACGGTAAAATACGATGTGTCGCAGCACTTTTACGCGACCGGTTTACTGCGCGCGTAAAATTGCGCAGATGTGGCGCGTAACACGAGTGACGTTACGTTATGGTGTTTAAATTACGAATGTATTGTTATTTTTTTCTGACGACTAGTAAAGGATGAGTCAAACTGGTGCGGACAACCGCCACGGACACCGGACACTGACTGATGCTTTAGTACAGTAATCAGTGTCTGGTTTCCAGAGCCGCGTCTGCAATTTGTCTGCACCGGTGGATTGCATGCTTATTTTTTGGGTCGTCGGTTTATAAAAACTTATACATAATCGAGTCCGCTATAAATATTTTCAAGTGGTCCCCTTTTTGTTTTCGTTAAACATCTCATACACGTAGAGCCATTGATTTCCTCTTCAGTAGCAAGACCTTAAGTGAAATGCATTTATTATTATGACAATCGTTCGTAAACTTTTAAGAGTATCTTTTATAATAAAGTTTACATCTCGTTGGTTTCTCGGAAGGGTTAGAAAGAGAACTACAGTTTCCAGACAATTCGCGAAAGTTATGAGCTGATATAAGATTAAATCTGAGATTTCACTCTTACCTTCAGCTCAAAACAACGTCCCGTCAAAACGAATAAGATAGATTCCCCACATCTATCCATAAGCGCCCGTATCTGAGCGACGACACGTCTCTTTTCACGGATCCGACTTTAAACCCGGCGCACAAAGGACGCTTACGTAGGCGCTTACAAATTGCCGCCAATGAATCCCGGGACCGCTCGCCCCAGAATTGCTTTCAGAACATTTTAGCTGCCCGGATGAATACCATAGGTCTTAGGCACCTGTCCGGAGGTTAGCGATAAGCGAGTAGAGCTAGCAACCAGAAACGAGTCATCGAGCAACGAGCAGCGAGTGTATTGTGAAGATAGTTTTGTTGCGGGGCCATGAGCGAGTGAACGATGGCGACGGGCGAGAGAGACAGTCTTAGCGAGTGTTCTACTCGCCAAGCGAGTGTCGGTGAGCGAGCACTCTCTTGACAGCTCTTGTCACTGCGAAAATCTAGCAGTAGTAGGTACTTACCGGCGATGTGAGCGGTTAGCAATTAACCGCTAATAAACAATATTATTCGGGACCGATAATACTTTGTACGTTTACTAAGTGAGAAAATTGTCGATAACTAGTCACTCCCTCGCTAATGGTGAGACAGGTGCCTGAGTAGAAACGCTTTTCTCGACATTTTAGCTGCCCAGATAGCGAACTGTTTGAACCGTCTCTCTCCGGATTTTGACGTTTTCCTCAGAATTTATCGGTGATTCGATAGTGTGGAAATGAGCTAGATTGATAGTATGAGAGTAGAATCTATTTGAGTTTCTTTAGCGAAGAATTCTTTGTGGTGAAACGAAAACGTCTGTTGGAAATGTATGCTGCACTTACGTCTTACCGAGCATATTTTTGTTCGTGGGTTTTATATTTGGAACGGAGAACAAGTTTTCATGACACATGCAATATTTTCCTTGTATTACCGGTTATCTGAGAACAGTGGTGGCCCAGAGGTAACAGCTGCAACTTACAAGCGATGCAGGTCGTGGGTTCAAACCTTGGCAGGCTCCTTACTTTGTGCCATTTTTTTCATCACCATTGCTCTAGAAACGGTGAATGAAAACGTTGTGAGGAATTCAGCTTGTTCTGGAACTAAAAGTGATATTGGTAACTTCTTTCGCAACTAAAATTTTTTGTTATATGCAAACGACCTTAAGGTATACAGACCTATTCGAAATATACCGGATTGCTATTTTCTCCAAGAGGACACTATTTGCAATAGGTGCCTGCCATTCTAATACTGGCGAACGTTCACAAATTCGGCGATTGGCAGCATCTTACAATAAAGAACTCGAACACTTTGGTATATTTACACGCTCCATGCAAAAGTTTCGAAGTCTTTTGTATGAGACACTTAAGCTCATGGATTAAATAATATTCCTAGCCATTTAATTTAGTAATTTCACAATAAGTATTTATAAGGTATTTTAACTGTCATGCGTGAACAGATTACTCCTAGCAATTTAAAGTTTAGTCATTAATGGTAATCTGTGAACAGCGCTGTGGGCTACATTATTATTTAAGTTATTTATGTTATCATGTTGTAATATCACATAATTAAGCTGTTTATTGTTCCTATTTGATAAAATAAAATAAAAGATTCGAACACATAAAACGAGAAAGTGAAAATTTTGGCAGAAGAAAATACGACATTTTCATACAAGACAGACGAAAAGATGTTCCTTCAGAAATGAAAACAAAACACGATTCAATCTTAAACAAAGTTAAGACAAAAACAAAATCACATCACCGCCGGCGCCCTCGCAACCTCTAATGCCATTGTAGTCGGTGTGAGTTCCAATCAGCGGGGATTGAAGCCACGCGATTGGCCACTACTGGATACCGTTTGCCGCGATTGGCTGCTATTGGTTACCGTTCGCCACGATTGGACAAGATTCAATCGTTGCCGGAATTGGATTAGTTGAGAGCTAGCGTAAACTTCGTCAAGTCTTGAGTGTTTTAGATAGCTTGTTAAGTTTGTGCTTATAGATTTAGTTTACACCGAAGAAATGATGGATGGGTTTTGTGAAACATGATATGGCTGGAACTACTGAGGGAGTGTGGAAGAAAAAGACACGTTGCACCGATCACAAATAAATTGGTTTAAGAGCAGAAGAACAAGGGTGGTGTTTATGTTCGGCTATGAACTTAAGTTCCTGTAGTTTTTGCTTGTAGGCTGCTGGGATTGGTTGCCCATACGTACCCATAATAACAACAGTCACTTAAATAGGGGCAGAAAAAACTGTCTGTAGATAAAGTAGAGTATCAGCATACAGATATATTTTGCATGTAGACAAAAACTCACGGTTTGCAAAGTTGGTTGGCAGTTACTAAACGCTCACGCATATCACCACGCCTGTAAGCCCCCAAAGGTTCAGCAGAGGTACCTACAACACCCAAAATTTTGAGATTTTTTTTTTATCAGCTACAATCTATGCAGTGTTTAACAACTTGGTGCTACTAAGCCAACTTAACTCTAAAAGCCTATTAGTTTATTTCCCTCGCTTCACGTCAATCCAATTCCCATAAACCCAGCTGCTTTGCACCCAAACCGTCGAAACAAATCGCCGCCACAGTAAAACATTTAAATCCCTTGTTGCGAACATTGTTTAAAAGTAGTCTAACCGTCTAACCGGTCAGACCCACTACGGGGCGGATAACGGGGACTTTGGGGCTAAACAAGTCGCGTGCGGTCGGAAACTCGAACAACCGGCCAAGCAAGAGTCGGATTCACACACGAAGGGTTCCGTATAAAAAGCCGAAAAAAAACACGTTTCTTTTGTAACGATCCCTTTAATTTTTTACTTTGTTTTATTTGTTGTTATAACGGTCATAGTAACACACACTGTAAAAATTATCAAATGTCTACCTACAGCGGTTTAAAAGATACAGCCCTGTGACAGACAGGCGGACAGACGGATAGACAGCGGAACCTTAATATTAAGATCCAATTGGCAAGCTTATATTATTGTCGGTACGGTACCATAAAAACTTCCCAGTTCCCCCCGCGTCCCGCATTCAATCGAAAACTTTCCTTCAGTGCGGAATTTTTAAGGATTCTTTCAAAAGATTCCGAGGTATTTCCCGACGTAATGTTAGGTATTATTTAAGTAGGATTAGTTGCTTTGTTTGAAGTGTTTCAGGTGTTATAATCCGTTAGGGGTTGTTTTTACAAGGGACGATTGTTCGATGTTTAAGGAAAGTGGAAGTTCAATGAGGTTTGTTTTTTTTGTTAATTTTTATGGCTTCCGTTTGAAGCGTTGTTGATTTTAATTTAAAAGGTTATTATGACTTGTGACAACCTCTTTAATGCTATTCTATAAACAACCTTTTCAAAATAAAATCCGCGATGATTTACTACAAAAAATAAGTTTGTTTTCGAATTGTCTTGGTACCTACTTTTTCATTTTGGTTTAAAATTACAGTTTTACTGCTTGCTTTATCATTAGTTAAAGTGTGCCAAACATAGCTTGTATTAAGTTATCGTCAGAATGACTATTATCAGTCTAGACTAGACTAGTATCAGTGAAATTATTATAATTATACAAATTAAGGACACGGCTCCAGACATCGGACTATGACAGATGGCCCGCAGTTTCTGTTATGGATACTATCTGGTTTAACTGGTCCATAAGCATTTGTATGGAGATGTTCGTGTCCAGTGCCGAGTCCGCAATTTGTCCGTACCGGTTCGACCGAATCGCAAATGGGCTTTTATACCAGACGGATCACTATACAGGCTGTTGTTTTTCAAATAGTCTCGTTTAGATTTTGTGCATTGTTTATGAAAAAACATGGTATGTACTAAAATCTAATGGTGAGTTAAAACTACTATAAATTATTTGCGATGACAGGGAAGCTAGAGGTGGACAACAAAAGGCTTTTATTGGACATTATCGAAGTGGATCATAATATTAGAACATGAATATGTAATGATGATTGTTATGGCTAGGCTTCGCGAGTATATTACCTACTGCGGTCAACATTTATATTGTAAGGGCCCGTGGATGCTGGGTTCCTACAAGTTATTCTTTAATGTACTAAGTGTAATCGGTAGTTGGCCGATTGGTACGAGCCGAATAAAACCGAATATGTTTAGTCACTGGTTCGGGTCGTCTTTTTTGTTCGACAAATAGTGCCGATCCAAATATGTGATCACGGTTTCGTAATCCCATCGGTATAAGTTACTTTTGAGTTTAATATTCAAGTCAAAACCTAATATCCTTTGTGTCTAACATATCCGTACTAGTTCCGATAACACACGCGAGCTGGAACCGACACACCATTACTCTCCATTATTCTTCCAAGAAATTGAAACTTGAATAATAGAACATTATTCAACTGCAGAAACAGTTTCATTCTGAATCTCTCCATATTTCAATCGAAACTGTAGAACTATCAAATCCTTCTGGACGTAGCACATGTGGGTTTCGTTCGGCTTAGCTCGGCTCTTCTCGGCTCCTCTCGGCTCTTTTCGGGTTAGCCGCGTGGTCGGCCTCGCTGGCGCACGGCCTCACACTATGGACTGCCACGCGTGGGGAGGTTTAACCGGATTGTCACTATCGCTGCTTCGCAGACAGCGGCGCGGTGCATTAGGAAGAATTTTATTGTGAATGTATGGCGACGGACAGAAAGTTTGGAACGTTTTTTTTTTAACTTTTGTATTGAAAAGAAGTAGAAATTGTTGAGAGTTACCGAAATTTTATAAACAGGTTCAGAAATACATTGATTATAATTGAAATAAGGTTTGTATATTATACAAAAAGCTTGATCTATCTTATTCTTAACTACCAACCACAGAAGTGTCCGTGAGGTTAGACAACACAGTAAAACAAATGACATACCTAGCAAAGCCAGGGGCCTCATACAACTCAAAGTATTCAAAACGACCACGTCACTATTAAGTGTTATTGGATTTTTCTCCCTGAGCAGACACGGAGTCTGGATTAGTGCCCGGTTGATGTCAATGGGCTCGCCCCTATTACATGGAACTTAAACATAACTGTGTACTGTTACCGGTGTTATTGGTGTATCTGTGCCCAACCCTGCGGAGATTACAGGCGTGATGGTATGTTACTTTAAACTATCGACAGTTTGAAGAGTTCAAATTGCAGGTACACGAGTAAAACCCTCAAGAGCCCAGTAAATAGAGGTCAACCGCTAATTAGCATGCCTCATAAACAATTGGGACCACTTGGACCCAACAACTTTAGGGTCCAACTCGACCCTTGTGTGGAGGGCTTAAAATTTTCAAAGTTACGAAGAATTTTTATTGCTTTTTCGGGGTCAATGTCGATTTTAATTAGGCGTTGATTGTCGCTTTCAGTCTAGAAATAGCTGGGTTTAGGCTCCGTTTTTAGGAAAGCCTTTGTTTCCAAAAAAATACTGACGAACACAGAATTTCAAGTTTTATCTGCAACCCAATTTAGGTGGAACCGATATTCCTAAAATAAAACTGTCAGTTTTTTGGGTTTCCGAATACTCGTAACGATTGAATTTCCAACAACATTTTTCGGTTTTATTTACTTTCACAACATACGGGTTGAACTAGTAAAAACTCGTCTATCCTAGAGTTGCGACAGAATATACATGCAAATACGTATTATGTATCTATGTATGTCATAATCTTGTCTAGCACTTTCCAGTGGCACCAGATGCAGTTAAATACCAGTATTTCACATGGAGTAACTGCTAACCTGATCTCCAGAACCCAGTTCATGAGTACGAGGATTCCTTGAAAAAGATGGTGCTTTAGCCAAAAGCCCAGAGCTCATAAGTCAATGTCCATAGCGTATAATTTCTCTTGCTCGAATAGATACTTAGCACACAATATACTAGGTGCTATTACCAAAGTAACGAGCTCCACCAAACAGTCCCGGGACAGATTTGCAAGTGCTTAATACACCGCCGACAGTTTATAAACATAAAATAATAATTGCTTCGCGCACCGGGATTAGACGCCGGGATTCTGTTACATAATCCCGGACTCCGGGATCTAGTGTTGTTGTTGTGTGGCAAGTAATTAATTTTCAATCTACATGCTAATCTGTGAAGTTTTATTATATTGTGGATATGGAAAGTGGAGCAGGTGTTGAGGTAGCGTTTTGGGAGACATCTTGATGCACATGATTTACAAAATAAACAATCTAACTACTTGTGAGGATGGATGGATGGATGTTTGTTACTCTTTCACACAAAAAGTCCTGAACGAATTTGGATGTTTGGCACACAGATAGTTTATAACCTGGATTAACACCTAGAATATTTTTGCGAACGAATGATTGGTGGAAAAAAACGAATGATTGGTGGATGTTTTGATGTACTCGCTGGTGCTGTTGGCTGAATACCTTGACCCTTTTGTTTTAGAACCCTAGTTACGGAAGCTTCTCTAGATAAATTTAATAAAACTGAAATGCAGAGATTTTTCTTGGAAGTTGAAGCGCACGACAAAACTGTCACGTGTGTGGATAGAGGACACTTCAATATACAAAAAAGTCGAGATATGCGTTGCTCTAGTGTTGCAGAGCCAAACAGTTCGGACGTAAAGATCTTATTTAGTGATCTTTACCTCCGAATATCTCGGCAATGTGACACTTTAGGAGCAATATCCTGGAGATTTTTTTCATTCGGTCATAGTGTGTAGAAAAATCAATATGGTAATAACCCACCTATGCAAACATCTATAGACGCAAGGTGCACATGTGTTTCATCATATTAATAGTCCATTAATATGATGCAAAAATTACTTACATTTATACAGTATGTCTAGTAAGATAAAGTAAGCGTGGACGAACATCAACGTGTCCGGAATTTATGATCGTTTTTATCGCTTCCATTTTATGTTCCTTGTTACAAACTTGTGAGAAATAGTTCGGCGGATCAACGCCAGTCTACTTTTGTAGCGAGAGGTCAAATTTTACGACTTACGTAGTTAAAGGCTTTGTGTGAGTTCAATGGAGGGGATGCTGATGTGATAAGTTTATCACCTTTTTAAATAAGATGTGGAAATTGATGTTGAGTACTCAGAAGCCCATATACCTAGATAGGTTTTAGAACGAAACGTTTGGATATTATAGCCATTATAGTAGATCAGAGCCCACTTTCTGTAACAGTGACGAGACAGTGAACACGTGACGAGAGAGTGGGAACACTACATACTGATCATGTAAGATATGCAGAGTTGCTCAACACAACTACATGTAGGCAGTTTTAGATAAAGTCGACTGGTGAGAATTAACTGTAACACTGTAGATTAAATAACACGAAAGGTTCCCATCCAATCCTCACGACAAAGACAGCATCCAACACCTTGAAGCAGTCAGCAAAAAATAACCGACTACCCGACAAAAAACTCAAAAATATCTCAATTCTAACCGGCGAGCAATTTCTTACTCTCAACAATGGCGGGTACCTTATTGTGATGACGTCACCGCTAATGAAGTGGGGACCGTCCTTTTTGGTACTCTCAGGAACTTTTTGTGCCATTCTGATATCTTTGTAGGTGTTAATGAAGAGGTTGTGATTGGAATGTGATTCTTTTGACACCAATTGTTATTGTTTTTAAACTCATTTTGGTGACGGTAAGAGGCGTACCTAATAGTACACCCACATATCGCCAGTTATGTTTAAGTCTCATGTAATGGGGGCGAGCCTATTGCCATCAGCCGGGCACAAATCCAGAGTACGTGGTTGCTACTGAGAAATTCCTGATGGAAAAACCCATAAACCCTTTGACCGACCTTGGAATTGAACACAAGATCTCAACCTCAGGTCCTCAGCAATCGCGCTTGCGACCATTAGACCAACGAGGCAGTCATTTACTATAAAAAGAAAAATAGAAGTAATTCAAACATTAAATTCTTACAATTAGTCGGTATAATTAAAACAAGCAATCTAATCAATTCTAAACATTGAATACTATACAAATTCAACGCTATCTAGAACTCATTTGTTTTTAATTTATAATGTAGTTAGTTTACACTACTTAATAAATAAAAAATAGTTTTTTTGTTTGTTTTTAAAACGCTCATTTAGCGAGGAGAAGGAAAAAACAAATAGTTCTGTAAAACTTCCTGCGAAACTGTTTCAGTGTAAATGGATGTTCAATGGACGTTCCATTACAGAACGATCTGCAGATAGTGCTGAAGTATTTAGATTAAACGTTGAAAAGTAAAAAGGCAAGAGATTACTATGTTGTTGGTACAAGGCTGATTTTTTATATTAAACTTATAACGTTACTAGATATTGCTCGCTTCGCTCCCGTTATGTAGGGAATGTACTCACGGGTATGTTTTAAATGTAGCCTGTGACACTCGGGGATATATAGGTTAGGGTCCTTATGTAGGTACCAATTACAGATAATAGATAATAGGTGCAAAGAAAAATAAATAAGGAATGCGCTCGCAACAGGGTGTTTCTAACTACGTCATGAATCATAACAATGATTAAAGATAAACAATTCAAATATCTAGATCTGGCTCGCGAGGTTGTCGACATGTGGGACGTGAGTACAGCAGTCATTGTGCCGATAGTCGTGTCCGCCAATGGCCTAATTGCCAAGAGCCTCGACCAACACCTGAGGAGGCTCGCGCTTGACAGCTGGATCAAGAGCTTGATTCAGAAAGCGGAACTCCTGCACACGGCGCGTATTGTTAGGAGGTTCCTCTCTCAAGAGCCCTGACCACCGGCTGCTCGGACCCTGTTCCCAGTGCTGGTGGCCTACTATTTTTATATTTTTTTAATGTTTTTTTATATTGTTTTATATTAGAATATTTAAAAATGTATTTAATATGTACAGAAATAAATAAAGGAAATAATAAAATTTTACTTTTAAATTATTCTAATCTCATAAATACCTATCTTTTTTTATGAAGGTTTAGTAGTCTTTGGATACATAAAGTGGGCTGCCGTTGTTAGACAACTAAAACTCACGGTGTATTAAGTATAGATAAATGTGAGTGTGCACCTACTTCTACTAGCCTTTAACACTTAGATGCTGTAGAGGTAGGGATGTTTGGGGCCAACAATAATTTAAGGTCGTGACAGATTGAAACCAAGAAGAAGAAGGACAATACAGGTAATGTTTTGTTATGAATCTTAAAGCTGTAATTTTAAAGACTCCGTATTTGAAATAATTACACGGCTGTTACCTGACTGATCTCGTAACTGAACAGTCAGTTCATCAAACAGTAATTGTAGTTACTGCCTTATCAGTAACGAGGCCAATGAAAACCTTCGTTACTTTTTCCAATTTCAAGGATACCAACACTACCATACCATACCCCCATAAATAAACATTTCATGTGCAAAATATAATAACTTCAAAAAGCGTCGTAGGAAACCGTATCAATTCGTCCACCCCTTCTCATAAATACTCAATGATTCCGTATTATTTACTACATAACGCTACGAACATAAATATCGAAGAGTCAGTGGGTCGTGAAAACCTACTCGACTGGAAACTGGAAAGATGTTTTTCAGTAAAATGCCTCATTTTATTCGACCACTTATTATTTACCTACCACTATTATATAGGCGACGCGATGAGGGATACTTTGTCAAATGATACGACTTAAAAAAAGACCTTCACTTTAGAACGACAGGTCATGAAGGTTCCCTTTTTTTATCAGTACGAATGTCAGTGTGAAAATATGCTTCGGATGAATTCGACACAAAACTTAAACTCAAACTCAAAGCATTTTTTATCACCTTTGTTTTTTACATCATAGGCAGTACATCTAGATTTTGCAAGGTTAACATGTAATAGGAGCTAGAGTCTCATCAACCTGTCACAGAACCAAAATTCAATTCTGGACTACTGCTGAGAAATACCTGAAGGAAAAACCCAATTATATTTTATCTGACCTGGGAATCGAATCTGCTAGGGAACTTTGTATATTACAATTGCACCTGCTAGTAACCTAAAAACCATATTTCCTTTTAAACCACACCACCTTGTAAAAAACTTCGTTTTCATTTTACAATTTAATTTATACCCGCAGCGTCTACGACATTATTACAAAATATTAATTTTAGAGCTCTTAGCGTAATGATGCTGCGGCGCATCCCCGTCGCGAGAGCATTCATGTTAATATTCGGAAAACTTCAAGCGTGCCGCTGAAAGGAATTGAAAGCGGCACTGCAAGGGGAAGGGCAGAAGTACAGTGATGACGTCATATGAGGACATGTTGTGTGGTGTCCTTATTATTTACCTTGATATATCAAGGATAACGACTTGTTTTTAATTATATTATCCAGGTTGGCCAAAGTGTTACTAGTTTTTTTTCAGCAGGATTTTTTAGAAGTAGCAGCTCGGAGGCTGGATTTGCGACTTGCCCCCTATTATATGGGTATTTGAGTTTGCTGTACACACACTTACACAATACACTGCCTTACTCTTCAGGGATCACAGGTGTAATGTTTGATGTTACTCACTTACTACAATTATTATTTCAGGCGGTTTAAACAATATCTGAATTTTTCAATATCTTGTCTTTCAATCTTCTATATTTCGTGTAAAACACGGTGCCATAGGAAATTGGTGCGATTTATAAGTACCTAACAATGCATTGTTTCACGTAATGGTCCACTGGTTTGGAATATGGTAAGAATTTGAGACTGCTATCTTTATGCAAAACTAGTGTTCAATTAAATCTATTTGTTCGTACTGAACCTTCTCGCTACATCCCTGCCACTTGACACGCACTACGTCACATCCCCGCGCTGTATAAAACGAGTCGGTCGGGCGGTGACGCGGAAAATTGGACGCCGTCTTAAATTATTACTTAGCGACGTCAACAGGATTAAATGTTTCCTTATGGCGAAATATTAGAGGGGTAAAAGTGATAGAATGCACTTCATTTTTGATATGATAAATTGATAATAAATTAATGGAAAGATTTTACTTGTTTGAGATTTAAAATGTTGACTGTCTTGTTAACCTAGTGTTCGCAAGCGCTACTGGAGCTGCGAGTAAAATCCGGGGTTTGATTCGTGAGTCGGACAAAATGTTGTTGGGTTTTTTCACCTGGAAATTTTGTAGCAGCATATGGCAATTAGCTTACCCGCTTACATGGTGCTTAAACATAACTGGCGAATGCAAGTGTACTTTATGTCATTTCTGCCTAACCCTTCAGGGATTACAGACGTTAATTTAATGTTATAATTTACTTGTACATTTATTTTAAAATACCGGAACTATAATTCCTATAATATCATATATTTCAAGAAAATAACCTACCAGACTGGAGCCTTACAAACGTACATACAAATTATGGTAAAAAACGCTTAAAACCTGGTACCACAAGTTAGTAGAAACAAGCTGAAACTGTGTCGTAGCACTCATAAAAACTTTTCACGCTCGTAGCACTGATTTAACGTTATGTGCTACGCCACATTTTAGTACTACGATATTCCGTAGCAAGTGCTACGGGTGCTACGAGTCGCGTAGCATAGCTTAACTACGTGTATTTAGAATTTATGTAATCTGTTTTTGGTGAGACACATCACAGAAATCAAAAGGTGGTTGTAAATATGATAGTAAATTGCAGTTGCATCAAGAATATACTTTTTCTAAGGTATGAGGTTCGTCTGATAGTCATTCATTTTTGGAACAGTCTCTCATTCGTAACAGATAACGTACTGAAGTTTCCGGTGTTTGCAGCTCGTTAATGTGTCCTTGTCGGTATGACAAAATCTTTTCAAAGAAATGTGAAATGGAAGCCATTTATTCAACGAGCAGTAATTCAAAATACTCGAAAATGGTAGACATATATATCCTACAGGTAAAATATTGTTAGCTGGGAATATTGAGTTCAAATTCAATAAAAGCATGTACCCAGAACTTGATCTCGAATTGGGATTCGAGCTACGGCTGTTCGTAGAACTACTACGTTGCTACGGAAGTGCTACGAATATGCTTCGATGGGTTATTGCCCGAACAGAGGAAGCATTAAATATCAATGTGCTCTCGTAAATGAAATGGATTTTCTTCAGTTCCTAGATTTATTTTTAATACTTTTATCAAAAATAAAATTGTCTGCTGTCATAAGTGTTACGTTTACTTTTTTTATTACTAAAAGAATATAATATAGAGTAGTGGACTTAAAATACTGATTAATTATTGATAAAAAAAAAAAAAACAGAATTGGTCCCACAGACCAAGTTCTTCAATTTTACCCTTAAAGCATGTTCTTCATTGACCCTAACACTTTGTAACTCATACTAATGTATTATTCTACGCCTTACCGGCTGAATGTTTTCGATCTTAGTACTTGGGTAAGACGACCTAGATTGGTTTCAATTATAATTTGCATCCAGTTAGTAAGAACCACAAAGGCGACTCAGGGATGTGTGCTAGTTAGTTATCAAATAAGATATTATATTAGGTGTTGGGCTCATACTGCAGTTTTGTTTTCATATTTTAGTGACCCACTGCGACAGTTCTTCATTTACATAACTACACCCTTAAAGTGTGTCCACCGTTTAACCCGCCACCTCGTATAAACAATAAAATAAACATCGCTAACCTGAGCGTAATTACCCCTTTTACAAGCAAATAACACGATAAGTTCAGCAATTAAAATAAACGGTTCCACAAGAACTACAAAAGTACTAGCGTTAGTCCAAAACTGTAATTAGTCTAGATTGTTACCTAATTTAAGTTAACTGTAGGTTATTTACTCGCACACAAATACTAGGGTCTAGTTTTTGTAGTCATAAGTATAGACCTAAAGGTTGTTAGAAAAGTTCTATTAATTATTTCTGAAGCTATGTTATTGGCTAATAACTTTAGAAATATATACAAAAGGAAAATTAGTGGGTGAAGTACTCCTCCACATCGTTGTCATAAATTGCTTTTCCCACACACTGCTACTCACCCTTTTCATTTTATTTTGACTGGTTGGGCTTTATTGCCAATCATTATTGATCACTATCACATTACAACAAGATTTTACAAAGCAAATAAATGCATCATTTTACTTAATCGGGAAAGGAGCTTAGTGATTTTACAGTTCACATACATTCCTCTTGACCTAATAGCTTAGATATTGTGTAACAACATTGATGCACATATATACATGTAATGTGGAAGGGAAACCGATGCACAAATGCTTACCACGTATTAAAAAAATCAGCCTCTTCATAAATTTTTACCGTGTAGGAAACAGCAGATTTTTTAAAATAAACGATGAAAAAATTATATGTGGGGGGCGGGGAGGGGACTTCAGAATGATGTACTTCTTTATCGTGTGGTTAGTGTCTAAACTGAGAACTTCGGAGTTTTTATGGGCCTCTGACTTGACTTTACATGCCGTCGAGAAATATCTCTCCGGCATGCTGGTTTCCTCACGTTCGTGCGTCACTCTCCCTTCCACCCTGTACATCATCAGTAGATACCGACTAGTGCCTGTTGTAGTAGATTTGGACTTTTGATTTTGTAGCGAAATAAAAATGTAAAACTAAATAAAAGTCCAAATCTGCTACACTGTGTTAAATAGCCAACAAATCAGTTTTCAACTTAATATATTCAAGGAACTTAAAACCTTCACTCCAACATACGAAACTGTCCTCAAACTCATTACGACCATGTCAGCTGTAAATCAACTACACTGTGTTCTCTATAATCAGGGCGTGATCTCCTCCCCCCCCTCATTTCCCTATTACTTGTAACAAATTAGTTCCTTTCACTTCCACATCGGTGTACAATTAAAATTAATGGCTATTGCCTTCAAACAACCTTAAAGAGATTTTTTTTCTGTAATTTTTACGTCAAAAGAATTTTCGGGAATTTTTAACGCTTGCTTACTGTTGTTATTAATGAGTTTTTTTCGGACTTGCAATGCTGATTTCTAATTATTTTTATGTAATTTATGTTTGTTTGTTGGATCTTTTAATTTCGTATTTATGTTTTAAAAAAGTTAGTTTAAACTAACCGTGTAAACTTGTACAGACTAATTAATAAGTCAATTATAAACAACAAAAAATCTGCTACCAAATCTTAGTTTTATAAGCGCATTTACCTTGCCTTAACTTTAATAACATTACATTTAAAATTATGTACAGCTTCCTCAGCTCAAATATGTTTTGTTTTAAGAAAGAATGCTTTTAGTTTAAGACACCACTCAACTTCAGGAACTATCAGCTGTTTACTCGGTTGAGTGCTTCTTGACTTCACCAAGCTTCACTTGCAGCTTAGCAGGTCTCAAAATATTGCTGACGTAAGACTATGCAGCGAGTGCTTACTATCGTTTTTTTGTGCATTTTTTAGTATTTAGATATTTGATATTTTACTATTTTTGTTTAAACCAACGGTCTGGAAATATCGCAAAAGTTATGCAGTGAGTGATAAAAGTAAGATTTTTATATCATAAACGATTTTTACTTGACAGTATGTTGAAATCTAGAAATAAATAAATGGATCTAGACAAAAATAAAACTCATTAAGTTTTCGAAAGCAAGTTGGAAATAAATGAGGTCAAAGCCTTAATTCAAAGACGCAAATAAATGGAAAAGTTACCTAACTAAAACAAACTTGTGGCATGGGATTATCTAAATGGCAGTTGGCAAAGAGTTCGCATGGTGTGCATGAAAACTTTTTGGTAGCACAACTTTTTTTACATGGTACACGTTTTCCTCTTACGGGGTTTGTTGGGTGTTACGTCCAAAATAAGGTTTAACCCGACTATTTAATTTAAAAGTTTTGGAGAAAATTTATAAATAGTTAAAGAAAAGGAATAACAATGTTTTCTTCTGTATTGTCAGAGAAGAAAAACTATGTATTTCTTTTCCAATTGGTCTGTAGAGAATCCAAGGTTTAGATTTAACACAGATAACTTTTTCAAACAATGTTACCTGCCTAATATATAAATTCTAAAATAGACAAATTCACGTGACAAAAAACAGTATGAAAATCCCTTCCAAGAAGAAAAATACATGGATATGAAAAGTCAAGGTCCTCACCAAAAACAGTAAGCGGTTAGGCACACAAAATACTAAGAATAGGCGAAAGCTATACCAAGCAATAAAGAAAGATATATACAGACATTTTGCTCAAACAAAATAAATGCCGCAGTCATTCGAGCGAATTATCAAAACACATTACGGCTATAATACCTATTTTATTCTGAAAATGTCTGCTGAAAATGATGTAGGGTCCCATTTACCGCGGGCGCCGAGTAAATGAGGCTTACGTGTGTAAACTGGGATTATTTTTAATATATTCACGTTCAAAATTGACGGTTCATTACGTTCACTAAAACCTCTTTGTAGAAAACGTTTTCATTTAGGAAGATTTAGTGGGAGGGAATCGAGGTTTAATGGTTCTTGATAATAGCGCCATCTATTGGTGGTGCTTGTAATTAAGTGCTGATTTCTATCAACAGAATAATATCCGTGTAATTTTCCCTAGCCATATCAAAGTTTCCACAATTGGTACATCGATTACGTATGCATTATGCAATAGATAACGTTAAAGAAATGCATTTCGAATAGCGTGTTCCCATAAAAATTCACAAAGCACAGCTGAATTTTAAACATTTTAGCTGCCATTTGTCCGAACCGTTTCAGCCATTAAGGCTTTAGATAAACAACCACATTCCCAAGCGAGGAAAACACGATGCTTTTTTAACTTCAGTGAAACTAGGTAACAGTATTTGACTCGTATTCGGGTTAAGAGTAAAAAACAGTGGCGCGGTGGAAACAAATATATTATATAAACGGACGGGAGTTTAATGCGATATAAACTGACGCGGCAGATTTTTATGTTGGTTAGCACAGAGGATAGCAGAAAATCTGTATTATCAGCACTAACTTGGAAATACTGAGGTTATAACTAATGATGTTTAAAAACTTTAATATCTCTCTTGTAACTTCAGCAGAAAACTGAGTTTTCTAGCTGAATCATAGCAATGGCAGCAGAAACAAGCATTTATGGTCAAAGTAATTTTGCGGTTCTTTTCACGACGCTCTACGAGCTCTTCTTCTAATAAGTTCGTGTACTATAGGCCAGGAGGCTGTACGCCAGTGGTAGTGGTAAATATTTTTGCGAAAAAACTATTCAGCGTGAGTAAATATTCGTTGCACGATTAATTCGCATACTCTTTTTGTCGCTGGTGAAAAATTTCCATTTTTAAGTAATTCTTCCATTACTTGCATGAAAGCCTGATTGAATTCAAATAATAGAGTTATGCAGTGAGTGCCAAAGTAGAATATTGATCGTATTAATATTTGGCGGGTCGCCAGTTCGCGGGTCGTCGGTTCGAATCGCACCTATTTATAAGTAATATTTGACCTCGGCCGATATGAATCAAGTTTAGTGGGTCATAAGTATTTATAGCTCACAGGTGTTGGCAGTAACTTCTGGTTTGGGCAAGTCAGGCGAAAACATTTTTTTCAGGGAGTGTAATTTGTGTTCTTAGGGCTTTTGTAGCAAGTGTAGTTTCTAATAGGGAGAATTTTTGTGGCAAAGGTTTATTCCATGACCACTTCAAGTTTCTGTCACAGGTTTTAAGGGGTGACTGAATAGTATGTTCAAGAGACAAAAGGGCTTGGACAAAGTAAGAATTTATTTCAGCGATATCGTGGAATTCAGATGACGATATTTACTTATTTCCCATAGTTACCGAAAAGCTTATGCCAACCCTCCAGGGCCGTTTTTCTTCGTTGTAGGCTTCTTTTGCGTTAGCTCGTTCCATCGTTTAATATTTAAAAAGAAAGTTGACAGTGTGTTGGAAGGGTTATTTAAATCATCGAAATTACTCTGGATTCGTAAAAAAATATGAACGATTATTAGATTTAGTACATGATTGGTCAATTCAATTCAATTCAAATTATTTATTGCAATCCATAATGTACATATACAGGTGGTAAAATACAATTAAGAAGAAACAATTATGGACCCAGTAGGGCACAGCAAAATTAGATAAAATAGGTAGGAGAGAGGAAGCGCGCTTTTATCAACTTACCATAACACTAAAACATTTATTTTTTATTGTAATTATATCTTTTATTTATTTAGAAATTAATTATTTTATTTGATTATATCATTCGTTTCTTTATTCTATCTATTTATAATTTGTAATATTATGATATTCCAGTTATATTTTATTTAATGGGTGCATTTTTATTATTATTATTTAAACCTAAACGGTTTTTTCCATATTCCGTAAGACTAAAGGAAATTGGAAAATAAGTAGATTATTTTATTATATTTATATCGTTGCTTTTTATTAAAATTAATTATTTATTATTTTTATATTTGATTTTGACATTCATTTATTTATTTTATGTATTTATAATTTGTAATATTATTGTATTTCAGTTTTATTGGGTGCATATTTGTTATTTTAAAATGTCATATATTTATTATATAATTTATTGTTTATTTAATATACAATAATAGTGAAAAGACTAGTAATAGTTTGGTATTCCTACAGTAAAATTAGTCAAATTATTAGTCTAAAAATTGTTAAATTTTATCATTTAAAAATTCGTCTAATGAGTAATAGCTTTTATTAATTAAAAATTGCTTTACTTTGCTTAAAAATATATTTGATTTTTCTATTTGTTTTAAGTTCTCTGGTAATTTATTGTATATTTTAATTGACATAGAATAAGGACTAGAAGAATGCATTTTGAGATGGGACTGAGGTAAATTTAATCTGTTCTTATGACGGAACGAATGGCTTGTTTGTGTATCTCCTCGTGTTTTGTATGTATCAGGATATTTACGCACCAATTTACACAATTCCAAAATATATATACCAGTCAAGGTGAGGATTTTGTGTTCTTTGAAGTATGGTTTGCAACTGTCGGTTTGTTCTATGTTCGTAATTATTCTTATAAGACGCTTTTGTAGGATAAATACGGAAGAAGCGTCCGTGCTATTTCCCCATAGAATGATACCATAAGAGAACCAAGCATGGGCATATGCATAATATGTGACTATTGCGGTTTGTAGGTTGGTAGTCTTTTTAATCTCCCGGAGGGCATATGAAAACTTTGAAATTTTTGAATTTAATTTAAGTACGTGCGATTTCCAATTAATATTTGTGTCTATTGTCAAGCCTAAGAGGGTGAATTCATTAACTGTTTCTAATTTTATTTTATTAATTGTGAAATTTATATTTATCTGTTTTTTTTGGCGTGGATGGAATGTTATTAATTTGGTTTTTGTAAAATTTATTTCGAGTTTATGATCATTCATCCAGTTAATTATATTATTAAAAATGTAAGTTAGTTTTTCTTTTAGATTTGTATCAGTTTGACATGAGGTGAGGATTGAAATGTCGTCCGCAAATAAAACACACGACTCTTCTATGGTTTTGGGAAGGTCGTTTATGTAGATCAGGAATAGAAGACATCCTATAACGCTTCCCTGGGGAATTGAAGCTTGTATTGGTCTGACATCTGATCTTATGAGCTGTGCTTCTTTTGTTTTTTTATTGTAGAATTCTACCTCAACCAATTGCTCTCTACTTTCTAAATATGATGCAAACCAGTCGTGGGCTTTTCCGCGTATTCCTATACCGTATAATTTATTTAACAGGATTTGAAATTGCACTTTGTCATAGGCCTTCGTCATATCAAGTAATATTCCTATTGCATATTGTTTATTATTAATTATGTTTAAAGCTTCTTGGATGTACTTATATACTGCTAACGTTGTGGATCTATTTTTGCGAAACCCGTTTTGGCAGTCATTAAATATCTTAAATTTTTCACAAAAGGTATATACGCGATCGCACATTGCTTTTTCAAAGACTTTGGACGCAGTAGGAAGAAGGGCGATTGGTCTATAATTATTAGGGTCTGTTTTTGCATTCTTTTTGTGAATTGGTTTTATTAAAGCCTTTTTCAATTTATCTGGAAACTTTCCTTCCTCAAATGATTGATTAATTAATTTAAAAAATGGTAAGGTTAGTTCGTCGGCGCACTGTCTAAAAAGGATTGGTGGAAGTTCATCTATTCCGTAGCTATTTTTAACTTTTAGGTTTTTTAAGATCTTATTAACTTCGTATCCATCAACTGGGCTAAGAAACATTGTGTTTTGAGTGGGGTTAATCACCGATGTTTTCGTTCCTTCGATGACAGGTGTTTGGGAGGTGCTTTCCCCAATGGATGCGAAGAAATCATTGAAGATATTAGCCACTTGTTTAGGGTCACTTACCAGGTTTTTTGTTTGTAGTGTTATATTCTGTTTATCTCGTTTTATTGTCTTGTTTGTTCGTTCTTTTACAATATTCCACATAGTTTTGACTTTGTTTGTCGATTTATTCATTTTATTTATATAGTGTAATTTCTTTGCTATTGTTACTGATTTTTTAAGGATTTTTTCATACTTTTTATAGTATTTCGTAAATGTAATATTATTGATTTTTAGGGATAGAATTTTTAATAGCCTTTTATTTTTACAGGATCGTTTTATACCAACGGTTAGCCAATGATTTTGATGTTTCGTTCTTAATTTAATTTTACGTGTAGGGATAAATTCATTTAAGATTTTTGTTAATGTGTCATGAAACGACTGATAGTTTTCGTTCAAATTTTTATTCGGTTGTATGATATTATTCCAGTTTAGTGTATTTAGTTTTGATTTGAATTTTTGCATGTTACTTTTGTTAAATAGTCTCTTCTTGGCAAACCATACGGGATCACTTGTTTTTTGATTAAATGTCATATGCATTATTGTCCCACAGTGGTCGGAAAAACCTAATTCATCTACGGTTGTGTACATTTTGTTGTCATTAAAGTTTGAAAAAATGAGATCAAGACATGTTGACGTGGTCTGTGAGATACGCGTAGGTTCCTTTATATGTTGTTCAAATTTATACCCTAGCATGAGATTTATAAATTGGTCAAGTGAGAAGATAGTTCTAATCCATAAAGTGCTTTTAATCTGCTGTTTTTTGTTCTGGATCATTTGATTAGTAGTGGACGTAATGTTGACTTTAACCTTTTGAAAGCCGAATAACAGTATTTTTCGGCGCAAATTATAAATCTGATAATTTAACGATTACATTAATTTCAAATTCAAATACAGACACTGAAGTTAATTTGTATTTTATCTCGATTCAATTAATTCAAAATCGATATAATATTGTGAATAATAATCAGGCTCGCTTGTTTGATTTGTCTATTACTGATAATATGCAAATCTCTCATAGAATATTGAATTTATTAATTTTGGATGGAATTTATTATTGGGAAGCGTTGTGCCTCGTACAATTTTCCAATATAACTGCCATGGAATTTCTGATATCGAATATTTTTAAACAATAGGGAAACGTACTCTGAATATTATGATATTAATCTATGTGTAGTAGGTACATATATTACGACCTACTAAAAACTTCATGATCCTTAACATTATTTTTATTAACGCTATTTGTTTTAAGATATAACTAACCTAAGAATAACTAATTTTACAGACTACCTAATATTTTTACTGCGAGGTATTCAAATGTAAGAAAATGATTTATTCTGGAAGCGGGATATCTGAATCCCTCTTACACGTCATGTGTTTTTCTAAGAATCAGCCGGCATTTCTACTCCCGAGAAGAAATGGCGAATATCTTTCTTGTCGACACGGTATCGCACATGACAAAGTAAAGTAATATCTAAGGCTGACACGTCTAGCTCCAGAGCCACACGTACGAACTTGATGGCGAACAAACTTGCTAATAGTGTTTTGATTGCTAATCTTGTCACACCGTTGTTCCCTCGCAGCAGACACACACACCTGTATAATCTTTCGAGGTAGAAACACACGCATGCACATATTAAACTTTATTAAATTGTCACATACACACACATACATACACTTGTAAGTAATAAATGATAGGTAAAACAAAGCGTAGCGATCACAGTTTTTCAGTGATACTTACAAATAGCTACTCAGACAATATTTCTTACGGCTAGGTTACGATTTCGTGTATCAAAGTTGTCTGATTGAAATCGCTATGAGCAATTTAACCACCATCATCATCATCCATTTGTTATACAATACAGCAGCTATTCTACCTGTATATCAATGTGCGATACTACGGTCGAAATATGTATTTTGTTTTTGTTTGTTTCAGCAAAGCTGCGTGTAACTTGTAACCGCAACCACAGAGTGTCAAAAAAAATTATATACCAACATGCCAAATCTGACACACACACACACAACCAAACCACAAACTTACATCCCCCACACATAAATACCTTACAACCTAGCCGATGTGGAGGGGGAGTATAGCTGAAAGCCCCCCCTCTTCCACCGAAGATTAATTGCCTCCCCCCCTCCCGGACCGGTCACCAGCTAATAGCCGTCGGATATCACTGATTGTTTCGCCGATTGCCGATTTCGTTTATAGCCTAATACTGATGTTTAAAGCGATTTCTTTTTGTTGAAATTTTTAGTGTAAAAGAGGAGGAGTGTGTTGTTACTTCATAGTTTCTTTTGGAAGAGAAATTGGGTATTATTTATGTAATATTAGACCGTGGTATCCTAAAGAGCTGCTTTGAAAATAATAAATCGTAGACATTTATTCGCACTGGGCTCACGTGGTGGAACTCGTGGCTAAATAATAACAGCCGCACGAGTCGATCTTCAGATTAAGCCTAGCTTGCCTGGCTCGATCCGTGGACGGGTGACCACCTATTACATACCGAGTTTTCTCCATGCCTCAAAAAGCATATTAAGTCGGCGGTCCGAGCTGTCACTTGTAGATCTTTGACGTTCGTTACAGGTAATCGTAAAAGTGGCCCGAAAGCCTGACCACCAGTCTTACCGAAGGGGATCGTACTAGTACTAACTTAGTTGTGGCAAATAGGCAGTCGTTCCATATAAAATACTGGTAAAACTGGAAGCCGACCCCAACATAGTTGGTAAAAGACTCGACAGATGATGATGAGTGGGCTCACGTGGTGGAATGTGTGTTGTATGGTAGGTAGCCACCGGCCAGTTCTATTTATTATATTTATTTAGGCAGTTTCTATTGCTAAATTGGCAAATCACCGCCTATACACAGTATCAGAGGCATCACAGGTGCATTGCCATCACAGTAGTAAATTCTTGCTATTTTTCTGTAAATAGGACACTTTGTAACACAACACTCAAATAAAAACTAAACTCTCCGTGCTAAACATCACGTATCAAGTCTATCAATAACGTCCCCCACTTAAGCGTAATCCTCACTAATATAAATGAGCAATAGAACGAAGGCAATAGGAGCGCCTGGCGTCTGTCGTCTGGCGCGAATTGAATCACTCGCCTCATTAATCACTGAGGAACGCCCGTGTACTGGACGGGACCTTGAGGTAGCTTTGTTTTTGTCGTGAATAGAGATTAAGGTCTAAATTAATAGTGTCAGGATATTAATAGAGACCCGGGTATGAAAGCTCTGTACAAGGTTTCTTGTAGAAATAAGACACATAACGCCGAATTTAAAAAAAGTAAGAATATCGTCTCTGAAACTCTTACTTGTCTTTTGTAAGTTCTTTATGACAATTATTCCTAGGTACTGGTACCATTTTTAATCACTAACATTCAATGCTCCGATTTGATTGATTTGATGCTGGCGAATTGGCTTGATATTGTAGGTGTTTTATACTGTTGTCTATAAACACTAAAAATATTGCCATTAGGTGTGATATTGGTCTAACACAAATCTATCAAACACAAGCAGGGTTAGAATAAAAGCCCTTTTTGCTCACCTATTAGAAAAATAGGATAACTGTTGTTGATAAAATAAGCAATGACGTTTCAAGTTAAAACATGCGACGTCAATTCTTACGGTCAGACCAGACATATTTAAGATTTTGTGTTTGCAACGCACCTGTGATGCCTCTGAGACTTGTCAATTTAGCAATAGAAACTGATGAGCATCATCATCTGCTTAGCCTTTTGCCAACTATGTTAGGGTCGGCTTTCAGTCTAGCCGGATGCCGTTGAATATCAGTAAATAACATGGATAGTCTGCCTATCCAGGATCTGGGTAATTCGGTACCCCTTGGTAGATACGCATACCAGCGAATAACTGCCCGTTGTCGTCGCGCACTCGCTGCTCATTGCTCACCAACCGTTTCAGTAGCTACCTCTACTCGCTGCTCGCTACTCGCCAGCAGCGGGACAGGTGTTTAAAGCTCGAAGGCCTAAAGTATTCAAACTCGCGAGCCGTGTTTCCGCGTCAGGATGTCACGTGTACGGTGTTCCGGTTCTCGGTGAGGGTAACATTATCGAGAACACGTCAGAAGTGTCGGTGTGTCGGTTGTGTTGCCCGGTTTCCGCGGCACGTGTAGAATACGATTGTTGCAAAACAGACGAGCGATGGTTTGTGGCTGTCTGCCTAAGGTTTTGGTTAGATTGTAAATAAAATAATGGCTAAACAAAAGGGGTAAACTACTCTTGGTGAGGTCGATTCGCGGATGAGTGATCGTCCATTATAAATAATTACATCAAAAGCACGCTACCATTGTATAAGTAAGTCTTTAAACCAGTTTTTCAAAGGGGTGTCGTATGTACTGGGTTGTGGATGTCAGCTAGGCACTCGATCTACATAAAATACAATTAGACTAGAAGCCAACCCCGCCATACCTGATGATCGAGAAGAAGCAGAAATTCATAAATGTAAAGCAAGGTACTTTCAACAAAGAGTGGATTCATTTAATGTACCAAATGTTCTTATTTCCATTAGTGTTTCTGACAGCTCCACCACTCTCACAAAGACACATTTTAAAAGCTATCGATTGTAAAACATAAAATGCAATACCTTTCAACTGTCACGACTCACGGCTTTACGTGGAAACTCGCAGCTTTTAAGTGAGAGCAGTACATTCACTTTGCGAAGTGAACTCAAATGCTCTGACGTATATCTGTAGTTTTTGTACTTTTGTACTGCGGCGAAAGTGGTAGCTTAAATGTAAGAGTTGTGAGTATATTGGAATCATCGATATTATTACTATTTAGTTTTAGTTATAGAGTCAAGCTGGAATACTGGATTAGCGATCCACTTTAGCATAATGCCGCCTTTGTGAATGATGTGGTCACATTTATTATGATGTCTTTTGTTTACTGTAAATTAAGTTATCCTTAGATACCCAGGTACGGATGGAGATGTGTAATTTATCTGCTAGGAACTTAACCACAATAAGGCTGGCACCATGAATTAATTTTTAGGGTCCCGTAGACAAATGGCAAAAGACGGAACCCTTATAGATTCGTCCTGTCCGACTGTCTGTCTCTCTGTCCGTCCATAAGTCACAGCTATTTTACGCCGAGACCGTTGGCACCACAAGTTGAAACCACCGATTTGGAGAATAGGTGTCTTCTATAAACCGCTACACAAAAGTGACGACGGGTTAGCACTTCATACATGTAAGTGAGGATTAATTTTCTGCTTGTATAGCTGCGTGCGGTGTCTGTCGACAGATCTTGGAAAATGATATTGAGGTTGCTAAAATATTTGTTTCTTAAGTCAATGGATGATGAAATATTCACTTCTAAAGCCGTCAAAACTGTGCGGACACAGTTTTTACTCTAATTTGAAAAAGGAGGAATATTTAATAAAAAGAATGTTTGTAGAATGTAAAAATAACTTTCAACGAAAATTGGTTTGAATAAGATTTGAATCAAGATATAGTTTTTGATATTTCATTAACAAACTATGAAAAAGGATGAGTGTAAGTTCACATATAAATGAGCGTTACAACATTGTTATTGTAATTAGTGTTTGGTGCTACTAAACCCTTTGTGTGCGAGGCCGGCTTCTACTTGACCGGCTTTTTTAGAGAGCACGGAGAACACTAAATTAATTTGCTTACCCAGGCAACTTTCAACTAGCTATCGTAAAATTACAATATTATTGCTCTCTCACAAGCAGGTAGAGTCTACGAAAACTTACTGAAAAATATTTCCTCGCATCGAAATAAAAAACTTGCGAGCTCCGCCCCGAAGCAGGAAAACACAAACTTTTAAAACAACTGAACGTTATTTTATAAAACTCGCTTTTTTCTCCTACAAGCAATATTTTACGGCAAGACATAAACACATTTCATCGCCTATCTCGCTCTCTCTCGCGGCTTCTCGTGGTTGTTAGAGAGGGCCAACGAATAAGTTGGGTGGTGAGATTTACGCTTAACCGCTGATAGTCCGTGTTTATTGCGGGGTGGGCAGAGTTCTGGGGTGCAGGTGCATTTGTAGGAGCAGTGAAACGTATCGCTTGTAGGAGTAATAGGAACAAATTGTTATTTTGGAATGTAGTATGAACCATTCTTAAGTTTGCTGTAGATTGGGTAATGAAGAGATTTTGCCAATGTTGACAGCATTCTCGTACTGGTCCTCATTGTAACTGGCAGCTTAGTATCACTAAACCATTGGCCATATGTGGTGATATTGTTAGTCAGCATTTGTAGTGCATGTTTACATGTGGTCCTAATATCTTACTAATATTATAAAGAGGAAAGATTTGTATTTTTGTGTGTGTATGTTTGTAATGAATAAACTCAAAAAGTAGAGCCGATTTCAAAAAAAATTCACCATTAGAAAGCTACATTATCCTTGAGTAACATAGGCTATATTTGATCCCAAAATGTTTAAAATATAAATGTCCAGCCGTGGAAAGCCGGGACGGGCCGCTAGTTATTAATATAAGACGAAGGTCAAAACCTTCAGATGGTGTAGCGAACATCATCATCATTTCAGCCGGAAGACGTCCACTGCTGGACATAGGCCTCCCCCAAGTGTCACCACATTGACCGGTCTCGTGCCTCTCGCATCCAGCGGAACCCCGCAACCTTCACTAGGTCATCGGTTCACCTAGTGGGAGGCCCTTCCAACGCAACGTCTTCCGGTTCGCGGTCGCCACTCCAGAACTTTTCGGCCCCATTGGCCATACATTCTGCGAGCAATGTGCCCTGCCCACTGCCACTTAAGTTTGGTAATTGTTCGGGCTCCGTCGGTAACCTTGGAACCTTGTAGCGAACATAGTACAGAGTTTCTTTAGAATAAAGGTCAGTTATATATTTTAAGATTTGTGATGTTGTTACCTCTGACCGCTTGTTACACTACACTTGAACGGTTATCATGTTAGTTAACAGAATTTGTAGGCACATGATTTTTTTAAATTTATTTGCTTTGCCGTTGAAGATGAAAGAAGGATTCCAGTAATTAAAATAAATGTATTTCCAGCCAGACATAGTCAAATAAATGTACTCTACAACCGTTCCAACAAAGTCAGGATAAAAATAGATATGAAACGAAACTGTTAAGTAAGTAATTACAAATATTAACTCGCTACAAAATTAGACCAACAATTTCCCTAAAAAGGTTCAGACGGAAAAGCAATATTAACCTTTTTAATACAACTTTTAAAACTAGGAACATCAAAGAGGGTTGTTCCTTGAGGAAAAAATACTGTTTCATTGTGAAGAGCTTGTTAATTAAATAACTTGATAATGACTCCTTTCATCACTTAGAGAGTACTTAACCTTTTGAGTGTAATATTCAGTTGATGGTAATAATATTAATTACACACAAGTTCATTTTATCAATGCGACAGTTACTCTGTCTGTCTGTTGTCTGTCTTTTCATGTCTTCACAGGATTTTTTGCATTTGGTATACCAGTAGACGATGGCCTAGGTTAGGATACTTTTTATCCCGGTAGTATGTTTCCGTGGGATAATTTTGGACAACCATACGGGCGAAACCAAATGCTAGCTAAATATAAAGGGTAATGAAGTATACATTATGCATAACTTAATGGTTGTATTTAAGTCGAGATCTATGATTTTTATCCGTGCTTTGGCCATTTTCCAAGAACACAACCTACCAATTTATTTTCTTAAAGTTTAAAATGATAAAATACTGCATCGTTTCTCAGTGTAAATGGAGTGTATTAATAGAACCTCGTCCAGTAACGATAATTTAAGTACACCCAGCGCCCCCTGGGCATTAATCCATGAAAGCAATCTAACCACCTTAGTAGCTAAGCTTTAAAACACGGCATTGACTTAATTGTTTACTAGCTTTTTCCCGCGGCTTCACTCGCGTTAGGGTCGAAGATAGACCCCTTGTGAAATATAGCCTATGGTACTCAAGGATAATCTAGATTCCCAATCGTTAGAAAGTGATTAACAGGAATAATTTTATTTACAAAAGATTACTAATTCAAAGCACACTCTCACAGTCTTATGTTCCTAAAAAACCCTTCTAACTGAGCTATTTAATTCTTTTTCTAATGAGTCTTTGTGAATAGTGTAATTATTGGAGTTCTTGTACCCTACCTACAGAATTTCTAGTTTCATTGATATTTCCATCTCCACTTAAACACATACTATTTTTAACCCAACCACTTATCACCCACTAACGATGCTTACGCCGAGGTCTCGGTTACGTAGGTCCCCATCCGAGCCCCCAATCCGAGCCCCCCATGGGTGTCGTAACAGACGAATAGAGCTGTAAATCACGGGAATGAGTGGCTGTATCTACCCTTATTTGTGTGCGGGGTAATTGTGGTGTAAGCTTTTGGGTAAGTGTGGTGATTATCTCTTTATTCGCCACATAACCCATCATCATTTGTCAAGATTTTCCCAAGTATGTTGGAGTCGGCTTCCAGTCCAACTGGATCCAGCTGAATACCAGTATGTTGCGTGAAGCGACTGCGATCTGACTTCCAAAACAGAGTTACTAGGTCACAAGATACTCCTTGGTTTTCTTCTCCACATGACGAAGAATTTCATGGTCTAGTGGTAGGATTATTTACTTTATGATTACGTACTTACAAAAAGTATTTTAACGTAAACTGGGTCTCCACGTACCTGTAACAAAAGAGTAGTTTATTAATATAATGTAAACATAAAGTTGACTGCCATTGTTTACAATAAAAGTTATTAGTAAACGAACATGCCTTTTAAACGACATTCTTCTTACAATACAACAGTACACAATACATTAATGACCATAGGTCATGGTTGCGGATACACTCACACACACTCACTCACACTAAGGGCGCCTTACCAACATCAAGCTATACTGCGTTGTGCGATGCTATGTCTATGTACCTCGTAGATTATTAAGAGGAAATGAAAAAAACGTTGCACAATTATTGTTTAAAACAAAGTAATGATCACGCGATACGAAAACCGACAGGCGAGAAGTGCAATGTAGCAATTTTGAAAGACGTTCTCATAGTATTATGAGATTAATAAACAGCATTCAACGTGAAAATTCATCAATCGTATGCCGTCGTACAGTCAGTTATATTAATTAGGCCCCAGTACTGCACACCAGCCTTTTCGCTCGTTCTTTCGTCTATGTAGCTCATCATGTCATGCATCTTGTAGGGTTAGACACAGTAGACACATGCTGACTCGCTCAACAAACCTCACGCAGCTCAAAATGGATTATTCAAAAATCAACACAGAGACAGCTAAGCTACAGTATCTGTTTCAAGGCCAGCGTGCACCACCCTAGGCCGCACAAATACTTCACATCAGGCGAGTTGCGGATAAACACAAGAGTACTAAGGGTAAAAAACATGTATCGCGCAGCATAGCTTGACGTTGACAACTTACCCTTACTTAGGTCAAGCTCAATACCACACGCCGTGCTTTCTACTCATGTGTGTGAGTGTGTGTGTGTAATAAATCCACGGAGCTCATTAGGGCTACCCCTATTGTGCGGAGACTTATTGCCGGTCACTTTGTATCCTGCGGTGTGCGAGTGGAGTCTTCTTTGCAAATGTTCTGCAGACCGTATAGGTTTTATTTAAAAGAAATAGAAAACTTATTGTTAGAGTTTAAAAAGGTATTTTAAATATTTAGGTTTTGTTTTAGAATCTCAATACCTATGAGTAGTTCTTAGTTTGCAATTGAATCTATTCAAAAGTGATAAATAAAGCAAAGCAAAAATTCACTATTTTTTAAAATATGCCCCATTAGGGAGGTCTATGTCCAGCCATGAATTTCTTTTAGTTGTAATGATGATGATGATGATTTTGAAATGGTGTAACCCCGAACTTGTGTTTATCTTATATTGAGAGCATTATTAAACACGCTGCTATCTTATGTCGCAAACCCAACCACCACTGGTCTAAGGTTCCTCTTTTATAGTATGATTGTAATTTAAATTATTATTTACCTTTCATAGATATACTGTATTCCATTTTCGTACTAAGACAGAAGTGCAACAAAATGAAATTAAAATAACTGTCATTCCATTCCCTCCAGGCTCCCAAGCAAGTAAATGCATTTAATTCGTTTAACAAAGCAACTGATACAGACAGGCCTCGACTCTCTCAGACAATCTCCACAAACAATTGCATGCAATTTTAATTACTGCACAGAAACAAAGGCTACGAAAATATAAGCCAAACATAACCTGACGCCTGTAATCCCAGCGGGTGAAGTTGAGGTCTACCGCATAGTACATTTCGGCAGATATGTTTAAGTTTCATGGGGCGAGCCTATTGCCATCAACGGGGTACAATCACAGACTAGGACTGACTTTCTGTTGGGTAAGCCTGATAACACGGCCTAGAGGACGTCATACTCTGCAGAACTGCTCAATGCAAAGAGTTTTGACATAATCATCATTCCTAATCGGCAGGAGAATGATGATGCTAATTTATTCGAGGACGGTGCAGCATGACGTGTCTTCTTCTTCCGTGCTTCTCTATTAGTCGTCATCTCATGAGTCACCCCCTTCCTAGCCAGATATTCTTTTGTATTCTCTAAACTTCGTTACGATGTTGATCGTTGAGCTGAGCTCAAAGGGTCAGAGCTCAAAGGCTGTTGAGCTGTTGAGTCATGTTCGACGTGTATTGTGATGTGATGTGATGCTTGCGATACAAAACCTCCACTGGCATGTGTGTGACGGTTTTTGTTTGAGAGTCAAAGGAACGGCGATTAGGTTAGAATTGGATGGATTGACATGAGGGCGGAGCTTTTTTTCATCGATTAGCTTTTGCTTTTTGTTTTTTAATTCATTGAATGAGATAAGGTATTATTTTTGTACTCATTCTTTTACATATTCGTGTCAAAACAAATCACTTGCGATTTGATGCGTAAAGAGCTCGTTTCAAAACATTATTATTTTAAAATCACAGGATAATAAAGCTTTACAAAATACGTTTGGACAGAAATGTTAAGTAAATAACTCTGTATGTCGTCTCATTAGTCAACAGAATTTTCTGCAGCCTGTTCTGTCAACACTTATATGAACTACAACCATAACAGATTAAACCAAGTCTCGTAGCACTAGCTACGACGTCCGTAACAGATTCAATACTAAATTCAATTTACAACATAATCCTAACCATCAATTCAATACACAGCTATTATAATAAAGCCAGTAGCAAAAGAGCTTACAAAGCCGCTTGCAAGCTCACAGCCAATACCTAACCGCCTTGAGAGCTGCCATTCAAACCGAACTGTTTGCTTTGAGAACTATCTGCAATGTAATACGAACAAAAACTGTCTATACTGTTATTATGTAAGGATAGTAATGCAAGTAAAGCAGCTTATGAATAGGACGTCATGTCAGATTTAGATTTTTTGTGAGACGCAGCGTAGTAGTGCTACGAGATTTCGTAGCAGCGTAGCAAGTGCTACGAGATTCGTAGCAGCGCAATATGTGTGCCAGCATTGCAAAGAATTTACTGGCATTTTTTATCTTCTATATCCGTGCTTTTTTATTAGTATCGTTGAAGCATTTAATGTGCTATTTCTTTCACTTAAGTCATAAAGTTAAAAGAATCAAATTTTGAAACACTTTAAAGTGTTTGATATTAACAACCGTAAGATGATTATTTACATCAACATGTTCAGATGTAAGCTTTTAATAGAATAAAGGGTGCTATACACTTCGGATCGGCTCCAAACACAAATTATGCATAGTCATCTTATGCCGACCGGTAAACTTCGTTTGGCATCAACCATTGTTGAATCATGTTCAGGTCGGCGCGGCACAATTCGAAGTAAGCACTATAAATATGCTATTTTCCAGTCCGACCGTGCCGAATCACGCCGACCCAATATAATGTAAGTTAAGTGCAGCAGTATAAGCGTAATAATTTTTATAAGCTTCTAAAAATAATTTTGCTTTACTGTTGGTGTTTTTTCATGACTTGCGACTGCACGTTTTATTTTCCCGGAACGACATAAAAATATTTTTAATTTACTCACCACGGTTGTTTGTAGAACATGTTTTTCCTTAATGATGTTTGTTGGGGTTTTTTTGCACAATATTTGGCAAATGTTGACGAAATTATGGGAAAGACTACAATTCTCCTGAATCATGAAGCAAGCAAAGAATAAAACGCTGGGTTCACGTTTTTGCTTCACTTTTATTATTCTTAAAAATCTTAATTCTGCAGTTTAATTTGGGGATATGAGGATCTTTTCCTCACTTCAAGGTAACGTCTTTATTACAACAAATAAAGAATTATACATAGTTTTCAAAACCGTTACAGGTCTTTCTTTGCGAAAATTATGTAATAAAAAAATAAAGCTCAAATGCCATCTTAAAACCAAGAAATATATATATATACTACAAGCAAGAAAACCAAAATTGGGTTCAAACAATATTAAATAGTCTAATCAAAGTACCGTCAATACGAAAGAAAGAAGAGATACAAAAAAAAAATCAGTTCATCAAACCAAAAGACAATGGCAGTTAATTAACAAGAGGTGTTACATAAAATATTGTCCCTCTACGACAAAACGCCACATGTGGATAATTTTACACGGATTGTTTAGTAGAAATACTCACAAAAGAAAAGGCCTTTTCTCCCTTTATGCCCTTTTTTAATTTGGCCCATTTGTAAGGATCTTGCGTACGTTTTGAAGGCACCGCAATTATGTGGGGGCTGGAGGTAATTAAAAAATGTCTGCTTTGTTACAGTCATTATGTATGCATTAGCGGTGGTCTGTTGTCTCATTTTGAGGTTAGGATGAGATGGAGCGTCAAAATCTGATAATGAGTATGAGTGAAGTTTGAGATGATCGTCATTTATAAAACACTTATTTTTGCCCGTAGTTTTGCCCGCGTGGATGTCGGAAATTACCACCGGGATAAAAAATCTTCATTACGGTCGGTTCAGCGGTATCATCGTAAAAGGCAACAGACAAATAATCAGTTTCGTATTTACACTATTAGTATGGCTCCATAGTTGTAGTGCTACATCTACCTACTACATCACCAACTCGGGTCCAGTTGAAAACCAGCGTCGGGCACTAGCTGCTCGGCAGTTTGCTGAACTCGGCCTATTTGGCGCAGCCGTGAGGCACACAATATTGTCTCTTTTTTTCTGTTAAATTTACGTTTTATATTGTGTAGATTTAAATTTTTATTCTATTTTTTATTTGTTTGTTGTGTGCACTTGTGGCATGTGCCAAATAAATATGTTTTCTTTCTTCTTCTTTCTTTTACTAACATTCTTTGAGCTGCTTGTGGCTAAATAGTAACAGCCGCTCGGGTAAGTCTTCAAGGTTAAGCCGCGCTTGACAAGGCCGGCCCGTGAATGTGTGACCATTTATTATATACCTAGTTTACTTTGTGCCTCGCAAAGCATGCTAAGCCATTAGTCCCGTCTGTCATTTGTAGGTCTTTGAAAGTCGTTAGAGGATAATCAGTGGCCCGAAAGTCTGACAACCACTCTCTCACCAAAGGGTATCGTATCACCTAGTACTAACTGGTCGCTCCATATAAAATACTAGTAATCAGCTGCATCCGGCTAGCCGATCCCAATATAGTTGGGGAAAGATTAGGCAGATGATCTACTAACCTTCTTTGCATAACTGCTGTCGTTACTCTTAATTAACGAACGAACGGACAGACAGACGTAGTAATGACGGTGCCCCGTTTGCATCTTAATGCCTCATTTATGGCCATGGACGATGCGGCTGGCGTCAAGCAACACGACTGCGCATAATTTTTTAACGCGCTTATATGAGCTCCACTTGCAAGCAATCAATGCAATAAAATGCTGGAAGTCAATCTTCGTCAATTGTCGTATCGGAATGGATCTTTGTATGCATATGCAGGTCGGATGACAATACTATACAATGTCGCCCATGCGCATGTGACCGCCCGTAATTTTCTGAATATTCATGAAGAATTGTCGAAAATAAACTTCAAAAGGGGGGGTCTATCTATAACATTTTTCATGTTATTCAGTTTTGAATTTTTTAAGTAGAGTTTGTAGATTTGCTTTTTATTTTTTGACACATCTCCGAAGTTTATGGGTCGATTTGAATTCTGTTTATTATTTCTAAAAGCTTATGAGTTATTTTAACAGGTTAATTAACATTTTCACTAAAAATTATCGACTACGAAAAAAAAAACGGAATCGATGTCATTTTTTTAGTAATTTTTTTAATATTTATTTTAAAAAAACTTGTGTAAGTCCATAAATTATCCCGATAGGACGACTTTTTTAATCATTAGTTGTAAGCTACTACATAACAGCTACAAATTCATAGAACATTGTTGATACCTAACTGTAACTAAATCCAAGGTAAAACTCTAAAACTCTGATGAGTCAAATTTAGGAAAAGAAAGAATTTAGGAAAATGTGAAAGTCAATTGAATGTTGCTCTTAGCAGTGAGTACTAAAAGGTTAAATTAATAATGAGGATGATAATGGAATTAAAAACAAACAAGCAATAGCTAGATTTTTCCTAAAAAAATAAAAAATACAAGAATTTTAATTAATTAGATTTTCGAAATGGCCCCACCCTCCTGTAAACAAACCAAAGCTCTCATGGCAACACTTTTGATTGTACGACGTAATTCTTCACGGTTTTCTTTTATTTCCACAGCAGCAGCAAAAATCCTAGCCGTTAATTGCTCGCGGCTTTCGATGGGCACGACATACACTTTTTGTTTCACGTAGCCCCAAAGATAAAAATCTAAGGGTGTAAGGTCAGGAGATCGCGGCGGTCAAGCAATAGCACCTCTTCTGCCAATCCACCACGGATAATTTTGATTTAAATAATCACGAACTAGTCGTGATTATTTAAATGCAGATACATCCGCCTTCTTGTTTCCAGCGGTACTTCCTCCAAAAGCAACGGCAACGTATTGACTATAAAATCTAAAAACGCGTGTTGATCTAGTCTGTTTGGTAACACAAAAGGGGCAATAAGTTCATCGTCAATCATTCCAGCCAATTTTATTTTCAATTTTATTTTTCCGCCATTCATTAATGACATGTGGATTTTCAGTGGCCCACACATGGAGATTGCGATGATTTGTTATACCCGCCCTTGTTTTTTCTTTAGAGATAGGTATCAACAATGTTCTGAGAATTTGTAGCTGTTATGTAGTAGATTTCAAATAATGATTAAAAAAGTCGTCCTATCGGGATAATTTATGGACTTACACAAGTTTTTTAAAAATAAATATAAAAAAAATTACTAAAAAAATGACTTCGATTCCGTTTTTTTTTTCGTAGTCGATAATTTTTAGTAAAAATGTTAATTAGCCTGTTAAAATAACTCATAAGCTTTTAGAAATAATAAACAGAATTCAAATCGACCCATAAACTTCGGAGATGTGTCAAAAAATAGAAAGCAAATCTACAAACTCTACTTAAAAAATTCAAAATTGAATAACATGAAAAATGTTATAGATAGACCCCCCCTTTTGAAGTTTATTTTCGACAATTCTTCATGAATATTCAGAAAATTACGGGCGGTCACATGCGCATGGGCGACATTGTATATTGGTGTCTTAGAGCTGATCTGATGAGCTGAGCCAGGAGGTGGTAGTGGAACTCTTCAGTGGCTACTAGCAAACCACTCAAGTTTAGGTGTGTCTGTCTTGTTTTAGTCCTGGCGAGCTTGAAATATCCCATCCAAGCCAAGGTGAGAAACCTGCGCCGTTTGAGACTAAGAAAAGTGCAAGTGTTTTGGAGTTTTCTTTAAACTATACATATATCATTATTATTTCCTTTGCTCCGCTCGTCTCGTCGCGGTGATTTGTGGCATGCTCATGGGCCAGAGAGAAATAAAATAAAATCAATAATATCTTTATTTTCAGACGAGAGATTTATAACAAATAACTTGGGACTTACTAACTAAAACACGTTGAACAAAGTAACTATAGCACATATCTGAATGACGGTCTGTGTGCCGCCATCCAGTGACACATTATTTGGCCATCCACCCTGCCGGCTACAGTAGCCACGAGGCTGTTGGGGCTTGTCGCAACCCCGTGCAGGGTACGACACAATAGTGGCGATAAGTCCCCTCTTTGAGGAGTGGCTAGAGAGGCGCCACGGCGCCCTCACCTTCCGCCTGACGCAGGTCCTCACCGGACACGGTTATTTCGGGAGGTTGCACTGAATCGGGTGGGAAGAAACGGTGTTACCACTTCGAGGATCGTCCGGAGGACACGGTGGAGCACACCGAGGAGGTCTGCCCCGCTTGGGCGGAGCTCCGCCATGTCCTCGTAGCCGCGATTGGCGGCGGCGACCTCTCGCGTCTTGCCCTGGTTTCAAGCCATGGTCCGGAGCGAGAGAGAATGGGAAGCCGTCACTTCCTTCTGCGAAGCAGTCATGCTAGCGAAGGAGGTAGCGGGACGTGAGAGGGAAAGGATCTCACGTCACAGCCACCGCGGGAGACGCCCCGGGCGTCGGGGGCCTATACTGTATAGATTAACATTTTACGGTTTCTCAAACATAGTTATTTGGAAGCTACACTATTACGAAATAGGTCTTATTTATCATTTATATTTCAACGTAGAAACCGTAATTTTACGAGTAAATCGCTTCTGAATTTTACTTAGTGTGTCCATTTTGTGCTCGTGACTGTATATCGAAAATGTAATATTATCAACGACACACTTAATAAATGTAACGTATAAAATTAAATTTAACTTCAATAACGAATTTTCTAAATTGGCTTCTTCAACATTAATAACACATGAAAGTACAACTTTATTAAATACATTCTCTACTACTATATTAAAACTTGTCTTTTCTCCGACGTAAACCATATTATTATTATTACATTAATATATAAGCTCACGTCTTTTACCCATGGGAGTAAGCAGAAAATACTGAACCCTACTGAAATCTCAAAGACGAAAAAAAATGTGGGTTAAAATCGTACCAGGTGGTGGTACGATTTTAACCCACATTTTTTTTCGTCCATGCTCAATATCTGGTCATACACACACTCCGATTGCGAGTACTGCTCACCTAACCTTCTTGAAGAACCCTGTATGGCCCTGGACTGCCAGTGTGTGGCGGATAGGGTCTCCCGGCGTTTCTCCGCCTTGTGTTATACATTTTGTTAGTCGCCTTTTATTGATCCTCTCAACGTAACCAAACCATCACAGCATTATTGTTATTACTAACATCAAAATAATATCGCAACAGACATCATACTCAATTTAGAACCCATTATTTTCGAATTAAATTCCTTTTCCCGCACCAAAATACGAAAAACATCAATGTAAAATTGCAGTACTAAGTATACATTGCTGGCTGTCTACAGTATATCAGTCGAATGAATCAAGCAAACAAGGCAATGTAACGTGAAACGATCGGAACAAACGGCGCGGGGCTGTAATGAGATCGGAAGGGATTTATTGGGCGCTACGGAGGTAATGTATGACTTTGATAAGGTTAAATGTCTATTAAATAAAGGTCGGGCTATATTTTTGTTTGGTTGCTCAAAATTGTGCGATCGTTTTTGAGAGGGTAACAAATATATCTTTTGTAGTCTTTGAGCGATGGTTATGTAATGTTGTTGTAAGGGTCTCCCCTTTTGATAAGTTTATGGGTATTGAATTGATGGTTTGAAGACGATTATTTAGTGTGGGTGCATTACGAAGATGGCAGAGACAAGCAAGTAGTGAAGTGGGGCAATAATTTATATGATTTCTATCTAGTAAAAGCAAATACAACTTTTGGCTGATTTCTAAAAATAAAAGCTTTTGATTCTCATTAGTACCTTAGTGTCCGTGAAATCCGTCAAAGACTAGACTCGATTTAAATCTCTTAATTATTTTTAATGACTCCTATAGAAATCCTGAAGTTATTATATTCAACAGAGAGTTCACACAAAATGCTGAATAAACACAAACCACCAGCAATACCGTCGAATGAATTTTAATGACGCAAGCAATGTCAAAGAAATAAAAAGCTGTCTTCATAAAAGCAGCGCTGGAAGCGTATACATTAGAATTAGTCCCAAGACACTTGTAAAAAGACAAGATGTCAGGCTTTGCACAGCAAATATCCTCATTTCTGAACAGAACGTTAAAAGCGGAGGCGAGCCAGGGAAAGCCTCGCGACACACAATTCAATCCGTCTGTGTCTGACCTTACCTCTCAGCCTTATTGAATCAAGAACGCCGACCGCGCTCGAATCTACACCCAAACACTATTACAATAAGATCTGATTTCCTCCGACGTCTTCCCGAGATGATACTTTATGCAATTTTGAATCGTAATACCACTTCACAAGATTTCCTATCGTATTTCCGTCATGAGCGATATTTTTTCCATTTTTTTTGCTGTATGCTTATTTGATCTTTCACTGATATCGAGTATTGGAAGCGCTTCGCAATTTTGCATGTTTTCGATTTTAAGAGAAAACAATTTCAATTGTGTATTTTTAGATTGTGAGTTGTTGAGAGAAAAGAAACAGAAAAGGCTACTGGTGCTTAAAGTATTGCGAATTTAAAACGAACTGGCGAAGTTTATATTTATCTTGCTTTATTGGAATCACTTGAACATCTGGATGTAGACTAGGGATACCATCAAGCAAAAATACTCAGTGTATACTTATAGACGTTGTTATGATTGTTAATGGTTTGCAGGTTTTATTTGGAGTAACCGTAATAAGATCTTTGCGATTCTTAATGAAACGAACTCGCTGCCAAAACCTTTTATTAATGGGCGCCCCTTTTCAAAATAACTCCAGATATAAATATTTCAGTCTTTACTTTTACCGTTCATTACAAGCACTTGGAAATAAGTTTTGTCGGAGAAACAAATTCACTGTCAACCTACATGTTTCGTATTTTCAAATTCAATGAATATCGTTCCTTATTAGTTGCATGAAATCAATAACGTTGGGTATCAATCTGCTAAACAATTAATTTCCCTGACTGTACAATAAAGTAAACTTCCAATCACCGGAATCCTGTTATACTTGTACACTTGTTAACTCCATTACGTATACAGTTTGCTAAGATTACTCCGGAACTGTCCAACTCCATATATCCAATTAAACAGAACTAACGGTTTGAGCTATCATAATAAGTCGTTTCAAGTTCTAAGGTACCTCTCCCACTGCTAGCGAGGAAGCTACTAGCTATCGACTATTTCTCGCTCAAGAATCGTACAAAACATTGGAAGTCACATAGTTGATCACTGACTGTTCACACCGCGTTGTCGTAGCGATAAGAGTTGTCAAAAAGAGTACTCGCTCAGCGACACCCGCTTTGCGGTTAGAACACTAGCTGAGAGACTCGCTTGATAGTTACACATACCAGCGAGTTATCGCTTGTCACCGTCGCGCACTCGCTAATGGCTTAACGACAATTCCATCCGAACTACAGTCAAATCGTTTTAAGCTGGCAAAACACACAAGTGAATGACACCTTGTACCAAAAACTCGCAAATGTAAACGATCATAATTATCCCACACTATCATAATACAGGACCTGTGTATTATGATAGTGTGGGATATGATATTTAGCGACAGTTAGTATGGTATGACGATAGCTATCGTTTACAAATGCTAAGCACAGCTCGTTAACTCGTTTCTAGATACTAGCTCAACTCGCTTATCGCTTATCGTCTGCGGTGGGACAGGTGACCAGGTGACTGAACGCTTGAGCTAACATTGTCATACGTCGTATAACCCTCTAAGTCCCAGCGCTGTAATTAATCCTACGAACTGACTTCAAATCCTACCTTTAAGTTTCAACTAATTTGTTACCCGGCCATTTTGAGAGTATCTCGGTGGCTTTAAAGGGGTTTGAGTTGGTGTGTTAGTTAATTTGGTAGGGTTATATTGACACGTAGGTCGTGGTTGAAAAAGACTGATTTAAATGCCAGTATTTTTATGTCGGTTTATTTCGGACTAAGTGTTATGACATATTCGGGGTGTCTTTTTTGGCTGTAAGAGAATCTGTTATACAATGAAATTATCAATCATAGAGATTAGAAATAGAGATAGAATAGAGATTTCTTATTTAGAATAGATATTTCTTTAGAAATAAGCATCACCTTTGTACTATTTCCTGTTCCTTTCTTCTTTTCTGTATTTAGTGTATACATAAATTGTTAAATAAATAAATGATAAATAATTATCTGCCAGTGACCAAGTTTTAATTTTATTATTTTCTTTGCTTTGTAATTTGTATCTTGCTTTAATAAACGTACACTATTATTTTTTAAAAAACTCTATCGTTCCTTAACCGCCTACTTTACTCCATAATCAGCGACCAACATTTGCAATTTGGCTCTCTACCAAGACCCAGCACATTCTCTAGAGAGCCATTTATTTGCAAACTAGAATATTTGGTAACCGTTCTACAGCGATGTCTTCGTTAGAAAAAACTTAACGTAATATCAAGCCTGTTTTCCACAAATAAGTAAGCAGTGATTATCATTGACCAGTATATCAATATTTTGTGATTAACGAAGATGGTGCCTGGTAGCTTATTGCCATTTGACATATATCTGAACTCTTCGGTACTACAGAGAATTTCCTAATTGACAAGACTTTGTCCTACCCGAATATCGAACTTAGGACCGCACTCGTCGCAATTGCGACCACTATGCCAATGAAAAGTAAAACTGCAGCAAAATACAAGGCAATTGTTTTACAAAGTTAAAGTTGTTTGCAAGTTCAGGACAAATATTGTGCTTCACTTTAAAAAGTTTCCGCTGTAAGTGTTGGCGTTTCGTTTATATTACACTTTTATTGCCGGAGCTGAACTTTGGGCCATTTGGGAGTGAAATTAAATGTAGGACTTACTTTTAAGATAAAAGAGTTCTTCGTTAGAGTTTAAAACATTTCTGGTTTATTAGTGTACCCGTGCTCCGCAGTAAACCAGAAACTTACTTTGAATCTGTTCAATTTAAACTAAAATTAAAGACTTTTTATTAATATGCCCTTGATTTTGCCAACCGCGGAATTGGTAGTATTATCGTTTGCAAAACTAAGTAATGATCACCAATCCGCTTAGTAATTCACAGAAAACTAGTTAACCACATGTTTTGTAGCTGCGAATTAATAAACTACGTTAACGTTTCGTTCTACTATTTTATCCTTAACAGGGAGTTCAATCAAGTTCTACAGCTTGTAGCAGCGCTGCAACAAGAACTAGGTAAGTTTAACATCCCAACTACTAACGCACATAAAGTCTATGAACAAATGTCCATAGACACAAGTTAATGAAAAATCTCAAAGTATTACGAGTGAATATTGAAGATCTAGACATGAACCATCTCGAGGGACTTCATCCCCGCTGTGCTCGAGGGACCGCCAGTAATTGGGCGGCTGATACCCGCGCGGTTTCAACTAGGTCAGCTCGTTCGGGGAACTTCATACACGCGGAGTCTCTGGTCATACTCCTTTACTTTTTTGTAGATGATAATAAATCATTTGCGTATGTTATTAGTGTATGTTGCGGTTCATAAAATTTAACTTGATTTAAATGACAGCTGTCACGATGTATATTATTAAGCCGATAATTTTATTATGACTGTGTTTTTACAATAGTTTAATTTAATTGGCCCTAATTACTACCCATATTTACATAGCCTATGACACTGACTGCATAAATATGCATTTCTAATTATTTCGATATGACCAAAGCTACTACTCGTTCCTTTAGTTTGTCAGCTGTCATTTTAATGAAGGTAAATCTTATGGACTATACCTATTGTAATAGTTTTGACAGTAGTACGAAGTTACTATAATTCTGTATATTTGCGTAGTCTGTTGATAAACTTAACAAGTACTTAACAAGTTGCCTTAACGACAGGAAGGATTAGAAAAACAGAGTACTAGACGTAACAGAAGTTCCTTACACTGTAATGGTAAAGTAAACTAACGCAGACAGCGTCAGAACAAAAGTGAAAACGTAGGAAAACACAGCTAAAGGAAACGTTTAAAATGCAAACCTCATGTTCAAAATAAAACCTTAGGAGTCCGCAAACACTGCGACGAAACAATGTTAACAAACGAAAACATGCACCATTCTATTTGCGAGCGTCGCGGGGAACCCAATAACAGCAACACCACAACCCCATACCAACCCTATTGACTCACTTTAAAGCTTAAACTTCTAAAGCAACATATTCCGCTTTAAAACCTATGTATTCTAAACTTAGAACACGCGTCTTTCACTGGAACTTTTCTTTCTAATTTTTACAGTTTTGAACTGTAACATTCTCCTTTTAAAGTCTAGTTTAGCTTACAGACATTTGGACATGAATCAATATAGCGAGGCAGTTTGCGAACTCGGCGCAATTCAAACTGCAAAATATTTCATAAGGTCGTAAAGTTGGTACATGTTTTATGGATATAGAACTATATTTATGTGTTGGTACTGCTGTAAAGTTTACGTCTATGGGGGTAGCGTCATGCGTTTTATCTCGTCAGCTCGTTCGGGTGTAATTTTATGTCCCAAAATGGACTGTAAAGAGGATTGCGAATGGTGGAAAAGTGCCAAAATATACGAATATTATGAACGCGGATGTTTGACCAGCGATTTTTCAGCGGAAGCGTTAATAAAACTTTATTCAACTTTCATTTATAAGTGCGCAACTTTAGATTGCTTGCTGTTGTTTAATTATGATATACGGTTTGAATTTTTCTTGCGAAGACAACGAACTTTTGAACATGATTTATTCCCCAACTTTGACGTAATTAATGATGGCAAACAAGACAAAAAATATTCATTCAAAATCTTATCAACGCAACTTTACAAAAAAAAAAAACAAAATAGCCCAGAAAGCACTCTAAACAAAACACGATGACTTTAATTATCCAAATGAAATTACTGGAGAAACAGTCCAATCTACAAAAAGCATCGGCACTAACAGAGCAACAGAACGGACCATCAATTTAAAGTAAGTAACGTCTAGGGATGGGTCGCAGCTGAAAAAAGCCATCCTTCAACTGAAACTCTCTCATTATCCGTTATCCTGGAGGCATAAAACTGGGGATTAGGAGTAATCCCCAGTTTTAATACTGATAGAAATGTTCATTAAGTTCTTATTGTGAGAATGGAACGGAAGCGTGACTTCGTTTGCGTGGATTTTATGGCAGGCTTGATATATTCTGTACGCGAAGTATGGCTGGGAATTGAAGAATGGCGTAGTAATAAATCAAAATGATATTACAATAGCCATTGCTTACACAGATTAACTCAAGGTATAAATTGGTAATAGTTCAAATTTAAGTTGGTCAGAACTAATAGCATTTACTCTGACTACGCATTTAGTCTCAACCAGTTCTGACTTTCAATAGTTGATTTAGTTGTATGATAAGAACTAACTTTTGCTCGCGATTTCCTCCGCGTCAAAGAAACATAGACTACTATGACACTCGGTCATGGTGTACGAGTAGCTTGACATCAATAACAGCTTTTTTGAAATCGGATGAGTATGTAGTTTACAAACAAAATTTACCATTTTAATATTAGTGTAGATTTGTCATAGCTTTAAAACTCAAAGAAGTGATTGAGAGACTATGTGAAAGATCATATGACTACGACGATACCGAGTAAAACAGATGTATCAGTGCGGCAGAAGAACACATGCTGAGCCTACCTAAAATAAATCTAGATTTATAAAGGCGGGAGAATGATGATGAGCTATAAAATTAAGTTCGTCGTTCCGAAGCTGGTTCTTTACAAAAGATTTCGGGCCTCAAATCTTAAGCAGTATAAATTATATCGTTAGACTCAACTTCGCCTAATCTGCCTGCCTACATACTTATCTGAGCAAAGTATGTGAATACGTGAGACTTCTTTCAAAAGATTCTCGCACACGCCCAACTTTCTACAAGTCTGACATGATGGTCGCAATCTCTCACGAACTTTAGTGCTCAACAGTATGTAGGCACCTCAAAAAACATATTTTATGTGAAGGCGCGAACAAGCGATTTATTATAGTAAACTTACCGCATTACTTCTTGTAAAAAGTATCACATTTATGGGTGCTTAGAACGGTTCCTATGCTAATATGGTGTAGCTTGAAAGGGCACTAGAAGTTGTACACTTTGTTCGAACTTATACAATATTAAACTAACACGCGGAACTTCTCTACAGGATGATCTTACAAAATTACACAAGCACACACCATGCGGCTACTATATAATATATGCGAAAGTTTGTGAGGATGCATGAATGGACAGATGTTTGTTACTCTTTCAAGCAAAAACTATGAACGGATTTGGATGAAATTTGGCACATAGATGGTTTATAAACTGGATTAACATAGGATACTTTTTATCCCGGTAGTACGATGATGTGGGGCAATTACCGAACCCCACACGGGCGAAGCCGCGGGCATAAGCTAGTTTTTATAATATTAAATTTTATTCTATACCTACTCTGCTATCAAAACGGTGAAGGAAAACATCGTAAGTTAACCGGCATGTCCTAGAACCAAAATTTTAAAACAATAAAACTTAAATAGGTAAGTACCTATCTACCCGCACTGGACCTGCGTGGTGGATTACAGCCCATTCCCTGTCATAAAAGGAATAATCAGCCTAGAATGTCCCAGAAGGTGGGACATTCTAGGCTGATTGTGCTTTATGGCATGCAATGATGTATCTAAGCAACCCAAAAGAATGAATGGCTTATAAACAGAGGTTAGTTCGAGTTATGCAAAAATATGTCAGTCAAATCGGCATCCGCCAACGGCGACAGCCGCAGTGCTACCTATGCCAATATAAAAAAGCGAGACAAGGCCTTATAGCAAGCATTACGGCAGCCGCAAAAATACGTTCATATGTTCAACGGTGATGTAGTGTGGATTTTAATAATGCCCCGTACTGCTACCTAACGCCAATATGGATAACGAAAATATTTGAGGAAATACGAAATAGCTTGATATTAAGCAATAGTACTAGTTGTTAGCCGGAACTTCACAGACTAATAATAGATTTCACTTAATACAGTACGAGGCAATTCTCAGAAATACCAATAACGACCCTGTCAATACTGCAGCTTGCCTGGGGGTAGCAAACAGCTCAATATTGACCAATAGCAGAGCTGCGTTAATAACCAATGAGCTTCGAGCTGTTATGACCCAATTCTTTGTTAAAGTAAAATAGTCCTTTTGCTCTCTCGTGGAATGATGTGAGATTAAAAATGTATTATGTAGGAAACTGAAGTGGAAAATTGATAAATGCATACGTACATAATACCAATGTACTCACGCAGCAAAAGCTTTCAGCGTAATCCCTCTAGAAAACGAATACAATGTTTAAAAATCAACCGGCATTTTCTGATCCAGTTAGTTGTTAGCATTATCACTTACCATCAGTCGATGCATACATAAACTCACGCCTTTTTCCCACGGGAAACTACAGAGCACCACGTGCTCGTACTACGACTCTTCACGTACTCTTTTGGCTTTGACCATACTCATACATTTGGTCGTCGTTCATATGTACGCGCACGCCGGTTGCAGTACTTTTTTATTTTTTATTCTTACACTAGGAATTTCACCTGTATAGTGGGTGTGTTTACAAACTTCAGACCCGGAACAAGTACCTGTACTTAGGTCATACAAATCTATTCCGTGCGGGATTCGAACCCGTGACACGCAGCGCAGCAACCAATCCCTCAGCCACTGCACCAACTGTGCCGTCAAATGTCAGTACAGGTCAGGTACCTAACCTGACCTTATGGAAGAGCTTCACTAAAAAGAAGAGTGCATGTCCTCAGAACACGATGAACAAGGATGGAGAAACACCATTCTCCATCCTTGTTGCGTATCAGGTAGTAAGTAAGTGATCAGGGGGTTAAAAATAAATAAAAAAATACTTAAGTTAACGCAAAAGAAACAACCCTTTAATCCCCAAAGCAACAGCGGAACCGAAGTTTTAAAACTCGCTCATATCTAAACCAGCTAGGGATGAAGCACCCAGGGGCGAAGGGGTTGAACGGATAAGGGGGGCTAAAGGGGATGACAAAATTCATGATTTACACCGATATCGTAATCGGCAGCCGCCGGAAGGTTCTGGAAGCTGCGAATTATGCTCTGGATCCGGATCCGAACGATTACGATGTATGTTTTGTATGAGCCGATATATCTGATACGTTATGCCTTCCGAGCTCCGGGCAGGTATTGTGGGGTGGAGGGATTATCGGGAAGCTGAATTATGGTTTTGGAGATTGAATAATGTGGTAAGAAGATAGGTTTTTGTGGGAAAATAGTTTGTTTTTGTATGATAAACGAGTAGATAGAGTGGGAACTATAATAACTTTAAGAAAAGATGCAGAAAAGTTTAAAAATGTAGTATCATGCATAGTGCTCAGTTTTTTTAAATCTTCTTAAAGCGCGAAAAGACTGTGTTTTCATTGATTATTTTATTTGGCTGACTGAGTTATTTTTTTTTCTGTTATGATCACCAGCCGTTTCCCAACTATGTTGGGGTCGGCTTCCAGTCTAACCGGATGCGGCTGAATACTAGTATTTTACATGAATTGATTGCCTATATATTTTTACTGTTATATAGGTAAATTATCAAAATTCATTACAATAACTTTGCTTTTTAAACAGAATTCACATTTCCTAAAATCATTATCATCATTTTCCTGCCCTTATCCCAATTAATTTGGGGTCGGCAGAGCGTGTCTTGTCTTCTTCTTCCATACTACTCTATTACACGTCATTTCAGCCTCCTTTCTAGGCCTATCATCCTGTACACAGTCCATCCATCGTTTCTTTGCTCTTCCTCTACTCTTATAGCCATCCACAGGCATATTAAAAAAACTCTCGACATTTTCCTCATCCCTCCGCATCACATGCCTGGTATGGACACAACCGATTACCATTCCCAACAAATTTTCACAAAAAAGCTTGACAAGCACCCCTATCCTTCTACCATTAAGTTGGGACCATACTTGACAGCCACTATTCACTCTCTCGAACCCATTACCTACGTGATTCTGTCACACGTAACAGTGTTTCCACTCTTTTTTGTAAGACAATCGAAGGTAAACATTATACGAAATTCGAATATAAGTCTACGGAAACAAAGATACTAAGAAAAACAATGTTTTCTTTCCTGCTTTAAAAGTTTAAGGTCACTTTGAAATTGTTTCAGAGACTCGAAGATGGTAACATTTCATAGTAATGGAACTTTGTACATACAATAAAGTATAAAATAAAAACTTCTGGAGGGACTTCGGAGAAGAAGATTGTACTTGACTGCAGAAGATTGTAAAAATATCCTTGCAATATATAGATTCCATCTCTCAGTATTATATAATTACATAGCACATGTGTGAGTACTATGCACTGAAAAGCTACCATTTACATTTAGTCATCTTCATTGAATCGAACGTGCCCTGGGGGTTGAGGGAATGGCATGCTCACTCAAATGTCTCGCTGATGGTGGGGGGTGTATCGGGTCATTTAGTTCCCTTCGATATGGTTGAGCTGAATGGCGCTGATCCATGCGTCATGTTCGTGAATGGGCGCTGTTAGTTGGGATTGGTGATCTCTTGGCTGCCGTGGTTTATTTTTATTACTTTAGGTAACCAAGATCTTGTAAAAATATTTTGGTCTCTATGGAATTTCTTGCCCATTCTTCTCCGTAGAGATCTACGCTTTAGAATGGGCAACTACAGTAGTTTCACAAGTTGTCTTGTGACTGTGACGGTAGCTTTGTTTTCTTTGTTTTTCTGAGATTCATAAGTGCCTGTAATGGTCTAATTGAAATAAATGCTTTGAGTTTGAGGCTTTTGCCCAGCAGTCGGACAGAACAGGCTATTAAAAAAAAAATTGTACAATCATTTTAGTATAATAGTTTGCTAAAATGAAACCTTCAAAAATGTAGCCATGCAACAATACACGTTACCAAGATCAATTTTTTTGTATTATAATAAGTCAAGAAAGTCGTGAAACAAAAATAAAAGCATAAAAATCAAAAAGACGAAAACAAAGGCATACCTAACTAGAAAAATAAATAATTAATTCAATTCAGTTCGCTGGTTAAGAAAAACAGCGCACAATACCCGAAGCGAGGATGTAGGTCAGCCGTTCATAGCCCTTAATACAATAATAATGGTACCTAGCATTAACCAGCCAGTCGAGTTACAAGAGTCTTGAGAATAAAATGCTGAGTTTATTACATCACTCAAGGCATCTTCTGTCGAATTTGGGGCTCTCAAGTAAAGTGCTGCTACGTTTGTAGTACTATGACGCAGCATTGACAGGCCTCGCGTAGTGAAGGTTGCGGGAATCTGCTAGAGTAGTGGACGTCTGCTTCTATTTTAAATGCGAAAGTTTGTGAGGATGCGTGTGTGGATGGTTGGATGTTTCACGCAATAAATTCTGAATCGATTTGGATGAAATTTGGCACACAGACAGTTTATAACCTGAATTAACTTATTATCCTGCTAGTATGAGCCCGTAGGATAACCGAACTCCACGAGAGCGAAGCTGCGAGCATTTAAACGTAAATATCTAACCTATCGAACCGAATTACCATTGAACTAAGCAACAAATATTTAATTTTTACTCTTAAGTTTACAGAAACCGAACAAATAAAAAACAATCTTCAACCCAACAAAAGGGCTTACCACTTCAAGTCTTGCTTACCAAACAAAGCATCACAATTCACACTAAGACCATAAACCTTCAAATTAAATTACATCATCTCCGTCGGAGCTCCGTAGCTAAGGAATCCACACAAAGGAAGGCTTTCACGCGAAACTTTCTCAGCCCATTGGCACAACGTATATAAACACAGAAGGTTAGGTCTATACAACGAGCGAGGACAGGCGCACGCACACATAGACGCGAACGTACAGCGATCTCAAACAAATTAAATGCCGGTCGCGAGTGCGCTTGCACTCGCTGTACGTGTAGCGTGTCTATGTGTGCGTGCGTTTTTGCTCATTGTATGGACTCAACCTTTTGTATGATTTTGCCATTGAGAAGCAAACCCTTTTATTTGGACGGTGAATAAAATAAATTGTTTGAATTCCATCACACACGGCCGTCTGCGAGACGTGGTTGTAATTGAAAAATAAGAGCTTTTGTTGGGAAACTATTGTGGGGTTCGGGGTTTGGGCATGCCTAACAGTTGTGGCTAATTCTGTTTTTCCTACTTTTATAGGATAGGTAGAATTATTATTCTTCTTATCAAATAAAGAATATAATTTACAATCTCGTGACATTAAAGTAGGAAAGGTAGCTGACATTAAAAGATCATCTAATGATTAATGTTGCTAGTAAGTTGTTAAAAATAATGTTCATCAAAGTCAATTGTCAATAACTTAAGCCAAAAGTAGATATAAAAAAGTAAACAACCGTATCAATTGATTGATTGACACGACTTATATTTTCCAGGAAACGTTTCCCAAGTCTGATCGTTTTCCGCTTTCCTAACATTAACTTAATCCGTTGTTTCCTGAAAGAGACATCTCAATTTATTGAAGAACTGAAGATAAAATGCTATCAATATATTTACGAAGTTTTCTAAGTTAATAGGACGCCAAAGGTAAGCCAGGAACCCGAAGTGGACTAAACAATAACTCCAAGTAATGAAGTTCTAAGTATCACAAGTTAAGTTGTCTGAGAGCCGCAACGAATTTAATCAGGAGAAATAATAGGGGGCGGAGGAAATTAAAGGCCTTCCCCTTTGAATTTATTAGAACAATTAGACGAAAGTGGCTTAATCACGCCTACCAGCCTGGGAACACACTCGACGCTAAAACTCTGAAAATTGAACGAAACCCAAAAGCCATTACGCACTGTAACTTGTAACCAAATTTTTATTCTATCTGGCTGAAGCATCGGATGGCGGCCCTCCAGCTAATTCTTTATTAAAAGATACTGTAATTTGATGCTATCGGAAAGCGTATTCAATTTTGGTTTGATCATCACAATTTAATATATTAACATTTTTGTTAACGTTTGGCAGCTTTGACCCAGTTGTGATATCGGGTGTTATCGTGATTTAATAATCTGCCACAGAGGTGGCCCGGACCGCACGAATTTTCATAAAATTTGAAGCGGTGTTACATAACCATTTTAAGGATCCCAAAATGTTAATGAATTCCCATTAAGGCCGCTCGGTGTTGTTCGAACACAAGCCTTCAATCAATTATTTAGAACTGAAAACCGAAAGACACAGAAAAGGAATTTCCATTTAACTAAAACGTATTTCGAAATTCAGCAGCAAAAGTTAGAACACTTCACCGATATAGTGAAATCAATGGATTCGCGCCACGACTACTATCAAATCGATGTTACTCCCGATCAAACAAAAGACAAAAGTTAGACGCGTCTAACAAACGAAGTGGGGCAGAATCGCTTCAGAGTGGAGGTCTGAATACGTTCCAGATTCAATACTGCTGACAACACGACGCTCAGTGGTTATAGAACGAGGGTACAGCGGTTAGTGTACCTAGATGATATCAGTCTTTAGAAAACTTGACACTCGATGTTACCAAATGAATGGGAAGATTTATCTCGGCGCTGATTGTAATGGATAGTAGGAAGTGAAGAGTTACGTTTTTTTCAGATTTAACACAGATTGAAAGAATATTGTCAAGAATAATATGGAGTGACATTTCGAAAATGAATAGGGACTGTTTCAACTTGGATAATTTTGTGTATTCATGATAGAAACAAATGAAACACCAAGCTATTAGAATAATTCCAGTCTCAGAAACAAATATATTTAAATGCCTTAATTACGACAGGAACAACAACACTCAAAACTTTCGCCACAAAACGACTAGTACTTAGAATCTTCACGGCTTTATCAATTTCATACCTACTTCATCTGATCAAAGAACAAAGGTTTCTTTGTGAAACAATACTTGAAACCGCTAGACAAACCAACTTTACCTATAATAACTACAAACAAAGTCGAGTGAGAGTGGCAATTCGTGGCCAACCTAGGGTAAAGTTACACCAGTTTTGTAATGTAAATTCGACAATTATTAAGGGCACTATTATTTGTAGTAGTAAAGGCATTAAGGGCTACTATCGCATACTTCATAACACAAAAATAATGGAGTGAATTAATGTGTAAAACGTTATTTATACAATTCAAACATTGTTAGTAGTTACGAGCTTAATGTAATCCTACTCACGTTCTGAATACGTTATGTTAATGTATTTCGGACCTTTGCTACTCAAAAATTCAGGAGGTTTTATAAATATTTAAAATAGGTGTAATTCTGTAGAAATCGTTTTGTAAACATCTAGAACGTTTTTTGTTTTTAGATTGGCTAGACGTTGTGATTATAAGTAAATGAGAGGGCGTGTACAGACCTTTTTTTAATGGTTTAAGTAATTTCTTTCATGTTTATAGAAGCGTTAAAATAGAGGAGGGTTTGTGGGGTGTAGAACAATAACGTTTTATTTGTTCTGTTTGCCAGCTAGGGTGCATTATGAGCATGATGTACATACGTACATTTGTAATAGATTAGCTGTTCGGGCCGGCTTAACGTGGCAAGTAAATTGAAATATGGCACTGTAATTTTCTCGGAGTTAGCATTGTGTCGTGGCACAATAATATTGTTGTAGATAAATTGAGCGTAAAATTATTGTATTCTATATTATCCTCGGTAATGTTAATGTAGATAAACGTTTGTATTAATTGTTATTTGTAAACAAAATATTTTGGAAAAGAAACTAAAACGCTTAATAAATATGATAAATTGAAGAGTTTTATCAGGAGATGTCTGGATGATATTAGGTAAAAAGAAAATATTGTGTGTTTCATCTAAGTCTAAAGCAAATGCGATGCAAATCCCAGATCAGCCTAAGTCTAGTCTAAAGGTACAAACCCCGGTTGATTTAGACGATTTACATGTCTCACCGGCACGGCGCGGCGAAATATAAAATATGACGCCAGAAAAATATACAGATGAAATTCAAAGTATTCGATATGTTATTGTTATATTGGCTTTAGATTTAGATAAATGGTTTATGTTTTGGATCTTGGACAATCTAAAGAAGATTTGTAGCGTACATGTAAGATGGGGTGCCCTCAGGCTAGGTGAAACGACGATCTTGCCTTGGGGCAGCTGGCTGACAGTTGCTGAGGAGGAGGAGGATCGAGTTGATTGAAGTGCGGTTGAGAGGACTTTGTGCTGCAGTGGACTGCTGTAGGCTGATGATGATAATGAAATTATTCTAGGAAGAAGAAATATGAAGGTGATTTGAGGTTATTTTTAGCATGTATATAAAGTGTAACCTTAGACAGAAGTTTTCCCGTTGCTAGGCTTTTAAAGGACTCAGCGGTGATAGCGATGATCAAGTTAAATTTAAGTGACTGCTAATGTCTCATATTTACGTATATCATGCCATGTTGTTAGAGATGTTTTATTTTAAAAGCTCTGTCTTCTATCTCAACAATTACATAGCAATCTGTGTAAGCCTCAAACAGCAGTGAAAAGATCTTAATACTATCAATAAAATAAACTTGAGCAATGTCAAGTCAATTCCAAGTCAATTCAGCTTATCTTTTCCAATATCTTTTGAGTAGAGTTTCTTCAGCTCATTTAGTATTAAATTATCGAGACATTTGAGGCCTCTGAATGACATGCTTCGAATGATAATAACGATAAAATTGATCGACACAAAACTAAATATTTATATACTCGGCTGGTTTCAATAGAGATAATATCGTGCACCTACCTATCTCTAAGATGTATTACTTACTGCTATACTCAAAGACATTACTCAAAATGTTGATTTTTTGCTTGATAAGTATGTATTGGAATGCTACAACAAATGGAAACAAGTTTTACCATACTTGACAGATTAAGTTACTAATTGATATTTTAAGTCAAGCCTCTGAATGCGGTAGTCACAATTGTAATCTAACTATCATCAAGTAACATTGCTTCGTAAGTGAACAGCGAGGAATTAAATTATTATTGTTTAATTATTAAGTTATTCAAGATGGTGAATGGACGTTCCAAACTAGGAGTGAGCAGTCGTCTGAGAGAATGGCAGGAATCTCAAATACCGGGACATTGTTCCGAAACATGGAAATTTGTCGAATATCTGCATGTACCGAGTATGTTGTGGGTTTTGGACAAGATTCTTGGTAGCGGGGTGTGAATAATGTTGATTGTAGTTTGTTTTGTACAAACTATGTTTGGGACGGTTTATGATGAGGATAATGGAGAATTTGGAATATTATTGTGATCCAAATATTCTTTGACTAGCTTCCACCCGCGGCACATGTTAATTTGAGCAATCGCTTGACATCTTTATAAATTATCTATCCTGTCTATCCTAAGTGCCCATATAAGCCCATTAAATTTTTAAATGATTTTTTTTGTAATCCTCAATTTCGAATTTAAACATACTTTGAAACGCTATTTATTATGTCTCTCCAGATTGAAAATTAATCAAAAATATTTCATGAAAAACATTTCAAAAAGCACCGTAATTCTGACAGTCTCAATTAAAAACTCGTAAATTCTTTCCACAAAAAATGACATTCCAATAATCCGCTTGCACGTACGTATATTTTCAATAAACATGCCATAAAATATGAAATTTAATCTAGGATTCAGATTTTAAATCCTGGCGTTTGATGGCTCGGAAGTCGGAGAGTTTATTTCCGTTAATCTGGTTCCAATATTTCAGTTGAATTTCAGCTTCAGATTCGAAATTCGAAATTGAATTTAGTTTGAGCTGGTAACTTTACTATTTTCGTCATAGAGTAATCAAGAAACTTTCTCTGAATTAATTTAGTCTCAACGCTTTCACCGAGCGCTTCATTTAAGTCAAGTTTCTGTCTATCTGTGTTACATCGGAAGGGAAATCTATTTGTATAAAACGTCTGAGCTTGTGTAGGTGTATTGATATTGATACAAAACATTCTTGTAAGTTAAGATCATTATGTATTGACGGCTTACGTCGATACACGTGTACTTGGGGGCTTGTTTCTATTTTTAGCTACTATTCACTTAATACTTAAAGTTGATTTCATGCAAAACCAGATTCACGTTATTGTTTTGTGCGTATCGCTTTATGATGCAGTGTTGACCAATCAAAACTCGTTGTGGTATGACGTGGTCCTGCACAGATTCGTTTGATTGGCCTATAAAACTAGTATATTATAATGTTGTGAATATGCTAGTTTTTGACCAAGTTCCAAAAGTTTGCCTTATCTTACTACTAAACAACGCAAAAGTTTGTGAGAATGGATGTTTATTACTCTTTCACGCAAAAACTACTAAACTGATGTCAATAAAAGTTTACATTAATATAGATTTCTTGCGTATGCCCGCGGCTGCGCCCGCGTGGTGTTATTATCCCATGGGATCATGGCACCGGGATGCAAAATATCTTATATGTTAATCCACGTTATAAACTATCTGTGTGCTAAATTCCATTCAAATCCTTTCAGTAGTTTTTGAGTGAAAGAGTAACGAACATCCATCCACTCATCCTCACAAACTTTCGCATAAATAATATTATAGAAGGATCATCAGGACAGGACATCAGAATAACACATAAGTTTGCACAGAGTAACTACACACGCTGAACTAAAGCTGCATTATGCCCGCGGGACAATGCTATCAGAATTGATTTCGCGCGTCACCGCGCCCGTAATCAGTTGGGTTGACAGGCGACGTGTGACAAGTGACGTTTGACAGGTGACGCGTTAAAGTGTGCCAATGTGCGGCATTGAGGTTTCAATGGAAAATGTACCATGATTTCTCTTTGAGTGAAAAAGTGAACTCTTTTCTTAGAAAAATGTCGTTTCCCGATGCAATGCTTTTAGAGTAGATTTATTTTATTTGGATCTCAGTTTTTTGCTCCTTGATTATCCCATTGATTTAGAGGTCGTAAGTGCATTTACTGAGCGTTGTGTTGGGTCCTTGGGTTTGGTCCAGGCCGTGCAGTGTTATTGGGGTTTCGAATAGTAAATTCCTCTTAAAAAACAATGTTTCCCGTAGTCTAGGATAAATTGGTATATATTCCGCTTTTACCTATTTCTTAAAATAACGGCCGATATGTGGATATGCTTCTTCTGTCTATGCATCAGTATAGCTGTGACGTTATATTTTCCGTTTTTACTTAAAGATTTCCGTTTACTTCAGTTACTTATCACTTTAAGAGCTTTTCAATCAATTGTGCCTGTACCTTTACTTTCTTTATCCCCTACATACAAGACGCCTGTCACAATAGGTTTTCTTTTATCCTCAATTTGTGACAATACTATCGAAATAGGTTACGTTCAACTGTCCAACGTTTTTTCTTTAACAATGGGACACATACTATCAATAGTTTGGATAAGTGATGTTATAATTGTAGTGCTTGTCAAAGTTTAAACTATTTGTTTTAAGGATACCATTAAAATGCACCATTGATTGCTAGATATTAGAAGGGAATAGAATCGATTCTAGTAGCTCATTCAAAAGGTTTTGTTGAAAAGAATGGCCATTTTCATCCGGATTGAAATAAGCTTCCTCTCCTGACTCTTAGAATGCCTCGTTGGTCTAGTGGTCGCAAGCGACACTGCTGAGCATAAGGTCCCGGTTTCGATTTCCGGGCCGGGCAACGTGTTATTGGTTTTTTCCATCAAGAATTTGTTAGTAGCAACCACGGAGTCTGGACTTGTGCCCGGTTGATGGCAATACGCTCGCCCCCTATTACAGTGAACTTAAAACATAACTGGCGAAATGTGCGCATAACTTATTAGGTACACCTTTGCCTAACCCTTCGGCGATTATGATGTGAAATAAACTTTTCGGTTACTTGTGTCATTCCAATATATTTTTGATTTTCCCATCAACAGTATCGCTGATGAATGTCAGTCGTGTTCACAAAAAGTAAAAGTCGAAGTATAAATTAATTAAATGATTTAATTAACCAGTTCGTTAGACTCAAGTTAAAGAAAGCTGAAACAAGGTTTCGCATCCTCATTCATATTCTGATCTCGAAAGGGAGCATCTATGTTGTTACTACAGTCGACCTTGTAATTGCTTTACCACCATAGGGTTGATTGTCATGCTCACGGTCTATTTATCTTTAGCTCATCGTTTCAATTGACTTTCGAGTTTTAGTTAAAAGTGGTAATAGTAATTTACAAGGTAACTATATTTTTCGCTGAGAACTCGCTACCTACCAACATGGAGGATATATTACTCGGTAAATAAACTGAGTATTCAATTAATAACAAACTAATCCTAATTAACTTCAAATTGCAATATGTAATCAACATTTCCATTTAAACCACACAATATCACTACCCACTAAATAAATACCAACTCAACGTTATTCCCACTGACGTAACAAAAGCAACAACGTCCATTTTCGCTAACGCTAAACAACACCTAATTGAATACCTAAAAACACTCATCATCTTCCTGCCCTTGTCCCACTCTACTTGGGGTCGGCGCAACACGTTTTCTTCCATTGTCCCATCAGACGTCACGGCATCATTTACTCTTTTCTCTTCCACATCATTCCTCACACAATCCATCCTAAAAATCACTAATGGAATATTAACTCTCGCCGCTGAACTGACCGTTGAAAATCCAGCGAACACTTTTATGTAGGCATTCGGTCCTACAGTTCATGAAAGGTGGCCTAATACCTGAAACTCGATGTCAAAGGCATAGTTTTCAGAACATTGCATAGAACAATATCCACGTCATGTATCTCTGGTATCTGATTAAATTCATGAAATTGTGTTGATTCACTGGAAAGGGACTTGACATTTAGTAAATTGATTCGTTAGTTCATAGAATGATTGAACATAGGCAATAGAGTGCGGGAATTTCAAAGCTGGCATGTGTGTTGTGTTTGTATTGGTTTATTAAATTCTTGTGATTATTTCGTTGAAATTAGTTTGTTTTTTATTATTTATCAACTAAAGTTTGAAAAATTCTTTGTAACCTTTAAAACTTAGTTATGCACACCAGAGCGCCCAGAAAATGTAAAATTCTATGAGCGACATAACGATGAGGGAAAGTCAAGAACGTATTGGATGGATTTACGCTATCAACAAGCTTATGTAATTCCTGTTGAAAATCTTTGTCTAATTACAATTTATTAGGTTTGCAAGCGATTGTCATTTCTCTTACCCTTTTGTTTATGAGAAATCTTCAATTCCATCATCTTGTTACTTTCATATTGACTACCAGAACAAAACTCATTTAAACATTATGAAAACCACGTTCCAAATGACCAGCGTCCGTTCAATAATTCATACTTATCACTACTTCTGTCGCCGTCTTCAATTTGGGGGATATCTCCAAAATATCTCCCAGATATCTGGCTGTTAATTCCTGGTAGGTCACGTCTGCCCCCCCCCCGTTCCCCCAATATATAGCCGGGACGTGTCTGCTCCCCCCCCCCTTCCCCATGTTTAATGGACTGCAGAGTTTGAAAACAAACCGTGCGATGTCTTCGAGTTAATTCCGAGAAATTCTCTTCTATTGTTTCCATGATTATCTTTTGTTTCTCATGCTGTTAATGTTTCTGCAATTGTGTTGGGAATTTTAATGCAGATTTTGTAAGAAGTAGACGGAATTATCTTGAGTTTCAAGAGACGATTGTAGACGTCGAAATTTAAAATTACCTTTAAACGTAGTGTTAGATTTAGTGAGTTTACAAAATAACTTAACTATCGACTTATACAAATTTTTTATAGTTTGTCGATGCGATGAAAATCAGGGATGTCATTCAGTACTCTTCTGGAGGTTGGTCGTCTCTTCTGTTTCTGCGAATCCCTGGCTTCTGCTCACAGTTTGATTATGAGGTTTGGGCACCTCATGATCCCGGTAGTAACAGGGAACTCCTTGTCTTGTCTGCCGCGTCGTGGACTACTCGTAGAGTCGTTGCTATTCTGGCTTCATTCGCCTGATTACCGCTAAGTTCGGTAAGCACCAAGTCTTGCCCGGAATCTTCTGTTTGAGCTGGTTAAGCGGAACCTTTTCATATGAGCGTTTCCATCTATGCTATTTACTTTTACTGGATTACAATCTGTCTTCCTTTTAATGCTAAATAGTCACTTCAGCGAGTTGTCGCAGTTGTCAGGAAATGTGATTTAGATTCCAAATTAGTCTTCTCTGGAGTTAAGAAAATGTTCTTAGAGCCAGAAAAGACTATTTTTGAATCTTCTATCTTCTGTTTTTGTTGTTGTCTTCTCCAGAACTCCTACTTGATGAGCTGTAATGCTGGCAGACGCCATTCGCTGAAACGCCACGAGAGCTCCGAACTATCTTAAATACCGACCAAGTATCCATTATGTATTAATTTTTGGTGGCATAAGGTTGGAACTCCTTAAACGTACACCATCTCCACATACAAAACCGTTGTTATTATGGCTCCCAGGCATTTCAAAAAGTATCTTAATCCAACTTTATGGATGTCCGTATCTTTTCAACGCAACGGTACGAAATAGAATTACCAGAGTCAGATTGTTACAAAGAGAAACCATAATATCGCAATACTAACACTGTTTTAAGCTTTCACGATTTACAACTAAACTTATTCGGTCACTTACGGGAGATCTTCCGTGATTGATATCGGGAGCTTAAAATAATTAACAATCACGGAAGATATCCCGTAAGTGACAATATAAGTTTAATCGCTATACTAAAAAATCCCTAATGCCTCGATGTCGAGCTTGTTTACCAGAGGACAGAAAGCCTTCAATATTTAATAAGTCTTATAAAATCGTCTACCTCCCCCGAACAGAAGCACCCCAACTTCCCACTCAATATTAGCGGGTTATCATCCCTTTCAGCTGAAACAACTGAAACATTTCGTAATTCAGTTTATTGATGAGTCGTCATGTTCCTACGGGCAGACCGCGCGGGTAATAAGCGCCGCTTAGCGCTACTTACACAACTTTGGGAAACTTACTGAATGTACAATGATGGAGATGTTGAGAACAGATAATTTTATTGTGTGGCGATGTTTAGGTGCTGGCGTTTGAGGAAGTTTTTGAATAAAATATTCTATTGGTGGCGATAATTATAAAGGTCTCTGCTTTAAGAAATTATTGTTTATTTTATAACAATAGTGTGTAGTGTGTGCATTATACGTAGTGTGAGAGGGCTCTCAGTGTGCTGCCGTATTGGCAATATTATAGGCTGATTATGCTAAGATACATTAACGCTATTCGCTGTGGGATTCGGCAGAAACGGTAAAAACGAAGCTGCGTCCGGATATATTTAAATCCGACCCTAATATAGTTGGGAAACGTCTCGGCGTGATGAAGTCTCTAAATAATCGGCTTCCTCTCAAGCACAACTAAGATTCAATTCACTCTACCAAAAAAATAAATTCCAATTCTCTACAAAACCCAATAACCAGCACATAACATCGAAAAACAAAACAGATTACCTTAATCGACAAAGAAAAGAAAAAACACAGACACACAATATCCCCAAATTATCGCGCACAAGTCTGCGTCGCTATCATTTGTTAGCTATAATAAAAATTGTCCCCTGCCTGTCTGGTACCTACTGGGTGCGAGGGTACGTGGTTGGAGTCACAATGAAGTCTTTGTACACGGCGCGGCGGCGGTGAGACCCTGACTGAATTTAAGACTGTTTTTTAGGGTTCCGTAGGTTTGAATGAAAAACGGAACCCTTAAGGGATCACTCGGGTATCTGACGAATATTTTGAAAAACAGAATTTGGTTCTTATATTATATTATTTATAGATTACAGGAAAACCTAAAAGAAGGCTATGGTCTTAAATTTAAAAATTGTAAACAACTCTGTAATATGCGTAAACACTTATATTGGCTATCGGCGCATCGACTGTGATGAAGAACGGTGTTTGGAAGAACGATTTTTACAACTGCAAGGTTAAGTTTGTTCGGATTTTTTCGGATGGGAAATCATCAAATAACCTCCCCCCCGCTCTGGGCGGAGTGGAGGGGAGTGTCAGACTTTTACTGACTAAAACCCATCCATGTTCCTTATTTGCCCTTTGTGTTCCAGGGCCGCGGTACCTCTTTCGAACAGTCCCGCAGCCCGGGCAGGCAAGTTTGTCCTTCAATCCGGAATTGCAAATCCATAGGCCGTGACACTTGAGTGAAGCCGAGTGCAACCCAGTACAACTGTGTGGCGGAACCCTCAGGGCTTGAGACCTACTTTCACTTGTTCGGTGTTCCGATTAGAATTCCTGTCTGCGTCTGGGTTATGTTTTGAACGGTGTATCTAGTTTGTACGTAATCGGTTTGTGGACAAAAGAATAGAAGTTTATATTTAAGGAGGGAGTACAATTGTGAAATAGGGACATTATTATCCTTGATAGACTGATGTTGACGTTCAAGTTTTATTTGCAGTTTTTCGTCTCTCTCGTTGATCTAGTCGTCGGAAGTGCTAATTCTGAGCACGATGGTGGATAGTCCTGGGTTCCGTAGTCGGGTTGAGCAAGGTGTTATTGGGTTATTCCAACAGTTATTTCTCAGAAGTAGCCCAAAGTCCGGGTTCGTATCCAGCTGATGATAGGGTTCGCCCTTCTTTTTCATCGGACTTAGACATATCTGGCTATACCTACGTGGATTATCACAACCTAACCCTTTGTGGGAACAGGTGTAATGATACGTAATGTTTTCGGCTAAAATTATGACACTTTGATCAAAGCAGATGACGAACTGAAAACGAGAAGTTACCAAAAATTATACTGATGCTATTACTGTTAGCCTGTGTCATCCCAATGCTGGGCAAAGACTTCTCTCCATGACTTCCAAATTTTTCGATTCAGAGCCCATGTGGACCACCGGTCGTTGGTTTTGTCCAGCTCGTCCCGCCATCTCTTGCGAGGTCTACCGCGTCGCCTACTGGCTGTGTCAGGGCTCCACATCGTGGTTATTTTGGCCCACAGCTCGTCGGGCATGCGACAGACATAGCCAGCCCAGTCCCACTTTAACTGTTTTACCAAAAATGATCGGTAAGATAATTTAACTGTCATTAAATCCCCACAAACGAACTACGTCTCCAATTAAAACACAAAATAGAACCAACAAAATCCTCACTGATCAAACAGGCCACCTCATTAATTATTGCGAAAATCAACACTCCACTCAATGGAAATCACAGAGCGGATTCGAAATTACAAAGTTGCGAAGAGATAAAACGGTCGCGTTTTCTATGGGGGGATGTTCTCTGTCGTGGACAGAATTACTGCCGACCACGAAGTCACCGGGAGTGGGGAACTGAGGAGGGGGTAGGGGGGGAGGGGGTAGCCAGGGGTATACAGGAGCTAATTATCATTCTTTGTGCGAGTGACAGTTGGCGAAACGCCTTGTGTTCGGAAGTCGGTGACAGAAAGCGGTGGCTACGGAAATGTTGTTTGTTGCCTTGTAATTAAATTGTGTATCTATTTGAGGTTTACTTTACTTGTATTTTGTATTTCATCCCGATTTGATGGACGTGATTTTTTCCGGGTGTTTTTTTTGGGTTAAGGAAAATTGAAAAGGAAGTTGTGTTTCTTTTGATGTGCCTCGTAATACTTTTCATAACTTGTCGAAAACAGAGACGTTACATTAAAAAATCTTACTTAACAAACTTCACAAGCAGCTTAATGGTCCTCGATAACCATGACCCACCCAAGACTCACTTTCAGACAACTACCTCTCAACACTTACCTCTAAACTAAATTCCCCTGGAACTGGACTAAGAATTCGCTAACCCGACAATAGAAATTAGAACTATGTGCCAGGAGCACATAGCACATTATGACTTCCTAACTATCCTCCAGCACTATTCGCTGAGGAGCTAACTTTGTGCTGCAGATCACATTCCTGGGTTTAACTCAATACTAGGTGTCTAAGTGTGGGAAGCGATTTAAGTGGCTGTGGTATATGGCGAGGGTTCATGCACTTAGGCATCTATTGAAGATTTAGTTAGTAGTTTGTTAAAGTACAGTTTGAGAAAGGAGCAAGGGGTGTTGATGTTCCAGGCGTTATTAGAAAACTATTAAATAAATGACTTATTGGTATTTGGCTATTAATATTTGCCTGCAAATGTCCAGGAGTACATAAAAAACTCATAATTATCTTTCCCATCGTTCTCAAAATAGTAAAAGGTTTTAGGTATGTAGTAGAGATATCGTTGACTGATAAAGCCATTTAAGATCACTATAATTTCTGATCATTAAAAAATAACAAAGCCACTAGAACACGGATATTTTCACGCCATTAAATATTGATACCCCAAACTAACGACGAAAAGTTTTAATGTCCGTGATTCAAGGAACCCGTCGGGAGTTATCATGCCATGACAGAAACAATCTACTGGTTGGTTCTTTAGAAAGGTCAGGTGCGTAGTACTCGCAACCGGCGTGACGCGTGCGTGACCGTATATGAACGTGGACGAGGCGCAAGGAGTATGTAAGGATAGTAGCAGGTGGCACTCTGTGGTGTCTGCCTACCCCCATTGGGGAAAAGGCGAGAGTTTATGTATGTACATGTGTGTATGTATGTGGAAACAATTTAAAAAGTCAAATATTTTTTTAACTCGATGTGCACTGCATTTAACAATCCCGAAAGGTGCAATTAAACCGTTACGGACAAATTAAAGATACTATTCTGGACGCGAAAACCACCACAGAAATGCTACTGAAGTATCTGTAAAAAACAGTATCCGGTGTCCACAGCTGGCCTGTAATTAGTCCGTATTAGATTCTCATAGGTGCGGTCACATCTACTTTGGCAGATATTCCAGAAAGCCGGTTGGCAATTTGTCCCCACTAGTATTACTAGTTCTTTATGATTACTTTAACTTTGCAGTATTTAATTGGTATTAATTATAAGTTTTGTAGTTTTTAATTGGTGTTAATTTTATTGGTAATAATTGTAAGTTTGCATTTAAAACAATATTTTTTTTGCTAACAATTTGTTTTATTTTGTAAATAATTTATTATTTTAACAATACGTTTGTAGTATTTAACAGCAAAATTTGTTTTGTAATGAGATAATTAAACTTAGAAATATCCTTCTTTATTTAGTTCCCTAACTAATTTAATGTTTTGTGTTTATTAATATTTGCATGCTATTTTTACGGTGAAATGTTGCACTATATGTTATTTTTACCACGATTTTGTACCACATTTACCGCTCATTAATAATTTTGACTTTGTGTCCCATGTATGTTGGCCACATACAAAAAAAAGCCATTTTCATTGCATACAGCACCTTCAAAATGAGTTATAATATTCTAGATGCTTGGCATGAAGTATATGATATGCAAAATGTGTCATCCTCAACACAAACACTGGCTGTCTAGACTTTTAAATTACTTTCCAACTTCCTTAAGACGACACCGCGAACCCAAGAACGTGAGGATTTTTGAAAGTAGGAAACAGTCATTTGTTTTCGTGGATATTACCTTCAAAGTTACGGTACGGGTTCACTTTCTGTTGAATTATAGGGTGCCTATTAATAATGCATTTCTTTTTGAAGAGAGTGTAGCCTTAAAAAGTAGTTTACATTTTAGGAACAGTTTTGAATCAAAATATTATCATGTCAAAATACGAAGTTCTAAGCTACTGTTAGCCATTTATTATTTACTCGCGTTAATTTAGAATTTGATAATAAATTCGCACTACTAAAGTTTTTGTAATAATATAATTCAATCATGATTCCAAAGACACGTGGCATCTACTATTATATAATCATAACAACGTTATTGACGGTTCAGTGGTTTAGGCGTGAAAAGGTAACAAACAAACTTACTTTCGTATTTATAATATTAGTTAGAAAGTTAGGATTAGGATTCTAATGTTATTTTTCTTAAATATCGAGACAAAAAAATTGATACAACAAAGTACTAAAGTATCATTGTTGTTTTTACTTATTACTTTTGTGTGTTTTTGTCGTCACTGTTAATTTATTCGTTCGTCGGCACTTAAATAATTATGAATAATAACAAAATTAATAAAACGACACAAACAGACAATTAATTCAACATCGCCATATCTTTGTACATAAACATTTTATGTAAGAATACGCTTCCAGGAGCAAACGACCTAAGTCAACATTTTACGATTTGGAGTTTGTTTGAAAATGAGTTCAAATTACGTTTGTTTACAGTTGAGTTTCGTTATTTATGTTTTTAGAGTTGTGTCATTATTGATATAGAGGATAGCATTCATTATATGGATCGCTGTACAAAGGGAAAGAGGGAACATTGATTAATTAAAGTAATGGACAGTAAAATGTTTATTGTCTGTTTATCGCAGCTATATTTTTCTTAGTAAATATAAACACCTTTTTAATTTATTTGTTGTGTTTACATTATTTTAAAAACATAAAAAATAGGTTAATTATAAATGAAGAACGTGCCTTTAATTGTAAAGGAGTATGTAAGGGTCGTAGTAAGTGACTTTCTGTAAGTTCTGGCTGCCCTCATGGGAAACAGGCGTGAGTTTACATGTTGTTGTTAGATTTAGCTCATTGTAAACACGAAACATTTTGAACTACGAAAAATAGGTATCAACATAAAACCCCAAATAAAAACAAGTCCATATCAGTTGTATGTCGACCCTCAGTAATGTGGGTCAAGCAAAGGGAGCCGGGGCTATTAGGTTCCCGTCCGCGTGAGACGAAGGGCGACCTGTCACCTTGTACTGGTGAATACGAAAGAGAAAGGAAAATGTATGGGGAAACAGTCTAAAATTAGAATGCTACGAAAACGTATAAAGACAAAACTGGCTACTAAAAGTAAACACCCTGTATCGTCCCTTCTGCTGCGGCACACCCTACTCACTGTAATCACTCCTCTTAAAATTGTAATAACTTCAAATTGGATTTTTAAATCATTGTCATTAGCTATCTATTATATGTTTATGTCAATAATGAAGGTGTCGATAGAACTAAATTACCTTACTAACTAACTATAAATAGCAGCCCTACAAGATAAATCTTTAAATTAACAGAATTAGGTATTTTATTAGGTTACCCAACAATACTGTACACAGAATTTAAACAAGGGCGATGAAATACAAAATCACAGGAGTTTTTAAATTATGTACCTTTAAATAAATCACCAAGAAAGGAATTAGAAATCAATTATCTTAGACCTACAAGCACCTAATTGTATGAAGTTAATCTCACACGAAATTCTCCGTATCATCAAAAAATCCAGCATAAAAAGTATAGAGTGAGCGTGTCCTGATCCGTCCCTCATCGCTCGCAGTCAAAGAGAAACAGATAACATGTTTGCACAATAAAACAAACGAAAGCTGCAGTAGAGCGGAATGTTGTGGTTTTATTATGATGACGAAGGAAATATCGAAGGATACCATAGCTGGGTGGCTATAGGGCAACATCTTGATAATTGTCATAGAACAGTGACTAAAGACCTAATTAAAGTGCCAGGAAGAAAGTGGATAGCCATGATACAATACCGCCGAAAGTGGAGAGATTTGGAAGAGACCTACACTCAGTTTTTGACAGCCAAAGGTTGAAGTAGAAGAAGTAATTAATTTTCACTTAATTTATAGACTGGTTCGAGGTGCCGCAGGAGAAGAGTATCTGGAAGGATATGGGGGAGGCCTTTGCCCAGCAGTGGGACACACAAGGCTATCAAAAAAATTGTTTTATTGTGATTTTTGAGATATTTTCTAGTCTATAGGTCGACCGCTTTAATGAGTCCTCGCGAAGGTATCCATTTAAATGGAATATTCTTAAGGTTGATCACGTATTGGTTCAATAGTATCGTAATACCTATGTAGATTATGGTTATTTTAAAGCATATACCCTGTGGGATATTGTTAGGACTTTGTGGACGCTTAATGTGCTTGTGATGGGGCAAGGCGGAGGACTCAATAAAGCGGTCGGTCTGTAGTTAGGTTCTGAATTTAATTATATTTGTTTGGCATATAGAACAAGCATAGCTTAATCAGCCTATATTGTGCCCACTGCTAGGATACCGACTTCCACTCTTAGAGGGGGCCATAATCCTCCATGCGGGAATAGTGCTGGTTGATGGATGTCACGTCGTCGATTTTTTTTTGTTTCTGACACATTCCGGTTTCCACACAATGTTTGAGATTGATCGTGCCTAATTCAAACTTTTTCTGCAATCTCTAGCAATAAAACAAGTTTGTGTCTTATATAATATTTATACATCGGCGTAGATATACAACAAAATCTATAATTTCACTTGAAAAAAATTGAAGAGAGATGTCTCTTCAATTTTTTTCCAGTTCAAACAAATATCCCAACTCAAACTATTACAAAACTACCCTCAAACAAACAAATACATTACAATACTCCATACAGGCACACAGTTACAGTGGTCCACAACAAGTTTGATATGAAACGTGTGCAAATTACAACAAGTGGAAAATTGCAGTAGTTGAACTGTGGCGCGCAGGGGAACTCAAATAAAAACTGCGGAGAAGCGATCCCTTTGTGTGGCGGTGCAAGTTACGAGCGGGCACTATATTTGTATAGTGGACATTGTATAGAGTTTTACATGCAATAAAGCAAAGGTTTCTTCTCAACGTTGGAAATGTACCAATTTGACGCTCAATGTGACGTTTAGGGTGACAACAGACGTCACTGATATTGCTAAGGGACCTGATTTGTTTTTGGAATTAAAACTTGATTTAACCGAAGATGAGTCATGTACTCGCCATTGACGTTGATGCCTAGCTCTCTCCAGTCCAGAATCTTGAAGACATCCTCCAGTGCAGCGGTGAACAGTTTCGGAGATGTCGTCACCCATTAGGTGGACCAATGACCTGGTGAAGGTTGCAGGGATCCGCCGGATGCGAGCACGGGACCGGTCAATGTGGCGATACTTGGGGGAGGCCTATCTCCAGCAGTGAACGTCTTTCGGCTGAAATGATGATGATGATATAGTTGGGGTATTTTAGATAGGAACCTATATTTAAATATAATTTTGAAGTTTTAGTTAGACATCCTATCTACATGTCATCAAACAAATTAATAATGCTGAGCGAGCAGGGTCAGGAAAAGCACATGGTAAAGATTTTATAAGACAAAACACGGGTGGACTTAGCATAGCTTGCGTTTTATAAAATTGCAGTTTATGATTTTATAAGACCGTTAAAAATTTCTCCAACTGTTTCCGATAGAGAGAACATGTGTGTCGCTCGTTAAACTGAGAATTCTCTTGCTTATATTCTTTATGATGTCACAAACACATTGTTTATGGCGCCGTAAAATATTAACATCGGTCTACTCATAAATAATGTACATTATTCGGTCAATATTCAAGAAGTTGCCTTACGTCTAGACGTTTTTTTTGTTGTTTTATTGAGAATAGAATTATGACTGAATCCGAATAACATTTTGGAAGTATCGAGGTCGTAAGCGTAGTCTCAAAACATGCCCTAACTGACATAACATATTCTTTGATATTATTTCAAGGTCTAATTTCGAAAATAAAACTGAACATGATTAGTACCTCTATCCTTGATCAAAAGGTGATCGCGATCATACGTATGTAATATAAACATACAGCATTTTTGTGTCTTGTTACTCGCTTCACATTTAACAATCACTCTAGACAAACATTCACAAATCACAAAAAAAAATACACCTTCACACTTGGACCATCAGCCTCCACCTGAAAAACCCGTCGGAGCATAGGCATCCACTGAAAAACGAGTTTTTAATCGTCCGGACCGGATGCGGGAGGCAGCAGGAATCCGGTCCGATTTCCCAACTATGTTCATTAAATTCAGGAATGTATCGACGAACAGTTTTTATCGGAGAATGAAGAATGTGAGAATTAAAAGGCGAAAGATATTTGAATACTCATTAGGAATCTGGATGGAAATTGAGAGGATTTTTTCTGTGAGTTTTTTTTTTATAGGAAGTTAACGTATGTTAAGAATTTGGTAGTCATGGAGAGAGACCTTTGCCCAGCAGTGGGATGACACAGGCTAACAGTATCAGTATCTGTTAACGTATGTTAAAGATGTACAGAAACGGGATTTATTCAAACACAACATAAAAATAATGACTAACTGCATTAACAGATTGACAACTACCGACACTTCCCTACTGCGCAATTGCAACATGTCAAATTATCAAGGTTTCTGTTCTTTAACTAGGTCAAGTTAATATTTTATTTGAATCATATACCTGACGTCGAAAACTGTATCAAAATCCATTGAGGGGTTAAGAAAATTTTCGTGCTAATACTGGGAAACCCGATAAGCGGCCTTGCCTTATAATATCAACTAGCTTATGCCTGCGGCTTTGCCCGCGTCGAGATTGGTAATTTTCCCACGAACTACCGGGATATACTCGTATAAGTCGTTTTTGCGTGAAAGTCTAACAAACATCCAACCATCCTCACAAACTTTCTCATTTATAATAGTAGCCAGATAGCCTATAGTTATAGAAATATGACGATATTGTTAGTATTACTATATGTTTAAGTAGACAAAAAAGTTCATATAAAACCTTAAACCTCAGTATAGTTAGTTGATATCAGTATTTTATGAGTCGATAGTACTATTTGTAATATTGCAAATCCAACATTGACCTTTCTGAGAGTCCCTTACTCAGCAGCACCCAAACTTTTGTAGAAGCAAGTACTTAGTTATGAGGTGCCTGAAAATGCTGAACTGACGGATGATAGAAATGGATAAAAGAAAAACTTATTGATACTTAGGATTATAACGATGACAGGTTTAACATTGAATGTCTGAAAATCTTCTTTTGGTTTAATATTTCCTTTGATAAAAGTTTTCCAGCAATCGGAAAGTCAATCTTTTGTAGATTTTATTTTCGTCTACTTACTTGGCATAATCAGGTACTCAGCTAGAATTAGCTCATTCCTTTCCTTTGGCCTAAACGAATAGATATGCTTTTCTAGTTCATAAAATAATATCTAATAATTCCTCAACATATCAAAAACGTTTTTTTAATTTATACTAAACTTATTTTTTGTTTCCTTACCAAAGATTAAATATTATTCCACTGTAATACCCATTTACAAGTAGTGAAACAAACACAATCATATCGTGTCTAAACATATAATACATGAATTTGACGTTGTTTTAACATGTAGGTACAGTAAACTATTTCATTTACCTCTTAACAAGTTTTGCATACAACTAGTCCGTACAAGTTTACGAAAATGTAAGGTAAGGAATACTCTTTCTACTGCTTTAAGAATACCAGTTCACCCACTAGATCAAGCTTGTCGGGTAGCTCGTGAGCGCATACTTTCGACGCCACTGTCTTTGCCCCGTTACCGACCGGTGCATAATTGTGTACCTAACTATGTGAGACGGTAGCTAACAGACGCGAGACGGTAGGAGGCGATGCTAAGCATTGAGGGGAATTTTCGTTGTTTTTGTTTAAGAAGGTTTTATATCTAGTAACGCAGCGGTGGTCCAAGTCGTGGGTGCAAACCCAGGCAGGCATATTGCTTTGTGTAATTTATTTCATCACCACTAGTCTCAAAACAGTGAAGGAAAAAATCGTGATTAAACAGGCATGTCCTAAAATCAAAAATTCGAAGACATGTGACATCTACCAACCCGCACTGGGCCCGCGTGGTGGACTACCGCCCATTCCCTCTCACAGAGAGAAGGCCTGGTGACCCAGCAGTGGGAATCTTACAGGCTGATTATGCTAAGGTAGATACGACCGTTTACATTGACACAAGGTGATACCTGGATGACAAGCTGTACACAAGATACTAACTTATTAAAGCGCTTCTGTATCAGGAATATTCACCTGTAATGTTACAGTTCAGATTCGAGGATTACAGAGCGCAACCTGCAACGATACAATTTGAAACACTTGCTTCTATACAAAACCGAATTATAGGCGAATGCTCCCGTGTGGGAGCGCCTTTAAACGCATGGTAAGTAAGCCACTCGCTCCTCGTATTAGAATACCAGTTCACTTAAATCAAGCTAGTAGCTTGTGAGCGCATACTTGTGACGTCATCGTCTTTGCTCCGGTACCGACCGGTGCACAGCTATGTGAGCTGGTAACTTTCAGTACGTTGGTCTATGTGAAGTGGTCTATTGAGCATGGAGGTTCCTGTTTGAAAATGTTTTATATTGATCAGGGTAGGTTTTGCCCGTTTGCACTGTTGGTTTTGGAACGCGTTATAAGTAATATTAACGGCGTGTGTAAACTGAAGAATTAACTTAGGAACCTAGTATTGATATTTTTCTTCGAAAAACTTTTGGAATATTATAATTTACCACAAATATAATAATTAAAAAGTATTTTTGAATTCTTTTTCAAAACAAAAGACTTGATGTTATCTAATTAACTAAAAAGAATAGGTAATAACCGTTTTAAAATATGAAAAAGTATAATTTTAATACTAACAAAACTTAAAATTGTTCAAAAATGTAAAACGTAATGCATATTTACAACCTATTAATATTGGCGTTATGAACTCACTCATTTAAATAACGGACGAAAACAAAGCGAGTTTGTTTTTCTTTAATAACACTGTATAAATTAGAATAAATTTAGTTTACATTATCCAACTGAAGTACGCCCTTAAGTGCTTGAAACTTTAGCTCACCTCTAAACGCTCCTAAATTACTTTTCTATTGTTTTCGTAATTTCTGTGTTTCGGTGTTTACCTGTAACAAAGGAAAAATACAAATTAATTTACATGAAACCATATAATTTGAATAGTTATTATAATCGGTTATGTGTGACCATTAACGTTATTCCACAGTGAAAGGAAATAAATTACAACTGGACAGTGTGTAGCAGTCGTGCTACGTCGTAGCCACATTGCTACGCGCTGACAGATAATATGCTACGGCGTAGCAAATATATTTTGTAGTATGATGTATGCTGTGCAGTATATGAAATTTTGTTTGAAACAATAATTTATCAAATAAAAATATCACAGTAAAATGTAGCTCACCAGTAACTTTCCAGTTACCGACATTGTTCATAAGATAAGGAATAACTCCGTAGTCACAAACAAGTCATTAAGAGTGTTGTCTTTTCATCTTTCTCCTCTTTTCTCGCTGTGGGAAGTATAACCGATTTGATTGTTATAAGTTTGCCTGCTTTCTCCACAGGGTTAGTCAGACCTATTTGTTGTTGCACATTTCTTTCCACTTATTCATAATATCCAAATTTAAAAAATAACAAAAATAAATCTTTTTTCGAACCGGGATTAAAACCTAGGACGTGGAACTCAGCAGTCTTGCTTGGCTACCACTAGCCCATGAGGCAGTAAATACAGTTAGAAGTGAAATTTCCAGATTTCCTAGTTACATACAGAACAACGTGACCCACATAGTTAAATGTCATACTAATTAGAGAGTAATTAGCAATCTTCACACGAACTACTTTCAAAGGAACGAGGTTAACAAGGTAACGTTCTAACTGTGACTACCTCAAGGTGACGGGCGTCAAAGGGTGACGTTTGTACACACTCCCTGGTTTGTAGTACGTGCTTTAACGGTGCATAGCTGTGCATAGCGCATAAAGGTGATTTCACACTGGGGAGGCGTGGAGTGGATGGGATGTGCGAGAATTGGCTGCTCGCTGAACCTTTCACGTCCAAAGATATATCGGGACATATGTGGGGATCTCGGTTGGTAATATATCCTAGTGTGTTTACATTATAAAATCTCTATTCATGATTGACATCTATATTAATATTTCTTGTCTCGCACGTTCTCTTGCATCATAACCTTTCACACCAAAGACGGGCGGGATGAGAAATGCGCTCATTCCATCCACTGCTGTGAAGCTTCCTTAAGTGTGCACAGCCGTGAATAACGGTGCATAGTTTGTAAAGTGCTTTCAAGTACGTTAGTAATGTGTCAGGAGGCATGTAATAAGGTGAGTTTTAAGTTAGCGCTTGAGTTAGTGCCGTGACCTGTTTTAGGAGACGTTGAGTGGAATGAAGTATGCACGTTTTCATGCAGAGTGCATGGCTTGGTGTAATTTATTTCATCGTCACTGTTCTCAAAACGGTGATGGAAAATACCGTAAGTAAATCGGCAAAGCCATTAGACACATCCACCAACCCGCAGTGGGTCTAAATCGTGGATTATGTTCTCCCTCTCACACAGTGGGTTGTGTCCCAGCAGTGGGAACGCTACACAACGAATAAACGTAAACGAAAATGTCCAAATCATGTAATACTTGAACTCTAGATAAAACTATTCTTTATTTCCAAGTAAACTTGAGTAAAATAAACTTTTTCTTCTTTTAAGTTCTTTAACCCTTCCAACAACACGTACACTTCCAATGAACCTTATCTCCTGGATCTATATTAACGTATCCGCTCCATATCTTCGGAACCTCAGTGCTCCCCTCATCATATTCCCCGCGATCTGTATTCCGCCCACTCTTTAACAATAAAACTCGTAACAAACGCTCATACACAATAGCTAGACAGGAACCCTTTAACTTGCTGAACATATTGCATGAAATCATACTGAAATACGTGAAAGTGTGCGGTGGATTTGCCCGCTAAGGGTGCCGTGTTTTTGATACTTTATGGGATGAGGTTTCGATTATTTTCATATGTTATCAGTGCAATAGCAATCATGAAAATATTTATATCATATTTGTGTATTTTTTTTGTTTATTACTGCTGCAGGTTTTTATGTTGCTGATATTTTCAAAAACCAATATTACAGCTTTTTCATTTCTTTCAATTCAAATTAAGATAAGGAAAAAACATATTTTTTATTAAAGGTTTCTTAGTTACATCTTTAAAATGAACCCAAACACAAATTCTTTCAAAACCTGAAGTTGGAAAAATCAACCCTAAATGTTAAGCTTTATAGTACACATAGGTACAGACCCTAAAAACTTATTTTTTCTTAGCGAGCGAATATGTCAGCAATATAATACATAGTTGTCAGCATTCTCCCTCATGTATATCGCTTGTGTTAGTATACATTGCAGGGTTCATATGGCGTAAGGTAAATGGAGACCATTGTTTACGTGACATGGAAGTTGTATTTATTTGATAGGGATTTGAACCAAGTCTTTGTGTTGTTTTCCTTCGTCATTTTTGTGAGAAACTTAAAATGGCAAGATGTTTAAGATGCTGAGGGTCAGATGCCCGCAGTCGCTTCAAGTTAAATACTGATTTTCAGCTGAATTCGCTTAGACTGGAAGCCGACCTGAACATACTTGAGGAAAAGCTAGGCAGATTTTAATATGATGTTTTAGAAGATTTATCGCCAGTAATTGGAACAATATGTACTTTCAACTTAAAATCTTAAAAGCTGCCTGCGAATAATCTACCATGCCACTTCTCCAATATCAAATTAAAACAGACAAGTTATGCCACCAGAAACCAATTTCCGTAGAAAGAGAACAAACAAAATGAACCGAGTTGCCGACCGATCGTTAAGTTAATTGCAAATAATTACCGGCGCCATATTGCCTGTCCATAATTCATGAGCGACGACTGTTCCGATACCTACCTTATGTCTATGACGTGTACCTACGTATAATTACTAGTACGTACGTGACTGCGTAGACATACTTTTGTTTTATTATAGGAGAAGGTTCTACCACAAAACTGAAGGGCAAGACGCGCGATGTTTGTTTTTATAGACCGGAGTCGGGTTCCGTGATCTATTGGTCATCACGAGCCGCGTGTAAGTCGCTGCGTAACGCGTACTACCAAACCATGCATGTGCTCTCACGATCCGACGTAGGCATGTACATGAGGGTGTTGTTTTAATGGCCCTATGTGGTTGCGAAAAGTTTTTCGAGTGGCAGTGGCGCGAGAGTATTTTGTATGGTTCGCATCAACTAATGCCATTCATGTATGACTTGTGTCAACAAAGCTGGGCAGTAGCCCACCAGATACAACACCCGTCTGGTCGGAGCATCCTCTCCTTTCTATGGGGGATGAAGAACTTTACACCATGTTCTTCACACTAAACCCATACGTACAAATCCTAGACGTTCCTATACGTATAAATCCTAGAGCCAAAATATTGAAAGATATCTACGTGGGGGATTAGAGCCCATTCTTTCTAATAGAGAGGAGGCTTCTGTCCCAGCAGTGGTAACATTATAGAGGTTGTCATAGTAAGGTTTTAATATAACTGGTGAAATAAGCAAAAAAGTGTACCTGATCCATAACGTGTTATGTGTTAGCATTTCCAAAATAACAATGAATATGTTTACCGCAAACTCGCTGGCTAGTACATAGGTAGTCACAACAAGCGGGCATTACGCCCAGCCCAACGACTCCACAGCTATGCGTCCTCGCATTCCGCGCCACCAAACGTTCTGTTACGTCCAGAGCCTTGTACATTATGTACAGTGTTATGTTAACGTTTATGGAAAGCTTTACATAAGTACCAGTTGAATATTCTCAAGATATATTATCTTGTAGCTCTCATTCACAAAGGAGACCAGAGCCCCAGCAGTGGGAATACTGTGGGCTGATTATGCCTTTACATACTCGTAGGTAGAACCGTTTGAGCCGTTATAACTAACAAAATGTGTGTGTACTGGGAGGGGTGTGCCATTGCCTAACCAGTCGGAGAAAACAGACGTGATTTTGTGTTAAATAATGTACAGTCACAAGCACCTACATGTATCTTACACTGACACTTGTCTAAATTCTTCACAAACAACGAATAATATGGCTTCCAAAATACTATTCTCGTATAGTTCGGATATGTGTGATATCCTATATACACTTTTCCATTCGCTCGATCCAGTTATTAAAACATTCATTCCACTCCAAAGTAGAGGTGTTCAATATGACCGATTTGAAAGCGTTGACTGCTTCTTCACCGGACTGGAATCTTTAACCACGAAATTAATAATTAGAAAATGTAAAGAAATCGTTAGGGCTTAGGTCAGGACTGCATAGAAGATGGTCAAGAATTTCTAAGTTTTCCTGCTTCAAATAACTCAATCGTTTGACGAGCGCTGTGTGAGCTTGCGTATGGTGTAGGATGATGCGTCGCTTTGGGTTAGATTTCCAAAGTTCGGCGATGACTTGTGGTAAACAAAGTGTGTAATGCAGGGTGCATTAACCGTTCTACGATCTTCAAGTACAATCGCCGCAACATGACCGGTTTTCGCCACCAAATTCTTTGAAGTGCTTCGAGAGCGAACAACTTTAGTAGGCTTGGGCTCGTTTTCACAGACCCAGATTGTGGATTGTTGTTTGGAATCAGGATCGTAGGCATAGATTCTCGTGTAATATTCGTCACCACTGATGATATTGTGGACGTGGTTTGACTGTCCTCGGTTGAACCTTTAAAGAGTTTTCTTACACCAAGTGACGCGGGCCGCCTTATGATCGTCAGAAAGCAAATGCGGGAAACTAGCCTTCTCACACCAAGCGCCTCATGCAAAATCTTCTGAATGGTTGTCCCCGAAATGCCTAATAACGCCGCTGTCTACCGATATGTCACATGACGATCTTTGAGGATTAGTTGTCTCACAGCAATGATGTTATCTTCAGTGAAGGCGGATTTTGGACGTCCTTCACGAGATTTGTCAATAAGACTGGTATGTCCACGCTGGAATTCTAAATACCAGTGTTTGACAGTCCGCAGCTATGGGGCTTCATCATGGGACACAGATATTAGCTCTTTGAAACACTGAAGCCATCTTAGGCTACGTCAGAAGTTATAGAAAATTATTGCACGGGCATTTTCCTTAGTGAGATTCATTTTCAAAACAATGCTGTGACTAAACAATTGCATTAATTCTCATTTTTTCAATTGTTTTGATATTCTAAATTCCAACAAATTTGAATATTGAACAGTTCTAAATTCAAAATTGACGGCAAATATGTAAACGACAGAACTTAAAAGGCATGCCTGGTATTATAGGAACTTTAGTAGTGCGAATTGATTGTCAAATTCAAAATTAACGCGAGCGAAGGTGCGGGCAAAAGCTTGTATGTATTTTATAAAAAGCCAAAGCAAAGACGGGCCTGGATGTTTAGAAATAATTCATTTAAAGTATATAACTGGCATTTGCGAGTTGGTTTCAAATTCTTGTACACCTTGCAAAGGTAGGGGGCCCGAGGGTTCATTAGAATTATCCTTATATCAGAGACACCTTTCATTGCCCGGGTATTACAGTACTTCCATCTCTTTTAAATATTTTCTACAACAGACAATACAAGCACATAGGGTCAGTAATTAGGGGAGAGTAGGAATAATTCGATGAATGCCGACAACCGCACCAAACACATTGGCTCTCGAGCCGATAGTGACGACGAAAACCAACGCGTGGTACAAGATATAAGAGGTAGCGAGTATGGCTTGTAATGAACACTCTTTTTAGAAGATATGACCAATTTCAAATTGCAATCTTATGACTTTTGTGAAGGCCATACCATACTTACGATAGTTTTTCTGTAGTCTTATGTTGAGAATATTTCTGAATGTTTGTGGACGGAGCCAGAGCCCTTAATTATGCACCACAGCAAAAAGGTGACTTATAGTAGCTTCATGCTCTAACAAAATGTGCCTCTTATGTGTCGTATTATTAGATGAATTTACATGTTAAGTACTTAAGTATTACAACTGCGAATGATTATTTTAGATTTTTTTTATCAATATCATTTTCATCACCGCAGTTCATAATCACTGGTCCCCACTTTCACCCACCACTTGACCAGAGGTTTTCTATCACTTTGACAATGTCACATAAAACATTCCCTTAACTGTAAATTATCGCCACCTCCCTTCCCCCGCACCTCACAAACCGCACCACATAGGAGCACCACTCAGACAAGCAATTATTGGATAATCGAATGACGCCCATCGACTCTGTCCGACCATCCCAACATCCCGGCCAAATGGTGTACAGCCTTCAACACGATGAGCCTGCGACACACATATTGTATACCTCACAATGTGGGGTTACAACTTGTGTGCTATGTTGTAGGTGAACAGAAAGTGTAAGGAGATTTTATGTTAATTGATGAAGAGCTCATACATCATTGATACTGAATAGCACTGACAGCTCTTGAACTTGGTAAAATCGGCCTTCAGTTTTCAGGGGTGTAATTGGATTGCTGAATTGTTTCGTAAATAAATTTAGTTCAAAATTAACTTTATCGGCCTGTAAATCATCAAGCTGAGCGAATTGAAGACGTCTTTACCAAAATAATGAGGATCGGTCACTTGGTCACCAAGTTGTGACCCTAAGAAAGCTTATTCTTAGAGAAAAAATGTCATGTAGGTTTAATACCTACGAACTGATGATTATTATTAATAAAATCTTGGTAAATTACGTGAAAGATTTATTTTTATATTTTTGTAACCCATTTCTAAAACAAATTTGCATCATAAAAGGCAAAACAGGGATATATCAAAAGATGACATTATAGGGTGACAAATCGAAAAGGTTGTAAGGTAAAAATAAATGGCTCCTCGTTAGCCCTGGGTAGGCAATTTGTCTTTTATACGCTTTTGCAAACTTTCCCCAGTAATATCCCCTAAATGATGGGAGGGGACACCCGGGAGCATATGTTGACACGTATATTTTATACCTATGTATGTGTTATGAGGGAGAAATCTTTTTGGGTGGTTGTAAAGCATGTTTTATGAAGACATCGGAACGTGAAAGCGACGGATTGAAAGATAGTAAATTTAAAGTTTTGTAGGAAGTGGTGCTGTTCAGAGATTTCGGTTTGAGTCTCTGGATGTGCCAAATGTTGTTTGACAGTGTATATTTCGAACATCTTAGTAAGAATTGTGTCTGGTAGAGTACGATAGTATCATCTTCATTATTAGCCTTTAAACACAAGCTTAATGGGCACTACACTAGATTTATACCCGTTTACACTTACTTACACAAACAAGATGACACCAAAACAATATAAATACCTAATAAAGCTTACTTAAAAAAATACATAAAATGTACTCTCACAATAAAATGTAAGCATTCATTGAAGCATTTAAGTGACGCTTAGTGTTAGTGAAAACGAGCGTGCAACGTAGACAAAACCCAAAAAAGAATCGCTCATCATCAAAAACTTGCTCCGTATCCTATAACCTGTAGATTGACGTCATTACTCACGATACCCGAGAATGATGATAGCCATAATTGTAATCTATAAATCATAGTAACGACTCAACGTGGTCGGTAATCTACAAAGAGATTCGTGTTAGCCTCACATAAATATACACTGACTGGCGGTTATACCGCGTTGTAAGAAAACATAGTGGTTGATGTCTAGGCTTGGCTTTATTAGGTCTTGACTGATTTGAAAGTATGAAATGACTTTATTATTTATTGAGGACAAGAGTAATGCGTGATACAGTAATTTTCTATCAGCAAAAATGATAAAATCAAAGAAACTTTCATCTCCTTTATAAACCATTAACAGTAAGAATATTCAAAAATCTTTCTCTGGCTAAAGTACTCATTTTTGTTATAAAAAAAAAAAAAAACTTGCCAAACTTATCGTCCCAGCGGTCTGTGGTTTGTGTCATCAAATGAATAAATGTAAGATTTTTATCAAGCTGAACATACGACTCTACTTGTTGTTTATACGAAATCGATAAACAACAAGTAGGACTGTAATTGTCTGTCCTTAATACATCATCATTGCACTAGAGAGTCGCCGTCGGCCACTGCAGGTCAGGTAGACCTCCCACTCAAGCACCCGCAACACATTCACACCATTTGAAAATGATCCGCAAACTACTTCAAACCGATAAAATAAAACAATTCCGGCTCCGTAAGTAGGTACTTCGGTAACTCTTTCCCCTGTTCCCCCGCTCGACAACTCTTACTTTTATTTATAGCGTCCACTGGACAGACACGCCAACTCGACGCTATATATTTCCCCGCGAGACCGTATTTTGTCTCAGTTTACGAAGACGCTCGATTTATCCGTTAGATATTTCTTAAAGGAATCTTACCGCAATGCTCCGTGTGAAGTTACAGGTTGTGTGTGAAAGAGTTGTGTGCTGTGTTTTATCTGATTATAGTAACGATCAAAGAACATCATTTTATGGTAGTATAATTAACAAGTGAGAGTATGGTAAGCCAGCTAATATTAAAAGTATTATCTAGTCTAAAAGAATATGAAATGTTAAAAGTTAAGTTCGAAGTATAAAAAAAATGGTACCCAAAAAAAAAATTATTTAAAAAGCCAAGTCAGAGACCCATGGGCGGCATAAAAACTCTGTCACCAGGTTAGGGACTAACCACACGCAAAAATAAAGAATGATTAAAAAAGTATTTAGTAATTGTATCGAATACATAAATCAAGAACATTCAATTGTCATCATTATCACAACAGAAACCAAACCATTTTTTGACTGTATTTATGCATAACTAAAATATCTGCAGATTTGAATATGTCTCTCATATCATCATCAAGTACTTACTATGTAAACTTCAACCACAAAATCAAACCATATAATTTACATACCTAACGATAAAGAAGATTTATCCCCAATTTACATAATAATCTGACAACAAACAAACTCCGACACACATAATCTCGTCTAATAAATCAATAGTCCATAAGAAGCGACGTATCACAAGGATACATCAGATGTATTTGTATTAACATACAGTAATTCAACTAGGAACAGAATTCGGGATCGTCGCACACACACATGCAAGACGTTTACACGAATTTTAAGCATGGTTAAAGTAGCAGGTTACTCGTAAGTCGCGCCGGGTCCCATCGAGTCATGTGGTTTTATATGTGCATCATCACGCCTGTAACCCCGAAGGGTTAGACAAAGGTTTTGTCTCAGTAGCTAATTACACCCACATTTCGCGTACATAACTGGCGAAATGCGAGCCAATTGCTGCCGACCGGTAGGAAACCAGGCACTGCTACTGAGAAATGTCTGGTAGAAATACCCTATAGCACTCTGACTGACCGGGGATTCGAACTTAAGACCTTATGTTAAATTCACCTCTGTCACCTTGGGGGTAAGCAGACACTATAGAACGCGACGTGCTGCAAACCTGACATACGCCTTTCGCGTCATCCACGTTCATACATCTGGTCATCCACACGCGGTTACCCCACCAACGTACAAAAAAAGTAAGTCCACAACCCTAACATCTACATTTTATTGTATAAAAGGGCCTACTTGGTTTACTGGTTATCTTTACACTGCGGCCAGGCAGCCACAGGGGAACTAATTACTGAACAAAGACGCGCCGCGATTGCCAGTTAATCAAATGAGCGCACACTGTGTCGCATTCTGTGGTCTGCGGAGTGTATGGGTGTTGTGTGGGGGATTACAATTAGGGCGATAATTTACTCGTGTTTAATAGATTAGGGTATTTATAATATTGAGACTATTATAAGATGAAATATGTGATCCTAGTAATTTTCCTAGAATCTAAACTTAGAGGCATACATATTTGAGGTTAGTTAAATAGCTATACTATACTACAAGATAATTTTAACTATTGTCAGCCATGAGGAATTTCTCAGTCATAGCCACGGAATTAGGATTTGCACCCCGTCCATGACAATAACCTCGCGCACCCTATTACACGCTGGATCTAACGTAACTAGCGAAATGTGACTGACTATTAGATACACCTTTGTCTCTGCCTCGGGGATTACCGGTATGACAGTTTTAAATTGTCTTTATCTATACTAATATTATAATTTCTATATATATAATATATTAATATTATAAAGCTGCAGTGTTTGTTTGTTTGTTTGTTTGAACGCGCTAATCTCTGGAACTACTGGTCCGATTTGAATGATTCTTTCAGTTTTGGGTAGTCCATTTATCGAGGAAGGTTATACGCTATATGCGCACGCTACGACAAATAGGAGCGTAGTGTGTAATACAACAACAAATGTTTATTTAATTCAAAACTTTGCTCCATCTTTGTCGTAGAGTAACTAATTCTCATACAAGGACGAATCTCAATTGCCAGCTAATCAAATGAGCACACACTCGGGGTGGCACTTTGTTGTTAGACATTAGATGTAGAGAGAGAGAGAGTTTTTAAGGTCACCTAAAGGGGACCGTATCGCTAAGCCTTCGCTAGATTTTGTCTAGTTTCAAAATGGGTTTTCCGTACTTTTTAATTACTAAGGAAACACGCGCACATTCGACAATAATCTACTATATTGTTAGTCCCTGAACCATCGCCTAACCGCAGTGGTAAAATGTACGACCTCGTTTAGTGGGCCACTTCGCCGGAATGGCTGTATGGTCGACAAAAAGCCAGCAAGGTGTAGGTGAGGAGCTACATTGCGAACTATGTTCCACCTTTTATCCTGTCCTGTGCAGTCAAAGTGAACTCTGCGCTACCACCGACGAGGCTTTGGAAGGGGCAAAAAAAAAACAAAACACTGTCGTGCCAGAGAAGAAGAACCATTTATCGTTGATACCGTAGCCATTTGATACATGACATCATCATGGCTTCCACTTGGCACTTTATCCATTCTCGTGAAAGGGTTGCTTAGAAGTTATCCCTCTATTTGTGATACATAAGTAGGCCGTATTTACATATCAATGTGTTGCGTACACAATGTAACCTAAGCTTTAAGTGGTAGGTACTTACATTGTGTGGCTCTTACTTACGTGTGGTAATGTTAGAAACAGTCATGCCACATATACAACCCAAACTGATGTACTCAATTAGGAAAAAGCATTTCCTAAACGTAGCATAGTTTGCAAGTTCGATCTCCGCTTGATACAATTAATTTATTTTGTTCCCCATTAGTTTAGCCAGCTACTGGACCTAACTAATTAAACGTGTCAATTTTTAGATTACCATCAATTCGAAATGAATAAAAGACAAATATTTGTTTGCTTTATCACATAGATTATCTCGATTTAGTGACTGACGTGATGTAACAAAGATTTTAAGAAAATTCTCCAATTTAACGAATATCCACGAAACACAACGTTAAATAATAATATACTAACTAGTTCATTAGAAACAAATGCCCATGTAGTATTTACATTACTATTAAGTCATAAAATAAGGCTACAAGCAATCGCACGCGACTCGCGACGTTAAAACTTTGCTATTTTATTCAAAAAGCCTGTTTTGTGCGCCTGTACCTTACTATGTATGAGGCAATTACGGCTTACGTGGGGCTAGGCACGAGAAAGACTAGGTCATGCTTAAAGCTGTACCTAGAAAATTGTAGTAGACTAAAATGTATGATGTATGTAGTTGATTACGGCATAAATTACAACACCTTGTTTTATTTTATTCCACCTTATCCTTACCATGGATATTGTTAATTACACTAAAGAAAGAATTTAAATGTGTAGTAGAAGACAGACAAGATGATGCTAGCAGAAAAAAAATGGCCTTTTTTGTTTAAAAAAAAACAAGCTTTATTAAAATGCTCAAGCTTCTATCAATATTGAATTCGTATACAAAGTCTCGTGTCCGTGCTTTTAACCGTTGAGGACTTCTCTCATGATGAAGTGAGCCTGGCTGCAGGATCAAGTCATGTCTATCATAAAAATGTATTGTCACCAGAACCGAATGGGAGTGCAAAATTTCAGCTCAATCTGTTGGAGGTAACTGGTTTGAAATTCAGTTGCAAGACTTGACTTATACATACATACAAGGTAAGTTAAATAAAAACTTATAAACAAAAATAAAAAAGCCGCCAGGTAGCCAATAACAATTATGCTGCCTACAAAACATTTTTGTCCGACAGTTGTCAATTGTTTAGATAATGACATCTGATCACTTCTCCTAGTAGGGTTTACCAATATAATTGATCTGATGTGTTCGAAACACACTGATTTTATGTTCATATTATGTGATCATCTTGGGCGAGAAAACCAATTTTCATTAAAGGTTTTCCCAAGAATGGTGTGCTTTAAATAAAGCAGACTTTGGAAACTTTTTGCGTTATAATTACATCCACAATCTTGTTTGTATCTCCCCACACACATATCTCATACATCACGCTACTCACACATGCGTCCAAACAGTGACATTGATTGTTCTAAACAACTGATGGTCGAAGTTTGAACGCGTCGTGTTGGGATGCTGTTCACTCAGATGAGATAACAATCTATACGGACCCTCCGTATAGATTGTTTGAGTTTGTTGTGTTATTGTAGGTATGTACATAATACTGTAGGTATGACGAGTGCACTGGTATACAGCTGTATATCCGGTTACACTAGCACCCGACCCTAATATATGTATTTGGGAAAAGGCTAGGTAGATGATCATGTTAATGCTTTGTTTTTGTAATGTAATCGAAATAAATTTTATCACTCTAGAATGATTATTTCTGGAATCAAGAATCAGGAATAGAATCAGGTCGAATTCCAGATTATTTGATTGTTTTTATTAGAGAAAATAATAATATATGAGTTTACACCTTTGTCTATTATTGGTTCAATTAGCTATAATATTAAACGTTTATAATAATGCAGTCTTGCAGACCCTTATTAAGAAAAGTCCTCCAGCAAATGCCTAATATTCCCTACGTCTAATATCAGCTGACCTTCGCCTCATCCTGTGGACGTAGCTACGGAGCCCGTCCTTGAAATAAGAACAAACACATTACCCGACGTCTTCCTTCAAAATCGGGTAATATTTATGACACAAATACTTGTATGTCGAGGGGGAAGATTATGTTTTTATACTTGAGTTATTAGAGGTGTACTACGGAGAGAGGCGATTTTCTTTTGTTTATGGACTGAAGAAAAAATTGGCCGTGATGTTTATAATCTTCGGAGTGGCTCGTGTCATAACTGCTACATGGGCTGATCTCCAACCTTAAGCAACGCTTATCGAGGTCGTTGCGTGGATGGGTGACCATCCTTAACATACTGAGATCCCTCGAAAAGCAAGTTCAGCTGTTGGTCTCGGCAGTTGTTTGTAGATCTTTGTACGGTACATTACAGTACGTTACAGGTAGTCAGAAGCAGGAAACTCTGATTGCCAGTCTTACCAAGCGGTATCGTATTATTGAGTACGAACTGGGTTGTGGCGGTCAGATACCCAGTCGCTCCACGTAAAATACTGGTATCAAGCAGCATAGGGTTATACTGGAAGCCGACTTTAACATTGGGTAAAGACTAGGTAGATGGTGATGATAATTTAATCTCCCTATGTTCAGCACTATTTGAATGGTAATTGGGAATTTTTACTCCAAAAGCACATAGTGCTATAAATTCGCTGCGGCAAAAAGTTTAAGCGCATAAAATAAAAATACGAGGAAATCACAGAGTTGGTTTGCTCGGACTACTGGCCTGTAAACTTGCCCACAGAGAGTGCACGCCGATATCATTGCTAGGGGGTGAGCAGTGTGGGGAGCGGAGCGAATATGAACTGTAGGTATTTTGTAGATCGGTAGTAAAAGAAATAGAAAATATTTAGTTATGTTACTTATTAGAACTTTGTTTGAAATAGTTAGGTGCATCCATAAATAATATAACGTCTGAATGAAATGTCTATGCTTGGCCACTAATGCACGTTTCACTAACTCAAAGTAACGCTTAAATTATTGCCTACATATTATTCCATTTTTATAAAGAGAATAACTTAGATGTCACCTATTTATAGTGAAAACGTTATCAAAACTTCATACACGATAGATTACAAAGAGTTTTGGATTAGCCCCAAACTAGGCCAGCCTATTTTTGGGGTATACTGAGGGCACAAGTGTTCGTGTAAAAAATCATGTTATGTTATGCAAAGTTCCTTCACCTGTCATTTCAACAACACAACAAATAAAACAAGGCAGTATGATAAGTAGAACTTGAGCCACCACTTAAACTAATGTACTCTCTTAGCCAATGTACTCTCTACGACGAGATTACTAACTACGTCGCATAACACAAATACAAGTACTATTTGTGTAGAAGTTGTACTAATCCATTATAATTCCGAGGGTGCCACTTGAGCAAGCAAAGTGCTCATCTGTTTGTGACAATCTGAGACGGGATGTTGTGCTAAGTAAATACTGGGCTTTTTTGAGAGCTGTGTTTGTGTTTAGTGTCAACATCAGATAATTTTTTAAACAAATATAAAAATAGATAATACGAGGAGTACTTTGACGCCTAAGCGTCCTATTGTCGTCGTTGTAAACATATACATAAGGTCTATTTTTTCATACACGAAATATTTTAAGCGTAACTTCTACATATAAGTCGTATAGTCGCCACAGCAACGAAAAAAAAATGTAATCGGAGTGTTTTTGTTTTTACGAAATTATTATTTTTGCGCAAAACCTTTACTCCCTATTCTAACAGTGAATGACAGTAGGTAAATACGACGTAGTAAACTAGCGAAATGGATGTTGAAAAATAAGGAGTTAGTATTTATTTTGTGGGTCAAGTAAGTTTAAATTATTTACTTTTTATAAAAATATAATCAGATTAAAAAAAAATCCCTTGAAATGGCTTCGTTAGATGATTCTCGGAAAATATTTTGTGTATGAATAGTTAGACCTTATATAGGTACTTAGGTACTTTTAGCCTTCTTTTCAACATCATCTATCTAGCTTTTTCCCAAGTTGGGGTCGGCAGTCCAGCCGGATGCAGCTAAATACCAGTATTTGACATAGAGCGACTGCCTATCTGATCTCTAACCGATGATAACCGGTCTTAACACAATAACCATAACCCGTGGAAAGACCGGTTGTCAGAATTTAGGGCTATTAAATATCCGTAACGACTGACCTTGATGTCTATACTAATTAAATGATATAGTAAATACTTGGGACAAGATCAGGAAAATGATGATAGTAATCACCCAGCTATAATGTTTCTTTTTTGCCATTTTGATCATGTTATAATTAACACCGTACACAATAGCGACCATCATCATCTGCCTGCCTTTTCCCAACTATAATAGTGTCGGCTTCCAGTCTAACTGGATGAAGCTGAATACCAGTATTTTACATGGAGCGACTGCCTATCTGACCTCCACAACCCTACTACTGGGTAATACGATACCCCTTGGTGAGACTGGTTGTCAGACTTTTTGGGCCACTACCTAACGACTGTCAAAGATCTACAAATGACACTGGGACCAACGGCTTTACGTGCTTTCCGAGGCACGGAGGAGTCTCGGTATGTAATGGACACAACAGAGACCAATGCGTGCTAATTTGCCTTACGCTGCATTATAAAGTTAGTATTACAAATCATGCACCCGCTCCGCTCCCGCTCCGCTCCCGCTCACCAAAATATCCAATACCTCACCACGACTTATCAGCGAAGCCGACGGTCGCGCTACTCGTTTGTACGGGAAGCTCATTTACAAACTTTTTGACTTCCACGCTCATATCTATAAAACATATAGCGGTTTATAGCTGATAGCTGCAACTGGGACATTCTGCGTTCCGGGTCATACCGTATGGTTTGTGGGTAGAGAGAGAGACACACTTGCATTTAATTTAATGAATTGAACAAAGAGGCTGTTTAGTGAATAACTCGGAATTATCTCCTACCATTTGTGAAATCTACACGACACCAAAATTAATCTATACATATAATAAGACAGTAAAAAAACTGTGTCTGTACACTGAATATATTTAAAAAAAAAAAATTGAGAGGGGTTTAGAAACAGTAATAGAGCACGAATCCAAAAAAAAAATTCTGTCTGTTTGTCTGTTTATCTGTTTGTCTGTTTGTCTGTTTGTCTGTTTGTTTGTACACGCTAATCTTCGGAACTACTAGACGGATTTGAAAGATTTATTTTTTGTTGTATAGGTATTAAGTCTGGGCAACATATAGGCTATAATTTATCTTAGAAACTTGAACACCTGATGCAGAACCGCAATAGAATAGCTAAACTATAAGAGATACAAAAATGGTACCATAACAAAAATTGTTTCACGTGATGAGCATTTTCTGCTGAGAGAATAAATTTGAAGATCTGGAACACCTGATGTGGAACTCCAAGAGTCCAGCTACACTATAACATATATAGGAATGACGTCTTAGCAAAAATTGTTCAATCTGATGAGCACTCTCTGTTGTCTTATAAAATCGAAGATCTGGAACACCTGTTGTGGAACTCCAAGAGCCCAGCTACACCATAACACATACAGGAATGACGTCTTAGCAAAAGTTGTTCGGTCTGATGGGCACTCTCTGTTGTCTTATAAAATCGAAGATCTGGAACACCTGTTGTAGAACTCCAAGAGCCCAGCTACACCATAACACATACAGGAATGACGTCTTAGCAAAAGTTGTTCGGTCTGATGGGCATTTCCTGTTGACTTATAAAAATCGAAGATCAGAAACATCTGATGTGGAAATCAAAGCTATCACTAATTTCACTGTATAATTATAAAATAACATAAGCGGGGAGTACCTCCACGCGGTGAAGGCGGTAACAGTTTAGGACTGATATTCGATGACGACGGTATATCATTGAAAATTTGACTCTACTGGACAAAACTCCTATTTATTTTTTTATTTAATCGAATAAATATGCCTTCGGGCTTATGCTATTTGAGTGTTTTAGACTTTTTCCACTTATCTTCGTGACACGGTAGCCTACCCGGTAACGCAGGGGAGCAGTCACTTAGATTTTAATTGATCAGGTATCTTCACAATAAAACTATAACCATGCCTAGAAAGAGGTCAAATCTTTCCCAATATTCCAAAGGAGCTAAAAGATTGAGGATCATAAGATCCCAAGAATCTACCGAAGAACGTCAGGAGAGACTTGATGCTGTTCGAGAACATCAGGCTGCAACTCGCTCCGTGGAAACCTCTTCCTCTCTTCTCTTCTCTTCCTCTTGGATAACGAAGCACGCCTGCGTTCTCAGCGTATTTACGCATCTACACCCAGGTCTCTAGAGAACTGTGAAGAATATGATGCGCGACTGACCGCTGATCGTGAACGTCATGCATTGTCTCGCGAATCGGAGACGTTCACGGATAGATAATTACGCTTGAGTTCCAAGCGTATCTACGCATCGACTTCTAGGTCTCTAGAGACAAGTGGGGAACGTGATGCGCGACTGACCGCTGATCGTGAACGTCACGCATTGTCTCGCGAGTCGGAGACGTTCACGGATAGAGAATTACGCTTGAGTTCCAAGCGTATCCACGCATCGACTTCTGACTTACAAAAATGAAAGATATGGAACGTCTCGAATCGTCTCGCGCATCCCGTTGTTTTCCCGTCCCCGGGCTCTTAGGATTCGACATCAGACGTTTCAGATCTTCGATTTTGACGACCCCGTTGTCGCTGGCATAAGCAACAGGATCCGCGTACGAAGTCGCGGGCAGAAGCTAGTGTATCAATAAAATCTAAAGTGTACTTATTAAGTATTTATTTAGTAAGAAACGGGCATGTGTCCATCATCTCTGTGGACAATGAATACAGTTAATTCAAGCATTTTTATTTCTGAGACGATGGCTCCGATGGCAAATTCGTTGTTTAAGTAGTAGACACGATAATTAAAATTATTTTACTTACAAAATTTTAGTATAAATCAAAAACGTCGTAAATAATATTAATCATTAACAGTAATGGTCTGGTCGGGTCCTGGGTAAACAACGTCCATTAATTGAGTCTAGCCAAAATCTAAGCTAATGAAGTGATCAATCAAATTGATTGGACTTCGCAACTTACGTCATTTATTGCTAATTACTAGCATTAACGATTGACTGATTGGATTCATTGATTCATACAGCGAATTTTCTTAATAGATTTTAATGAAGTTGCTTGATTTCGGTTTAGTCTAGATTTATTTACACTTTGTTTTCAGCTGCATCCGGTAAGACTGGAAGCCGACCCCAACATAGTTAGGAAAAGGCTAGGCAGATGATGATGATGTTAAAAAATATTGATATTGAAGTGGTTCAGAAATAAAAGGTAACGAAAAATTGCTGTCACAATTGTAACTGGTCTGAAGATAAAATTATGTACCTACTCTCACGCTAAGTCGTATTTGTTTTTCGTATTGTTATCAAGACGGGTGAACGAATGCTCATTATATTATTCTTGCTACGTTAATTTTGTCTAAATTAATGATTACGAAAACTTTCAAATATGAATACCTGAACATCCAGTTGTAGAATTCATAGAAGATTTAACCCAAGCAGACACGAGAAATAAGGCAGTAACCATCTACTGATCTACAGATCTACTTTCGACTGAATTCGAAACTTCTACAAATAAATCCAGTTGATCTCCCTCCAAAAAACAACTTACCTTATTCTATCCTTACTCCAGTTTATTGACAAACTAAGAACAAACCTAAAAAAAGTCTACATTTCCTAGTTGAACAACAGTACGTACGCGACTGGTCTACATCGCGAGTGCCCGGCACGTGCCGCGCGCCGCTCCGACGGCGACGCGGCGTCGCGGCGCCCGCCTGTTTACTCGCTTATTGAACTGAGACATTATGTTGTGAGGTACAGAAGTATCACTATAAAACATACAGTAAACAAGACAACCTTCATTGGTAATTGATGAAATTTATAATCATAATCACGGCTTGGGAGATAGATAAGACATCGCAGAAATTCGCCCCCCTTTGTAGTTTGTACTAATTTCATATTAGTCAACTTGTTCTCAAAACGTTGTAGGTAAACTTCGTGAGGAAATCGAGACAAACATGTCTTAGAATCAAAAATGGAAGACATGTGACATCCACTTCCTCGCACTGGGTTAGCGAGATGCAGCACGGCCGCCACCTCTCACAGAGAAGGTACTAACTTATGTCCCAGCAGTTAGAACAATTTTCAGCTGATTATGCAATATTCAATAAACATATAAATTATCCTTGTTCATACAAACTTGTTTTAGATATTACTTTAATTGTACGGGAAAAGGCGGTTCCTGAAATTGGCATGATTAAATTAGGGAACGCTTGTCTTTTTGAATGCCAATTTAAAGTACGCTTTGGTAAAATCAGTTGCGGCCCTATCATTTCATAAAAAATAAAAGAATCAGAATCATTTATTCGGTAAACACAGGTATAAAAAAAGGTAAAGTACATACGTAATTATGTATATTCATTTATTTCCAATTAAAATTAATACTTTTCACGATCACCTAAAAATTGAGTATTAACTTACAATCTATGAATAGATCGAAGCTTCTGCACCCAGTTTTCTTGAAACCTCGGCGACAAGCTCCACGTTCCGATGGAAAACATCAACCCGTGTACTACCGTGTACTCGCTGTTGCTGTGGCGACATGTCATTCAACATGGCCGCCTGTTTCTTTGCTTTTATTATCTGATGCACTAGAAATCTTTTGTTGATGTGCTTGAAGGCCGAAACAAAATTTATTTGTAAAAATTATAAAGGGTCTAACAATCATGTTTTTATTGTTATTATAAATGTTTTAATTATTTCTTAAAAAATATGTTTTTAAGTGATCTGTGATAATGATAATACTCCTAATCCCCAAAACCATAATAACAATAACAATCTGCTTCCCTATAACAGCCCCATAGTGAGCCCCACACGCTCACAAAACCACAACATTTGAATACATAAAAGCATTTAAAACAGCCATCCACCATAAGATGTAACGATGCCATATAAGCGCCCCGTGCTTACAGTAAGAACCGTAAGTACGTATGCCGTTAAAGCGGGAATCTATAGGATCGCGGAACACAACATGTATGTGGTGAAGAAGGTTTGATAAAAATGTCACTGAAGTAAGCACTGACCCACAACACGGTTGATGGATCCACGATGCAACCACGACTTGAGGGCCTCAGCAAAGTGACATTATATTTTAGTAGCAGTGCCGACTATCAAGCTTTGTGTTGCACGGATTAGAAAACAATGTATTTATTGCTTCGAAGACTGCTCAGCCTTCGAAATGATATGGAAAGGTAAATATTAATAAACTAGTCAGTCTCAGTTCACACAGGGTAACATTACGGATGAGAGTGAAATGGTTTTGAAGTTACCATCTAAATAATTATGTTTTTGCAAAGTTGTCTGACAAAGAAATGTATAATAAATACGATTCAGTAGTGAATTGCAATAGGCTTTCTGGTCTGGTGAGTTCCATTTCAAGCTGATTCCTAGTGAGCCTACTGCTCTCCCCTAAACTCTGGCTCCGAGGGTAGCATTAACATAAAACACACGCCACATTTGCATAAAGTTTGCGTCGAACTGACGCGACGAACATACACATCTATGTAGACATACATACATGCGTCGTTTGAGTTTAGCTTGAATTGCCGCGATTTTGCTAGTCTATGTAGGTAGGTGTGTTAGTGAGTGTGTTTTACTTGGAAGTTATGTCTAATGTGTTTGTGTGTCCATGTAGGTGCAGTGAGGGATATTAATGGATTGTCGAATTCTCACACTACGTCAATTTGCAATGTGACAGTTGTGATTCAAATTAAGGTCAGTTAATTATTTGATTTGGTAGGCCGTATGCAATCAATTTCCCTATAAATGTAACTGTATGTGTAGTAAAAAACTACACGTACTGTTACACTTGAATTCATGGTTATAGAAGTTAATTAAACCATGGTAATATGAGATAGTTCTTATCCCTCTACGTCGTAGCAATCAGCTACGAAAGCGTAGCACATGTCTACGACGTATCTGTTTGTTTAGGGTGGGTTTCTTTGATCCTAATAATACCACGCACCGTTGCCGACCTACGACGCAAAATGTTCACCGAACAGCCTACTCAAGCGACGTATTTATCAAAAGAATTATATCCTTTTTATAAATAAGATATTTATACATATATCAGAAATATAAACTTAATGTGTACAGTCATGAGTGTCAGTCAGACATGCAAGAATTTTTAATGTTGAACTTAAAATTTTGTCTTTTTTTGTTTTAGTTACGGGTTGCAGCTACGAAAGCTATGGATTTTGTGAACATGGTATTGGTAAGTATTCCATACTCAAATCCTCGCTTCAATGTGATCTCCAATTACTACTGCAAAACTCGTACTCGAAACTAAGAACTATTGAAAAACTCATGGGAATGTTAAAAGTAGCAGCGCAAGACAACTTTTCGCCTAGCAAACTTAAAAACTCTAAGAAATGCATACAGCCCAGCAGGAAATACGTACAGTCTTGACGAAATGGGAGCATGTAAATGAACGGGGCATGTATCGGGTGTCGCAAAATTTAACGCATGATTTGAATTTCCCGCCATTTATGCAGTAAGTGGTTAATCATCATCATCTTCCTGTCTTTGTCCCATTATATTTAGAGGCCGGCGCAACACGTTACGCAAGCAAGAAGCAAGTAAGAAGTTGGCAACCAAAAAAAAACTGTTTGATAGCTGATTGGCTGAATAGGGGTTTATGGTTTGTAAAAATGGAGCACGAAACGGGTCAATAACTGCACGAGACATTTTTTGTCGAGTACTCTCTCGGTTCGTTGATCAGAATTGGCCTCCTAAATCACGTGATTTAACTCCGCTAGCTGTCAAAGATCTATTGCCAACAAGCCCACACTCACCCGTGCATTAAAGGAAGAGATTCAACACTGCATCAACGAAATTCAGCCACATTTATGCACAATGGTCATTTATGGAAAATTATAAAATAGTGTGTATGTGCCAGCAAAGCCCTGGAGGTGATTTGCCCGGTGTACTATTCCATAAATAACCCTATTTTGTATTCTCTATGATTTAATAAATTAAATTATAATTTAAAAAAGAAAACCGGGTTTTCTATAATTAATAAAAATTTTGCGTAAATTCTAGGACACCCTTTATGTCTATGTAACGTGTATGTACGCAAATTATGTCATTGCGGAATTACAAATGTTACCCGCATTATATACATACATACACACTTACATAGGATGTACTTCCTATTACGATAATTGTGTTAGAGAAAGTGGCTTTGTTTGACGTCATTATGAGAAACTCTTACTTTAATCCAAGACGTGACTAAAGTTGAAGCAGTCGAAGTACGCTTTTAGTCTCAATTATTGTATAAATTAATATAGGATCTCCATAAACCACTGAAAGATTTGTTAATCCACCAGGAGTTGGGTAGTGTTAGTCAATTCTGTTTATGATCGCCACACAAAACCAAAACATTTTTTTTTAAATCTTTAATAAGCACTATTTTATTAAAATGCGCCGAAATATTTTTATCGTTAATTTTGGCTTTATGGATATAAATTTGCAACTTTTCGAGGGTAAGATTTTCACAATTTTGATAAACAGCGCAAAAATTATGTGTTCATGTCCAAGCCATACACAGATACATCAAACCACACAAAATAGACGATTTCTACAAAACTGACTTTAATATGCACACTGCCTACTCCATCATTAAACCCACCGAAGTGTATACCGGCTTAACTTGTACTTACAAGTGGTGGGGAGACTCACGGGGCAAGGAAGAGGAGGGAGGGGTGAGGTAAAAGCTTTGAATTAACAGTACACAAGTTGAAAGCTTCGCGATAAAAGTTTCAGTAATAACAGTTTCGTTTTACAGTTTAATTGTTCATCTGAACAGGTATTAAATACTTTCACTTGATAACTGTTTTCGTTGAATTGTCACTGATAACTCTTGAACCTGGTTAAGATGTGGTGATCGCGTTCAGTTTCATTAGCGTAATTCACCCAAAGACTTTTGTAGACTCTAGCTATACATCGCTGGTACTGCGCCTTGACCACCCCTCATTTTCCCCGTATTAAGAAGGGTCAAAAGAACACACTGTAATTCATTTAATAATATTTGTATTCTGCAGGAATTAGAACCCCCGAGGCTCAGAAATCCCTTATGCGAATTAGGCCTAACGATGTGATGTAATTACAAAAAATGCTTTCAAAATAACCTCAAAGTGTATTAAAATTATATCAAATCCAAAATATCGCAATGATTCGCAAATTCACGAACAATTTGACAAAGGACAACGTTAGCCATTCGTAACAAACCCCAATATTTTGACATTTGATCTTTTAATACGACAGAGAAAAGAAAAGATCAGCTCTTTTCTTAATTTTATCAATCTTCAAAGATTTCTGCGAATGTTAAGAATAAAGGAGGTTGCCACAAAATGTATCCCTCTTGGCTATTGTGTGGCTTTAGAAATAGGTGTCCGAATGGAAGATGGGACCCACGTTATGTTTACGTTGTCAAGTTAGAAGTCAAGTTAAGTTACAAAGGTTAAAGTTTTGTTTGGTTGATAAGAAGCCTTCGTTATTTGATGGCTTGTTCTGTCATGTTTGTTAGACGTCTCGTTCTTTAGTTGTCATATTGTCTATGGATAACTACAAAGTATAGTTTGATTGGCGTAGTTTTCCGTATTTAGGTATATTTTTTAAAGCTTAAATATTGAATTTCTCAGTTGCAGTCTGGAGTCGCGATTTTTGTCCGGTTGATGGCAGTAGACTCGTTTTATATGACATGGGACTTTAACATAACGGGCGAACTATGGAGGTAAACCTCTTTCTAACCCTGCTGGGATTAAAGGCGTGATGTAATGTTATGTCTTAAAGATATGTTTCGCATGGCGTTAATAAACCACGCCCAATATCATGCGCCTAATTATGCAGTACCTTTGCTTTATCTAATAGTCCCCTGTCTGTATAAAATTTAAAAAAAACTGTATAACATTGAAGCAAAATGTTACCGCATTAGCAGAATCACAGTCAAAAGATTTACGTACCTGCATAATTACGAGTATATTTGCCAACTAACCAACTTTAGTCATAAAACTTTGAGCAAATACCAAATGTAGGTAGTTCCACTATTTCTGTTCCAATATCGGGTAGGGAAATGTTTTTGAACTTGTCAAACTTATACCATTAACTGGCTTTAAAGTGAAATGCTGACCATACCTGTCAGGCGGGTTCTTTAAGTTAAGGAGGAAAACAGTTTTGTAATGGCATACTATTTATGAAGCATTCGAGATCGTTAAAGTTTTTGAAAAACAGGTACGGATAAATTGTGGACGCGGCTCCGGACACTGGACTTTGACTAATAATATATTTGACGTATCTGTCAGTGTCCAGTGTCTGCTAGTACCTAATCTGTCTATACAGGTTTGACCGAACCATTAGGTTTTCACTATTTTCTATAAATTACTATATTTTACAAATTAATAGCAATATGCTCTTCTTTTCTTTTTTCACTTCTGCCTACCCTTTCGCAGAATAAAGGCGTGATATTTTACGCCAGAGTATAATATTGTTCCTTCTACCAGACAGAGGTTTATTCTCTTACCAGCCATCAAATCAGAAGGAATAACTTACATATTGCTTCAACTTAAATAACTTAAGTTCTCAAGTGATTACCTAACTGCGAACATATGAGACAGACTTTCTCACTACCTTTGTTTTTCTTCTAGTTCACTAATATCGGGGGCTTTGGCAAGGAAAACAAAAGAAAATTAGATTTGTTCTGGGAATCTTATTAAAGGCGTGTGTGACTTGAATTAGGTTACAATAAAGGACTCTTATTGTGAAAGATTTTTAATCAAGTTGCTAAACATTTTCAATGACATTCCAAGTTTACTTAAATGTTGTTTCTTTATGTGTTGTACTTCAAAACGACGCAACGGAGTTTAATGTGACTGTCAACATCATTAAGAAAAATTAATTCCGGTAGATGGTTTATATACAATTTATATTAAACTTACATATTATAAAGATATCTTTGTTTTGTCAAGTACGAAAAACCGGATGAAGCAGGGCTAGATCACTAGTTTTTATTTTTATAAATAAACTGATAGGATGTTGGTGAATCCCAGATATTTAATAAACATGTATTTCATTAAACATTTCAGTGATAATCATTGATTAATTATGAAACATTAAACTAAATGAATTAATAACATACGCAGATGCGGCTAATTGCTGATGATTTTAAATTAATATTGTTATCGAAGCTTAACGGAAATATTTACCAACCGCAAACTTCCAATAAAACACAGTAACGTAATATTGAATTAAATACAAGTTGTGGTTAATGCTGATGTTTTAATTTTATCATTTTACCAAACTTGCAAATGTGTGCAAAATCATAGAGCAGATAATTTTATGATTATTTTAAGGTATTATTATTTATGCATTTCTTCGGTATATACAGCGTATAACTTTCCCAGTCCCACTGCTGGGATACCGGCCTCCTCTCTGTGAGAGGAAGCCCAAGCGGTCATGATGTGCAGTACAGTATTATGAACAATTCAAATCTACGAAAGAAACCTTTGTCCATCAGTCGTTGTCTCCTAACTACTAGACGGCCAAGTACAAGGTCAACCACCCCACTCAATATGACATAATACCAACGTCACAAAATGTCAAACTGCTGCCTACTCGCCGCGTCCTTCATCATATCGATTCGCGATATTATTGTTACATAGTTGTCCGTATTTATGAAAACAACTACCCCTCGTCACTCGGTATGTCACCCTTTCGTAAAGTTTTGCACACACACACACATACGTAGGTACACCCCACAGCGTACGTGTGTGTGTTACGTACTAGTATACAGAGTGTTTGATAGAAGGTACGACTGAACTTTTTGATTTACCGTGTGTCGTTTCTGGGATAGTCCTAATAATATTATAAATACGAAATTTTGTGAGGATGGATGGATGTTTGTACTCTTACACCCAAAAACTACTGAACGGATTTGGATAAAAAAATTATTTGCACACAAATAGTTAATAACCTGGATTAATACATGTATAGGATAATTTTTATCCCAGTAGTATAATCCCGTGGGACAATTATCGAACTTCACGCGCGCGAAGCCGCGGGCATAAGCTAGAAAACTTATATTTTTACTCTTTTAATAAATTCAAACATGTCATACATACGGCAAATTTAAGCTTCGAGGTGACATTGCACAAATAACTGACTGACTGACTGAATTTCGATTCTGAGCGTGAAAACCAGGCTACAGGCAGACTTCCCTATCCCTAATAAAATCGTGTCGGTCCTACTACCAAACACCCTATATACGACACAGCCGGCACATCAGTCCTCAATCGATCGCGACTATAAATAGGGGCAGCCCTGACGCCGCCTCGTTAATATTTTAAGTCAGGGTTGACACACCAGCTGACGGGTTTATTAATGAAGAAAAATACAACGTTGATAAGACACTGCATTTTCATTTTAATTAACACCTGCACTAGCTATTAGTCGGCTAAGAATGTAAGCAGAAAGCCACTTGAATTTTGAAAAAAGAATCTGTTCGGCGTTAGAACGATAATGTTCACAGACTTTCAGACATTTTTTACCGTCGGCAACTTCATGTTTACGAATGAGTGGTAATTATGAGATAGATAAATTTCCATGCACATGTTAATAATTAGTTAATCAAGACTAGTTGCTTGTTAATATTATTAATGTTGAAAACATTAAAGTCAATTACAGTTGAATTAAATGAATTTCAAGGTATGAACCCACTAGCTGCTGTTATCGGAAAGTAAGCACACGTTAAGAAAAGAAATAATTTCAAAACACTTCGCAAATAGACTTATACCCATGTTGTTAAACCTACAGTATATTCACAAGTTTGCAAAACACAGCAAAAATAACCGCTCAGTCCCACTTTCTGTTCACAGTCGATCCCCACTATATTTAACGCGACAACCCTGATGCGGCGTTAATATTTTAGCACAGGGCTGACACACGCTCGAAATATACACAAAACGGTGAAAAATTTAAAATCTATTTACTTGCTTTGACTAACGGCCCTAGGTACATGTATGTGTTTTATTGGGTTTTCAATTTAAAGTTAGGTTTTACTACTTCGTAGGTATGTCTAGCGACGGTGGGTGTTTGTCAAAGGGTGATAAAGGTACAGTGATCCTATTGAATTTCTCTTTTGGTTTTGCGAATGTTTTTGAGAGATTTCAGTTGGGATTCTAATTTACTAAATAACTAAAATAGCTTTCAGGTGACTTCTTTGTTTAATTTTGAAATCTATTTTTACTTAACATTCATTTAATAGTGACCAGTTTTGACTTTAAATATTATTATTTAAACTCGACTGCCTAATTTGTCTAGTGGTTTCAAGTGCTGCAGATAAGTGCGCAATTTTCAGTTCGAGCAAAGTGTTATTAGGTTTTTTCCACAGAGTTTGGGTCTATGCTCTGTCGATATCATAGGCTTTTGCCCTGTTACATGGGAATTAAACGTTACTGGCAAAAATACACTAACCTAACCTGAACTCTTCGGGAATTACAGGTGTATAACATAATACGCCAACAGGCTTTTTTTCGGATGGGAAATCATCAAATGACCACCCCCCCGCTCTGGGCGGAGTGGAAGGGAGTGTCGGACTTTTACTGACTAAAACCCATCCATGTTCCTTCTTTGCTCTTTGTGTTCTAGAGCCGCGGTATCTCACAGGCTTTATATTATTTGAAATAAAAATAAAACTGTTTCAATAAATCGTGGGCAAATTATCTTTAATCCAAAATGAAAGGTAAAATATTTGCCCTTTTTCCAGCATCAGGACAAAAAGAAAACTTCTGACTGAAAAGTAGCCACTGTTCCTCAAATGTCTTTTTCATTCCAGCAATATCACTCCGCTTTTAATTGAAACGAAAGGAGTCAATTACTCAAGAAACTCAATTGAATTGAAATACTTCGTCCACATCTATAGAACCGTCTATTGAATAGTGGAACCCTTTCACGGAGAATAAATATAAAACTAAAGGTGAACTGAAACGATCGCATTTAAACTGAAATGGTCATTTATTGCTGAATGGAGCAATACAGTGATGGGTTTCTAAAATATGACTGTGATGTCGAAAGTCGTACTAGAATTCGTATTATTTTGAAATCAAAACGGAGAGTAATGTTTTCATTTTGTGAAGAGCAAACGTGGTAGTCATTGCTGTATAAGAAATGTTTTCCCTGAAGCTTGTAGGGAAGTTTATTGTGTACAATTCAAATTTGCAGCTAGACTACATTTTTCCCGCACTGATTTGACGAATTCCATAACTATGCGGTTAAAGAAAACAGTCAGTCAGTTATAATCATTAATCACCATTGATTTAGTTTAGTGAGAGTCTACTTCAAGGCAACTGAAAATAGCCCAGATGTGAAACCTTGCAACAAAGCATACGAGAACCTTTGTGATATCAGTAACATTAACGTTGACAGACAGATGTGTTTGGTAACAGGAAATTTCGAAATGACAATTCGTTGAACCTTCTTTTGTTTGTAACCACTATTTCACCTACGCAGTGTTTTCCATTGAAGCTGGTGGTCGTACTGAGTATCAATTTCTGCATGATTTTTCTCAACTATATTCCAGTTTATCCGTATGCTACTGAATATCAATATTTTACATGGAGCGATCATCAGGCTTCTACCCATAACGACTGTCAAAGATTCATAAATAACAGCCAATACAAGCAGCTTGACGTGTTTTCTGAGCCACAGAGGCTTTTCGGTAAGTTTGGGATTTTATTTTGGGACTTTTTAACGACAGCGTTGCTTTACCTTAAATATTGACCAGTGCGGCTGTTATTATTTAGTCATCAGCCCTTCACGACCGTATCGAGTATACTTCAAAGCACATTGTCTCTATAACAACGGCCATATGAAACAAACCGTGGCCAACCTGCAACAACAGCCGTAACTTACAATAACCTCCCGCTAATACCTTATCTCCAATAATAATCAGTGTTCGGGTGAAGTTGGTCCGATCCCGCAGTACAATGTACAGTATACAGTAATGTCGAGTTAAAACAACACTAAATCAATTAGCCACAGCGCCGGGCGGCAAGTTTTGATTAAATTACTGCTGATATTATCTGAGGGGCAATTGAAACCGAAACCGATGCCACTGGCTACTTGGGACGTAGGGTAAGTCAGGAGCGGAAGCGGGGAAGAACATTACATCAGATTTGTCTGCGTCCGGGTCCAATTGGACCGAACTTCGAGGCTGCCAGTTATGTTGGAGTCATCAAATCACAGTAAATTTAATATCAAGGGTACAACTCATAAATACAACTGCTTAACCCAATAACACCCGAACTTAGGTTTATACTAAATCAGTGGGACATCCCAGAGACTATAAAATATAAATTTACTTTTCGAGTACTAAAAGTTTCCCAAACAGTAATTCCAGTTATTCAATTGACTTAAAAAAGAGAACGTAAGGTTATCGAGTCTTTTTCTTCATCAGTAGAATTAGAATCTATTTGTCCAAATAGTTTCCCGACCGCCCTTCACTTGCACCACGTTATCAGCAAACCTCGGCTGCTGGCACAGTTCGTGGCTAAAGTGGCAACTTTGAAATATTATTTAAGATCACAAGCTGCTGGAATACTGAGTTTAGTGCGATTACTTTTAAAAGAGTTAATAATACTTAAAGAACTGGTGTCTAGCGAAAATCATCTATTTTAGTAAAATCGACAAAAATTTCTCTCTACTGTTAACTTATAATTAATGCTTTGCCAACGCCGAGAGGCGTATTTTAAATCGAAAGTCAGTTTTGACATTCCGATTTCGGATTAAACTGCCCCTTTACGATTTCGTAGCGAGGTGCTACGCCGTAGCAGTCACATAGGCCATTCGTGGACTATAACAGTTTTCTTTTTTATACCGATTTTTACACATTTTTTTATTTCTGACATAACATAACATCACGCCTGTAAACCCAAGGTGGTGTGGTGGAGGTGTAACCCAATAGTCATCCACATTTCGCCAGTCATGTTTATCAACCGGGCGCTAATCCGGACTCCGCGACTGTTGCTGAGAAATTCCTGATGTTAAAAAAAAACTTATAAAATCCCTGTTAATTACTTTATGTTTATGAATACATAAACATTATTCTCCTTCAAAATATTATATGAAGAAACCTGAGAATTTTGTCACATTCCGTACATAATGAGCAGTAATGTAACTTACTTTGCTCAGAAGCGTGTTGTTCCTCATATTGCTAAGCAAGGGACTTAACTCGGCGCAAGGCATTCTGCGCCAAGCGTTGAGATAATCTATCTCACCTGCTTTACGCTATGTGATCCTAGTACTCCATTTTGAAGTCTACAACATTAATATGTTGATATTAGCATCTTCCTCCAAGAGAGATTCTAGAGGGATCCATGCACCGAGATAATCTCTCTCACCTGCTTTATGCTATGTGATCCTAGTACTTCGTTCTAGAAACTTCTACATTAATATTTAGATATTTGCATCTTACTCTCTCTCTATCTAACTCATATTTGGTCAGAAGGAAGGGCGGAAGATGGAAGATATTATTTTGAAGTACTTTTGGTGATTATTGTGAGCATAGCAGGATGATCTCTTAAACGGATCCTGGCAGACGACACTGAGAAGGATAATTCCGAAAACAAAGGTAGGTACTCTGCGACTTGGGGGATTTCAGATGGCTGAATGAAAACAGATGTATCTCTTGTATATGTCCCGGTTAACTTATTTGGCAGGTGATGAATTGCCCTCAAATTCTGTTTATTTTTCAATTACTGTTGTAGCTTGCCACATGCTTGTTTCTTCGGTTGTTTTTTTTACGTTTTTATGAACAAATTTTTCCTGAGGTCACTTTTACTGGTAGGTTATTTATAAAAATAGGAAACCACATTTGTACCTGATAATTCATACCTGACCACAACTGAATATTTCAATCCCTGACAACATTGGTAGCTCTTGTTTAGTTTTCCATTAAACGCCGACTAGACGACACAAACAATTAATAAAGATAACATATAAATTGGATTCTGTGCGTCAATTGATTGGGCGGGCTTAGCTGTCCATTGACGGCTAAGTACGCGGATATTGATGACTCTCGGTCTGTGAGCGAACAAAAACAGTGATGCATTGTTAAAGTAGAGGTCAGGAGAAATTTGCTTTTATTTTATAGTTCACACCGATACGAAAAAAGAAAGAGAATGTTTAATCAAAATTGCATTTGCGTATCTTATCCAAATCGAAATATTAGAAGTGCCTTTAAAACTGATATTGAAAGCATCCACTATGTACGGATGTTTTTCCGAGATAAAAAATGGAAAACAAGGTACCAAGTGCGGTTTTAGGTGATTTAATCAGTAAAATCAGTTTAAATAAATTAAATTCTTTTAACACGTTCTTAAGATACATTTTGTAAGATTATTACGCGTGCGCGTTATTACATATAAATGTGTACCAATGTTCTCAAAACGGTGAAGGAAAACACCGTGATTAAACCGGTGTGTCCTAGAACCAAACATTCATCAACTCGCACTGGACATGCGCGGTGGATCACGGCCCACTTCCTATCACAGAGAGGCCTGTGTCCCAGCACTGGAAACTTTATAGGCTGAATATGCTAAGTTCTATCAACAATGTCTTAAACAACAAAAACCAACCTCAATTGCAGAATAAACATTCCCTCAATGACGTCACCGGTGCGTAAGAAACACCGCACAAACGCCTGGCGCGTGTTGACAAGCGCCATCAGAAAGTCATTAGAGACGGAGTGTTACGCAAGAGCTTATTTTCACTTCACTTCCGCACCTTTTCAACCTACCCACCCATGTATGTCTGGTGGAGGTGCCTCTAGCAAGCGGGTATTGTTCATGTTTAGCGGTGTTTGGGAAGATTATACTTCGGCGTACGCTACAATCATGTTATGAATTCATGGTAACTGTTTTTCCCCCAGCTTAGAAATGTGTTGTCCTTTTTTAATTTTAATAGCCTTGAATGTCCTACTGCTGGGCAAAGGCCTCCCTCATATCCTTCCAGGTACTATTCTCCTGCGCCACCTCGAACCAGCCTTCGTGATGCGCGTCTAAATCATCTCGCCACCTCTTTCTAGGCCGGCCTCAGCGGCGCCGTCCATCAGGTAGTAGAAATCTTAGGATCACTAGATAAAAAGCACGATAAAGATAAAATTAAAGGATTTAAAATAAGATATAATAAGCACTATACACACTCTGACACCAGGTTAGGTATTAATGACGCGGTGAAAAAAGAAAAAAAAAACAAACTACGCGCTTTTCAAAAAGTTAGCGTACAGCCGAGTGCGTGCCGAATAGGTTTTGGTGGTAAATAGGTCAAATGAGAACTCTTTACAAAGAATATTAAAGTCCTTACTCGCTCGCACTATGTATGAGTTTTGCCTGTAGTTAGATGAGGAAAAAGGAATGGAGATAGTAGGATTAAATCTAACGGATCTCTGGGGGACATTGAAATGCAGGAGATCAGGACAGAAAATCTCGTTTTTTTTTTTTTAACGTTCTGCATTGCCTTACTCTCGATACCCGTAGGTAGTCGTCAAAATAATTAAATATCTTTTACGTTAAAAACTTGTAAAGTTTAGTTAGCACATCGTATAATATTTGTCGTTAATATTAATAACTAGTCGTAAATTGCATTTCACGGTAATTTCCCAGAGGCTCGCACTCGATAGACAAAAGCGCCCGCCCCCCCCCCCCCCCGCCGCTCCTCTCACGCCTCCTTTAATGTAACTGGTGGACCAAACTAGGGCTGCCAGAACTGGTAGAATTTTGCGTACATTAGTGCTTGTAAAAGTTTTGGAATGAAAACGGAAGGGACGACAGACGATACGTTTTAAAAGCAATTTTCAAATATGGAATCAACTTATCAAGGCTGAGAATCAGCGCTTTTTGAACGACAATAATTACATAAAACAGCCTTCCAAAACGCCCTCCTCTCGCGCCTTCCTTGCTTTTGAGCTGAGAAAAAGTGGCGGAACATATGCCCCAGTAATACATTTACACTACATTTAATACAATTAGTATGCAAGTAAGTGAACATTAAAAAAAAACAAAGAAAACGTATAATCATTATTGAATCAAAAATGTTAGAATTTTTTTCGTTGTGGATTGTTTTTAGGTTTGGCGACGACCAATCAAGCTATACAAAATCAGTTTATGCGGGTCTCTCATTGTATGGGAAATCCATACGAAGCGAGGCCATCTTATACTGGAATTGTACAGCTTGATGTCTCGCTGTGTGTACATAGGTAGAAGACAATACCATAATTTTTTTAATGAATTGACTGCAATTTATTAAAAAACTGTTAAAAGATTAGTAGCGAAACGTGAACAATTCAATTTACAATCAAGTTCAGTGTCAGCCCTATAAGCCGTAGTACACAAGTGCTACTCCCGGTCGCTCAACCGCCACTAGTGCGTAATGTGTATTATAATGGGGTTCGCTGGTATTGTCACGGGGTTTGTTTCTTGTCCATGATATGTAATGTGCTGAGATATAATCACTCGCGCTTGGGTTCCTAGCCTTATTGTAAGTCAGCGTGACGTTGTGTTTTGGAGCCATAATTATTCGTTATGACTTTTAGGACGCTTTGTTGCAAACACATTAAGAGAAAATATATCGTATGTGTGTGTTCAAAACGCTATACTCTAATAGATCTATGATTATTTGCGGATTTGTCAACTATGTCGAAGTAGACATTACATACGTTACACATAGAAATATTACACAGTATTGGTATTGTACTTTGATATTTGTATGAGAGCTGACTTCGACTGTTCCAAGAACCAGCTCTCACACAAACTCACACGCTTAACACAAAGTCATAGCATGCTTCAGGTAACAGGTTATTATGAGTAAGTCAGGGCTAATGTTTGATGTATGTATGTGGTACAACATAACAAAAAGGGGTGATCGAGGATAAATAAAAATAAAAAGTAAAATTGAAATCGACACCTGACATTGGCTTTCACAAAGAGGGCCTAGTCAGCCTAAATGTTAGTAAAGGTTTTATCTAATTCTTACCAGACTGTTAAATTCTCGTGAAACACCTTACCTGTAACAAAAATACAAATGGTTATTATATTATACCTATACCACAAAAAACTTTCAATAAAACTTTCATTAAACATAACATCATGCCTTTAACTCCAGGAAGGGTTAGGCAGAAGTGTAACCTTTTCGTACACCCACTTATCGCCAGTTATGTTTACGTCCCATGTAATAGGGGGCGAGCCTATTGCCATCAACCGGCCACAAATCCAGGCTCCGGGTTACTACTTAAAAATTCCTGGTGAAAAATTCCAATATCATTTCATCCAACCCGGATATCGAACCCATGACAGCAGGCGGCTCAACAGAAACGCATGCAACTAAAGAGGCTGTAAGCCCTGTAAACCCAGTAAACAAATAAATAAAGTTAATTAAGTGAAGTTCATTAACAGCCGGGTGCACAGTGCGCCGCCATTAATTATTACGCGCCAAAAACTTTCATTATATAACCATAATTATTACAGTAAGGGTCTTGTCCCACTGTCGACTAGGAGCCGATGAGCTATCGACTGTTTTCTCGTTCAAGAAACGTTCTAAAGATTAGTCAGTAAAAGAGATCCTAGTCTAGCCCAACTTTCTTCTTTTCCCAACTATGTTAGAATCGGCTACCAGTCTTTCCGGATTAAATATTAAAACTTGATTAGAAAGAAAGAAAATTGTGTTGTATTAGCGAAGGTCACGGGCAACAGCTATAACAAAACGAATAATGCCAAAAGGGTTTCCGCTCAGCATAATGCCAGATGACAACACAAGGTGTACAACCTGACGGTGACTTTCAGCTGCAGCCCACGAGTGCCATACGCTCGAAAACATAAACAAAGACATGTAAAAGTCAATAATATTTTGCACACATACCAATGTGACTGTCTGTCACGTACTCCTAATTATTAAGCAAATATCTTAGCCTTGATTCTTATTTCAAATTCATCACACGGTATCGGACACGTGCAAAACATTTAACCTCTACTTTATTGCTTGACAAGTTCCCGTAATAAACGATGGAGCGTCCTTTATTCCTTTGAATTGTAGAAACAATAGAGCATCTTTTGGAAACGCATAAAGAATAAGGGTCTCACAGGTCAAAAGTAATAATTCAACAGATTCTAAACAAAAGATAAAAGTATCTGATTTCTAAACGCAATTCTGAATACTGCAACATGTGTTTGCAATTTACTTAAAACTTTGCCTGCTCGAAGGGCCCTTAAGACAATTGAGACGTTTGCACAAAAAAAGGGCAATAAACCAATTCTGTAAAAAAAGTATGGGACCCATGCGGGATGTATTGAGAAAGACGGTTGGCAGGAGAAAGCTTGGAGGGAACTCGGGCAGTTGGTTTGAAATCGCGAAGGAGTCCACACGAGAGACGAGTCGAGCTAAGTCAGGAAGTCGGTCTTACGCCGCTATAGGGTCCGGGCGATATAAGCTATTTTAGTTAAGTTAGGAGACGTTGTGATAACCGAGAGCCTATGTCCAGTGGGTTATCGTAAGAGTGCGATAATTATTGAATAAGTTAAATATAGTTGGGTTGCAAGCCCTGATTAGACTAATCTAGTGTGTGTGTGTGTTTGTTGGTGAGCCACTGGGTGAGTCCTTTATTACAATAATTATCCTAGGCTGATGTTGTAATTGAAGTTCTTAAAACTACACAGACAGAAACGTGTTGCTGGGGAGTTTGTTGCGCCACTTCTTCTCCTCAGCTCTAACACTAGGAAGTGGTGAAGGGCGGGCGCTTTTGGGGCTGTCTATAGGGTTTCAATAGAGTGTATCTCCAACTCTATTGCAAAATGGTTCTTGAGTAATGATATTAACTCTATAATCTGCTAATTCTTGAATTATGTATTCATTAGCTCTAACCAACAGTTCAGCCAATTTGCCTTTTGAGTTTTGATTCTCAACCCTATTATGACCAACCATATAGTGATTTTAGAATAATATGTTCTTTATCTCTGATAAATGATTCGGTCAGGCTGACACGAACACGAGCCTTGCAGATACGCTAGTTGTACAAAGAGAGCACATGATCCATGGGGTGGGATTGGAATGGTTTGATACCACAACTATTATATAACCAGTCTATGGACTGTTAGGGACCATGTCTACTAGTTAGCATGATGATTGACGTTCTGCCGCTGAAAAGCCGCCCTTGTCACGTTCACCAGTTCGAAAGAGCTGCTAGGGACAATGCTCACTAGGAGCATGATGTCGACGCTTTGCCGCTGAAAAGCCGCCTACGTCACTTATGGAGGCGTTGCTCTGAGTGCTCCAGGTGTAGATGTGAAGAATGGTGTGAGTCACGACTGACCAATTACCTATTACGCTAGCGTAAGGGTTATTAACAAGAACTATTGGTTGGCATATGATTATACATTGCATCTCCCAGTTTTGTTTTACCCTTCTGAAACCACTTTCAATATATTTCATAAACTATGAATTCCCTAATCTAATTTACTATATCTTTCAATCCTTTCCTTGTTCTAATTATGATACGAGGCATTGGACTTCTTCATGTTAAGGAATTCAGTTCTCCTAGTCGGCGGAGGGGCAGCCAGTCTGGAGTCGAACCCCACGGTGTCGTGCGGAAGGTTGGGGCGCGACACGCTACCGACAATAATAATATCTTATATTATATACTAATATTAATATGATTTAGGAAAAACGAAAATTTTATCAGCCTAGGGTAATTTAGGAACAGTCACATGTGGTGCCGTGACCAGGATTCTCGTCATTAAATGCACTGATTCAATTCAGTGCAACGAGAGAGAACAATGTATGGGTTACTACAATAAAACACAACGTATTTTTATGGTTCTAGAAAATGTAAGAGACGGCTAGAGTTGCAACGGCTAAAATAACATATTTTTAATTGATTGATCTGTTTGAATTCTTCAACCACTGGTAGTGGGTTCAATTCCCGCAAGATTTATCAGTTGATATACTTGCACTCCATTGTCATGGATTTTGGGTTCGATTCCCAACTGAAGCAATAGTTGATAAGTAATTAGATTCCTGTGTCACGGGTTGTGGGTTCAATTCCCGCATGTTTCGTTGGTTTAAATGGTTTCGGTTCCGATGCTAGTAAAAGTGGGTTCGATTCCCGTATTCTATGTGTTGAGCTATACCTACTTTTGTCCAAAAGGTTGTTGCTTTTGTTCCAGTGTGGGTTCGATTCCCTGTCGATGAAGGTTTAGTGTCCGATAGTACTCTTACAGATTTTGATACATGTTTGTAATTGCATGATTTGTATTGTTACGAGTATGACTGCGTGGATGAGTGAAAGTAGTTGACTCGCCCCAACTGTGGGTAAACTTTATATTATTACTGCTTAGATGCCAAGAAGCATGAATTTTACAAAAAGGCAATCAATGTACTTAGAGATTAATTAAACTATTAGCATAGAAAGTTAACCTAAAACTTTCCGATTCTGTGTCATATAATTGGACAAATACTCGTGTGGACTTATTTCGAATTCCAGGATATTTCAAATCTTCGTTTGGCTGTCACTACGCTTTGTCTAAACCTTTCGGTTGTGAGTTGAGGTCGGGTCAAAGTTTCACCAAATTCAGCTGACATCGGCTGACTTCAACGGCAGCCGTAGCGTGGCTCCAGTTACGAAGCTAAGTTTTACTTTTATTAAACGTAATAGTTACCCGTTGTCGCGCGATATGACGTCGTTATCTTAACAATATAATTATATTGTTTTGAGCTACATCAGTTCCAATATTGGAGTCTACCAGATAATATTCTTGCCAATATTTCAAGATCCAAGTCAGGAGAGTACAACACTGTGACCTAATAAGCTAATAATTGTTTAAATAATCTATGGTATTTACATTTCAAAGTTTGTGTCAAAGTCTAGATTCTTATTTACTCAATGAAGGTGCACAAAATGTGTTGTAATTTTAATTTTAGATAGGCTCCTATTCTTGCAAATGATCGTTATTTCAAATTACATAACATTCATTTTCTAATACAACTTTCCAACTCTAGTTGGATTTCAGAACTGCTCTTTCCTCTTATAATCTGAGGGGGGCGACTAAATGGAATAAAGTCTAATATGTCTATGTGCGGACTATTTCAGCTACTCCTGGATACGACTACGAGCAGCTGACTAAGCTGACTCAGCGTTGAGGTGCATTGGGGAAGGCCTCTGTCCAGCAGCAGCCGCGGTAGGCTGAGTTTAGAACGAGGGAGCACCGTAGGTAGCGTCGCTCGATAGCACTAATACTCTTATGAGAGACTCTGGTATGTAAAACTAAATTATAAGCATGCACAGGTCTTCTGCAATTACCTGAACCGTGGTAAATGACAAAAGTTCTTGAGGGAGAATAATTTCAAATACAAGGATGATGTATCGATTAAACGATACTTCTGCGAAAGTAAGCAAAATTATAGCAGGCGATGCATCTTAATAGATTGCTGTTCCATTTGGAACAATTATAATATTCTGATTAGGCGAATATAGCAGACGGGTGTACTTAATGTATTCTTTAGTACTGTCATGAAACGGCGCAGTTTATCCTATTGTGAAAGCTCATCCGCTGTACTGCGTCACGCGTCTGATTTTCAGAGGGGGGAATGTGACTGTCTGTCACGTACTCCTAATTATTAAGCAAATATCTTAGCCTTGATTCTTATTTCAAATTCATCACACGGTATCGGACACGTGCAAAACATTTAACCTCTACTTTATTGCTTGACAAGTAATAAACGATGGAGCGTCCTTTATTCCTTTGAATTGTAGAAACAATAGAGCATCTTTTGGAAACGCATAAAGAATAAGGGTCTCACAGGTCAAAAGTAATAATTCAACAGATTCTAAACAAAAGATAAAAGTATCTGATTTCTAAACGCAATTCTGAATACTGCAACATGTGTTTGCAATTTACTTAAAACTTTGCCTGCTCGAAGGGCCCTTAAGACAATTGAGACGTTTGCACAAAAAAAGGGCAATAAACCAATTCTGTAAAAAAAGTATGGGACCCATGCGGGATGTATTGAGAAAGACGGTTGGCAGGAGAAAGCTTGGAGGGAACTCGGGCAGTTGGTTTGAAATCGCGAAGGAGTCCACACGAGAGACGAGTCGAGCTAAGTCAGGAAGTCGGTCTTACGCCGCTATAGGGTCCGGGCGATATAAGCTATTTTAGTTAAGTTAGGAGACGTTGTGATAACCGAGAGCCTATGTCCAGTGGGTTATCGTAAGAGTGCGATAATTATTGAATAAGTTAAATATAGTTGGGTTGCAAGCCCTGATTAGACTAATCTAGTGTGTGTGTGTGTTTGTTGGTGAGCCACTGGGTGAGTCCTTTATTACAATAATTATCCTAGGCTGATGTTGTAATTGAAGTTCTTAAAACTACACAGACAGAAACGTGTTGCTGGGGAGTTTGTTGCGCCACTTCTTCTCCTCAGCTCTAACACTAGGAAGTGGTGAAGGGCGGGCGCTTTTGGGGCTGTCTATAGGGTTTCAATAGAGTGTATCTCCAACTCTATTGCAAAATGGTTCTTGAGTAATGATATTAACTCTATAATCTGCTAATTCTTGAATTATGTATTCATTAGCTCTAACCAACAGTTCAGCCAATTTGCCTTTTGAGTTTTGATTCTCAACCCTATTATGACCAACCATATAGTGATTTTAGAATAATATGTTCTTTATCTCTGATTAATGATTCGGTCAGGCTGACACGAACACGAGCCTTGCAGATACGCTAGTTGTACAAAGAGAGCACATGATCCATGGGGTGGGATTGGAATGGTTTGATACCACAACTATTATATAACCAGTCTATGGACTGTTAGGGACCATGTCTACTAGTTAGCATGATGATTGACGTTCTGCCGCTGAAAAGCCGCCCTTGTCACGTTCACCAGTTCGAAAGAGCTGCTAGGGACAATGCTCACTAGGAGCATGATGTCGACGCTTTGCCGCTGAAAAGCCGCCTACGTCACTTATGGAGGCGTTGCTCTGAGTGCTCCAGGTGTAGATGTGAAGAATGGTGTGAGTCACGACTGACCAATTACCTATTACGCTAGCGTAAGGGTTATTAACAAGAACTATTGGTTGGCATATGATTATACATTGCATCTCCCAGTTTTGTTTTACCCTTCTGAAACCACTTTCAATATATTTCATAAACTATGAATTCCCTAATCTAATTTACTATATCTTTCAATCCTTTCCTTGTTCTAATTATGATACGAGGCATTGGACTTCTTCATGTTAAGGAATTCAGTTCTCCTAGTCGGCGGAGGGGCAGCCAGTCTGGAGTCGAACCCCACGGTGTCGTGCGGAAGGTTGGGGCGCGACACGCTACCGACAATAATAATATCTTATATTATATACTAATATTAATATGATTTAGGAAAAACGAAAATTTTATCAGCCTAGGGTAATTTAGGAACAGTCACACCAACTAAAATAAAATGTTGACTCTTTATCTAAATCATGATTGGTAACTGTTCACTATATAGCTGGCGAAAACTCTGTCAAATTTTTAGTTAGCAGCTCCTCGTTGCTTCTCGCTAATCGCTGGCAGTGGGACCGGCCTCTATAGGTTTATGTATGTGTATTCAACTGAGAGTTAACACAAAAGAGAATATGGAGTGAATTAAAGTTTAAAATTATTGCAACAAAATAACTTTCGATATTTTTTATTTACAGGCGCGGATGCGGTACGCAAATGCAACAAAAATTTCCACTAATTATGTTTTACCAAATGATTTATTTGGAAAAATAATTATTCCTGGAATCTTCTTTTAAATTAAACATCAGGAAACCTCAATGTTATTTACATTCCGGAAACTTAAAGCAAAACATTCATCATCTACTTAGCCTTTTCCCAACTATATTGGGGTCGGCTTCCAGTCTAACCGGATGCAGCTGAATACCAGTATTTTACATAGAGCGACTGCCTATCTGACCTCCACTGCCCAGTTAGTACTGGGTAATACGATACCCCTTGGTAAGACTGGTTGTTAGACTTTTTGGGCCACTGACTACCCAACGACTGTCAAAAATCTACAAATAACACCCAGGACCAACGGCTTAACGTGCTTCCCGAGGCACGGAGGAAACTCGGTAAGTAATGGGTGGTCCATCCACCCATCCACCCATCCACAGACCAACCTAGGCAAGCACGGCTTAACCTAAAGATTGACCCGAGCGGCTGTTATTATTTAGCCAAGAGCTCCTCCTTAAAGCAAAACATTGTAAACATAAAAAACTGTACATACGTGCTTTCGATAAAAGCTCAGTTTGTTCTGCAAAGTGAACAGTGCGCTGTTATTAATTATTTCGGAACAAGCAGTCCGCCTCCATATCGATTGGTGCCGAGCGGATAATAATACAATGCACTCGTACTGTGGAAGTAGCATGTTCGGCAATAAGCTCGTCCCCTATTATATGGGACTTAGTTATAACTAGCAAAACGTGCATGTTAGCTCTGCCTAATCATTTGGGGAATAAAAGCCAAAGCATATGCATTGTGTATGTAGGTTTTACATAGAATCAGAGGATAAAGAATAATCTAAAATAGTGCACGGTTCGGGTTGGTTCTTTCCTATGGAGAAGAACCGGCAAAAAACTCCATGGTTATTCTTAAAAGATAGGTAGTAGATTTGTGTCCAGTTGACGGCAAAAGGCTCCTCCCTTATAGTATGGGAATTCAAGATAACTGTACGGTGATGTGGGTGTACTATAGGTATATTCTGATTAATCCTTCCAGAATTTCAGGCGTGATCTTATGAATGTGATTTCTAATAGAGATACCCAAATGTACGACCGCCCCACTAACGGTGTAAAGTTCTCATAAACAAAATTCTTTCGGCAAAATAAATATGTTATGTATGTAAAGTTTGTAAGTGATGTATCTGTTTTATTTCATGTTCTTTCTGTTATGAAGTATTTTGAAGAGCTATCCATCAATCTATATTGAAGCTGTTAGATTTAGTCTGCCAATATATCTTTCAAGATTGTAAAGAAAAGTTAGGCTAGCAATATTCGTTCGTGTTGTTAGTCACAAGAGATTCTCAGAGGTAAGTTTGTGTGCAAGGTTTGAATAACCATCAGAAAATTTACTAAGCTTATTAAAAAAAAACATTTTTTCTAACACCAAGCGACACCTTTAATGCCTTCATATGATTGCACTGTTGAAATTTCAACTCTCAGCGTTAAACTAAGAATTGAAAATTCATCAGTGTGCAATAGTTAAGGAGATGCCTAGTATTAATGAAAACGGCCAATAGGTAGAACTTTCAAATACCACTTTCTGTTTATTCTATTTTCAACTTTCAGAAGCAGCAATTAATTTTTAATCACTTTAAAAATAACCCTTACTTAACCTTTTTAAAGCTTAACCTACTAAAAAAATAGTCTAGCCGGTAATTCAACTCGGCATTTTGAACAAAACACTCACTTTGATTGCTTAGAAAAAGTGTACTTTAAAATAGAAAAGGGTATTCAAAAAACTAGCCACGTTGGTTCAGTCAGTGGCGCGCCCTAGGGATCCAATTAGACACATTTTAGCTTTGACTACCCGCCAGATAAAACCAGCAGTTATATCTGCGGCACGTTACGAAATATTTCAATATGTGTATTCTCTGTCGATATTTTAGTCTGTTATCACTTTGTTTAGTTTTTAGCTGGATTGATCGCATAAACCGAATTTACTAAAATTATTTGGGATCAAATTTTAGGGATAGCCAAGATGTTGTTTACCTTTCTAAAACTCTTCAATAACCTGAATAAAACTATTTTCAGGTTATTGAAGAGTTTTAGAAAGGTAAACAGCCCAAAAAGGAGTAGATCATCTTAAAATAATTATTGAGTAACAGGTAATATACTTAAAGATCATTAACTAAAAGGATTAGGTGCATGCGTACAGCAGAACCACAGACCTACCTAGATAACGCAAGTATCACAATATTTGTCAGACAAAACGATACAAATGTTATATCCACCTCAATGATACAATAATAGTGAAAACGTTACCATTATATTTTAATACAAAAGTGCCTTTTGTTAAAGATACTTTTGTATTAGGATTTACGCGCTTATGTTGCACTAGCTTGTACTAGTGGCTTCGCCCGTGTGGTGTTCGTTTTCGATATCCATTCAGCCGTTAAGGCTTGAAAAGGGAAACAGACAGACAGAGTTATTTCCACATTTATAATATTAGTACGGATTGCTTCGTTACTGTTCCCGGTGTAATATTCTTGATTGATAGGCTCCCGGGCACCACGTAATGAATATTCATGATTCATCGTAATCTTCGAACGAAGTCAATTTAAAAGTTTGATTGATTTTGTATCTGCGACGTTTTCATAATAAGTCAAGAGTGTCTTTTGTTTAGTTTTCTGCAAGTTAATAAGATTTTCCGCAGACATACCGAGAGGGGTTAGGGAAGAAACATGTCTTGAATACCAAATAACGTCACGAGTATATTCCTTCTTATTTTACTTTTCCTGTGTTTTATTTTGTGTGTAATCTTTTTCAGTATACTGTATACGATATGACGTGCAGCATCACGGTTTCATAAGTGGTTTTTATTTTTTTAATTAGCCCGTATTGTCCCAACCCTGAGCAAAGGCCTCCCGAAGTATATAAGTAGTCTTTTGACAATTGATCGCCAGGAATCTTATTGATCCAACTCATTAAATGCGTAAGTCGAGAAAGATCTATTACAAAAAAAAACTATAACTTTTTCACAAACATGTTAATTATAACGTCATATTATACTCAACAACACTCGTTAATTTTAATAACAACTTTGAAAAACATACAAAATTCGCTGCGTCATCCTTTATAAATCTATTTTTTGCCCTAAAAGCAAGCAAGAATATAATCCTACGCTAATGAATTGTAGGCAATATTAATAATAGCTAGTACAAGTCTGTGGTCCCTAATGACAGGGCAATAAATTGCTAGAAATTGCTCCAATGATGGCGGTTTATCCTCGAGGGATTACTAGAAAGCTCTTACTAAAGAACCCTTAGGTAGTTATCCAGATATTTTTTTCCTAGAAATTGAAGTTGTTCTAACCTGGATTACATCTTATTCTAAGTAGTTTGTAAAGGGATAAATGCTCATGTTTTAGTGGTTCGTAGAATAAGGATTGGTCTGCGGTAAGCTTCGCGGAATTTGTCCTAAGATGGGTGACTATCTTTTATTTGTTGTAAGCGTTCTGTTTATGTTACAATTACTAGTTGCAAGGGACACTCTCTCATAAATTAAACTATTGTTTTTTCCCATATCTTTTTCCTTTTCAATAATCAAGACGTACATTTTGAATGTTAAGTCAAGCATAAAATATAGAGCTTAAACAAAGCTGGCATAAGCTGAGTTACTGCGTATACTTCTGCCTAACTCTTTGGGATTAACAGGCGTGATGTTGTGTAATTTATAACTTAATATTTAACGAAAATAACGACCGCCTGGTGTTATGACAAAGGCGAATTACATCCTCTTCGATGTTGTTAAAAAGATGGCGACAAAAGTTAACATTTATAAAATTGACGCATTGATGTCGCAATTGATTGCAATTCCATTTTTGCAGTAAAATGCGACTTGTATTTCCTAGCTGCATACAACTTCAGAATTGAGTTTGGTAGCTAACATCATAAATTCCGTTTTGGTCGAACTAATAGCGTTTCGTTCCGAACGCACTCCATCAAACTGCGGACAGTTTCAACTACACTGTAATCTACGCAGTCTGAGGGCAGTTTTAGGTTAACTGTTTGTTTTCAACAAAAAACGACTAGTATATAATATGTCAAAATAAATTGAAGTAAATGGAGAAAATAAAATTAGAAGATGTCTGAAAACAAATCAAAATAGCTATTCGAGTGATGAGATATTTTGATTTTCCGTCATTCTATTTTCAGTCAAGGAATCACCGATAAAAAGCATCGATATCCCTGAGGATCTTCCCTTTAACATGCTTTTGAACTCAGTAATGAAAGACTTCAAAAACCAAAATATCCGATAATCCAATGTTGAAGAAGAATGAGCTGTCACAACAAAGTAACAGTGTTGGGGTGCGGTATGATGCCCAACAGTGGAAATGTTATGTACTTGTTATTCTTCTTATGTAGACTTTTAAGGTATGTTATGTTTATTATGTAAATGAGTAGACGAGTGATGACCCTTGATGGATTTATTACTACTGAATTATTTGAATTACACGATTAAAGAAATTCACACCTAAACAATATCGATATGCATTTATGAGTACGTCGTACAAACTACAAGGGCAATATACAGCTACATAATCAGCCTGCAACGTTGTCACTGCTGGGATACAGGCCTTCTCCTGCAACCAGCACTCTGGCTGTAATCCACCACGCGGTTACAGAGCGGGTTGGTGGATGTCACAATGCATTTTTTTTATTTAGGACGTAGTTATTACTTTCGTCTAGGTACCTTTACCGTTACAAAGGTTGTCTCACAGTTTAACCGAACTCAGCTAAATAGCTGTATTTCACATGGAGCGGCTTCCTATCAGAGCTCTACAAACTACCTACTGAGGAACACGATACTCCTTGGAAGGACAAGTTACCAGATTTTCGGGTTAAGGTTCGGTCAAATCGGTACGGATAGCTTTCGTACACCGGACTCTGACAGAACCATGTACTGAAGTATCTGTCAGTGTCCGGTCCCTAAAGCCAATTCATAATCTGTCCGTACTGGTGTCACCGATTTTTTATACAGTGTTGTTGGGCTGCACAAACATTTGCAACTGAACTCCTTAATAAGTGGAGTAAGGCAGGGTCCCGCGTGGGGTGTCGAGGCGATAAATCGTGCGTAACGACGTCTCACCGGCGCCTCCAGGGACGGAGGAGGCGTTTCAATATCCCTCTCAAACATTATAATACGATACTCTATTAATACGCTACAGAGAGAGGATTATGGAGTTAGCGCCGATAGACGAAATTGGGGATTAGGACGTATTAAGGTTCTTTGTAGGCGGTGAATTTAGTTTCGTTAGTACTTAATGTTTTTCTTTTAATTGAAGAAACTTACGGTATTATTATCTATTCTGACGATAACATATATTTACAGTAATAAAAACACGATACATGCTTCAGAGTTTGTTCCGTAGATAACATTCTCGTACGGCCCTTATGACTTACATTGACGCAGCAACATATTATTTTTCCTTGAACATAAAATAAATTTTCTCTGCATTTTTCACTTAATAATACTTCTTCAATTTTAAATCCCGTCCTGTATACAAGGAGGGCTACAATAGTTACACAAAGTACATTATATTTATCATTATATACAAATCTACATCCTAATAAAATTAGTCACAAAACCACGAGACATAACAAATGTTACAATCTACAATTCTAAATCATTCACCAAAAACTGGATTAAATTAACTGCAGTAAAGTTTCACGACCGCTCGCGCTCGTACGATGGAATAAAAACTCTCTCAATTGATAAGCGAGAGAGAATGTAAAGCGAAGAGTGTCGGATGGCGACAAGTCGATGAAGTGAATTGTTTCCAGTCGAGCGCGGCGTCGTGTGCGCGGTTCGGTTCTGGCGCGGCTCATTAGCTCCGGCGCGTTCACCGCGACAAGCGCACTGTGCGCTCGACTGTGTGTGAGCTTTAAAATATATACTAGTTTTAAAATATTTACCAAATAAATAGTTGATTTAAAGTGTCTTAAGATGTGCTCAAACCGAGCGGAGACCGGACGAGACTGCGGACACTGATAGATTCGATACTGGAATATGTTTCGATTTCCGGTGAGCGCAGGCGGTGAGGACAGTCACATGCACTGCTGCCCCTAGAGTCATAATGCTCGCATCCAATTATTCTTAATTAATAAAATAATAAAATAAACGTATTTCAAAAGCCCTTTATTGATAAACTATCTAATGAATTTGTATGTTTTTAGTTGCAACTTTCGTTTACCAATTTTTTGTATATACCTTGATACTGAATAATAAATTTGATTCTGGCGCAATTATGATATATAATTTACACAATAATTGTGAGGTGTGTGTATGATTAATTGTGACGTCAAAATAATGAATTGATGTGGGCGTCGTGTCACAGTGATTTATTTATGTATATTGGCTATTGAATATTAAATTATGATGGTATAAAATTGTTGTTACGTTACGTGTCGCTTGCTATTATCGTAAATGTCGTATTTAATATGTTGGATTGTCAGAATTTATTCCGTTAGACTAGTACATCATGTGAGCAGAAGATAAGATTCGTGAAATGAAAACACTGGGTGCGAACACTGTTTTTATAAAACTATCAAATTACTTTAAATTACAATTTATCACTGGGCGCAATGAATCGGGTACAGTATCGGTACCTCTTAACTCCGCTGCGATACGACACTGTCCGACGTCCCCTCTGCGAGCTCAAAACGCCACAACTCTGTTGAAGCTCTTAGGTGTGGGTAGACTTGTAAGTAGGTCGCGTGAGAGAGAGAGATTCTTTCTTTTAATGATAACTGCCGCTCGGGTCGATCTTTAGGTTAAGCTGCGCTTGCCTAGGTCGGTCTGTGGATGGGTGACCACCCTTTACACACCCAGTTTCCTCAGTGCCTCGGAAAGCAGGTTAAGCCGTTGGTCCCGGCTGTCATTTGTAGATCTTTGACAGTCTTGACAGTGGTAGTCAGTGGCCCGAAAGTCTGACAACCAGTCTTATCAAAGGGTATCGTATTACCCAGAACTAACTGGGTTGTGGAGGTCAGATAGGCAGTAGCTTCACGTAAAGTACTAGTATTTAGCTGCATCCGTTTAGACTGGAAGTCGACCCCAAAATAGTTGGGAGAAGGCTGGGCAGAAGATGATCAATGACCGAAACCGACAAGTATAACACTAACAATAACAATATACAAGCGATTTTAAGCTTAGTTATGTTTATGGTCATAGCGGCAACGCACATTTTATATAGAGTGAAACAATGTACTTTTGATTTAGAATTAAAAAAGAATTCCCAACTAAATTGAGTCAGCCACAAGATTTTTAAAGAAAACTCAGTAAGCATTTCTTAACACTTCACCAAATTGATCCTTAACCTTTCCAAACCGACTAATAAAACCTTCAATTTTGGGAAAAAATCTCAAAAATTCTCGTCTCGTCGTTAAATAAACATATTATGATCGCAGCTTGAAGGCAGAGAGAAATAAAATTTTATACTCTCCAGATAAAGCCTCAAATATTCAACGAGCGCTCTAAATTAGGCTCTATGAAGCCGAGCTTTATTCATGCACTCGTTTCAGCGAACATTTCCTTTACAGGGTTTCGTCAGCGAGTCGTGAAAATGGAGGTTTGTTTTTATTTGGTTTATGTGTCGCGTTTGCTGCATAATTGCAATACAATTGATTTTTAGCATGCTACGCAATTTCCCCTGCTACGAAATACCCCACGCATAGCAAACGTAACTGCTAAAATGTAGCATCACCTACGCCGTAGCATCTAAAATCTGGCATTACCTACGGCGTAGCAGCTAAAACGTAGCATCACCTACGCCGTAGCACTAATGCTACAAAAAATAAACCATCGTTATTTCAGTTCCAACTCCTACAAAGTTATAAGTCCTATCATGAAAACTGGAAAGTGGTCAAAGGTTCTGAAAATATGAAAGTTGAAGATATTCCCATTGGAACGTATGGGGTCGATATCAGATCATTATAAGTTTCTTCTCATGAATGGAGCGAGCTCCTCGACGAGAAAACTTTGTCGTCGCGCTGAGTCGCTGCCCTTTCACATAAACTCCTTGATACATTTACTTTGAATATTCAGATTTCTGTTTAAAATGTAAGAAGTTTCTAGAGGATCCTAAAATCTGACTTTTCAAGTTTAATACGGTGTTTTGCTTTAAAGTTGATTCAAAACAGTTGTACCAGACGGGTGGACTCGTATTTGGGAATCTATACTATAACGGATTCAAAATGAGCCACTAACTGCCCTGTAGTAGGTACAGGGCGGTTAGTGGCAACGTTAACTTTGTGGAACGGAGCAGTAGATTTAAAAAGCAGTGCATTATTACTGTGGGTGGAGAAGAAATAAAAACACTATTTGAGTAGGGTAAAACTAGCGTACAATACTACACGATCAATGGGACGGAACTCTTCACTTGAAAAACTGAACTGAAACTATTAACTGTACTGTATTCACAATAAATCTCAAACGAAACTGTTCACATTGAAAATGAAAACATGAGAACGAACTGTTTATCCGAGTATCAACACGAAAGAACTGTTTACACGGTTAAACTGACTCTTTGAAGCCTTGATCGATATTGTGCTATCCGAAGACTTGAACGAGACAACTGACTCTGCGGCGTCTGTGCTGTGTTTTTATACCATCAACAGACATACAAAAAATATTCGAGATTATTCTAGCGGTGTAGTATTGTTGTTCGCTAAACAATCCTTTATTCATAAACAAAAAAATACAAAAGAAACTATATGAAAAAGGACGAATTAACGAAGTAGGTACTATACGCCCTCGGCGTACGGTAGAAATTACAATAACAATTCCCAGTGTTTTATATAAGTAGGTTGCGTACGCGCACCTGTGATGAGACTTTTGTAGAGCGAATGTGTACCTACTTACCTTCAAAACTAATAATAACAGAAAGCACTCGAAATCGAAACACAAAAATACGGTAATAACGTGCTCTCTCTAATGTTCTTTCTCTTACACAATTCTATGCGATACCCCTTGGTAAGAGTAGTTGTCAGACTTTCGTGTTATTCGGCAACCTATGTACAATTACGTAGTACATAAATGAATCAAGCTATTAATAATGTTGTTATTTTCCTCTATTAAAATCATCACTTAAAAAAAGATAAGGATAACAAGCTACATTTATCTTTCCTGTCAGCGTTCTGAGGTCGAGCACGTTTTAAATGAAATCTTTATATTTACATTTTAGTAGATAATATGCAGAACCTTTTAACGACACGCTTTCTATTGATCATTTCGCTCTTTTTCAAACATTAAATCAAAATGTTTGAAAATTTTTACTAATATTTTCAATGCGAAAGTAACCATCTATGTGTCGACATTTCTGTCTGTTACCTTTTTGCCCTTTACGGCCGATCAGATTTGGATGTTTGGCACTCTTTTTAGAATCGGTAGAACGAAAGGCGCGGACGAAGTCGCAGCGGAAGTTATTGCAAGCATATGCTATTCTTAAATCTCAAGCCCTTGTAGCCCCCATCCGGTAAATGTCTACAAATATCCAAACACAGAAGTCCAAAATACAGGTCTAAAATAAACTTCAAAAGAGGATACTCATAAACTGTAAGTGAGCAATCAAGCTTTCGTTTCAACGCACAAACAATTTGACCTTTTAAAATTAATTTTGTATTATACCAGATACGGTCAACTGCACGTCAAAAGCTAGGCAAAGAACGAAAATCGACCTTAATGCTACGACATAAAGGCTCTGTCAACGTCCACGCACATTTCAAACGATTGTACGTATTGTGTAGTAAGGGCTATACTCCGTGAACGTTGAAAAGGTTGTGTGTTTTCTTGTAACATTGTTTGGCTTGTGTTGGAGCCGTGAATAGCCGGACAAGGACGGCTATACACGGAATTCAATGAGATGTCGTGTGCCGCTTTCCGAGAAAAACGAAAATAGACTCTTGACATCTACACACTCCGAACTTAACCTTCCTATCCTGCGCATATGCTCTTTCGTAATTTTTTCTTTTATTTTTTTTCTTTTATCAATGATAGCATTTCTTACTCTTGTACTTGGTCCCTTTGAGCTGCATAATTTATAGTTGATACGATCACTATGAATACGATCAGGACGAAAGGTATCTTTGTGCGAATAGCGCATATGGCCGAATTAGGCGAATATCGGTCTGTGAGACCGACGCGGGCATACGTGTTATAAATTTAGCTCGGGTATACGAAGGTTAAATGTATATTTGTAAACAAGTTGTTTTAAATAGTTCTGGCAAGCCTTCATGAGCCTACAAGAGAAGAATCAAACAGCTAACTCATCATTTCCTCTAACGGTTTCAAGACTGTGCCCATTTTTCACAGAAAGGGCTTTTGAACAGAAAGTATCACTTAAAATCAGTCAACATGCATCCTATTGAAAGAAAATTAACCCTTTAGAAGTTGTTCCTTGAAGTTTGCGAAAGTTAATCAGCAGATACTTTAAGCTAAACTAAAAAACAGAAAACCATTGATGGAGTTACTAGCCACACTAACGTAACAGGCTTAAAGTTCCTTTTTCGAGTCGTCTCTGGCTGTTAGCCAAAACCGGCCTTGAAGAAAATCATTTAAGTAAATGTGTCCAACCTCCTTGAGACTCGCACTCGTTACGAGAGTCACCTCCGAACGCGGAGGGAGGAAGTTGGCGATCTCTGGAGAGACGACAATTTATGGCGCTGTGACCGTGGCTCTGAATGCGTTTTTAAATTAGAGTTTTGAAATTGAGGTCGCGTGTTTGGAGAGCATTTTTAATGTAAATGCGAGGTGGATGTCTTCTTTGTAACTACGGAACTTGATTTTATTGCTTTTTCGTGATGGTTTCTAATTTAGGTCCTACTTAATAAACCGTGAAAAGTCAAAAATAGAACTTGTCTTTGTAGTTAAGTGTACTTTTCTGTCAAGGTAAAATAGCTTTGAAATCATCTTTGAAGTAAACTTGTTCATGGATATTTTTGAGCGTCGCCCAATCGAAACTATTTAACTTGCATTTTCATAAAATTACTCTAATTAATTTCAAGGTTGTGCGCCACCACCGCTCACCGCTCCGATGTCAATGTCATTCAAGCGCTTAAAAAGCATCGTAGCTCTGTAAAATTGAATTTTAATTTTATTTTTCTCAACATTCTAAAAAGATAAGATAGAAAAGAGCGCAGAACAACGATTAAAACTCCAACTAATAAACCCTACCTATATTAAGTCTATCTGTTCAGAAACCGTTCAAAAATATTCAAATTCGCGCCCCGAGAGTCCTAAACATTCTCCATTGTCTGAACATTCTTCTTAACTTTTCCAATTACCCGACTGTGCCCGTAAAAAGTACAGTTCGATTGTTTGCAATCACTTCTCTAAGCTTAAAAGGACGGTAATAAATTAAAAATTTTCTCGCCCAGTGGGCCGACTCGCAGAAACTTGGTCAAAGTCATGACTCAACTCGGAACTATAAACAATAAATTTGTCGAGTTTCGGACTTGTGTTTTTTTGCACAGTGTACTTACTATGTTAGTGGACAGGACAAAATTCGTTCGTCTGATCTTTCGTTCGTTGCAATAAAAATGTTTTTTCTTTTTAATTACTTAACGTACCCCAATAACGTAACACACTTTCTGTTATAACTTCAAGTTGAAATTCATGTAATTTAATATTCAGTCACTTTTATATTGCAAAAGTATTAGTGAAAAACTAAAAGATGTTGTGTTCCGTCTACATAGCGCAAGGCACTGGGTTAGAGTTTGAAATATTTTTAGAATTATAGAGTTTATTATGAGTTAACCATGAAATGCCAATTAAATGATAAAAAGCTAATACAAATATGGGATTATTTTAACGATGCACCTATCTTATTCTTACTTAACATGATAAAAGAGGATTAACTCATAATCCTCTTTTTCGGCTTCCAGAGCTCGGATAATAAGTCTTTGTACCTCCGAGCCGTCGCAAGGAATTTAAATATGAATAAGATAATATAGTCAAAGAAATTCAAAGATAGCTAATTAGCGAGGCCCCAAGTGGGTCGTATATTGTCGTCTCCCGGGTACAGATTGATCAATTACCTTAATTATAATTATTTAGAGGCAGGCAAAGTGTCTGAGCGGCAAAATGTTTGATATTAATATCATTGTGTTTGCATTGTGGTTTACCATTACCTATTAGAAATTACGTATTTCTAGTTCTAAAGCATACTGCGTTTGTTATTTAGCTGTCATGATATTCAGATTTTCTTATTTATTTTTCTCATTGAGCTTCATAACGCCAAAGTTATTATAATATTGAGCTACCTATTTCTTACACCAATATACAATAAAACGCTTCACTTCTTCATGCATACTCTTTCAACCAGCTGATAACGTCATGTATCATCTATAAATACACGCAGCCCCTCATCGATCTCTACATCTACAACAAAGCTTCGGTCCTCTATTCCGGGCACAAACCTCCTCACAACACAAGCGATAAGGGCACACTTCCTGCACTGAGGTCGCATTTAAAAGGCAAATTCTTCGATAAAATCCACAGATAATGAGAATTTATGTTCAAACAGGATAGGGATCAAAGTTGCACGGCCGACGGAATTAATTGCTTATTCAAGATTTGGATAAGAAGGGTCACGGATGTTTAGGTATTGGAAAAGAAGCCTTCAAAATATTTGGGTAACGAAAAGAATTGCTCGATAGGAAGACTCTCAAAGTTTTGGCCTAATAATGGATAAAGCTGTGATAAATTCACCCTTTTAGGGTTAAAAAAACCTATGAAAATTAAAGTCGATTGAAGGTACGTCAGCCATTTCAGTATTTCTTTCTTGTTTCTTATAAACAAAATATGTGGATTTTTCTCCGAACGATGATTTTTCTAGTAATAATAAAAAACAAACTTGCGTTTGCAGTTGGAAGACCTGTGCTCCCATACATTATGTTTAAGGAAATAAATTATCCAAGTACATTTTATAAGTTGGTCGACTATTACTCGTAAACTTATAAAGCCTACTTGGCCTCGATAGTATCACCGTGAATTTTTTCGCACACCCAAACACAACCAGTTAGCTGGTAGAGGTGAGAGTTAGACTCAAGTGTCCCCCACACTTGAGTCTAACAAAAATTATTACGTTAAAGCTTAATATTTCACAAACAAATTCCTTAATCGAAAAATTAATTCAACAACTCGCAATATTTTTTAAAGACCTATCCAATGACATACCACAATATAAGCACGCGAGAAAAAAAACCCCACTTTACGTGTAGCTACAGGAGATACCCTAAAAAAATACATTTCGAGATTTTATTTTACCACTTTGTCGGCGTAACTAATTTGTATATTCATGCCAAATTACAGCTTTCTAGTACTAAAAGTCTTTGAGCTAAGCTGGGGATAGACAGACGGACATGGCGAAACCATAAGGGTTCCTTTTCTTGTTGACTACGGAACCCTAATAAAAACTAGCAACACATAGTTACTTCACGAAGGTCCCAAAAAGACGAATTAAGTTAAATATGGCGTTATCTTCTTAACAGTTTTTTTTTATTAGCCGTTAATGTACTGCTGGGTATATAATAGGTCTCCCCCATATATTTCCAGGTGGCATTTTCGTGCGCCACCTCGAACCAGCCATCGCAGTGCGCATCCAGTTCATCTCGCCACCTCTGTCTGAGCCGACCTCGGCGGCGACGTCCATCCTTAGTCACCCATTGCGTGAAGACTTTTGCCCAACGGTCTTAATGCATGCAGCTTACGTGATTAATTATATAAATAGGTTGTTATTATTAAAAAAATAAAATAGACAAAGTACAACGCAGAAAATGTGGCTATAAGAGTTGGAGGATGGACTATATGAAAGATGGCATGGCTAGAAAGGGGACGACCCATGAAAATACATGCTGCGTCGACCTAATAATCGAATAAATTAGGATAAGGGCAGAAGCATGATGATGAGTAAATTAAAATAATTTGAAACTTAACTAAAAAGTAAAGCATTAAGACAAGTGTCTCCTTTTGCCCCAAAAATAAAAATTAAGTGTCCAATGAAGGAAAAGAAGGTTACGTTCGTTTTGATTAAATCCTTCACGACTCAGATCTTAGATTTCCCAAGACGACGGACTACGAGCCCACGTCGCACAGTGTGCTGTTTTGTGACATGGACTGGATAAAATTGGGGGAGTTGTTTATATTGGTTGCCTTGTTTTTTTTAATATTTCATCCGGCCTAAGTAAGTAGCAACATTTGCCTGCCATGCTTTTTATGAGCATTCAATTTTATAGTCCAACTATGAACGAGGTAATGGAAAGGTATCTTCCTTTGAACAAACTCATTAAGGATGCTCTTATCCTATCCGCGGCCCGAGGTTACGTTCAACAAAGTTTGACAACATACCTACTCGCTAACTCGCGCTACTGAGTTGCCTGCTCCTTATATAAGCTTTTAATGTACATTTTGACAGGTACTGCACTGAAATGACACACTGTGCACTCCGGTTTATAGATGAAGGGCTTAATATTATTAAGTTTTATTACCTATCTGGTGTTTACAGAACAAAATTAATAACGAACATCATGTTGTTCGTGCAAAACTAAAATAAGATATTGCGATTTTCACAAACAAAACGTCTGAATTGAATTCGTTACCAAAAATTTGTATGCACAAAATGAATGCACAACGTAACGATGTTCACACCCAAAATAACCACATTTTTGTTTAAAATAATAAAATTAAATCAGATGCAGATTGTTTGAAACCAACAACTAGTTTGGAAAGTTGAACAAACATGAAAAAATAACAGGAACTGGAAAGTATTCATAAAAATATTCAACGCGCAAAAAGCGAAATGACTTCCGTAGTGGCCGGCGGGGTGGCGGGGTGCGGAATGCTAGGAGAAGGCGGAGGGGGGGGGGGTAGCCGCTGAACTAACAACAAAATAAAACTGTACACAAAGCTGTTACGCGGTCGCCGCTGACACCCGACGTGGACAACACGCGCAACTTTGTGATAATTATTTTGTTAATTGTTTCAAGTTCTGTCTGGATGGAGCTGTGAATAATTAATTAGGTAAGAAGCAAGGAAAATATTTACAAAGTATGTTTGTGAATAGTTTATTTATAGGATAAAGCAAAAAGGAAAACGAGTGTAAGATAAGAATATCAAACAGTCATAATTAGTTTCTTTTTAATCTTAAATCTCGTCATCAAGAGTCCCCCACACACGGACCGTCGTCGGCAAACGTAGTTTCATCTTCGATTGAAACGTGCGGCTGTTATTATTTAGCCTCGCTAAGACGTGAAAGCGTAAAATAGTATATTTTATCTGAGCATTTATGCGACGTTGTCGTCGGCTCTTTCACAAACGCACCAAACCAACTTTTATTCACATCAATATACAAATCGTTTAGAATTCAAGTTTTCCTTAAGATCAAAAGAAAATATACCCATTTTAAAAGATCAAATCACTTTAAAAAGAAACAAATTACCGTTTAGTAAACGACTCCAGAAAAATGAAAAATTTAATTTAGCCCATGTTTCTAGAAGGAAGTTTGGTGAGCGACAAACCATCATCAGATGTTTATTACCATACAAATAGGAGCCGAATCACCCTCAACATTGCGGTTAACCCGATTATTCAAAAGGCGTGCATTGTGCGCCTATTACCCTTGAATTTGGACAAAAAGACTGTGACAAAAAAAAGATTTTTATTAAAATAAAAGCCAAAGCGGTTCATTTTTCTTTTACTTAAATTAATATAGAAGGTGATGAATGTAATTGTATGTCTGGCGAAAATCTGACGCATATTTAATTAAGTGATTCATTTACGTGGCACGTTTCGTTGACAGGCACGCGAACAAATTTATTAACATGCACCAAACGTACAGGCTGCCTCACTGGTCTAGTAATCGCTAGCTTTACTGCTAGGGTTGAGGTCTTGAATACGATTCTCAGGTTTTTTCACCAGGAATTTCTCAGTAACCCGGAGTCAGGATCTGTGATCTGTTGAAGTCAATGGGCTTGCCCCCTATTACATGGGACTTAAATATAACTGGCGATATGTGAGTGTATTTTAGATACTGGTATAGCTCTATTTAACCCGTTGAGATTGCAAGCGTGATGTTATGTTTAAGTATACGGAGTTCGCAAATGAAATATAATAACACTGCCTGCAGAATATTGAGACACAGTGCAAACACCAGCCTGTAGTCTCACAAATATTTGCCAAGATACGAGATCTGAACTCTCAATACTGTTGAGCTTCGTGTACAATATACAGCGATGTCAGCAAACCGATTTTGATAGTCAAAACATGGCTTCCGCTTTGTTGAGCATCTAGTCCACAATACGGACGGCGGATTCGACTGCTGGACCGTGGAAACTGTGTTAGCGCTTTTTTTTATTTGTCGAAAACATTTCGATGATTGAATATAGTTGTTTTCTAAAAAACACTGCGGGAAATTTGAAAAAAAAAAGCAAACATTTGATGTTTAACTTATGACGAAGTAATATCGTTATTGATAAACTTTGGTATATTTAGAGAAACAAAAGACTACATAAAGTAGAGAATCATGGGGTGCGTTGTCAGAATTCCTCCTCGTGTGCCCAGTGGCTGCTAGTCCTTCTCGATACGTCGGGAGGGAACAGCAGCTGCTGGGCCGGTGCACCCTGGACGCGGGCAGTATCCTTCCCCGAGGAATGGGAAGCGATTCTTATTCTTCGGGGAATGTTACTGTCCGTGGCTAATATTCTGACATGGGAGGGGTCCAGTTTGGACCAACTCGGCGTTTTTCCGCGTGACCCTCTGATAAGCAGAGGGCACAGCGGAAGAGCAAGGGCGGGCTCGGTGTGCACTTACCCTGCCTCCGAGCAGACGGTGAAGGACTGCGTCCTTCACTGTCCCCGTCGATCTCGTAATCCCACCGTCGAAGTGTCGTGGATCACGTCTCGCGACTTCGATCGGGACCGAGGGTCTTGGCTTAACCGCCCGGACCGCGAGGTAGAAAACCTCTATAAAAAGTCACCCCGAATCTCAAGTGGCGACGCACCGCGAGGAGATGTATGGCTGACGGGTTCCTATGGAAAATCAGTCGCTAGTGCGTTCCCCGCCAGGGTACCAGCCTACCCCCTGGCGGGTTATAAATGTTAAATGGCTTATCCGGGTACAGGGGGTACGCCCGGATGGACATTTTATATCCCCCACTACTCGTGGGAACAAAATGGAAAATGACCTAAATAAAAAAACACAAACGGAGAGGATAGAGGAGAGGAGGGATGCGCGGTCGGAGTCCGACGCTGCATCCGGTGATGTGAGTGCGGGAAGCTCAGGGAGCTCCCGCCGCGGGAGGAAGGAGACCGCTGCGGAGAACGGGAAGTTCTTCCGCAAGCGGTCCAGACCGGAAGGCGACCGGGGGTCGTCTTCCGAAGGCGAGCAGGCCTCGGCCCGCAAGATCCCCACCAGCAAGCGTGGCGGGATCAGGGGCAAGGGCAGGGGCCTGCGGCTTGCCAAGGAGGGGCGCCACCCGGAGGTGGCCGGTCCTGGGGCGGCCCGTTCGGGCTCCTCCACAGGCGACGAGGTGGGTGCAGCTGGCGGCTCCGAAACGGAGCGTAAGGCCAGTTTCGCGAAGGCGGTGGAGGCCGCTTTGAAGGGGTTGGCCTATAAAAAGCTGCCCTCTTCAAAGCAAAAGGCCATACCCACCTTTTCAGCCTCCATCCTGGCGGCAGCGGAAGCCACATATGCGGGGCCTCCGACAGGCGAAGTGGCAAAACTGCGGGCGGAGGTCGCTCGCCTGACGGCCACCACGGAGCTTCTCCAAAAGGAGAACGAGAAGCTCCGAGCGGACCTGGCCGGTCTGCGTAAGTCTGGCCCCCCCGAGGTGGTAAATGGGGGCCAGCAGCAGCAGCAGCAGCAGCGAGCTAGCCAGGCCGCGCCGGTGGAGAACCAGGTCCTGAACCTGGTTCGTCAGGAGCTGGCCGCCTTCCAGGCACGGTTCTCCGTCCTGGAAGGCATAGTCCTGCGCCCCCCCCTGGCGGCAAACAAGGCGCCCCCGACGCCGAGGGTCTCATATGCGGCTGCTGCGGCAGCCGCGTCCGGACCAGGGCCGTCCAGCCGGCCTTCCGGCAGGGCTGCGTCAGCCCCCCCAAAGCCAGCTCCGGCGAAACCGGAGCCGCCTAAGAAGGCGGCGGCCTAGAAGGTGGGCAAGGCGGCGGCCCAAAAGAAGGGCAAGGCGGCGGCGCCAGTGGCGATAGTGCCAGCGCCAGCGGCTAGCCAGCCGTTGCCGCCGCCCCCTCCGGCCCCTCAGCCTCCCGCGGCCGAAGCTGGGTGGCAAGTGGCCGGGGCTAAGAAGAAGGGGCGGAAGGCGGCCAAGAAGGCCCGCTACGAGGAGCGGAGGCGCCAAAAGAAGGCGCAAAGCGTCGCGGCTCGACTCCGCGCCCCGAAGACCGCGGCTGTAGTCATCACACTGCAGCCGGACGCGGAAAAACGGGGCGTGTCGTACCGCGACGTGCTCGCCAAGGCGAAGGCGACGGTGGACCTCGGGGAGCTGGGGATCACCGGGGGCGTCCGGCTTAAGGTCACTAAGACGGGCGCCCGCGTGCTGGAGATCCCCGGAGGATCCAGTGGCTCGTCCGCTGACGCTCTGGCTGAAAAGCTCAGAGCGTCCCTAAATGCGGACGAGGCCCGAGTGTCCAGGCCCGTCAGATGCGCAGACCTGCGCATCCTGGGGCTGGACGACTCGGTTACCGAGGAGGAGGTGGTGGCCGCCGTCACCAGGACCGGAGGGTGCCCTGCCGAGCAAGTCAAAGCAGGCACCCTACGTCCGGACCGAACGGGCATGCGAACCATTATGGTGAGCTGCCCTGTGACGGCGGCTAGTAAAATCGTGGAGGGCGGAAGGCTCCTGGTGGGCTGGGTCTCAGCGCAGGTGAAGCTGCTGGAGCCCAGACCTCTGAGGTGCTATCGCTGTCACGTGGGTCACCACGTGTCAGTTCAGTGCACCTCGGAGGTGGACCGCAGCAACCTCTGCTTCCGCTGCGGTCAGCCCGGTCATAAGGCCGCGGCTTGCCTCGCTGCACCGCACTGCACCGCATGTGCTGCAGCTGGCAGGCCGGCCGATCACCGGGCAGGGATGAAAGCCTGCGGGGCTCCCGCCAAAGCCAGGGGCAAGGGAAGGCCCTCCACCACCACCCCCACCGTCGCCACCGCCGCTGCCGCCGCCACTGTCGCTGCCGCTGCCGCCGCCACAGCAGTTGCTGCAACACCCGCAGCGGGGCCCTCGCAGGGGGCCCGGGAGGGGGCTGAAATGGACTGCCAATAACGGCTCCATTAAGCTTCCTCCAGGCGAACATCAACCACTGCGCCTGCGCTCAGGATCTGTTGCTCCAGAGCATGGCGCAGTGGTCGATCAACGTCGCCGTGGTCGCTGAGCCGTACTTCGTCCCGCCCAGGGATAACTGGGTGGAGGACCTTAGCGGCTCAGTGGCCATAATTTCGTCGGCCGCCGCCGGTACCCCGACCCATGAAAGTGTCAGGAAGGGTCAGGGGTGCGTAGCAGCACGGTTCGGGGAGATTGTCGTAGCGGGTGTCTACTTCTCCCCGAGCCGAACTCTCGCCGAGTTCCACAACTCCCTCACGGAGTTGAGCGTCGTCATCGGAAGCCATTCCCTCCCCGTGCTTGTGCTCGGGGACTTCAATGCCAAGAACTTGGCTTGGGGTTCTCGTTACACAGACGTGCGGGGAAGGATGGTGGAGAACTGGGCTCTGGAGACAGGCCTAGTCGTCGTTAATCGGGGTTCTGTACCCACGTGTGTGCGGATGCGGGGCGACTCGGTGGTGGACATCTCGTTCGCCAGCCCCGCTCTGTCACCGCGTGTCGTTGACTGGCGCGTCATGGAGGGGGTGGAGACCTATTCCGACCACCGGTATATCCGGTTCGACGTCTCCGCCCAGACCCCAAGCGCGCCGGTCCTACAGGCCCCGAGTGGTCCGCGATGGGCGCTGAAGCAGCTGGACCGGGAGCTCCTCCTGGAAGCCGCGATCGTGCAGGCCTGGGTGACATCACCGGACAGGCCTGCCGACGTAAACAACGAGGCGGGTTGGTTCCAGGAGGCCATGTCCGACATATGTGACGTGGCAATGCCCCGAGTCCGGCCAGGAAGCGCCCGGCGTCAGGTGTACTGGTGGTCGCGAGAGCTTACGACTCTGCGCGAGGCGTGCGTCGCCGCGCGCCACCTGTACACCAGGCATCGCAGGCTCCGCATCCGCCCTCCGGATGCGGCAGCCATCGAGGCGGAGCTGTACGAGGGTTACAGAGCAGCGAAGACCGCCCTCCAAGAGGCTGTCCAGCGGGCCAAGGATCTGGCCCGCGAGGAGATGCTGGGGACTCTCGACGGAGATCCGTGGGGGCGCCCTTATAAGATGGTGCGGGACAAACTCCGCACCTGGGCCCCCCCGCTGACGCAGAGTCTCCGGCCTGAGCTCGTGGAGGACGTGGTGAGCGCTCTGTTCCCTTCGCGAGGGGAGCATACTCCCCCGCCTATGGCTCCGCCGCTTGCGGTGCCGGAAGCGGACCACAGCGACGACGATGACGACGTTCCGGAGGTGACTGGGGTAGACCTGAGAGTGGCGGTAGGCAGGCTTAAGGCCAAAACTGCCGCCCCGGGACCCGATGGCTTACCTGGCAAAGCCTGGGTCCTGGCCTCTGAGGCTCTCGGGTCCCGACTGGAAGGGCTCCTAAGCGCATGCTTGGAGAGAGGCCAGTTCCCGCTTCGTTGGAAGACGGGCAAGCTGGTCCTCATACGGAAGCCAGGGCGCCCTGCGGACTCTCCGTCCGCATACCGGCCCATTGTGTTGCTCGACGAGGTGGGCAAGCTCTTTGAAAGAGTCATTGCAAACCGCCTCGCCGGGCACCTTGCGGGAATGGGGCCGGATCTTGCGGAACACCAGTTTGGTTTCCGCAAGGGGCGCTCGACGGTGGACGCCATCATGCGCGTGCGAGCCCTCACGACGGGGGACGCGGTGTCCCGGGGTGGGGTCGTCTTGGCGGTGTCGCTCGACATCGCCAACGCCTTCAACTCCATGCCCTGGAGCTGCATTAGGGAGGCACTCCGGTATCACCGGGTGCCCACCTACCTCCGTCGTGTAGTCGGGGACTACCTGTCTGACAGGTATGTCATCTACCCTGGTCCCAACGGAGAATGGAACCGGCGAGAGATGTCGTGCGGTGTTCCACAGGGGTCGGTTCTAGGGCCGCCCTTGTGGATCATCGGTTACGACTGGGTGCTGCGCGCCGACCTCCCTAGCGGCGTCAGCGTAGTCTGTTACGCTGACGACACGCTGGCACTGGCACAAGGGAGGTCGCACGAGGCGGCGGCCGAACTGATGACACGCGGGGTTGCGATAGTCGTTGAGAGGATCCGGCAATTGGGTCTCGAGGTGGCCTTGCACAAGTCCGAGGCCATGAGCTTTCATAGGCCTCGGAATGCGCCACCGTCGGGATCCACGCTGACGGTAGGAGGGGTTCCCATCGGCGTCGAGTCGACTTTGAAGTACCTAGGACTCGTCCTCGACAGCCGGTGGAACTTCGTTGAGCACTTCCGACGTTTGGCTCCCAAACTGGAACGGGCCGGGGCTGCCTTCAAGCGGCTCTTGCCCAACCTGAGGGGTCCAAACGCCTCCTGCCGTAGGCTCTACGCGGGGGTCGTGCGGTCCATGGCCCTTTACGGGGCCCCGGTGTGGGCGCGTTCAATTAAGCGGCGTGCCGCGCACTACCTGAACGCGCCCCAAAAGGTCGTAGCCGTAAGGCTGATCCGGGGGTACCGCACGATCTCCCGCGAGGCGGCGAGCCTCCTAGCCGGATTGCCGCCATGGGATCTGGAGGCGATAGTCCTCGCGCGCCTGCATGAATGGCGCGCGGGGGCACTACGTCGGGGGGAAACTCCGCTGCCGCGGCAAATCACCGCTCAGCGGACAGACCTCCGACGCGATCTCATGGCGACATGGAGACAGCGACTGTCGCAACCCAGTGCAGGGCACGCCACAATAGTGGCGATAAGTCCCCTCTCTGAGGAGTGGCTAGAGAGGCGCCACGGCGCCCTCACCTTCCGCCTGACGCAGGTCCTCACCGGACACGGTTGTTTCGGGAGGTTCCTGCACCGAATCGGGCGGGAGGAAACGCCCGGGTGTTATCATTGTGAGGATCGTCCGGAGGACACGGTGGCGCACACCGTGGAGGTCTGCCCCGCTTGGGCGGAGCTCCGCCGTGTCCTCGTAGCGGCGATCGGCGGCGGCGACCTCTCGCTCCCGGCCCTGGTTCAGGCCATGGTCCGGAGCGAGAGGGAATGGGAAGCCGTCGCCTCCTTCTGCGAAGCAGTCATGCTAGCGAAGGAGGTGGCGGGACGTGAGAGGGAGAGAATCTCACGTCCCAGCCGCCGCGGGCGAAGCACCGGGCGTCGGGGGCCACGTGGTGGCTCCCGGCCACCGTAGGCGCGGGCCTGTGGACGGTGAGTAATGGGTTAGCTCACCGTCCGTCCGTCTTATGACGACAGGCCGTGTCGACGGCGCGTTCGTGTTCCACGCGCGCCTCAAAGAGATGTCAGCAACCAAGAAGGGGCCCGCAAGGGCCGATGCCTGCCGGGGCTGCGGGACTGTTCGAAAGAGATACCGTGGCCCTGGAACACAAAGGGCAATGAAGGAACATGGATGGGTTTTAGTCAGTAAGAGTCTGACACTCCCTCCCACTCCACCCAGAGCGGGAGAAGTCATTTGATGATTTCCCATCCGTAAAAAAAAAAAAAAAAAAAAAAGTAGAGAATCATTTAATTATTGTTCAGTTTTGTTTTGTGCTCTTGACTCCATAGATACAAAGTTATTCTTAAGGATCTTTATTTTCCGAATAATTTATGGATAGCGTAAGTGACAACCAATCTCTAAATTCAATTCCATTTTGATAATTGCCAAGATTACTCGCCCCATCGAATATCCACAGAATCAATAGGCACCTCAAACACAGCCAAGAGCTGAGTCAACGTAATGCTAAGCCTCATAACGGACGGCTCTCTGTTAGAGCACAATGCGCACATAGAGGGCACTGTGCATTTCGAAGATTTACATTTTGTCCGGATGATGGGAATGTTAGCCCACTGTGCGTTGTTAGAGGGAATCATTCGTTGCTGCTTATTTAATTATTCAGGTATTCGAAAAATGATTTCTATAAATATTTAAGTCTTCAGGTATTTATTGTTTTGAAACATACATCTCAATTATTGTGTTTGAGCATACAACAAATCTGAGGAAGGAATTTTTTCAACGTAAGAAATCAGAAAAAAGTCTTCAAGTATTATACGATTTGTTCAAAAATCTTCAGTATGATACGATTTATTTGGAGATTCTATAAGCTCAATGACTGAATTACTGGAAGAGGGAGAAAAATTGGTCTTTGGCCAAACAGTCATTCAGTACATTTTGGATACTTTATACACTATTATATAATCAAACAAGCTTTTGCCTGCGGCTTTGCGCGCATGGAGGTCGGAAATTTTCACACGGGAACGAGCTAAATGTCAACCCAGGTCATTACGGGCTTATCCGTATGCGAAACATTCAAACCCATTCAGCAGTTAAGACATGACAAGTTACCTCCAGACAGACAGACAGACAGTTTTACTTTTGCTGTATAAGCTTGGATACTGGTTCTAATCTGTCCAAGATTAATCAACTTGCGTGCTGAGCTGCCCGCATACCTTAGCTACCATCTATCTCTAGATAGTGTATACAAATAAACAAGTAGTATCCACCTGCCGTTACACAACATTGCCTTCCGCACTGATTGGATTGTGTGCTTGTGTGAATAACAATCAATTACCCACGTGCTCTATTAATTAGCGGCGTGTCAAATGAAGCGTGAGTGCATTGAGTGCAGATGCACTGAGCGCACCGAGCGTGACCTACGACTGTTGAACTATGAGTACGGATGAGTGCGCTAAGCCGTACTAATTACGCTTTATATGCCTGTAACGTTTCTGCTGCCAGGACATAAAGCCGACCCAGTGCGGACTGGTGAATGATTGTGAATGTCTTCGATTTTTTTAAATAATAAGATCCTATATCACGCCTATATTTCACAAAAGGTAAGACAGAGGTTCAAAGAACACAAAAGTATTTCATTTCATGAAATAAGGGGTGAGCCAGGTGAGCCTATTGCCGGGTAGATGTCTATGATGCTTGGAAAAACTTAATAACACTTTGCCCAATTCGGTGCGCAACCTAGAACCACACGTGTGAGGGCCAGGGCCAGACAAAGTGGCGTTCGATCAGGGATAGCGAACATAGGTGTAATATCAAACATTTTAAAAGCCATTTTCAAGTGTCTAAATCCTCTTTATCCTGAAAAGTATTATATACTACAAATTAATTTGAGCTGCCTTGATTTCTCATTCTGATTTGAAGCACTTCTGCGTGAAGCGATTAACGCCTTCGTTACATAGAGCCCTTAGAAATGTTAAGAAAATTGTTGTTAATACAAATTACAAGATTACATTCCTCACTAAATTCGAAAACCTCTTATGTATAATTCGTAGGTTGGTTGGTACAAGCTACTAGTAATAAAATCTGCGTAGGTTAACGAGCGTATGGAATTCTATTCGTAGCCACAACTTTGAAACCACGCGGCCATTAAACTGTTCCTTTTTAAAAATCACATAAACTTTAAAGCTAGTCCATAAATGAAAGCAAAGGCGATGTATGTTCCTCCGTACAATGTTACTCAGAGATAAACGGCCAATTCACCCACACTAACATACGTTGCTGCATTTCTTCGCAGTAAGTTTACGTGACCTGATTTACGGCACGACTTCTATCTTGTATTTTCTGTTAACGCGAGATTTACGTGAGTTTACGTCAACTGTTCATTGAATTGGATGACAGTCGCGTATTACGCGTTTACTGACATTGTAAAGTCCAGTCGTCAAAGGATAAATGTTGGCAAATAAAATAGAAACCGATAAAATACGTCTAAAATACAAATGGCCATGTTTTGTAGGAAAGTTTAAATTGTCGTCAGGAAAGGTTTAACGATTATTGCTTTTAGAAACAGTGTTGGGTGAGGCAGTGAAATGTAGCAACTTTGATTACAAGCGATAAATTACTCGGATAAATAGAGTTTCATTAAGAAACGGCGGCTAGGGAAATGATTTTTAGTTCAAAAAGACAGACAAAGTGGTAGAAAAGGATACAAACATTCTACATGTAATACACAACGTCGACAATTTAAGCAAAAAAATATCTCCTCAACGCACTAACGTCGCACATAAAAGTACTAGAACATAACTTCGCACAACATTTTATGTTTCTTTTTACATATTTTTCATATTAAACGTAAAAAGTGCGCATTTCAAGTGGTTTTACGCCGCCATCTTTATTTTTCAGCGTTTGTCGACACTTTAGCTGAGCCTCATTATCACACACCGTTGTGCTAAAGTGAGAAATAAAAGTTTTATATATGTTTTTAATGTAATATTTTTTTTTAATACTGAAATGTGGCCTTACAAACTGCACACAAACCTACATAAATAGTCATCTTCTTTTCAAATGATTTTGCAAATGTTTGAAAATTTCGAGAACGAGATAGTTCAGCGCTACGTTGTCATGGAAACTGCTCCATTCCGTTGACAGTTTCGCAGCATTCATAGTTCTAGGAAATTGCAAAATTTCCTCTATTTCTTTTCATCCCAAACTAAATAAAAATCCTCAGATTTTTCTCAGAATTTATAGTCTTTGCTAAACTATAATTATTCCTAAGCTCCACACAGTTACAAAAAATCCATTAACTGATAAAACACCCGGCCTATTTCAGCTTCAATTGTTCATTTAATAAATTGTATAACGGCACACTTTTTTGCTGACTCTTCAACCGCAAAATTGGCTTATTTTTTGCCGACCCTATCAATGGCGGAAAGCCAAATTGGCTTAGTTTAAGCACGTTTGGTCTAGAGCACGCTCAAATTGAAAATAAGTCTGTGAAAGACGTTCTCGAGATCGAGTTAGAGGTTCTATTAATCTCAAACTCGACCTTTCGGTGATCGTTTTAACCAAGTTATAACAGAGATCAAAGTCACTCACAACGAGAGAGGTTTCTAGAACTTTGGTACTTGCTACATGATAACAGGTTTGTCTTTCAGAAAACCGTTCCGGTCACGTATATTTTAAACGAAGAGCGATAGCATAGCTAAACATAATGTGGATTGACTTTGGAGGGAGGCTTACGCTTAGGCTTGAGGAGAAATCTTTATTAATTGTCCAGAAATGAGGCAACGCAAAATGGTGGACAGAAGAGAAAATCCTCATGTTTTCACCATCTTCATGGCACCAATCCAGCGCAAACTCCGCGCCATAGTGTGTGCCCCACTGAAGCAAAGCTTTTAAGTTTTGTACTGCCTTGCTTTGCAATAGTTCACTTATCATTACGCGTTTGTATGAAGTTTTCTCCACCTTGAGTTATTTACTCTAATCATCATCAACTCAAAAGTTTTTAAGTTCTTATAAATGAGTAGTACTAAATTAATGCTTTCATGGTTGTAACAGAGGTACTTTACTCGCTCATATTATCATCGCGCGTTCGTATTTCCGAAGTTAGACGATGATTGACGAAGTGCATTCATTGAACTTGTCAAAATGTTCGTATAGATGCATCAAAGTGAAATCAACCAATTACGAGTATATTGAGTACGATGTGAAAATACAGATGTATTAAATGCATAGCTGTTAGCTTAATACAATAATTATACTGCCTAGGAGGCACCAGAGTCTCTACACCTAGCTAGTATCTAATTACCTATGTACGGAGCAAGGCCTGAGGGGCTCCAGTCTCTTGAGTCTCTCACTTGATAATGCACCGTGCAACATGCAATATGTTAGTGCATGTGTTTGACACAATGATATACCTACCTGTAAAAAGACTACCAAACCCTCACCATTACAGTATTCAATTCACAAAATGTGTGTCATACGTAACATAATGTAAAACTTTGCATACTGATTATGAGTTACTAGCTTTTGCCCGCGGTTTTGCTCGCATTAATTTAGAATTTATCAATTAAACTCTTAACACACCACTAAAGTTTCTATAATGATATAATTCAATCATGATTCGAAAGACACGTGGCGCCATCAATTATCACAAGAACGGTCAAAGTTAAAGATTGGCACATAAATATGGTTATAAAAGTTCTTACAATGGTAGTATGGCAGCTTAACATATTCAATCATAACATAATGACATGCAAATTTTTGGTATAGGTACAATTAGATCATTTAGATTTAAACTTTTTTCTTCTTAAAAACTCGAATTCTTTTATAAAATAGAAGAGATTCTCTATTTACCATCTGTTTAAAGTCCATCTGAAGCCGACCATTGAAAGTTCTTTAATTTGATTAAGAATCTTGATAAATATCTGAGTACACATAGCAACTCCGCCTATATAGTTCAGTTTTCGTTCCAGGAATGTTAACGTTATTGTTATTTTCCTCGGGAACAGAACTTTTTTCGGGATGAAAGGTACCTTTTGTCCGTTTCTGTACAACTGGCAACGTCTATGCAAAATTTCAGGTGATCGGTTCAGTGCTTTAGGCGTAGGTGACAAACAAACTTACTTTCGCATTTATAATATTAGTTAGAATTTCACTTACTACATTTGGCTCTCGCACACATACGTCATATTACGCATTTACAAAATCCAACCAGAGAGGGATGTAACTCAACGATAACTTTGATATGTTGGGTGTGCTAGTGCCTAGGCCTGCGTGGTCTCGGTTACGTATAAAACATTTCAGTTACAGTCTATTTATCGTTTCGTGCAAAGTCTTACTTTTAAAGTCACTAGTGGCTCTTGTTTATCAGCTTTTGAAACAAATGAAATGATCTGAATGGTGTTCGGATGTTGAAATTTCATAAAACAAAGCTAAGGCTTTGTTTTGACTGCTAATCTGCATGAACTGTTGGAAAAGATAAATGAACTTTCTATACAAGTATTAGTCGTGAGACACCTTTGCATAAAAACTTTATACTAACTCGTTTATTCTACAGTTTAACCCTATAAACAACTTTACGTCACCCGTTCGGATACAATTTTCCCAGTAAACTTCATTACCGGAAAGTAGACGTCATTAGTTCGTCTACCATCCGGTAGATGGCAGTGGTAGCACCGGCGCCATGTTTGTTTTATTTTACGAGAGGCTTTCAAGAGTTTTTATTGTTGTAAGCTTACGTTTCGGGGTAGCGTGACGTAGGGTTAGGGAACTATGGTTACGAGTGCGTCTGAAGTGGGTAACTGGCTTGGCACGCGAGGGTTAAGTGAAGGTAACTTTAATGTTACATTGTGTTGTGGGTCCCTTTTTTATTTTTTCCTTTGACATTCGATGATGATGACGGGTTGCCATGTCTCGGGTAAGGCAATAAAGGTTTAAGACAATCTAGACTTGCCTAGTCATAGTAAAATCTATGAAAATCACTTCTCGCTCACTATTCATGATTGAAGTTCTCAGTTACTTACGTTAAAGGCCTTTAAAAATTGGGACAAGCCCACACACTCTTCCCAGATCACTACAACTCCTGAAAGTCAGAATCAACATTGGCGACCAGAAAAGCACCGAGACAATGAAGCTCGACGAAGTCCCAGAGTTTGATCCCGCAACAATATTAACCAGAAAAGAATAACGGAGGGGTAAGAAAAACATAATTTCCACTGCGTTACGCTAAAGGGTAGTTCTTCGAAACCCGATTCCTCGTCTGATTCATATGGCCAAAATTTTATTTCACTTTCAGCTCTGTAACACATGTTCATATGAAAATAGGTATACGATATAACATTTATGTTATATGGTATACCTATTTTCTACCTATTATATTTATTAAATCACCGAAACCTATTCGGAGATGGTCAACTACAGGCTGGCAACTATACCCGTTGTCAGTACATGTTAACACATCTTTCTCCGAAAGAAACGGACAGAAACTTCATCACTGCATCAATATCAAAATTCCCACTCCCCCCCCTCTGCCCCCAGCTCGGCACATATCTCGTGAATGTTTACACAGTTGCTCACAGTTTTCAATCAGGCACACCTCCAGCCTCCAGCTGGGTATAATCCTGAGATTGGTTGCAGCTACGCCTGAATTTTTGAGTGTTCAATTTTAAGCTACATTTCCGGAGGTGTAAAGGTGAATTGTGTTGAAATAATGGACTTCCTGTGCCTAGCCAGTCATCGTTCACTTCAAGCAAAATGCTTTCTATGACTGATGACATAATTTTGTTAAAATATATCCTTCTACACTACCAGACTGCTCTAATGTGGTATTCATACCCATTGTGGTGGCAACCCAAATAACACTGTAAACTGAATCATCGTTCAACAAAACGGTAGTCTGGTAAATCATACTTTCATTGCTTTGTAAATTCCTCAATCGAAATGTTTTTTTTTTGCATTATGCATCAATAAATATTAAAAAACAGACTAACTTTTCATAACATGAAACAATGATTGACGATCTCCAAAATCTGTGTAAACCCTTGTAAGTCAATTAAACTAAGCCAAAGAAACCAAAATTGGTACATGGAATAGTAGCTATTTATCAGAAATCCGTAGCTTCATCGATACTCGCCCACGGCGTAGTAAGCCCTCTACGCCGTAGCCATTTAGCTACGAGCAACTTATACCTGCATAACGTGCCTCAAATACAAAATATGTACATAATATCGCGCTTATGACCCCGAGCGGGTAGGCAAAGTGCATCGAAATGTTATAGTTCGATGGCAAAGTGCCAAACTGCCGCTCGAGACCCGTTTAGCATAAATATTGAGGATAAAAGTTGCTGAAATCGTGCAATGTAGGTAGCTTAAAGTAAATACCTGTAGAAATTGCCTGTTTAAATTAAATTTTCATTTACATTGTATCATCAACAAAGGCTATATGCCTGTTTTCACCAACACTAAGCAATGCCAAATGAATGCCTAAATGAAATTGCAAGTCCAGAGCACTCATTGATGTAGATGTCTTCTAGTGTTAGTGAGAACAGGCATTTGAGGCACATAACACTTAAGTACCAGGCATAAATAAGCGCTATTTGCATCAAAAGGGTCTCAACATAATTAACTGGGTACTGAAATATGTACTGAATTAAACCAATATCTGTCTGATGTACAAATAACATGATAACAGCAATGTATGACGCCGCAAACTCCGTAATGAGCACAAAATCAATGAACTACTGAAAACTGAACTGGAATACAAAATATTTTGTTCCAATTTCATGAAATCGTTAACGACAGCTTATTAACTGATTCGCGGAATATCTACCGGTGTGATACGTTGAAAACAAAATATATTGCTTGTTTGAAATCCATATCTACATTCAAGAATGAGATATTTTTCCATCCCATAAAAACTATAAAATTTGTTCAAATCATGAATTTGAGAAGACAACTAGTTTCTCTAAGGGGATGCTAGTTTGATTGCCGCAAAGAAACCAAATTTTAGCAATATATCGTGTATTATGAATTTATAAACACACCCCGATGGAGGAAATTCCACACTACTTCTAGCGAATATAATCAAATTAACGAAAATAACGCTAACGACATCTATGACGCTAATTAAGAACTTCAATCTTACATCAAGCGATGTAAGTTATCCGCCAGAAATATACATACTACAACCCGAATTCAACTGTCGGGCAGTAGCTCACCAGACTCAACATCCGTCTGGTAGGAGGATCCTCCGTTTCCAGTGGTGAGTGAGGACACCATCATACATCCTGATCCTCATACACAATCCGACATTTTTCAGCCACCGATCCAAGATCATTTATTGGATGTTGCGATGCGAAAACGGATTATTAGCATCTACGCGAGCTGACATCCTAAATACGATTTTTCAACGTGCTATCGAAATAACTAACGAAATGTGACAAAATCCCGTCCCGGTATTATCGGGTAGAACACTACGGGGACACCGGAATATTTTACTGTAAGCTGTGAGCTGCCTCAATTAATGAAGTAGAACAGTCTGTCGCATCAAGTTCAGTTTCGCTGATTTAACTGTTACAGGTTTAAGCTAAAGCTTAATGTAGTTCAACGGATCCGTTCAGTCAGCGTTAGCTTTGTTTCATGAAACAGGTACTTGAGTTCACTTTTGGCTTATTTTGACTTTGTTTTTTGTCACATTGTACAAAGTTAAGAGATAGATACTATATTTGTTTGGTCGAGTAATGGATCGGTTAAACTGGTACGAACAAATTGCAGATTTGCTGTGGACTTTTTGCTCTGATAGATAATATACTAAAGAATATGTCAGTGGCCGGTGTAAACTTCCGGTTATCATAAACCGGTACGGACTAGGCAAACCGGTACGGACTAGGCAAACCGGTACGGACGAATTTGACTGAACCTTTACATATAAAGAGCTGTCGTTAACAATATTAAAGCAGAAACACACTAACTACCTGCTTTTACGCCCACATAACAGTCACTTGTCTATCTTTTGTTTATTGTTATACGATAGTCACGATATGGTAGTCACATCTCATCGTTCAACATTCGCCCGGAACACAGGTATACCGAACCCCCGACTCATATCTCACAGTTCATCTCATGTTACCTATGTACGTGCTCCATCACTTGGTTTCTCTCAATACTACACATTTACATACATATAGCCAACAATGGGTACAATATATTATATACTAGGCTAGCATATTGCTGCGTTATTGTATATTGTAGCCAAGATGGGGACAGATGGGTATATTTTTTTATACGAATATTGTGAGAAAATATGATATAGGTTGGTAATACAACAGTTTGTTGAAGTCAAGTCCATACCAGGTACCACTTTAAATAAATATAAATGCATACCAATTCTATTCCGAATAATTCGTACCATCTTATCAGCTAATAACTTTCTAATATAACTCTGTCCTAGATGGGCATAGTTTAAACATTACAATTATCAGACAATTCAATTATAATATAACAGATTTAATCTATTAATTATCTTCTTATCAGTTACTGATCTACCGGCTCACATTCACGGAGCTCACTCAGTGAACGATCGATCAGAAGATGAGGCATAATCACGGAGTTGGAAACGCGACTGAGTGATTGTCAATTGTTTTATACAGAAATATGTGCGACTTTTTGAAGAGTTATAGTGTTCATATTCAAGAAGAGCTCGTTGATAAATAATAACAGCCACTCGGGTCGATCTTTAGTTTCAGCCGTGCTTGCCTTTGTCCGTATTTGTTTGCCTGGGATGGGCCACCACACTGACCACCCATAACATACCGATTTTCCTGCGTACCTCGGAAAGCACGATCCCGGCTGTCATTTGTAGATCTTTGACCATCGTTACAGGTAGTAGGGGTATCATACTACCTAGTACTAACTTGGTTGTGGAGGTCAGATAGGTAGTCGCTCCAAGTAAAATACTGGTATCTGGTTAGACTGGAAGCCAACCCCGACCTAGTAGGGAAAAGACTCCGCAGATGATAAGTGTTCATGTTCAAATATCACTTAGAAATTCAAACAATGGCAGGATAATTTTATTTTAAAAACAAATAAGTTCAACTTGTATGCGGGCACATAAACATTGTTCGAACATAATTCGAAGAATATGAACAATGTCAATATGAAATTCAGCATCAAGAATATTGTGTCCTATTTTTTCGCTTACAAAATAAAACCTTAACCAGATATTACGAAACAAACAAAAACGTTTGCAGAAAAAATGGCAAGTTACGGAGAAATTGTCGGGTCGGCTTATCGTAAAAAAGGTACAGTAATTGTTCCGCGGTAAGCGAAGGGAGTAATGAACGTATGTTATGTGGAGGGTCCTTCGTGCTAATCTACAAGATTACAATGTTTATTGTAATGATACATTATCTAGATTTCTGGGCGCTTTTTGGAGTTGTTAATGAATAGACAACTACGGTTGGATAATTACATGCAAAAAGCTACAGCATCCTCCGCGTTCAATTTAACAATGCTTTCAGAGCGGTTTTGGGTCTGCCTCGCTACTTCGATGAATTGATTATGATTATGATTGAATTAAAATTAATTTAATAATGTTTGAAATGTGGGTTATGTACCTGAAATAAATAAATTTAATTTAATTTTAAAGGTTTTGAAGTAGCGAAATTAGTCCATAATGTCCCCAGTGCTGGGACAAAAAAGGTTTTTTTAGAGGTTCAATCAGTTACACAAGTCCTGTGCAAATAGATGGAAGTCACATGTCTTCGTATTTTTCCTTCTTAGATATGTGGAACAACTCACGAAAAACGATATTCGGGCTTTCACGAATAAACAAATGTTTAAATAAAATTAGGATAATTAAGTTCAGCCAAAAAAAGGCTTTCATAGGCACACGATTTTCGTCCTCAATTATAACGAAAACTCAGTCAAAGGTTTGACCAAATTCACAAGACATCATCATCATAGATCCAATCAATCTTTGAAGAATTTCTTGATTACTTTATATAATGATTGGAAATTAGAAAATATGACATTTAATTTAATTTATTTAATTTTATTTAATTTTTATTTAATTCTAATACAAAATAAGTTGACTGAAGAATAATTGTGTATACGTAACTAATGAAGTTCTTCATAATTAAATTGTAATTACAGTCAATCAATCTTAATAAATATTGACATTGTTTATTTTTATTATTATGTACTTAGCGACTCTAGTGTATTTTGTACTTTTGCATGCCTTCTTGTTAAATATGGCTGCCATATTTTCAAAATAAATATCTTATCTTATCTTATCGTTAACAGTGACAGAGTACCAATTTTTTGTGGCCCTCAGAAAACTCTAACCGGTCCGAACTCATAACTTAACAAGTCTCATCATACCTGTCACAAAAAACAAATGACCGTTTCGACTTCAGAGCACCATCAAATCATGCATCTTATTAAGCAGTGTTCGAAGGCTCATGCATTATTAACAGCCTCTGCCGATGCCCCGCCCGTGTCAGCGCAAAGCGTTGCCCAAACTAGCTCCGGCCTTTAGGCTGCTCGTATTGGAAAGGTGAACGATACGATGTGGAGTTAGGAACTCATGTATCTACTCAGTTATGACTTCTGTTCTTGCGTGCAATTTATGAAATGGAAATTAAAAGGAAGAAAATGTTATTGTTGAAAGGAATGAGGAAAAATGCCCCAAAATATGATTTAGGAAAAAAATGGGAAAAGTTTGGAAGCCTTGTCTTATATTCAATAAGTGTTTGTTACCTTATAGTTCTAAAGTGTTTTTTACCTTAAAGTTGATACGATTTCTGAACACAATAAAGAAAAGACCGCTCAATAAGATTTGTGAATCTAATTGTTTGACAAGACTCTCAGATTGCTAAGGTAAGTCATTCACAACAACAAACATGTATCTCAGAACCTCCTTCCGCTATTTTCTCCAACTTTTAAAATCATAACACAAGCACCACGCACAACAAAAACTTTACCCCACAATATCCTTAACAAGCGTGATCTCCATAACATGCACGAGCGAGCAAAGCCGCGGTGTTCAGCGGTATCACATAAAAACTTTGACATTATACAGGGTGCTACCGACGTCGAGAGCCGCTATTCCCATTCAGGGCTGGCCCGAGTTACCTTTGCATGCAAAGACAGCTGCTGGTACAGCCAAGGGAAAATATATGCATATACTTTTCTAAATTGTAGAAAAATATTGAAAGGCAAAGATACACATAATAAGCATCTTGTCTCACATACAAAAGTATGTGTGAAGATGTTTTATTATGCAGAATACTTCATAACTTGAACTTATTCTTTAGGTCGAAACCCAAGATAAGAGTAAAGGAAGACCATAAAAATAATAGATGGACTTTGGGATAACATGCGTGTGTAAACGAGGTAATATATCTCGAAAGGAAGGGACTCAAGAGAAAACAAATAGACAAGTATGGAAGAAGAAGTCATGTTACGCGACTCCAGGTAAAAGGCAGGGAAATGATGATCACTTTAGGTAGAAACCGTTGTTAAAATTCGCAGTGTATAACTACATATTTTGGCCCCTGACTGTACTTGTACGGATGACATCTTAGTGAAAGTTGTAAGAGTGTGAAGTGAAGTCATTACGTGTGAACGTACATATTTGTTCTTTTACCTTTGCAAAGTTTTACCGCATACGTGGAACTTATGAATGTTGTAGTTCGGTGTATTGAGACTAAAAAGTGGTGCGAATACGAAGATATTTCTGTAAATTCTACTATTCCTATAATATATTTATTCGTTTTGTGTTACCTGTTTCCGATAATACCCTCAGAACCTTTCATCGAACCCTGAAAATACTAATTTTGCCGTGGGCAGAAATCCAAAAATAAGAATCCTTCTTTATGCGTATCTTCACCCTTGTTTAAAAATAATGCAACGTTTCGTGTGTCTGTTAAAAAGACATTCCTAAAGTACATCTCATCTCAAGGAAACAATGACAGCTAAACAAACTTGTCACTTCTAATTACTACGGAAAACAACATCTTTGGGAAAAAACGTGAAACAAATTCTGTAAACAAAAAAACATGAGACAATATCTTAGTACGAACAATTTGCTAATTAATCAACTTTATAAAAATGTCGCCCCGAATAAGGAAGGAAGAAAGCATCATTCTTTATAAATTCGCTCCGTAGGGATTGGTGAGGAAGCACAGCCCTGCCACGAGGCAGGCTGAAGAGAAGGTCAAATCCATCGGTTTTTCTTTCATGTCGCTACATTCAAATATAGTTCAACCAGAAAGTTGGTACCTGGACAGTTCTGTCATTCATAGAAGAAGAAGTGCCAATCAGTACGTACATTGACAATGTGACACGTTCAAACAAGAAGCGCGAAGCGCGTGACCAGTGCTATGTTTTAAACAAAACGTTGCCATGGTAATGCAGCGAACCAAGTACTAATTTTATTTCTACTACTAGCTGACCCGCGCAACTTCGTCTGCGTCACATAAGAGAGGGTTAGAGGGTGTGTGTCAATTCTAAAGGAGCACATCACCCACATAATGAAAATGCGAGCGCGGTACATCACCATTATTATTTTGCTGCGGAATTATTTTAAAACTGTGATATCTCGGATCTCCTAAGATATTCATTAGAATCAAATGATGTTAGAGCAATTTCGTTCTAAATTAAATACTCTTATGATGAATAACGTATTTATTTGGATAAGGATAAATACCATGTTTACAAAAACACCTTTGCAAAAATAACGCATATTTTTTGAAGAATATTGAGAACCATAAAAAAGGTTATAGTGAGTGAGTAAGTTAAAAGATAAACATATGCTATCACGGACTTTTTTTAGAACTTTTAAAAGGAACAATTCATGCATGATTGCTGCGTAACTTTAACCGTTTACGCAGCGGACGCAACGGAAGCTCTCAAAAGGAATAAATTTTCCGCGTTTTTTATTTTGTGTGCAATCCAGAATAAGAATCACTAAACTATTCTTATTATGTTTCTCCAAATAAGGGCTGCCCTCGACAGCCTTTACGTCTTCATCCTCAGACACTCGATGACAGCTAGAGCCCAGCTAGATCTACAGTTCTCATCAAGGTGCATGAAATGAGCCCGAACACGATATAGATGCTGTAAACTTTTGAGGTCCTATTTCAGCTGCCCTCCGCTCCATCGTCAGACCTTCGATGAAAGTCATACTCCAGCTAATTCTAAAGTTCTCATCAAGGTGTATGAAATGAGCCCAAACACGATTTTTAGGGTGCCGTAGCCGAATGGCAAAAAACGGAACCCTTATAGATTCGTCTAACCTTATAGATTCGTCTTGTCTGTTTGTCCGTCTGAATGTCACAGCCACTTTATTCCGAAACTATTCGGACTAAACCGTTGAAACTTGGTAGGTAGATGTATTCTGTGAACCGCTTTACGATTTCTATACAATAATAAAAAAATAACAGATTAAGGGGGGCTCCCCACAGTTGCGATAGTTTTTGAGAGGATCCGGCAATTGGGTCTCGAGGTGGCTTTGCACAAATCTGAGGCCATGTGCTTTCATGGGCCTCGGAATGCGCCACCGTCGGGATCCATGCTGACTCCCAAACTGGAACGGGCAGGGGCTGCCTTCAAGCGGCTCTTGCCCAACCTGAGGGGTCCAAACGCCTCCTGCCGTAGGCTCTACGTGGGGGTCGTGCGGTCCATGGCCCTTTACGGGGCCCCGGTGTGGGCGCGTTCAATTAAGCGGCGTGCCGCCCACTACCTGAACGCGCCCCAAAAGGTGGTAGCCGTTAGGCTAATCCGGGGGTACCGCACGATCTCCCGCGAGGCGGCGAGCCTCCTAGCCGGATTGACGCCATGGGATCTGGAGGCGATAGTCCTCGCGCGCCTGCATGAATAGCGCGCGGAGGCACTACGTCGGGGGAAACTCCGCTGCCGCGGCAAATCACCGCTCAGCCGACAAACCTCCGACGCGATCTCATGGCGACATGGAGACAGCGACTGTCGCAACCCAGTGCAGGGCACGCCACAATAGTGGCGATAAGTCCCCTCACCTTCCGCCTGACGCAGGTCCTCACCGGATACGGTTGTTTCGGGAGGTTTCTGCACCGAATCGGGCGGGAGGAAACGCCCGGGTGCTATCATTGTGAGGATCGTCCGGAGGACACGGTGGCGCACACCGTGGAGGTCTGCCCCGCTTGGGCGGAGCTCCGCCGTGTCCTCGTAGCGGCGATCGGCGGCGGCGACCTCTCGCGCCCGGCCCTGGTTCAGGCCATGGTCCGGAGCGAGAATGAATGGGAAGCCGTCACCTCCTTCTGCGAAGCAGTCATGCTAGCGAAGGAGGTGGCGGGACGTGAGAGGGAGAGAATCTCTCGCCCCAGCCGCCGCGGGGGATGCACCGGGCGTCGGGGGCCACGTGGTGGCTACCGGCCACCGTAGGTGCGGGCCTGTCGACGGTGAGTAATGCATAGCGTCTGAGCCGCGCGGGTACCTTACTCATAGATCTAAACTCCCCTCCCGCACGCGCACCTCGCCTTGGTGACGCCCACTTCGCAACGGGTCGTGCAGCAGAAATCGTAATATATTTTAATTTCGCCATAACTTCAAAACCAAACGTCCAATTTTAATCATTCAAAAACCAAATATTATCTACATAAACTGTACTTAGTGATGAAATAATTAATTTTGATAAGGATTATAGCATGAGTAAAATAAATGCGGTTAAATGTAGTCCAAAAAAAATCAAGATAAAAAAATGGTTGTTGTGCCTCACTCGACATAGATAGGTATAGTGTGTCGCGGACTTTTTTGTAGATATTCATAAGATCTACAATTAATTAGAACATTTTATGGTTCTATCTTTTATAGTTTAGGCAGCGTACGCAAAATAAGTAACTTTTCTGGTTGATTTTTTACACCTTGTGTCCGAAAAACCCAAATATCTTACGGAACCCTATTTTTTTCCAAAATAAAATTTAGCCTATGTTACTCGTGGATAATGTAGCTTTCGAATGGTGAAAGAATTTTTAAAATCGGTCCAGTAGTTTTTGAGCCTATTCATTACAATCAAACAAACAAACAAACAAAGTTTTCCTCTTTATAATATTAGTGTAGATAATAATCTGTACTGAATGTGTGAATTCCAAAGTTATTTTTCAAAAGAATTTAACAGATTTGAAAATAAGTTTTAGACGCAGGATATTTATGAACGATTGTGCGTGTGCCTGTTTCCGCTCGCTGTAGAGAACCAGCCTTCTGTGTCTACGCCTGCGACCCTGAGCAGTATCCTGAGCGAGACAAAGGCGTTGGGAACCCTACTCAAGCGCACCGCGATAAGGATTGCCGCTCAGTTACCGACGCACTTTGAAGGCGCGTCTAAATTAAACAAAGTGATCTGCTGAGGCAGGAATTATAGATTGATAAGTTATGGAATTTAATGTTATTTATGCAAAATATTTAGTTTTAGTCCCGCAAGTATATCCAGGTAAATATTTGCACATGCAGAAAGAGTGAAAAATAAGCATGCAACATGCAACCAAAGCTACACACGACTCGTGTATCACCCCTACACAGGGCTACCTCAGGAGATCTTAATGAGTGGGTTTTGTGTGCATACTATCAATATAATTTTCACGGTCATATTAGTAGAATTTTGTTGACCACCTTTTATTCACTATTCTTGTTGTTAAAAATAGCATAAAAACATACCATCTACGACGTTGTCTGTCCATCTGTTTCACCAAAACCGTTTTTCAACAAAATGGATAAGAACAATGTCGTAAATACTTTTTTTTATCCATTTTGCTTCAAAAACAGTTACTATAAAATCCGTCGTTCTCTGGTAAACGCACGCAGCCCTTGAGCTCAAGAGTCCTCGCGGCGGCTCCTTTCCGAGCGCTTCATAATTAATGCGTTTTTTATTTATGACTACCCACCATCCTCCATCCCCCATCCGTCTTCCATCCTCCCCGCGTATGATAATGTGACACTTGTCCAAACTTGTACGTAATGTTGTTGTGTTGATGAGCGTCGGCGCAGTTTGAAGCGTATCATTATGTCCGCACGTTGCTTGAACTGACGAGATTTTTCAAATTTGTGATTGTACATTATTTATTCATTAATTCGTGTGCCCGGAAAATATGACCAATTTCTTGCTTCTATTGACCTGAGTAACACAACATTATAATTTGATAGAAAAAACCGTTTGAGTAATAAACATAAATATTACTTAATAGTTGATGGCATAGACGTAAGTAATTAAATGTTATGCAAAATAATATGTAGTTTCAATCCCGCAAAGAAATTAAATTATTCCGCGAAAGAATGAATTCTTTTAATGTCATGGATTCCCGCAAAGTAACGCATGATTCTGTAACTTGTAGCGATCAGTGCTACGCCTGCTACGCCGCGCCGGAGCAGATTGGCTGCAATTCCATCTAAATGTTACTAATAAGTTTATTTAGCCGATCAATAAAGTATTCAATATGCAGTCATCATCTGCCTAGCCTTTTCCCAACTATATTGGGGTCGACTTCCATTCTAACCGGATGCAGCTGAATACCAGTATTTTACATGCAGCGACTGCCTATCTGACCTCCACAGCCCAGTTAGTACTGGGTAATACGATACCCCTCGGTCAGACTCTTCGGGCCACTATCTACCTGTAACGACTGTCAAAGATCGGCAAATGACGGCCGGGACCAGCGTGCAACGACATAACTTGCTTTCCGAGGCACAGAGGAAACTCGGTATGTAATGGGTAGTCAACCATCCACGGACCAACCTGAGCAAGCGCGGCTTAACCTAAAGATCGACCCAAGTAACTGTTATTATTTAGCCACGAGATTCAAAATGTAGTGTGTTTAAAAAAGTAGTATTTATAAATTGGGTTTTTCAGGTAATACGTCCGGCCGAGGGATTAAACCGAGTGGCCCGGTAGTACCACCCGATGAGATAAATTAACAAAGTCACGTGTAACGTCATACAATAACGCATCTCTTCATAAACCATTTCCAAACTATGCAATATCACTTTCGTCGCAGTCTCTATCAATGAAGACAGCGTCACCGCACATATCGTAACCAGAGAGCAAACGGATCTATTTGCGGCTCTATTGAACTCTACCAAGCTCTACCGTGCTCTACGTGACCGCTGACTCTATGCATTCCAGTGAGGAGAGTAATTCTATTGAATGACTCTATTCGTGCTGGGTTTTAAGTATTTGTTTGATGTTTTCGGTATGAGAGACTATTGAACTGTATTTGTAGGTTTACCTGTGCAAGTTATTTAGTTTGTCATAGATTCCTAGCAAAGTATTATTGTAGACATATGAGTTCGTTTGTCCCGGCTTCACGCCTCCGAGCTCTCGCGAGAGATGCCGCGGGCAATACAAATACTCCTATTGCTTTCTTGACATCTTGCCCACTTTATAATCAAGGTTGTTAAAAAGTGGGTTTCATGTTAATATAGTGCAACTTTTTATTGCATGATACATACGCTATGCGTACTTTTTCCGTGAGCAACTTACTTATTTGAGCGACTATCTGCTGCATGTGAAATAAACTGACCTGCAACAAGAAAGACAAAACATTAATATATATCATCGAATGGCCAATATTATTAAACTATTCATATTTGACGATTTGAGAGTCAGTTCAGTTCTAGAGCGTTTACAGTAAAGATTGAAGTTTTCGAATGTATTATGTATACATTTGAAAATTGATTAGGGTTCCAATAAATGCGGACCACCAAACATAATTATAAACATTAAGCTGCAGGTCACAATACGTGCTCATTGGCAGCTGGAGCACGTTCTCCGCCCACGTTGGTTCAGCCCCACTAATTGTACAACGAAGCTGAAACACATCCGATAGAGGGTAATCAGAGGCCGCACACAGTGACTAGTTAGCGGTGATCAGGATCATTGGGATTCTTTAATTGGTCCTCTGGATTATTACGATCTAAGTGTTAGGTGAAACTGAGTTGTTTGTAAGATGTAACTTCGATGGATTTAGTTAATTTAGTATACATTGTCATTTCTCTATTTTCATTTGTTTTAAAATATAAATACATAAATATTTAAAAATAAACTTTTTCTTTAGTTTGTAGAAATTAAAACTAGCAAACCCCCAAAACATTCTATTAAAATATCTGAATTATCTGTGCATAATAAGTAAAATTTTGTAACAAAATGTAGCAGCTCCTGCATCAGAAACTCACGTTTATAATAAACCTCGCATCAGATTCCCTGAATCCCTTCAGCTCCACTAACACACTCTGACATTTACTGATAAATACAGTTACAGTCACAGACTACAGATGATATAAATTCACCGTCCACAGTTCTACTGATAACGTCAAGCCGTTGGAACGGAATAGTTAATCTGATACCAGACAGGATGCATTCACTATATCCAATTTGTCTATAGTACGTCAATTTGGATGGTGAAGCCTGAAGAATGCGAAATAAATGTAATGATTCAACGTTGTAGGGCATAAAGATTTTGTTCCGTGAAAATGGCAGTTTTACTAATGATCTCCGTTTGTAGAATTGGCATTTTTGAAATTTCGAAACAAAATATCCCCTCGTGACGTTTCTTTAAGACGCAAGTGTCTTTATTGTATTGTATTGCATTGTATAACGGGCTGGTTTCCGCAACTCCACGTCAAAGCGCGTATTTTGCGTGCGGAAAGTAAGTGTATTTTGCAAGTGTCTTTAATGATAACATCTTTAAAATAGGCGTTTTTTTAATAATTGCGTACATCCTATAGGTGCACTCCTGCCTATCCTATCGTGGACTACAGGCCTGATGTAATGTGTTTTGATAAGTATATCAACGTTGTATTTTGAATTAATTGTTCAGTTATTAAAAAGATAGTTCCAACTTCAAATGAAGGAAGAGGTATATTCTGAATTCTCTAAAAATGCCCCTTAAACCAATCAACATTTCAATCATCGATATAGCCACGGGCCACCAATTTGATACAAATCGCACAAAACTTCGTACCAATCAAACTTGTAACAAGAACAATCTTGGCACGTCATTCATTTCGTTAACAGCACAAGTTCCTTCATGTCATTCGTTCACCCTCGGTCGCATGTCATTCGTTCACTCGGTCGCTCGTTCATCAATCATAGCTCAAGCACTCACAAGTAAGTGAATTGCGTGCTGATTTGCTTTTTATTAAATTCTTGAAATAATGTAATATTAGAAAGTACTTTTGACAGAGATGAATTGTTTATATTGTTGATAAGGTGATTTTTATTGCTGAGATTACAATATGTGCAGAGGCAGAATGATTCCACCCCGTTCACGACTTCATGCGTAGACACGCGCTGGCTTCTATTGCTGCCTCCTCGTGAGTGCTCGTGTACTCGAGGCATCAGCTCTAGACTACTTCTTTCCGTCGTTGTCGCAAAACGCGTGTAGCTCATGACCAGGCGGTTTGCCTCACATTACCGTTTCGATTCTCGCCTGCTAGAATAATGTTTGCCTAGCTCAACACTAAAAGATTTTAATTTTCGTTCAGTTTATTCACGAAAACCAGACTGGGATAAGGCTTTTCTTACTGAAATACGACATCAAATACTTCTGGTGGTGTATCCCAAAATTGTTATCCCAAACAGTTTTCAGAGAATTGTATCTATTTGAATTGTTTAAAACATTTAAAAGATTGTAATCCAGTGCCATTTCACTCTCAATAGCTCCCGAACAAAAGGTCTGAACACAACAAACAACTATATCTATTGTCTGCCAAACGATCAACTTGAGAAAATTCAACAAAAACTTTATTTACTTGATTCTCTAGTAAAACTTAATTAATTGCTTTGTTAGGCAATTTATAACTTAATTGTATCGGATTAAGGTACATTGTTACTTGTTGGCGTTGTTTGAAAAGAGCGCAAAATTGGTGCGGACTTCTAGAAGGTGATTATTCTTCGCTTATAATTTTATTAAGTTTAAGTCGCAAATCTAACAACTTTCCAAGGGATGTTGTTGTTTGGTGGTTGTACTTTAACTCTGCATAACCCTTCGGGGATTACAGGCGTAATGTAAGTATGTATTGCTGTTGGTGTACCAAATAAATAAATTAATAAATAATGTTACGTTATGTGTGATTGCTTCAGAAAATAATATAGTCTTTCACTAAAGAATAATATTACAGTGGATACGTTTTATTTATTTTTGTACCCTATCACAACGTTTTCTTATGTGACCCAAAGGTTGACGGGTAGAGAATGCCTTGCAGCATAAGTCCGCCTGTGTACCACTTGTACATGACGTTTAAATAAATCTTATCTTCTTACTTACTATTGTAAATGCGACAGTTTGTGAGAATGGCTGGAAGTGTAATTGTTACTCTTTCACGCAATAACTACTGAGCGGATTGTACGGACGGAGGTAGTTTTTCACCTGGAGTATTAACATATATGTAGGAACACACTAAAATTAGGATTAACACTTTTTATCCAGGTAGTATAATTCCGAGAGACAAATGCCGCACTCCACGCGGGTGAAGCCGCGGGCATAGCCAAGTAAATAATATGTTAAATTACACCTAGACTATCAAAAATTAGTTTCGTTCATATGTATTTCCACAACCACCACAACAACACTAAAATGTATTACAGTGAAATTGTTTTACTGTCACTGTAATACATTTTACAAAACAACCCAGATCTATCCATTAGGCTAAATGTTATCACACCTACACCGTAAATGCAAACTTATTTCATAGACTTTAGAGATTAAAACGCAGTGACAAGTCAACCTATACCTTAGACAAACTTGCCCTCTTACTTACTACGCTGTCACCGTAAACACGACCTTATTTTCAAGATGTTGCAGATTAGATTTCAGTAAATAAAACATCTATAACTCAAGACATAGACTCGCCCTTGCTGACCAAGGAGCGCACTGGTCGATAAGAAAGTAAATCTAGGTGAGTAGATATCGCGTGTTTACTAGAAAACGATCGAATAAAGATTGGTTTCTTTAATGTTCGTAAATTGGTACCGTGTTTTGATTGACTTACATTAAACGTGTTTTACCGTAATTAACAACGACTTAATCATCGTGATTCTACTCTCAATCTGCGTTCGAGATTCTGTTTCCAAACACCGAAACTTGGATTTGCGCTAAAACTTGAAACATTTTCATGACTTCTTTATAGACCACCATAAGCGTCAGCTAAATGCAAATTCAAAATCATTTATTTCAATCCATTTAAGATCATAATTTGTTGTATGTATAAAATTAACAATTATAAAAATAAAAATTTCCATCACAATAAGTATGTACAAAAATAATCAATTAAATAAAAAATATAAGAATGCATGATGATGACGTGATGTTATAACACAATGATTACGAGAGCTGCCTACCGACGCGCACGCCAACCAACCCCGGACTCGTCGCTCAGCTCCGCCTCGCCGCCGCCGGATATCGGATCACCTGCGCTACCGGCAGTGGCAGTTGCGTCGAGCTCGAGCGACGAATATTTCTCTCCGCCGACGTCGCCAACACCTGTACGTCGGCAGGGGAGAGGCCGGCCACCGAGGAGCTTGGGACTTAGGGGCCATCCGGCCCCGAATCGGGTCCCCGCTACCGGTGGTTGTGTGCAGCGCATGAGATGGACTCATCCAATAAACGAGAACGTCATGCGCGCATACTACGGGTCTACAGAGGGGGGAACTAACCTCACTGCGTACCGTGTTAGGATGCTGTCTCTGTTCCAGATACTTGAACCAACCGTCAACGTTTCGGCCCAACGACTGTCGGATCAGGTGCGGGTCATTCAACGCAATCACATGTTGGACGACGCCGCGCTTGATAGGCTGCGCTCAGAGGTACTGAGCAACCGTATCGTCTTAACTCCGTCACAGACCGTGGTGCAAGCGTCAGCTATTGACATAACCCCACCACGGTCTAACCCTGCTGTTGTAGAGGAAGATGATAGGGTTGCCACGGTAAGTAGTCAGTGCAACGACCGATTGAGGAGCGCACTGGAGGATGCGCTTCGCGAGTATCGATACACTCCTACCGAACTTAGACCCCGGTTACCACGGTTACCCATGCATAAGAAAAATAGGGCACTGGTGTGTGCCCTGGACTCGCAACTCAAGAATCTATTCGAGAGTAGCGAGGACCTCGTTGATGCACACTCGATCCTGTACTGTGGGGCTGTTGCGGCATGTCGTTTAGCCAATGTCAAATTCACAAATAGTGACACAGCTACTCGACCAAAACCAGCCGTACCAGCCTGGCAGTGCAGGATCGAGCGCCGCATCGACGGGGCCAGGGTACTCATCGGCAAACTACACTGCTTCAGGGAGGGCAATACACGACCACGTGTGATGCGCTTTGTGAGGCCGGCATTCTCGAGGACTGGAATCAGTCCTCAAGAATACATGTCCCGTGTCACAGAGCGCATCGACTTCCTGAAGCAGAAAGTTTATGCATGGGCGAACCGTATTCGGCGGTATAAGCGGCGGGTTGATCGGTACTCGCAGAATCGCATGTTCCAGAGCGATGAGAGGTTGGGGGCAACCCGAGCAAAATATGACGGACGTGTGCCGCCCGGATGATGCCACCACGAGTTATTTCTGGAGCAGCATCTGGTCGGTGCCCGTCTGTCATACTGAGGCTGACTGGATGCGTGATGTCGAGCGAATGTGTGAACCTATCCCAGAAATGGAGCCAATTTTAATAACACCACAAGATATAGCCAGAGCAGTTCGTCCGTTACCGAATTGGAAATCACCGGGACCGGACGGGCTGCACAATTTCTGGCTCAAATGGCTTAGTAGTTCACACACTTGCCTGGCATCTCAATTCCAGTCATCCTTAGAGTCTGGGTCCTTACCGCAGTTCTTAACTACAGGCGTTACCCACCTGCTCCATAAGTCAGGTAGTCCCGCGGAACCCAAGAATTATAGACCGATCACTTGTTTGTCAACGGTCTATAAACTTCTTACATCCATTTTGAGAGCGAAAATTAATACACACATTGACAAAAACTCCATAATGTCTGCCTCTCAAAATGGATGTAGGAATGGGTCCCGCGGTACTAAGGAGCTACTCCTCATCGACATGGCCATTAGCCAACAGGTTCGTCGATCCCGCAAGGATCTGTCGACATGTTGGATAGATTATAAGAAGGCCTACGACTCGGTGCCACATACATGGCTCATGAGGGTGCTGGAGTTGTACAAAGTAGATGCAACTCTACGCGCCTTCCTTGAGTCGTGTATGGGGCAATGGAGGACGGTCCTTCGATATCCAGGATGTCGACAGATCCAGGGGAACAATGAGCCTGTATGGATTAAACGGGGAATATTCCAGGGCGATAGTCTGAGCCCACTTTGGTTCTGTCTAGCCCTGAATCCTCTGAGCACATTGCTGGAGGATTCAGGTCTAGGCTACCGGTTGAGGAGAGGTGGTCAGGTCATATCTCACCTTCTTTACATGGATGATCTGAAACTCTTTGCCCCCAACAAATTGCGACTGATGGAGCTACTGAAAGTAACTGAAACTTTTAGTAGCGCCATCAGGATGGAATTTGGTGTGGACAAATGTGCAGTCATGTATGTAAAGCGAGGGGAGATTATGGAATCCGAGGGAATTCAGCTCTCGGATTCCATACACCTGAGATCCCTCTCCTCATCCGAAAGCTATAAGTATTTGGGTATGTCGGAAGCGTTAGGCATTAACGTAACTGACATGAAGCAATCGTTGAGGGAACGCTTCTTTGGCCGCCTAAAGAAGGTACTAACTAGCTTTCTTTCAGGCGGGAACAAGGTGCGCGCCTTCAACGGTTGGGTCATGCCGGTTTTAATGTACTCTTTCGGCATACTCAAATGGACTCAGACCGAACTCGATGCCCTGCATAGGAGAGTTCGTACACTGCTGACCGCAAACCGGATGCATCACCCACGATCATCGGTGATGAGGCTGTACATCCCGCGGAAGTGCGGGGGTCGAGGCTTTTTAAACGCGAAGACCCTCCACAACCGCGAGGTGTGCAGTCTCAGAGAATATTTTTTAAAAGCTGAAGTGGGTATGCACCGAGATGTGGTCGCAGTGGACAAGGGATTCACCCCGCTGTCCATGGCTAAAGAGAACTGGCGCAAACCTGTAGTACTTACTACCGATGACCGCAAGGAAGTATGGCAAGGCAAGGAGCTTCACGGACGCTTTTACCGGGCTCTTCATGGCCCTGATGTAGATTTTCTAGCGTCCGTGTCCTGGCTACGTTTCGGCGACCTCTTTGGGGAAACTGAAGGTTTTGTCTGTGCAATTATGGACGAAGTTATGTTGACGAACAACTACCGGAAATATATTATGAAGGACGGGACGGTTGATGTGTGTCGGGCATGTCACCGTCCGGGTGAGTCCATCAGACATATTATTTCCGGTTGTTCTCGTCTGGCTAACGGCGAGTACTTGCACAGGCACAACCAAGTAGCCAGGATTATTCACCAGCAACTTGCCTTGAAATATAAACTTGTGGAATCTGAGGTACCGTACTACAAGTATGTGCCCGACCCAGTTCTCGAGAAAGACCATGTCACGCTGTACTGGGATCGGTCTATCATTACTGACAGGACTATTGTCGCCAATAAGCCTGACATAGTAGTGATAGACCGATCAGCGCGCCGCGTAATGATAGTCGATGTTACCATCCCGCATGACGAGAACCTCGTGAAAGTTGAGAAAGAGAAACAAATAAAATATCTCGACTTGGCACACGAGGTTGTCGACATGTGGAATGTGAACTCGGCTGTCATTGTGCCGATTGTCGTGACGGCCAATGGCCTTATGGCCAAGAGCCTCGACGACCATCTTTCGAAGCTCTCCTTGACGGTATTCAGAAGGCAGTACTCCTCGATACGGCTCGCATTGTGAGGAGGTTCCTGTCTCTGGGGCCCTAACCACCGGTAGCTTGGACCCTACTCCCGACACCGGCGGACCACTATTTTTTATATTTTTAAATGTTTTTTTAAATGGTTGTTTAAGAAATATTTAAAAATGTCAAAAATGTGTATATAAAATGAATAAAGGAAATAATAATTAAATAATATAAATTAAAATTCTAAAATTATATACGTTCTAAGTTTTTTTTGTTTGGCATAAAACCGTGTACGTTTATAAACCCGGAAAAAAAAATCTAGAAAAAATACTTGTCGTTTGCTACGCTAGGCAAAACATTTTTGTTTATCATGGATAGACCAGTTTAATCTTGCGGCGGTGCCGCGGGGGGGTGAATAACTTTGGTGTTCAAAGAGATTTTTGGCAACTTTGTCTACGAGACCGGTTTGGAGAAAATTTAAACGTAAGTAGGCGATGTAAAACATGCGTTGTTCAACAAATTCACCTTAACACATGTCAATGAGGATCGCTGAAGCTCAAGGAAGCTGCCAGCGTGTGTTACATGTCGCTAATGTTGTGTGCAAATTGCGTTATCTGGCTGTGCGAGGGTGACAACAAATTGAATTATTTCGGAGTACATTATTACGGGTAACACAATCAGGAAATATGATGGAGAGGATGTGAAAGTGGAAACTTGTTAATATGTAATTGTGTTCGAAGAGCCCTTATATTGCAATATTTATCTATTCGATTTTAAATACTGAGGACATAGGACGCAGGTTGCAAGTAAATGGAACTGCTGAACAGCGCGGTCGTCCCGGGTTCGTTGCCAGGTCGGAGAAAGTGCTAATGCGTTTTTCCATCAAGAATTTTCTCAGTTGCAGGTCGGAGGTAGGATTTTTCCTAAGATAATGCTATTAATATTTTTTGATCTACATCTACTCTAGGCTAAGTCTGCTTTTTTCAATGGCTCTGGTAATTTTTAAAGTTGTTTATGTTTTAATTATTTTTCAGTTACACGTTTTGACTTGACGATCAATTAAACTTTCTTTGTCGTTTGAAGGAAACTCGTCGCTGACACACACTCACACTTGCGAGGCTTCACGACCTACTTACACGGGTCAAGATGCATTCTAACTGTTTTATTATAGTTCATCGTAATTAAGTGTAGCTATTTACGGTTCGGTCGAACCAGACGGAGCTATTATGAATACTGGACACTGATAGATACTTCAGTACGTTACCTGGGTGGCTGGAACCGGTTTGACTGAACTTATACTGTTTTTGAAGAAAATTAAAAGCATATCATCATCATCGATCATTGAAGATTACCCTACGGGCTGCGTGTACCTTACGTGCTTAGGATCGATTGTGTTATTGTAAAGGTCGTTTTTGATAATGATAAGCAACACCTAACTAAACGTTTACGTCAGCGGCAATAGTTGTAAATCTAACATCGCGGTTTTATTTTGGCATTCATGAATAGGTCTCACCTAGGTCGAGTGACAACGGGCACAAATCCCCGTGACAATAGTTCTCTAAACAGTGGCAAAGTGCTCTGTGAATTGGTACAAAAATGTCTTAACAAAACGCCTGAAAACCTCTCCAAGCTCATACCTTTGTGTTCTCCACAATTGAACCAATTAGTTCATCAAATTGAGACTCCATTTCTATTTCCAGCTCACAATTATGTCCGATTCAATATTATCCTACAATAAAGTTATGATATCGTCATTATTATATCATTCTGGAGTCTGGATTTATCCTCGATTAGGCCAATGCCAGTAACTTGTACAAAGGACGTAGGTTTGAATTTAATACTTTACATTTGTAAAAAGAACAGTGGTTGTCCCGTGGTTATGGCCATATCTAACACAGCACATTGCTTTGTGTAATTTATTTCATCGCCGCTGTTCATATACAGGTGAAAAAAACGGGAGCCTGCCATTTTGCCGAAAAGATTTTGACCAAATTTCATTACCCAAACAAATTTTAGCAACTTTTTTTTATACCATTGCATTATTTCGAATGATTTTAGTACGCATATTTTTATTTGGTCAAATTTTTACTTGGCAAAATATTACCAAGTATAATGTCATTATGGCATTTGGTCTTTACTCAAATGATTTATTACAGCAAACAATCTTCAGACAATAAACGTTTAGTGAAATGATTTGTTAAGACAAAAAATATTAAGGCAAAAATAGGGTAGGTTAGGTTAGGTTAAAACTGTGACCCCCTACGCACGAGCCGAGCGAGCGTAGCGAGCGGTGCCGCGGGAGCGGCCGGCGAGTGCCAGAAACGACTTGCATTAATAGAAAAAAGAGATTGTTTTTAGTAGGTTACCCGGAACTGAACTATTTAGATTAGGATAATTACTTTCTTATTTTAAAAAAAAATGGTTAGGTTAGGTTAAAACTGTGACCTCCAGGAACGACTACATTATATAGAAAAAAAAATATGGAAAAAAACGCTACTAACTAAAAGAAAAGAATAGTTAATACTCATATTATTATAACCTGTTTAGAATTTGTCTTATTTGATTTTGCGTAAAAACTGTTATTCCAACTGAAATATTTGACTAAACAAAAAATGTTAAAAGTACTTGTTGGTAAACAAGTTATAAGTTTAAACGTTCACTTCCCAAACATTAGGTTTGCGTTACAATTTTTTGTGAATAGATTTTTTGCTAAATAATAATTTGGCAAATGAAATTACGCGAAAAATTTTTTGGGAAGTGAAAATTTGTCAAATGCCTTTCGGTCAAACAAGGGAGACCCGAAAAAAACATCTTACTAGAACCGAAATTCAAGGACACGTGACTTCCACCAAACCGCACTGAGCCAGAGTGATGAAGTGTGAGAGAGGAGGCCTGTGTCCCGGGAGTGGGAACATTATACTCGTAGGCTGATTATTATGACAATTACGCACGTTATCACCAATAGTTGTTATGGTATCTGTGCGAACTAGTGGCTATAGGTTGGCATTTCCAACTTTTAACAGGATTGACATAAGCTATTCGGTAGCTTATGTCAATCCAATACATTTTTGACTTATCATTTATTACTTTCGCTGCTAGACTGTTACGTTGTCTGATCCTTAAGAAACCTTAACATTATTGGTGAAATTTGGATGGAAGATATACCCCTGCTTACCGCTTCGCGGGATACAAGCGTGATATGATGTTATCGTTGCAGCAGTTAGTTATTTAAGGCACAGTCGTACGGCCAGTGAATAAATGAGCGCATCCTTATTGGCCGCGCCTCGCGAACGAATCACGTCGGCGGGGCATTAACTATTTACTAGGAAAGAGATATTTCTAGCCTGAGATACGTTAAGATATAGGTAGTTTATAGGGTATTTCTGCGGGTAAGGAAACATAATATCAGAATCGAATGAACTTTTTCATGCCATACGTTGGTCATATAGCTCGACAGAAGTGGTTATCGTTGCGTGAGAGTTATTCGCGGCCTCAACGACAAAAAATGTTTCATGGATCTTAAATCTCAACTACAAACTAACTACTTGATCCAGAATATATAATATGCTACTTGGGTGCTGTAGGTACAATGAATCACCATTCCAACAATATAATAGGATGAAATAGATATAAATATTTGCAATGAAGGTAGGTGCAAAAATCAGTGCATACAGTTTGTGAAGAATTCAACTATGTAGGTGCTTCTATCTTAAATAAACATGCAAAACTACATTTAAATCAATTACAGAAACTAAATTAGTGGTTCAATCAAGTCAATAATTTATTAAGAACGATAATCCCACTATCAGCAAGTATTTTTATAAAAGATTTTTTTTATCAACTACCATTCTGACTTATATTGGATCAGCAACATTTTATCATCCCTATCTCTTCAGAATCAATTCTCTTACCGTACATCACCCACTTTACGTCACACGCATTCATTTACATAATACAGCCAGGTCCACCCGCGCCGATGGTATCGATGTGATACGTTACCACTAAGTGCGGGGCTCATGCAAACATTCGTGACTGCCGCGATAAGATACGCGAGTGAAGACTGCAGAGACATGGGGAATAAAGTGTAACAGGGAAATTATGTTTAAGGTACAGTTGACTTTGTAATTGTTTTTTTTTTTTAGTAGCCTAGCCTGTTCTGTCCCACTGCTGGGCAAAGGCCTAATTCCTTCCATGTGGCAAACTGCCCAAAAGTGTCCGAAACTGATAATTTGATAAATATTTAACAAAAGAAAAGACAAACGTACAAAAACAAAGCTTTGTCTATGAATTAGTGATAATTTTTTTTATTTCGATTCCCAGGTCGGGCAAACTGTTATTTAGTTTTTCCATCAGGAATTCCTCAGTAGTAGCTACGGAGTCTGGATTCGTGCCCGGTTGATGGCGATAGGCTCGCCCCCTATTATATGGCACTTAAACATAACTGGCGGAATATCATATGGGTGTACTATTAGGTATACTTCTGCTTAACCGGGATACCAGGCGCGATGTTATGTTTTGTTGGTTCAGTTATACTTATACTAAAATATTTCGTAGAGCAGCATGAATAAATAAAATGGTAAATGACGGTTATTCTGTAATTAAAACATTTTCAGTTGACTGCTACCAATATATCATTGATAAAAATAATTTATGTAAACTTAATTCAAAAAGTGTTTGCACAAATTATTCACACTCGTTCATTAACGTCAGTTTAATTATTATTTCATTAATATTTTTATTTGCTTTTATATTAACAAGTGACAACAGATACAAATGCATGCGCCATTTCAGCTTTATTAATATTTGAAAAAGAACGTACTAGAACGTACCAGAACTTTGTAAAAAAGCGTACTCGATACAAGTCATGAAAAACAATATAATAAAAAAGATCGTGCCAATCAAAACTTCATTTCAAGTCAAGACTGAAACTGCATAACTTGACATGTCAAACTAATTTAGAAAGCCCTACAAAATGTTAATATGAAAATGAGACCACAAAATCAACGTTATTATTCAAAATTACGACAGCACTTCACCGCACTTACCCCTCTTAAACTAACGTATAACTTCGCATTAAGTCGGATTATAACGACTATAAAGCCTTAAACGACGTTATCGTGTATGTAGATATCGAATTTCTTTATTAATTCCAACCGGTCGGCTCGTAGCTGCCTACGTCGCTACGGTGCTACGGCGTAGCGTGACCGTAGCAACGCTACGCTGTAGCTGTATTGTGAAGCGGAATAATTGAAGGGGCAAGTTTCTTTGAAGTTAGGTAATGCGGAAGGCAGTTTGGCTGATTTATTTATTGGTAGAATTAGGTTAGATAAACGCGTATCAGCTTAACTAACTATTTATTGTGTAATAGTTGCTTTCTGAACTTACAGTTACTTTGGGGAACTGTACCTTATAGTAACCTAAGCTATCACATACACACATATAATGAATCCTTATACATGCGTATATACATGCACTATGCGAAGTAGTGGTACATAATTATTGTAACTATATCTAGAAATAGTTTGTGCTAAGAAATTATGTTTTATACAGTGCGAAAATACCTCAATACTAACACAATATTACTACACAGTGTCTACTTATTGAAATCAAGCTCATACTAATAAACTGCATATTTCCTTCACAATAGAAACACAGCTATTGAAACCCAAAATTACGCAACCACAATAACGCAATAGTTGCCACAACCGCAACCCTAACAGACCCATGTACATTATACATAATTCAATTATCTGTATGAACATAGCATAGGTAGGTATACGAACAGTTTTCCACCACGGCAGGTCACGACCCGGCGCACGAAAAAATTCAATTTCCTACGAACGATGCAAATGAGAGTCGCGATGTACCGCGGCTCACGGGTGGAGGCATTTCAAATGCACTCGATACGGGACTAGGTATACACTCAGTACCATTTGAGGTCCAAAAACCAGCTTAAAAGCTTCATTTTATCAAAGACACAGGCCTCCTCACTGTGAGACGGACTCGACAATAACTCAGTACGCGCCCAGTGCGGGTTGGTGGATGTCACATGCCTTCGTATTTTTATTCTCTTGGACAGGTTGATTTCCTCACTATGTTTTCCTTCGCCCTTTTGAGAACAAAGGTGATGAAATATATTACACAAAGCAAATGCCTGCTGAAACCACGACACGTAAGTCAGGACAGTTACCACTGGGCCACCTGTGCTGTATGCACTGTCAATGTCAGATTGTACATATATACGCGCGGTTCAGTGTACCGTGGAGGAGTATTGTGTACGACCGGCTCAAGAATAGCGGAGACTGACAATGCGCGGGTTTTTAAATATTTTGTGGAGCTTCTGAATGGGGTCGCCGCTTCGCTAGTTTTTTCGTTTGAGTTGCTTTAAAATAAGCCACTTTGCTGATGAAATAATTCTGGATATTTAGTATGCCTAAGCCGAATTGCTGGATCTATTAACAATGGTATCGCCATTAAGGCGAATTTGGCAATAAAACTGAACGCGGTTAGCACACCAAAAGTAATTTCAAGAGGTGTCCGTGTCAACACTTAATACATTCATTGGTGATTTTGGCCTTCAATGTTTGAGAGATAATTGTTCAAATAACCTGACTCAATCCCGAGTTCAAGTTATTCATTATCCACCATAGCTACATGCTTCATTTCCGTTACATGCAGATTTAATATTATTAACTTGAACAAGATATAAGTTATAAATATATTTAATGGACAGTTAAAAGTTCCCACTCGATATTGAATAAAACTTCGGCTATAAGTAATACTTTACAGCGATTTATGAGTTTAATTTGATTTTATCAGGATTTTCACTTACAAGTTAATATTTATGATTTATTAGTTAATTTAATTAAATAAGAGGATAACAGGTTTAAAAACTAACAAAAATAATAGTTACAGATAACTATGACTTCAGTGTAACCTACACTGTTTATAAGATCGCCGATTGTTCACTTGTTTTACATGTGTTCTCTTTATTCATTTTTCTCACATCTTATATACATCCTTTATTCATCATTTCTCTTATATAATACACTTTTAAATACTTTTTAAAACAAATCATTTAAAAATATAAAAAATAGATGGCCCATCGGCATCAGGAACAAGGTCCAAGCTGCCGGTGGTCAGGGCTCCAGAGAGAGGAACCGCCACACTATGCGTGCCGTGTCCAGGTGTACTGCTTTTTGAATCAAGCCCTTGACCCAGCCGCGCAATGAGAGCCTCCTAAGGTGTTGGTCGAGGCTCTTTGCTATTAGTCCATTAACCATAACGACTATCGGCACAATGATTGCAGAGTCCACGTCCCACATGTCGACAACCTCATGTGCAAAATCAAGATTTTTTTATCAATCTCAGCTTTCACGAAATTCTCGTCATGAGGGACAGTGATGTCAACAATCATTGCACGGCGCTCTCGGCGATCCATCACCACAATATCAGGTTTATTTGCTAAAATAATGTTGTCCGTGATGATAGATTGATCCCAATACAATGTGGCATGACCGTTCTCGAGCACTGGGTCGGGCACATACTTGTATGGTGCTTCAGAACCCACAAGGTTGTATCGCAAAGCAAGTTGCTGGTGGATAATCCTAGCTACTAGATTGTGTCTGTGCAAGTACTCACCGTTAGCAAGACGAGAACAACCGGAAACAATATGTCGGATCGATTCACCGGGACGGTGGCATGCCCGACAGATGTCAACCGTACCGTCCTTGACAATGTATTTCCGATAATTGTTCGTATATCCATAATCACACAGACGAAACCTTCGGTTTCCCCAAAGAAGTCACCGAATCGTAGCCAGGATACGGACGGATTATACTTACATTTTTATTAACAAAAATTATATATAAAATATTAAAAAATATAGAAAATAGTAGCCAACCGGCATCGGGAACAGGGTCCGAGCTACCGATGGTCAGGGCTCATGAGAGAGGAACCTCTTAACAATACGCGCCGTGTCCAGAAGTACTGCTTTCTAAATCAAGCTCAGATGTTGGTCGAAGCTATTGGCTATTATGCCATTGGCCGATACGACTATCGGCACAATGACTGCTATACTCACGTCCCACATGTCGACAACCTCGCGTGCCAGATCTAGATATTTAAATTATTTCTCTTTCTCTTATTTTACGAGGTTCTCGCCATGCGAGACCGTTATATAAACAATCATTGCGCGACGCTCCAATTGATCTATCACCACAATGTTAGGTTTATAGTCCACATGAAGAAAGTACAACATTAAAAAATCGTAATTCAGCATCGTCTATTACCTACCAATGTACATATGTCCCTCAATCTAAATGATTACATTTCAAGAAGAAATGTTTATATAAACCAGTGTATAAATAATAAGCAAAGTTATAAATGCAGGTAAATTGACGCCATCACCCATCTGTTTGACTCTTAACACCGTGATCACACCCCGGGGACACATTACATGTACAGACAACGCCGCAATATAAATTAAAAGCTGCAAAAAGAGATCGTTTTTTGAAAATAAAAACGTGGCTAGTAGTAGTAGACGCAGACCGCATAGTTAAGTACCTTGGAAGTAGATCAAATCAGAGAATTGCCTGAGTGTTGTACAGAGGGTAGATTTAATTAAAAGTTTCGAACACAATATTATACGCGCACTGCTAAACATACTACATTAGTTGATGATTACTTCATAATATTTTGGTTAATAATTTATGTATTAGTTTAAGTGCTGTTGCCCTAAATCAAATCAAAACAAATAATTTATTCGCATAAAATGTAGATATTGTACAATAAAGTTGTTATAGAATATAGTGAGCCGGGTACATTCTGCCTGAATTTTGGCATGCAAAATGTTTCCTAGCAATGGGTTTACCTTCCCGAGTAAAAAAATGATACGTAGTTTTTTCTAATATTATAAATGCGAATGTTACTCTGCCTGTCTGTCTGTTTGTTACCTTTCATGCCTGAACTGCTGAACGAAAAGAAATAACGACATAAGTCTCCAGATTACCTACTCTGCGATTGATGAATTGGTAATCAAAACAAAAACTGAATAAATCTCGCCAGAAAAATCTCACCAAGTGAATGAACGGATCCAAAACCAAGTTAAATTGAAAAATCCGTCGTTAAAAGAACAATGACACGCCACACAATCCTTGGCGGCGTTATGAAAGAGGTCACAATGGCTAATGTCGGCGCCAGACGGGCGCTTTGTGTCGCGCGACTCAAGTCGTGGCCGCGATAGCGGACAATGTGGACCCGCGGTGTGGAACGACGCTTATTTTTGGACGGGAAGGAAGAAAATGTGTTGTGTATTGGGTAATGGATCGGTCGGAGGCTTGAGTTATTGTGCGGTAGTATTATTTTGGTGTGTATAAAAAGGTTTTTTTTACTAAAATACTCAGGTGAAGAGATTATTGTGACTGTACAAAGAGGCATTTATTAATTTACTTTCATCTTATCCATTAAATTCAGAGTTTTTTATTTCTTTATTTGACCTAAGAAATAACTGTAGTCTAAATCAGCTCTATTGAATTGAAGGTTAAATCATATTAAATTAATAAATACCCATATAATAGGTGATCTGACATAAAAAAATCAACAGCGTTAAAACCTCCAAAGAAGCTATTGAACCACTCTTACAATATTTTTGTTGGAATTTGATATGAGTTTGTATTATTTTGTAGTAACTGAAAAATATTTTTCATCGCTAAACTATAAATCCTTTGTAACTTTGGCTGTATGTAATGTTGACATTTAATTAACTAACTCTATTCAAATTCAAATTTCAAATTATTTATTAATCATGTACATTATAACATAGTAATTTGAACGGTGATCAAACTAGACGTTAGTCTGTATCTTGGGGATCAGAGTTGTACATTTTATTAAAGTAAAAATAAGGAAAATATAATTAAGAGTGAATAAAAAACAAAATCTTGGTAACAATACTCATACAAACAAGGTTGAACTTAAATGTGTGTGTGAGTGTATGTGTGTGTGTGTATCTGAGTGAGATTAGGAGTGCTATCAGTTTGTGTAGTCTTACTTCTTATGTAGCTATTTGTAGATAATAGAATTCGCCAATATACTTCCATTACCTACTTGTACTGACATAATTCTGACATTATGCATGTAATTATAACAATAACATAACTGGCATTTTGTTTAATGTAATTTAATCATTTTATTTGATGATTTTGATTATTTAATGAACCAAATTGTATTGTTATTTATTTATATTAATTGTTTCGATGTAATTTAATTTCATGTAATTTGAGAAACATTTTGTATGCTTAACAGTGCAACATAGTTAGTTTATGAATTTTATATCTTTTACCATCTATTGCTTTTACAACTGTTCACAAAATAAATATATTTCAATTTGTCTACAAAAATATTCAATTAGAGATACATTCGAATAAAAACAAAACATTGGCAAAAGAATTTAAGCAATACTGCATAGCACACACGATACAAATATGGAAATAACAAAAATGGTTGCAATGTTTGCGCGCGATGTTCAAAGCAAGCTTTAATTCCCTTCGCTCCGATATTTTGTAACTCATACTAGAATGCTCTGTGAGAATATTTTGCAGCATGCCATACCTCGTTAACTATTTTTTTTGTTATGGATTTTTTCAATATGGTCTCGAATTATATAACTGTGTACTGTGTGTGTTTTATTCACGTTCACATTTTATAAAATTAGACTTTGTGGATAAAATAACACTTGCGAAAGATATTCTTCTAATTTTCATGACATAGTACTCACACCCAAAAACTTTGAGTATTCATTTCAATTAAACTAATTACAGGCACTTTGGAATTGTCAAGGAGTGGTTCAGTCAGAAAAGTGAAAATAATTGCCCATTCCGAAGCGTCGATCTCTATGGCAAAGTTCGAGGAAAAAACTCCACGGACTTTTAAATGAAGATCTTGTTGTACTTCATTAACAGTAAATAGTAGTTAAAATGGAATCATAATTGCAGCTGATACGGTATTTTTTAATTTCGTCTTCATCTACACCGTCTGCGATACTTTTTAGGGTTCCGTAGCCGAATGGCAAAAAACGGAACCCTTATAGATTAGTCATATCCGTCTGTCTGTCTGTCTGCCCTTACGACAGCCACTTTATTCCGAAACTTTTAGGACCACACAGTTGAAACTTGGTTTCGACTTTTTTTTTATTTATTTTTTAAGTAAAAGGTTAACTCTCCATACATGGAATTGAAACTAAAAAAAAAATTTCGTTTCCATCCTATACCTATACCTAAAATGGTTTTAAGAACTTTTTTTCTTTTCGCATGGCAAATCATCAAATGATACCTCCCACTCTGGGCGGAAGTGGAAGCGAGTGTCAGCCTCGTACTGACTAAAACCCATCCAAATTCCTTCTTTGCCCTTTGTGTTCCAGGGCCGCGGTACCTCTTTCGAATAGTCCCGCAGCCCCGGCAGGCATCGGCCCTTGCGGACCCCTTCCTGTTTGCTAAAATCTCTGAGGCACGCGTGGAACACGAATGCGCCGTCGACACGGCCTGTCGTCATAAGACGGACGGACGGCGAGCTAGCCCATTACTCAATGACATTAAAAAAAAATACTTTGAGGTTCCTAAAACCATTTTTTCTCAAAGTCAATCGATTGAAAGATAGACAAAGATAGACACTTCCAAATTGGTAAAATGTGTCCCCCTCTAATATCTAAAGTAAAAACAGGAAAATACTGAATAAATGTAAGATAGTAGAACGTAAAAAAATATAGACATAGATGCAAAACTACAACCCGTTACAATTTGTATTGCGACATGCACAAGAAACTGTTCCGTAATCCAGTCGCAACTCACGCGTCAGTTTAGTTCGCAACTTTTATTGACGGCGACTGTACGTAACCATGTTACCCACGTGCTATGTCTGACGTGTATGCGCTTTGATCGCAGTTGCCGTGATTGTACAGGTCCAACTCGGATGCACATTCATTTACTTTTTGTTCGTTGGTTTGATGCAGAATTTAGTGTTTGCAATTTTTTTTTATTGGCGTATGATGTAGGTATTTCCATTTATTGTTTGACGCAATGTGCCATTGTCAAAGTTGGACAAAAAATAAAAAAAGTAATGATTAAGCTTGCCCCTTTTCAAAACACTAATCTTGCAAATTCTTTACCACAAGACTTCTACCCGCCTTAATTCAAGTAGAAACCCTCATTTAAAAACAGTACACATTCACAAACATTAAATAAAAATTGAATAACAGACCCTGCGCCAGCGACAAAGACGCCGAGACCGCTATAGAATGTCGTTTAATAAGCGCGGCTACGAAATGAGATCAATTCAGACCCCGCAATGTACTGTGTACAACACATTTGCAACGTTTTAGTTCAAAACATTATTTATTTAGATGGGTAGTCGCAAAGCGTATTTGGCTATGTTTGAGTAGTCTACCCTTATCACGGCACTTTGGTACTTTATTTTTGGCAAAGAAATGCAGAATGTTTTCAATTTAGTTTAACCGCAGCGACACGCCATGCATATTAATTTAGTCTCAAGTTTTTGGTAAAATGAATTACAAGTGACTGAGGTATATTTTTAAGAAGTTTGAAGCTTTTTGTTTTGATTTAATGATCACCAATCTTTTAAAAGTCAGCAGTGGAACAAGCCCAGATAATGAAGGATATTATGAGCTAGAATGACTTCAACACGTAGGTTTTTGGTAGTACAAGAAATCAATTATTAAGCAAATTAACTATCTACTAAAATAAATTGCCCGTACGTTCAAACAATTTTCAGTCTCTGATATGTGAAATGGTAATAACACGACAAATTGGATAAGGTCAATATTTATTTAGCTATTTATTTTCCTGTCGGTGTTTAAGCACTTTCTTTCTATTTTCTATTAAAATATGCAGAAACCTATAGTAACACATTCGAACACGCTTTACTTAAAAAAATACATTATTATGCACAAGACCCGTTGCACAAAATATGTCTAATTCAATCAGGCGCACGACTACGTCACAAAATATTGGAACATGAATAAAATACTGGTGATAGAGGAGCGGTCAGCCGTCGAGGGGAGGCGGGAGGGGGGGGGCTCGTCGGTGGAGTATTGGAACAGAACATTTACGTTTAGAGTATTGTTGTGGTGCTGGCGAAATATTTAGTTGTGTTAGCTTGAGGTGTCCACAATGTTGCTTAGAGAGCATGAAATACCAGGAGCTAAGGTACTCCAAACCAGGATTAAATCCGGAGTGCAAATACTCAAGCGTATCAAAAAACGTTTTTAACACACTTCTAAAGGAAAGTAAATTAATAAACATCAACAACTCTGCACAATAACTAAATTGAAGCTTTAAACGTTATAGTTTCCGAACTCACCAATCCCAACCGTGGTTCTCTCGGTGCACAGATATGCTCTCTATTGTCTCAAACCGCTGGCCCGAGTCTGACATTGAATAAATAAAGTGTCCATCGGTTAGTCGTTCACAAACGAATATGTCTCAATTCTACGGACACTTTTATGTTTTAGAAACAAAAGACTACGCTGTTCCATTTCTAATGTGATTTCTTCAATAAAGGCTCGGAAGCGGCACACACACATTGCGGACGTGTCGTAATTGTTCCACACCCGTTTGACTTATTATGAACGTAGTTGGGAATACAGGTTGATTATCCTCAATTATTGGAATTACCATTGAATATTATAATGCCTAAAAACACCTCGGGGACACCTGCGAGCCTAGAAAAAGTGCTCAACACTTGTATCGTGCATCAGCGAAAACGATGTCGTAAGCAATGCAATAAACACTTGTGTTGGACTTGTAAAAGCTACCAAAAAGCTAAACTGAGAGTCGTTATCTAAATGTGAAACGTTTTGGATATGCCTAAGTCCGTCTTTGTGTAAAATTTAAATAAACAAAATACCCAATAGTTTCGAATACTGTTCCAAAACAAATTCTGTTGAAAATCCACTCAAACTAAACCACTACAGTTTACAAAGTATTTTCCTTTAAAACAAGCTGTAGAGCTGAAGTTAAATTACTTTACAATGAGGAGCTACTCGATACAGAGCAGCTACTTGTTGTGCTAGATCACACGAGTACCTGCCCTAGGCAAGCGCACACGGTTAACTTTACATCGGTAAGTAGACCAAGCAGGTCGGTGAAGTGTAGAAGAAAGCTGTCTCGATTTAGTCTTGGGATACTTTGAATGCGTTCATGTCAGAATTTGGGTAGCAGCACCTTTCAAGCTCTTAATTTTTGGTCAAGGTTTGCAGAGACAACATACCTAAATAGAACTTATGAATCATCAGCGTCATCATCCACAGCCTGACTTAATTCTGAAGGCTCTCTTTGCGTGCGCCAATCTCAGTTTCTTGTGCCTGACTCTGGTTACCTGCGATGGTAACAGTGCCGTCTGCCCATTTCTGTCTCTCTGAATTTGTGAAAAGCAGGCAAATTGCCTTGATATCATGCGGCAAATGACCTAAAATAAAATGTGATTTGTCTTGCTAGGCTCACTATATGTAACTAAACATAAACAATAGAGTCGTAAATTTTACCGTAATGAAACTCTATAATTATCAAACTTTTCACATGTATTTCTTACTAGCTTTCGCGGCTTGGCCAGGGCGGAGATAGAAAATTATCCCACAAGAACGTACTACCCGGATAAAAAGTATCCTATGTCCCAACCCAGGCTATTGTCTACCTGTGTGCCTTACTCTGGGAAACTATGTCTGTCTGTTCATAAAACTCTCTACGTGATGTCAAACCATTTTCTTTTTACAACATTACCCTCGCACTGACGACTTTCTTATGGCCCCAACTGTACATGAAGCCGAGTGCATGCCACGACTACTTGAGAACACAATTACCCATTAAACATTTTTGAGCTGAAACGTCGCATACAAAATGCAGTCCTCCACAACTTTACGATGGTCGTCAGAACTTTCAGCTGCTGAGTGCAGCGCTACTCTCCGCTTCAGCGCTACAATATACAACACACAATGAGAACTCTTCTTAATTAAAATAACAGCACTTAAACCCGTTAAATTTACAGCGAACATTTCAGTTAAAATCAACATTCTTAGCTTGTTTTTGATGAAATTATATTTCAAGAATGTAAAAAGAATTTTTCAAAATTCTACAGTGTAAAAGAAAATCAAGTCTGTTAAGTGTATTTCTTACTTTTTATGTAAATGGTGGAGTTTTCAGATTATTTTTCTTATTAACTTCTAGTAGCTATCTGAAGTAATGTATTTAATAATATTTGGCCAATTTTGTTCTTGTAGCGTGATATAGTATTTTCTCAAACTATATTGGAAATTGCTAAAGAGAAAATTGCTTTAATAACACTGTACAAACATTGCTTTTCGGTCCAAAGAATCTTAATTCAACATGTTTTGATTATGTCGTATTTTCTTTGGACATTTTGTAAGTATCGATTGCCTACCGACCTATATGTATAACATAATATGTACGAACAGATACTTTCGAAAATCTAAGTAACGACACTTTGCCCATCAAATTAGCTTTTTATTTGTTTTCTTTTGCACGCGACTCATTTAAATGAAGCCAGGTTTCATTTTATTCCTGGTTTCCTACTAAATTGGATCGCGTTCCTAATTCCGTCTTATAACTTGAATCCGTCCGCGACTTCCAACGCAATGTAAATGAAGACTGACAACCAGTAAAAGCTTTGACTTTCTCAATCTCCTGCTAATGCCTCCGACACGGACTTAAAGAGTTATATATTGAAAACAGAGCGCTTGACACTTGCTATCTATACTAATATTATGTTGCGTAAATAAATCTGTCTGTTACCTATTTATGTCTACGTATGAACGAATATTAATGAAAGTTGGAAAGAGGTAGACCATGTCATGGATTAAGACATACTTTACACCTCGGTAGTACGATCCCGTAGGATCATTTCGGACTTCCACGTGGGCAAAGCCGTGGGTAAGAGATAGCTCTTTTAATATTTGGGTGAGGTTTAAACACTAATGAAGTGTTGTGTTAATGATACACACGGTGGCAGCGATGAAATAAATCCACAATTTTTTGTGGTTTCAAAAAGTGTGCTTTAATTGTCTACGAAATAATAATATGTTTTTACTTCGTGGAAAAAACAGTGGACTTGTAAAATTCTTGACTTTTCATAAATCGGTTTTCTCTTTTCGAGGATTACTCTGTTGCTGTTACTGTTTAAAGGTTAGATGCTGTACACATGGAGATTTTAGGGGGTTATTTGGGCTCTTGTCTATTTACCAATTATTGATTATTGGAACCTAATGGTATACACAATTTGAAGCGGCAAAGCATCGACATTTTGAAACAATCTACAAAATTCATACAAATCGCGGCATCATCAAAAACTCCGACCTAACCTATAAACCATATAAATTGATAGTTTGTGCTCCAAGCACGTGCAAACATAAACTCGTTTATAGTCACCGTGTCCGCCGGCAGATGGCGCTATATCAAAACATGTGCCAAACACGATCCCACTTTATGACGAAGTAAAGCCAGACAATTTCCCTTTCGCCGTCTAATAGAATATCAGATTGTACACGTTCAACCAGACAGGATGTGTCGTAGTCGGGGAGACAGTTTTTGATCAGAGATGGCGAAAGGATTGATGCGATGGAAAGTAAGGAAAAAGATTCAGGAGAAAAGACTTTAGAAATGATTTCTTAAACGATAACAAATGTAATACTAGCATAACGGGATAAAAATTATAATATAATTCACATTATTGTTGTGTTTATTATTGTTTTTCATAGTATGTTAATGAAAAACAATGTTACTGCTGCAGTTGGTGATGATGCTGATGAAAAAGTCGCATATCTCAAAAACTAAACATCAAATCTTATTCAAACCAATTTTCGTTGAAAGTTTTTTTTACGTTCTACAATTCTACATTTCTTCAGAATTTTCCTCCTCTTAATTTAGAAATTAGAGGGGGGGACACGTTTTACCACTTTCATCTTTCAAACGATTGACTTGACCTCAATGTAATTTTTAAACTAAAGACACCCCGCACGTATAAGTTCGATTAAACATTTTTTTTTTTGTTTTATTTCTATGTCCAAAAAATAAAAGATTTATTTTTTGTATAAAAATCTTAAAGCGGTTCACAGAATACATCTACCTACCAAGTTTCAACTGTGTAGTCCTAATAGTTTCGGAATAAAGTGGCTGTGACATACGGTCTGACAGACAGACATGACGAACCTAAGGGTTCCGTTTTTTAGCGTTCGGCTACGGAACCCTAATAAAAATGCGAAAGTAACTCTTGTATGTTTGTCTGATACGTTTTAACGCCTGAACGGTCGAGCAGATTTCAATGTTGCCGAACATTGAAACCAATGAAAACCCAGGAAGAAAAACACAAGTAGACCATGACCTGGGTCAAAGGATACTGTTTATCCCGGTATTACATTCTCATCATACAATTTACCGACCAGAAGCTACTGAGACATAATAAAGCAGTAGCTCTTAGCTTTTTCTTTTCTCTAAAAACACTTCGTTATTACCTTATTTACTGCGACATTATTTATCTTTATTTTTCTGTTTACCACGTGAAGGTAAACATCGCCGCGTTTTGTGTTTGTTTATGTAACATGTCACCCTCTGTGTAATGTGTTACATTACACCTCTATCAATATAATGTGCGCACAAATAGTGTAGGTGTATCAACTTAATCGCTTGGGGAACACAACCGATACCTATTATATTATATGTTTATTGGATTAGGTTTATTATGATTGATAATATGGAAAACTATTTAATGTCAAATGATTAGAACATCACATCATGTCAATAATCCATAAGGGTTAGCCAGAGATGTACCTACACACACATTTTCATTTCAATTATGAGAGGCTAAACTAAAAAAATAAAACATTCACCAGTTTCGTTTTATTATCATATATTTGGGGGAAATTGCGTATTTATTGGATGTAAAGTAACAGTGATGGGAAAAAAAATACAATAAGATGCTATACAGAAAGGAGCACCGTACATATCCATGATTCAACGAAAAGGAAAAACTACTTTTAAATCAACATGAAATCTACCATTGCAGACGTCGATAAAAAAGACGTTACATCAATAAACAAAGCACCACTGTAATGGCCAAAGCAATAGTACAAAGCGATTTTACACAATTTGTACTAAGTTCACCACACATAGCCAGGCTACCACACATGTAGTACTGATGATGGTAGCGGTAAAACAGATGAGGGTGCGACTGAAGTGGCGCTAGTTAGTGCGCCCGGTGGTATGTCAGTGTCGGCTAGTGATGCATGGTGGGCACTGTGTACTTGTGTGGTCACAGGGTGGATAGTCTAGGAGATGGAGTAACTAGTGGAGCTAATGAGAGTAACGTTACTGAAGCAAGAGGTGGTGGTGAATGTATTGCTGCTACATTTAGAGCTATTGATATCATAAACAGCAAAATATATAATAACTCTGATTGTTGAGTTAGAGTCTCTGCTACGACAGACTGTGCAGATGACTACGTACTGGTTGACCAAATTCGAGTGAAATCGACATAAAAGGAATAGAAAAATAACTTTAGTGTTAAGTTTTTATAAAGACGTTATATTGGTTGTGTCGCGTCTTAGCTACTCGTGCACGGCATATCTTAACTGAATATTCTTTACGAAATAGAATAAAAAAATATTATTTTGACAAATGAAAAAACGTGGCATTATTATCAGGTCCCTAAACCGGCTACAAGCGCCGCAAGATAATTTGCGAAGAATAAGGCGCCTGATTGAAAGGGCAATTTTATTTATTTCCCAATTTAGTCTGGTTGAACCTGAATAATGTGAAACAAATTACCAATAATTTATAACAGAAATATCTAAAGGATTTTTTATACCCGAACTGTACTTTAAATATTATTAAACTAAATGAGAAAATCCCTCTGTGAGAATTCTGTATAAAAGTGTATTTGAAAATTTCCCTCAGATTTAAAATAATCATTTATAAAAAATCAAAACAGTTCACTGACAGAAAACTACTTCCACCGACCCTCAGCTCTTCCCCCTCCCCCCCTCACCGCATGCCCTTCAGGCGTACGATTGATGACGTCACTGGAGCGTGCGTGCGAGGGAAGGCCCATGTTAAATCATTACGGATTAGGTCAGACTGCGGCCATGTTATCTCCTACCAGATAATCGCGACAGCTTCGGAGCAAAAACTATGGGAAGATACGTATCTAATTGGTGGTTTTGATTGCCATCGGTGGTAGAGGGGACTCGTAGATTTTATCAGGTGGAAAGGGCTGAATGCTAATTAATGGCTTTTTGGAACCCATAAGTTTCTTCCATAGTTTTGATTCTAAGGTAAGGATGTTGCTATTGACTGTTCAGCGTTCTACGAATATTAACTTTTTAGAATTTAGATAGGAATCTTACTTCTCTAAGGTCTTTAAACTCAAATTGATGCTTGTAATTCATAAGGTGGGTACAAATCTATAACTGTTGTGGCCGAAAACCACACATTCACTGAAAGTCTGGAAATCTAGGTAAAAACATCCCGCTAATAAACCAATAATGTTGTAGATACTGACTTTCTTGACTTTATCTAACATCGTCAGTACCCAAACGACATTTACTTTACCGACACTGTAAAAAATGGTAACTACTTAGAGCAGTTTCGTCGACAAATAAATGAGGCCCGTTTTCAATCGGTGACGGGGCGCGACAAAAAAGGTTCCCCAATAAGTTTGGTATTGTACCCAAGGAAGGGAAATGGCGCCTTATCTGCCGCCAAAGTATCGGCGGAGGGAAATAGGCAGAACTATGTTGCACCAGCGCCAGTGGATAATGGGAATGGATTCTAGCAGATGCGAATCTTGGAGGTTGTTCTTGTTTACTTAGATGATGTGAAGCTTTTACTTATTGCTGCTACTGTCTACAGAAGTGGATACCTAAGTGTATGCTATTTAAACAAAATGCAAAGCATTATGTTTGCCAATAAACACATTTACATAACATAACATCACGCCAGTTGTAATCGCCGAAGGGTTAGGCAGAGGTGTGTCTAATAGTACACCAACATTTCGCCCGTGATTTTGAGCCCCATGTAATAGGGCAGAATTTCGTGATAGACCAGACGCTCGCTTTCCATGCATGAAGTTGTAGGTTTACATCCGAATTAGTACCAATGTGACTTTTTCAGTTTCTCTTGGAGATCACAGACATCGAGGGTGAATATAAGTCTAAAATCGCCAACCCGTCTATGAGCAAGCATGGTGAGCAATCGTGTCTTCTTTGTATGAGAATAGGCTTTTGCCTAGCAGCGGGACAGTATTAGGCTGGTATTATTCAGACTCCGCGGTTGCCACTGAGAGATAAACCAAACAATACATGGCCTGACCTGGGAATCAAACCCAAGGCCTCATGCTCAACAGCAGCTTGCGACCACTAGACCAACACGTTTAATTAGGGTACACTACATAAATACGAAAAGCTGTATTCCGACAGTCACAAATCCGAATTTGTAAATTCCCATTTTCATAATTCCGAATGGTTCAAAATTCCTAATAGAACAACTCCGATTTACGACTTACGGTAAAATATATATATATTTTTAATTTTTAAAAGTAGGCATTATAATTCTTAGGTATTATGAAATTCGGACTTTTGAAAATCGTAATATCGAAATTCGGAATAAAGTATTTCGGAATATTTGGGTGTTCCCGTTTAGTCACACAGTAAACAATACAAATAAAACTGATTGTGTACTACTAAGGCCTACACAAACATAACTAACAAATCAGAACATATTAAACTGAATAATTCCGCAACGAGCTACAAGCCGATGAAATACACACAGAATATTCCATTACCTCTAAAACACAGGATTGAATTAAATTCATTTCATAGAGGACCGTCAATGTATATATTATCACGCGTTGCGGTCGACCGCGGGCCTGATTTAGTTGCACGTAGCCGCGAGCCTCGGGCGAAGCTTTCATAAGGATTTAATCATGATTACATTTTGAGTATTTCATATTACTTCGTATTTACTGGTGTAGTTATTGTTGGTATTATTTTGGCTCGAAGCTACCATTAGGAAATATGTAATAAATAATTGTTTATGAATTAACAATAATGTCGTCATCAGGTCACTTATGGGGAAGAGCGATGATACTGTGCTCTCCCTGCATAACGCGTATGCCCTGGATAACGCATGGCTACGCTACAGTATCATCATGTGGGGACACAGTGTAAATTTCAATGACTTCATTATTGCATAAAAGAAATGTACACGAACATTATTACAAATAAAACTTAGACATAGATGCAAACCCCACTTTCTAAAAGAAAAAAATTCAATATTGCCCTCCATTTCATCATCATCATCATTTCAGCCGAAAGACGTCAACTGCTGGACATCGGCCTCCCCCTAGTGTCGCCACATTGACTGGCCCCGTGCGACTCGCATCCAGCCGATCCCTGATACCAACCCCTCCATTCATAGATTAGAAATAGCCACTTTTCTTGAAAAAACTCATAAAGGTGCTTAATTTTGTTATGAACACGCGACGCAAAACTAAGTTAAATCTACCAGCTGAAGCATACAGATATACAATAAATTACTTGAAAATATACGCTCCACGAAAACACCATGTTTGTGTATTTAAAGCTAGGCTAAAGTCATTGCTCTTAGAAAAATGTTATTATAGTTTCCAAGAATTTATGGAAGATATAATGTTTATATAGATTCCAATATATGTGGTAATTATAATATGTATTCTTTTTATGTATAAAACTGGATATAAGTTTAATTAATGTAATCATTTTATTGTAAAAACTAATCTACGTGATATTAGATAATGGATACTTGCTGCAATATTTTTAGTTTTAAGTTATTTTAATACGGAGGAAGCGCGGGTTCGCGTGAAGTAGAAGGAGTGGAGGGAGGCCTTCGCCCAGGAGTGGCACAGAGCAGGCTAGGAAATAACAAAAAATATTTTGTTGCGCCCTTACAGGGTCATGTACTCACTAGTTTATAGCCTAGGGTGTATCTATGACTGTGTACATTGTGCATTCAATAAATAAATAAGAGATATTTTAGAAGTTAGTAGGCTACTAACCGCAAAACGTTTGCATTGAATTTGGATCAACATATTGAATTAATATGACACCATATAAAATTCATGGACGGGGTGCTAATTAGGGTAATACGGATATTAAAATAGATTTATGAATAGGTGTTAGAACCGCGACCACAACGCAACCAAACCAATATGTTTGCGACAGCTGGCTCTATTCATGATTAAATTGGCTGACATTAACTATGTATTTATCCAAACCGCCCATTATGGGTAATGCCTAATTGATCATTAAGCTTAAACACAAATATGAAAACAAGGCTTATAAGTTAAAATAATAAAGCTTTTCCAAAAGAGCCAGTTATTAATACAACAAGTTTATTGCCAACAGATAAACCAACCTCAGCAACTACACGAAAATAAGAAAATGTCGAACGAAGCGAAAAGTTTCCACTCGATGGAGTCAATCGATCAGGCTCGTGACTGCGGACAAAATACTCCACATTAAGTCAACTGGCCGGTTTTATATCGCTGTTATTCGACCGAGTAATCACGGTTTAAATTATGACCACATCAACATTCAACACAGATTTATGGAAACCGTTTGATACAGTGTTCATATTTAAAATAACTATTACAGTATTAACTACATGTATCGGAGGAGCTAGTGGCTAAATAATAACAACAGCACGGGTCGATTTTAAAGGATAAGCCGCGATTTCCAAGGTCTGTCTGTGGATGGGTGAGCATTAATTACGCACCGAGTTTCCTCCATGCCTCGGAAAGCACGTTAAGACGTTGATCTCGGCTGTCATTTGTGGGTCTCGGCTGTCTTTGATAGTCGTTACAGGTATTCAGTTTTAGATTAAATTTGAAGCATTTGTTTTATTTATTATTGTTTTAATGGCTGTTCTGCTTTCATTATTAATTATCATTGGAGTATCTCGGAGGCTTAAGTTAAGTGTCTCAAACAAAGCCAATACAGATTGTCTGTTTTGTGAAGTAATCAATCACATCTCAACAACCTTCGTGTTCTATAATTGTTGTGGTTTGTGTTACTTCTTAAAGTACTGATCTGATTTTAAAACAATTTGGCAAACGTGAGATGTTTGGACATTTTAAGTAGTTGTCTTATTTCCTTTATTTATTTATCTACACATTATTGACATTTTTAAATATTTCTGAAAAAACCATATATAAGAACATTTAAAAATATAAAAAATAGTGGTCCGCCGGTGTCAGGAGCAGGGTCCAAGCTACCGGTGGTTAGGCTCCAGAGACAGGAACCTCCTCACAATGCGAGCTGTATCGAGGAGTACTGCCTTCTGAATCATACCCTTGTTCCAACCGCCTAAGGAGAGCCTCGAAAGATGGTCGTCGTGGCTCTTGGCCATAAGGCCATTGGCCGTCACGACAATTAGCACAATGATAGCCGAGTTCACATTTCACATATCGACAACCTCGTGTGCCAAGTCGAGATATTTTATTTGTTTCTCTTTCTCAGCTTTCACGAGGTTCTCGTCATGTGGGATGGTAACATCGACTATTATTACGCGGCGCGCTGATCGGTCTATCACCACTATGTCAAGCTTATTGGCGACAATAGTTTTGTCAGTAAAGATAGACCGATCCCAGTACATCGTGACATGGTCTTTCTTAAGAACTAGGTCGGACACATACTTGTAGGACGGTACCTCAGATTCCACAAGTTTATATTTCAAGGCAAGTTGCTGGTGAATAATCCTGGTTACTTGGCTGTGCCTGTACAAGTACTCGCCGTTAGCCAGACGAGAACAACCGGAAATAATATGTCTGATGGACTCACCCGGAGGGCGCCGTGCCCGACAAACGTCAACCGCCCTGTTCTTCATAATATATTTCCGGTAGTTGTTTTTATTGTTATGTTTATCAATTATTTACTTTTTTAAATATCTTCTATTTTGTCACATCATCAATATCTGCATTTTTTAACTTCATATTCAAATTCACAATCTCCATTACAATAAATTCTATAGAATTATCCAAATTCAATTTTCACATTCTGCCCCTAGCTATCTAGATTCTGGCATTGCGCTAAGCATTTACATTTTCCTCACCCTTTCTGATAATAAAATCGCGAACAGAAGTAAGTACTAATATATATGTTAATATAAAAATGGCGATCCAATCATCGGGATAGCTAGCATCGCGAGCAGCGCGGTATCATCGCGGGGATCTCTGCGGGAACATTCGGCCAAGAACGGATTTTCTCATTATCTTTCCATTGTGTTCCTTTATTTCGTATATTGGTTATCAGCTGAATTAGTGGATACGGACGTGAGAGGAACCGGAGATGTAATACTACTTGACGAGGTTAGCGGTAGAATAGATCAAAGCGAAGCGTGGATTGAAAGTTGATGAGATGTTTGGGGTAAAGAAGTATTCAATTGTAATCCCTATTACATGGGACTTAACCCCACGGGAATTACAGGATGGATGTTATGTTATGTCAATTCTAAGAAGAATTTTAAGAATCTTTCAACAATTGCCATAAAAATGAAAATGGATCACGCAATTGAGAATGTAAAATAATAAGATTCTTTCTCTTCAAAGTAGGAATGATATTCAGTAACAATTATGTGTCTGAAAAAAAGTATAATTGAAAAACAGAATTCACAACACAACATAGCGGTAAAAATAACGAAGGTACAAAGAAAAGCAATAAAGACATGTCTCCAACATCAATGGAAGAGACAGACAGACCCGACAAACAACAACAAGCTTCGTTCTCAAATATGGAAGAACATCGAACGGCAATTATAAACTCCAAAGAAAACTCTACTGAAGTGGTAAAGTTCGTAGATAAAACATACAAAAAGCGCAGCCTCGGGCGATAAATTACTACTAGCTGCACTATGAGAGGGGAGAACGGAATTGGTTTAAAATTATTGCAGGATTGCCGCAAGTTTTTATACAGTTCGTTCCGATAGGTCGTCGTGAAATACTCCGGGTACTGAACGGGAAACTGTAAGCTTGTTCACCGGTGAGATCGTTAAGAGTGGAACTTAACACCGTTAGCAGACTACTTTTAGTTTCGGCGATCAACGATTTCTGCGTACAGTAGTGTTACGAAAATCACAATTTTTTGGCGTTTTTCTCGATGCTACACGTTTTAACTACTGCTACTTTCGCTGCGTTTCAGCGTGTGGTCAAAATACCACTTTTCTATTACTGGTGCTCATTTGCTGTTTCCGGAAATTTGCACAATCGTTACTGTTAACACCCTTACGTGCTGAAACACAGTTAATATTGAAACTCAATAGTAATCGATGTCGTACGCGATATAATGAAAATTGATTCGACTTGAATATTCTTAGAACGAAATGTTTCATAAAAGGTACTTAGGAAACATTTCGTTACGAGATACTTTGAACATGTATTTGTTTTCACTCATCTTAGTAATGAGATGAAAGCAAATAACATGAAACATGGGATTATAATTAATAAGATGAGGAAAATCTCGATAAAATAAATCGTACGTTCTTTGAATTATGTATTGCGTTGATATGACGGGCTCTTTGATTTTCCTTCGTTATTGTTATATCTCTCTTAGCTGAAGAGACAAAGATGTTGTATATTTCAGGACAACACAATTTGAAGATCGTGTCACTCATATAAAACTTAACGCACGTTATAAATAATATACACCAAAATAAAATAAAACCATAAATCCAATAAAAACCACATATTTCGTGCTATAACTCATAAAGTAAGCCTGACATAGGTGTATGGTCTCATCAAAAACTTCGCCGTCCGCTGACAATCATAAAAACAACATGAACATTCTCGTAAACCAACTCTCCTGGCTCGAACTACACGTATTATCTGAAATTTTCTACGTTTCTTACATGCTTCCCGGTCTTCGTCCTACCACAGACTAGATAGAAATAGAAGGCCAACTCAGTATAAAGACCGAAAACAGACGCACGCCCACATAGACGTACGTACGGCGATCGTAAACAAATGCCAGTTGTGGGTACGCTTGCACTCGCTGTACGTGAAGCGTGTCTGTGTGTGCGTGCGTTTTCGCTCGTTGTATCGACTGGACCTTCTGTTTCTGTCTATTCTCGGTTACTTGTTTGCCAGACTGTACTACACACTTGAATTTTATTGACACTTTCATGGATCGTACGCGGCAAGAAACATCTCCTTTAATTGGTGCCCACTTTAACCTAGAGCTTTAACCCCAAATTGAGATGCCTGTAATTTTATGGTAAGGCCCTTTGATGCTTTTAGCTAGCTCTTACTTTTTTTATTGAGCAAAATGTTTCTTTATTTTTAGTTAAAAGCAGGCATTTTCTACGTTTGAACTTCTCAAAGAAAATCTTATGTTTGAGCAGTTTTGCAGGATACAAAGCGGAAAATGGAAAATCTGAAGAAAAATATTATTCTTTCAGCTTTCTTAAAATTACAAATCATGAATTGGAGACAAACTCTTGGCTGCAGACATGAATAGTAAAGCAGTAGGTATTCAATCAAGATCTATTTCTAAAGCCAACTTCAGCCACTTTAACTAATTCCTTACCAAGATCCGTCTTTCAACCAAGAAAATACCGTCATTATGATTGTCTAGCTAGAGCCTAAGTTAGGATATGTAAGAACAAGAACTGTTTTCATCGGTGGCACGTCGCGAAGGGCGAGCGTTGACCTGCTCAATAAGCGATCGATGTAGTTGGCGTGGTGCCAAAGTGTCGGAGGCTCGCCTTGGCTCCGCGCCACGTCTACGGCCCTGGTACTCCTCAGATGCCTGCGAGCTTTGTTGAGAATATCGGACGGTCAGATCTTGAGGATTTTCCGAATCAATTGGATTGCTTGAGGGTACTTAGTAAAATAACACCATCCTTTGCATTATTTGCCGGTGTTTGCCGCCGCCGTTTTCTTTACAATTTAGTTTAAATAAAAACATTGAAACAATACAATTAAGTTCGTAGAAGTGTAAATTAGTAATTTTGGCTACATGGATTCAGATCAATTATTTATTTTTGTGTATAAAGCCCATAAAACCCATGTTCAACCTTAAATTCGGGAGGTATTGTTTAAATATTTCTGCGGGGCGTCCGATTTAAGTTCCGGGCGCCATAATCATCCTTTCCGTAACCCAATTTCACATCGTCCAGCTTGAGAGGAACCCTTATAAACCCATTAAGTCCATTTATACCTGGACTTATTAGAAAGGTGCGTGTATAAGAGGTCAACGTAGATTGGTCACCACATGGCTCGAAGGAAAATGTTGATAAGATCAGGGATTTTGTGAATTTATCGTCGCTGTAATTTAGGGAAGTTTTAATCTTAAGTATTTAGGGGACCGCGGCGAGGACGGGGAGCCGGCGATGTAGGTGAAGCTTGTTAGGTAACCGACTGCTGGAATCTGCTTTGGTTTAATTATAATGTCGCTGTGATATTATGTTACAGAAATGAGGATTGCTCTTAAGAAATGTACAGTTGACGTTATGCAAATGTGTACTGAGTTCAAGTTTCCAGATAAAATAATGCGGAGTTTTCTAGTCGTGATAGATTATGTTTTTCTAAAAAAAATGTTAAAATTAACTACTCTCGAGACAAGATGTCAAAAAATGCCAAACGTATTTTGAATAACGGAACCGTCTTTTTTCCTAAATTGTTTACTCGAAGCAGTTTGTTAGATAACGGGAATGATTAACGTGAGCGGAGTTTTATCCGGCGCTGTTGGAAATAATTTATCTTTCCTCCCGAGCCTCAGATAAATGATAGATTAGTAAATTACGAACATTTCTTAGACGATAGTGAGTGTTGTGTCAGAATTTTCAACAGAATACAATGATAAATAGTCATCCTTTGTAGTCAACCGGCCCAGACTACTCCAACTATGTAAGAGAGAAACATAACAAAGTCTTTGCCATCACGCAGTCATGTAAAATACGTGTGATTGTAAGTACTTAAAAGATTCGAGACTAAGAAAAGATAAAGGAAAACATTTGCCAATCTTTCATTACAAACTGTAGGAAGAATATGAACATCCCTCATATTGTGGTATGTTTCAATAAATTTGCGCGTACCTTTCCTATAAAACTTCCCACAATATCGACTATTCCACAAGCTACCTCATCCATTGCTGCGTCTGTCCCGACACCATCACATAAATATGGAACATCCCCGTCGTTGGTCGGCGACAGCACGGCGGTGTCGCCCGCGACAATTTGTCACTTGTAATGAAATATACGACCACTCACCCTGCCTCCCTGCCACTCACGCGGGATTATTTAGATGGATGAGTTTTGTTCACACTTTAAAACTACAGTTTCTGTGATAAACCTTTTGTTTGACATTTTATGATAACAGTCAGTGGTGTAGGCACTAATCTATTGTCTAGGCCTTAATATCTTTTTTGTCCATTACGTCAGTGTGCTTGGACTCATCAGTCATAAATAGGAGACAGGTAATAACAGTATTTTGGTAATTTTCATTTGGATTGACATTTTACTAAATTTCTTTATTATTCTATGGAATCTCTCAATTGAACTCATTTTTGAACCTGGAGGACTGTTTACTATGATTTTTTGTGTTAAAACTGAAAAGATTCCAGTGCACTTCTGAACGGTTTGCTAGACTTTTATAGTGTATTGTGCTTACACCGAGATCTACAAAAGTTTCATAGCACGTGCTATGGCTTCTGGTCCAAGATCCCGTGACCGCCAAACATACGTCATATTATAAAATCTGAAAGTTTTACCACGGAAGTATCTTACTATAGACAAGAACAATTGGCTACTAAGAAACAGTCGTTCGTGGTGGCTACGACCGGTAACAGGTAACAAAGGTGTGCTGTGAGGTTGCAAAGTTACGTTAAACTATGTAAGTATGCCACGAAAGTTCGAGCTTATATAAATGACGTAGGATTGTCAGTCACGGGACCTTCCTCTGTACGTGTTATTTATTCTTGTCAAGTGCACAAACCTGCAGTGACGGGAACATGTCTTAGTCAAAGCATGTGCTAAGTAACGTTTGTAGATCTCGACTTAAGATCAACGTTACAATTCTTATTATTAATTGGCAAAAGTGTTTTATTTTACGATCTTCAAAAATATAACAATGTTGCTAAGAGAAAAAAAGACAATGCCCAATTATGGCCCACCTCGGACACATTTTGTAAGAAAATCAAAAAATAAGAGTTTTTTAAATAGGAATTATTCGTTTAAGTTCTATCTCTAAATATGACGCCGTGATCATAACAAATAAATAAGTAATTTAACATTTTATCAATGCGAGTTTCACTTCCAGGCGAAGTTTAGGGTTGCCATTATAATTTTGTTCAATTTAATTTAATTTAATAAATATAATCGATTACGGATTAATCCAATTGATTAATCATTTTAATAGATTGGATTAATCCATATTAATTAATATGGATTAATTAATTAATTATAAATGAACCTGTGTGCATAGTGGCGTGCAATCGAAGGACAAGACTATTATCCAGCCGTGGAGTAAAAGAGGTTGATGATGATGATGAACAGTGTAGGTACACTTCAGTTCTATTTCATGTACACTTAACACTTTCATCTTATTTAGCTTTGACTTTGCTGAGAAACTAAGGGTGTAAAAAGACCCTTAACGAAAACGAAAACCACATATTCTGCCCATCATTGGGATCATTTTTTTCTTCTAGACAATACGTGGGAAACCATAGGTTCTGGAGATATTGAAGGTCAAAGTTCCAATTTTTTCACAAGTTTTTTTTTAAAACCACTTTTTAAGATTTTAACTTTACTTTAATTAACTCCATGACCCATTAACTATTCAAAGCATCCATCAGGAGTAAGTTTTGAGTGCGTAACATTGAGTTTTACCGTGAAACGTGAATTTTAACACTAAAATAAAAGTCGTTTCCCAGCAATAATTTTTGCGTAGAGTTACTTAGTTTGATGTACAGAATGCCTAGTTGACGGCTTCGTGAAGGGTCTGTTTACACCCTGTATAGTATAAAATAAAATATAAGTTTAGTATAAAATAAAAATAAACACTTAAAAACTAAAACCCGTCAGCGAAAAAAAAAGCAACTTGTCGGCTAGGTACTATTTAAGGCCAGGATACTCAAAATCGACCTATTTTTGAATCAACACTAACCAATCAAATGTTGTTTATTTTGGTCTGATAAAAATATATGTTGTAGTTTAATAAACGATCTTAATTATTCTACGGTTCAAAACACGATATGTAAAACTTCACCCGATCATAAAAAATCGATAAGATGTTAAAATTTTTGATCCTTTTTCAATTCTTACTTAAAGTAGATCAAATGTTTACTCCCGAAAAACATGTCAAAAAATAGCCAATGATGTTTAGAATAATATTCTATGGTTACTTTTTCTCAAAAAGTGTTTTATTGTTTAACATGATTTATTATATAACAAAACGGCCCGCGCGCTTCGCTACAGTAGCCCGCCGGGCGTCACCGAGGTAGGACCTGTGTCGCTTTTGCTTGCTCGCTGCGTTCCCCGCTAATCGATCGATATATTTACGAATTATTTTTATTTTCCGTATTTAGTATATTAGTTTTAAAAATCAGTCTATAACATTGTTGTAGGTTCTTCTAGTATTAACATTAATAGTTAGAATAGGTAAGATATTAGTTTAAGTTGTAGTAAAATAATTATAGTAGTTTAAATACACATAATGGGGAATAAAAACACTAAAAGGAAAAAAATGACCAGGGTTCAACTAAGGAAGCTTAAAAACGAAATAAACTTTGATTATTATTTTTCTGTGAATTTATAAGTACCTACTCGTAAAAGACGACGCGACCGAGCAATATTATAGTTCTATAAATAATTAGATCGGTACCTACTTGCTTTCGCAGTAGCAGGTATGCACAATGACATGACATGCTATAATTTCCATCTTCTAATGAGTTTTATCTGAATGTATTTCTTCCAAAGTACATACGTAATAATAAATAACTAGCTTATGACCGCGACTTTGTACGAGTGTACTATAACTTACTTATACAACAAACCAAACAAATACATGAAAGGTGAAAACCAAAGCTACAGAATACCGAAACTCCCATCAAAATCCCTCCAATAGTTTACAAACCAGACAGAAATTCCAAAAACCAAATCGTACCCAATCGTACGAGAGAAACCTAAACCCTCGAACGAAACCCCCGAAATATTGACATGAATTCCGTAAAGCTTCATGTCGTAATTTAAATTTTGTTTTTCTGTACTAACATAGTTTTTTAAGTTTATTGTTACTAACAAAATATGGACCTAGTCTGAAATGAATGTTTATTATTATTATTAAAACGGAGATTACCTACTGTTACAATTTTATACTGTGACACAATATTTTCGCCCAGCGGGGTCAGCGAGTTCATTTGAAATGGGCGATCGCGCGACTTGCTGCGCGTGGAGGTAAATATCGCTATATGCCTACTGCGCCGAAATATCCTGGCCTTAAATCAAAACTTAAGTATTATTAGGTCTTGACTTTGGGAAGCGCTTATAATATTGCTTAATACGTTAGTCGGATTCCTGATTTTTAAACTGATTTTAAATATTTCTATGATAGCGAAAAGTTTTTCTGATGTCACGGCCATTTTAGTTTCTTTGAACGAAACCTACTCGATCTTAAGACAAAACTATTATGATCATAAACACCTCCGAACAAAGATCCTATAGTCTACACATACATAAACATAGAATGATAAAATCACTGTATCCTTTATTTAGATAAAAATTAAATTGATTGAAACCAACAATCGTTGCAAATAATCGATTTTATTTCTAAATATGGCAACATTGTCCTTTGACAGATGCCATGGATTTGACAGTAAACTATAATCCCCCTGCTCGTTAGCGTGTTCGCTAATACTCGCTATCGTAGTTTTCTTTTGCCGTGGTTTGTGCTCTTTTGCGACCTTTTTTACGACAATGGACTCCGATCAACCTCACCCGAATTACGACCCTCGCACGTACTTGAACCCTGGCTCCTCTTTGAATGACAACTCTGATGAGAATGTGGAAATTGTTGGCCCTACATCTAATGCCCTCGCACGGATTTGGACTCTCGCCCCGCTTTTACAATCCGCTCCGGCGCGCATATGGACCCGAGCAGCTCTGCTGTCTCGAGCGAGTCGTCGCAGGGGTTAACTGGCGGCGGCGCAAGCAAAGTTCGCTGTGCGAATTGTAAGACTGGATATGAGGCGCTTGAGATCTCATCAATTAAAAATTGTCGAAGTACGATAAATTGTACATTAAACATTATGTACTTACCATTCAAAAGTGATTGCAAGTGTATAGAATACCTCTGTGCTTAAGAAAAAATAAATGTTATAAAAAGAATTAAGACTGTTTTATTTCCAAATGGCGACTTATTTTCTTAACTGATAAGTACTAGAAGGTGATCATAATAACTTAAACTATAATTCCATAAACTATTTATCAGTGTTTACTGTAGGCCACGGTTGTTCTAATAAGTGGGCAATGTTCTTTCGGTGTTACGTCGTAACAGGTAAATAGATTTGTTTCGACTTCATTGAGAAGATCAACAGATTAGGTTCTATGTATATTTTCGTAAAGATTTTGGTAGAGACAATGTAATTTAACCGTAAATACCCGCGTAATATTTCAAAAACCTTACCTTAGTAAAATGTAAAAGATGTGGAACCGTCGACTGCTCGATGCAACTGTAACAATCAAAAAACAGACTTAAATGAAAATAATAACTGCTATACCGGACTACAAGATAAATATCAAGTTATCGTTTTGTCACGTGTAGACACCATAAGATAGCACAACATGCTCGATTACTCACGCAAGTAAGGTAAGGTAAGTCTGTAACTGTCCAAGCGCAGGGCATACATTCAATATCATTTCAGAAACTAAAATAATAAAAGAACCATGATATCTATTTTTCTTAAACGACACTTTCCGCCCTATCTAACAGACACAAGGATTACACGTGTGAAACAAAAGGCCCGACCTAGCTAACACGTGCTCCACTCACGCACCGTGTTACAGCTAACGGCGGCTCAGGTTGGGCTCTACACAGACCGTAGCCCGCTTATTCATTTTTTCTAACGTGTTTTGCAATTTGCAGGTCAGTGTCAGGTTGTGTGTTGATTAAAATATGATTTGCGACCGTCACACGTATGTACAGAATCATGTTAATTAAAATCATCAATACAAACAAAGTCCTCTAAGTTCATTTAATCCCTTTGAATATTGACTATTTCATGAAAAAGTCATTCAATGGGATTAACTAGCCTGCCCTGCCTGCTGCCTGCTTGCCTTCCCTTAACAAGAAAATCCACGTAATAATATACAAACACAAAAAAGGACAGTTTAAGCCACAAGGGTCTAGAAGTATGACATTTGGCAGACAGTAAGGTGAGGTAGGTGAGCACTGAGGAAGGGTTTTGAAAATGTATCTCCTGTATTGGGAATAAAGTATGGAAAATCATCATTCGTCATTAGCCGGTGGTAAATCAAATTAGGCTTGTCATTTAATAAATCAGAAGAGTGTTAATCAAACGCAAAAGCCTACAGAAAGATCAACACTGTCCGAGTTCGTGGGACATGCACGGTAAGGTTAGCCACGCGAGCCGAGCGGTTCAGTTGTTTGTCGACCACGCATCCGTGCGGAGCTCGGCCGTGTGTATTAGTGGATGAGCCCGCCTACATTTCTCAAAACTAAGCATAGTACAAATGTAATCATCAGTTATTTATTCAAAGTAGGCTGAAAATCAGCACTTTTGAACATCAAAATGACATATCAAGACAGAGCACCCACCCGCCCGTCAACACTTCTCCGTCACACACACGAGAAGAAGAAGTGGCGGATCAAACCCCCCAGTATCACCTCTGTCTGATAGGTTACACGTGCGTAGCTTAGCCAAACGCTGAGCTGTGGAGCGGCGCCTTTATGTCAAGACCATAACACAAATAACATCACACCTGTAATCCCCGAAGGGTTAAGCAGAGGTGTATACCTAATACTAAAACCACATTTCGCCAGTGATGATTAAGTCCCATGTAATAGATGGCGACCCTATTGCCATCCACCGGGCACAATCTAGCCTTCGTGGCTGCTACTAAGAAATTCCTGATGAAAAAACTCCGTAACACAATGCCCGACCTGGGAAACGAAGCCAGGACCACATGTTCAGCAGTCGCGCTCGTGTTCATAAAGGTACGAAAGGTCCGGGGACCTTTAAACGTGGCTTAGTAATCTAAACACACAAAAGCAAATGTAAACACCTATCAGCCTGTCTATTAATAGCCGTGTCAACATGATCACCTCCTCAAGCTAATCCCCTTGCCTCGCTAAGTAGATAGCGTCGCACCGCGCGCCCGCTGCCTAGCGCGCCTACTGTAATCGGTTAATGGAATATTGTTCAGGTTAAAAGGTTCGACACTTTATATCATAGTCAGTATTACGTGGAGTGCGCTGTCAATTTATACAAATAATGGCTTGTTATGGTTTTTTTAAGTGGTATGAACCGAAGCTAGCGACCCGAGCTTTAATATAGCACATCGGGTTTTACAAAAAGACACATATTTGTGTTAGAAACTAGATGACTTTACAAAACAAAACTACTTTTACAGTGTAAATAAAGAATGTGGGAATCTTATGAATATACATATGTGTCAATTAGATACCACGTATTACATAGTCTGGAGGTTTGGTCTTCTGGTCCTGCGCTTAGTTAGCTTAGCTTATCGAGTATGCATTTTGTTTTGCTTATTTTCTTAATAGCTGGATGGATGAGGCAAGCGTTGAGTTTAATGGGGAGCGGTTGGAGAAGCCTAAGGCCAACTGGTATTTGGGAGACTCACGTTCAGCTGAAGACGATGGCCAAAACAGAGCCTAAAGATGCTTTATTTAAGAGCGTGCCGTGCAGAACCAAAGAAGAAACCATGTATATTGATACAACGATCGTTTGGCACTCAAATGGACGTCGGTAGAGAGATTGCTGTTGGTGAACATTTATGAATTGTTCTCGCAAGATCCGGTTAGACTGGAAACCGACCCCAACACAGTTAGGAAAATCTTATCAACGGTGTTAGTTCAAGTTTGGTAAACATGCCAAAATATCCTTTTACTCCTTTATAGGGTGTAAACGAACCCTTCACGAAGCCATCAACCAAGCATTATGTACATCAAACTAAGTAACTTTACCCAAAAACTAAACTTTCGTTTGCTGGGAAACGACTTTTTTTTTGGGTGAAAAATCACGTTTTACGATAGGACTCAATGTAACGCACTGGAAACATTGTGCTAATGGATGGATTGAATAGTACCAATGGGGGTCGTGGAGATGTTTAAAGTAAAAATCTTAAATTAAAAACATGTATTTAAAAAAAACTTGTGTAAAAGTTGGAACTATTGTAAAAGTTGGAACTATATTAACGGAGATATTGAGGGTCAACCCTCAATATCTCCGTATATAACTAGAAAATATGGTCTAGAAAAAAATTATCGCAATGATGGGGCCTTTCGTTTTCGTCGGTGATGTCACACCCTTTGTGAGTAGTGTTAGTACAAGAGTAATTCATGTTAAGTAGATGTTACAGGTGGCGCCACTGTTCACTGTCTCACGGCATTACAACCAATATTATTACCAGACAATTCATCAATAATAATATGTCTCTTCATCTACACATGAATAAAATTAGCATACTTAATGCAGCTGTCTTTGTTCTATCATTGTTCAAAATAATCTTCAGTGTGTCAAGGAAAGTCGTTTTTCAAGAAAGTGAGCTACGTATTGAATGAAATGAATGCTTTCCTTTGGTTTTTGATGCCGTTGAATACAAAAATTATCTGCTTAGGAGTTTACGTCGAGAAGACATTTTGTAATACCCAAAATAATTATATAAATTCAGTTGAGTGATGTAGTTTATCCATCAGGTATTTATTAGTAGCAACCCGGAGTTAGGATTTATGCCCAATTGATGGCAATAACACAGAGAGACCTTTTTTTTCTCGATTTGGAAATCCTTAATGTATGTCCTCCACCCTGGGGAGAGCGGAGGGGTCTGTCAGACTCATACTGACTAGAACCACACCGGTGTTCCCTCGCACACTTGCGTCGGGGGGCAACGGGATCTAATGCGACTTCCTCTGCCCCGGACTAGTGCCGGCCTGCTTGAGCTGCGGGCCTCGTCCCTGGGGGAGTGAGGTATAAAACTCCCCCGTTACGTCAAAGAGAAGCGCACGTGAAACACTATGCGCCGCCGTCTCGGGTCCAGTGTGATGGGGAGACCCCTGGACCTATTTAAGGGGACCGGAAGAGGGCGTTGTCTGTCCTCTGCCGACGCCCGGTGCGTCTGCTGCGGGATGGACGGGAGCTCATCTCCCTCTCCCTTTCTACAGCTTCCTTCTGCGACATGACGGTTTCGCAGAAGGACATCAGCGTGTCCCAGGACTCTGCGCTACCGACCATCAAGCGAACAACGATCGGCAGTGACAGGTCTCCTGCTACCTCTGTAACGATGGCACGGCGCGGCTCATCCCACGCGGCACACTCGGCCAGCGTATGCCGCGCTGTGAACACAGAGAAACCTAACTCTAGAAACAGGATATTTACCATGTTAGTGACCATGACAGTTTCAAAACTTATACAGAGAGACCTGTACTGAGTGGGTGGGTGAAGGCAATATTCTCGCCCCTATTATGTGGGACTCAAATATACCTGTCCAAACGTTGGTGTGCTAAACGTACCTACAAGAACACACCTTTGACATCTTTTTTTTTTGGTTATGGAGTTAATGGTCCTTACATCTACGTAGGCCATGATTGTATTAAATGCTCCAGCCCACTCGCTATGAGTAACCCAAACATGAAGAACCAGCCAAGTATGAAGTGTAAGGAGTATAAAATAGATGAGTTTCATCACAGAACTCATTACGAGTCGCTCGACTAAATGGTATTACATTAATATAGGCGAAGACACCGCGGCGGCAGGAGTGGCAGCCGGCAGGTGGGTTCTGTTCATGACGCTAAATTAATTTTATTTGCATTGTTTGTTCATTATTGTCTTAAGCTTTGAGGATGTTTTATAAGATGTTGACACTGCCTGTTATTTTTTTATGAACTAAGGCAGCCTCGTTGGTCTAGTAGGGGCAAGCGCTCCTGCTGAAAATGACGTTCGATTCCAGGGTCGAGTAAAATTTTGTTTTGTGAATCAAAAAATAAGGTAATATTCAGTAAAAACCTGGGGTCTGGATTTGTGCCCATTTAATGGCATTTGACTAGCCCTCTACATAACAACATTATATGGGACTGTAACATAATGGCGAAATGTGGGTACACCTCTACCTACAGGCGTGGAGTTATGTTTATATTATTGGTAAAGCTGAGCAAAACATTGAATGTTAACATTTTTTTTAATCCATTAAAAAACAATACGCAATTTGCATCGTCCATCAAAAATTCATGAATATTTTTCATCGTAATATTTGCTGAAAAATAAAACAATTTCAAAATCAACCAGTTCGCTGAAAATAAATCTCGCATTTTCAGTGCACTTCGATTATTATGCAATAAATTGAATTGTTTACGAGTAAAAAAACAGAGAATATTTTAAAACAAAATGTTACTTCTGAGCGGACACGAATGCGCGAGTGGCGAAAAGTTTTAATCAAAAACATGTTTTCGGCTCACTGCAGTGCACTCATTATAGTATTCGTGTAGCCAACCATTTTGACATTAACAGTAACTGGGGTCGGCTTGCAGTCTCACCGAATGCTGCAAGCCAACCCCAGTTAGTACTGGGTATTACGATACCCCTTGGTAAGACTGGTTGTCAGACTTTCACTGTCTACCTGTAACGACTGTCAAAGATCTACAAATGACAGCCGGGACCAACGGCTTAACTGCACCGTCTTTGTAACTGACGTTAATGTATTATTCTTATCAAAGCCCTTTTCTTGTCCTTCTGCTGAAACTCGAGCCATGTTCGTCAACAACCTATTACACTAACCATTTTTTAAATTGTCGTGGTACACATTATTTATGGTACCAAAGGGACTTTAGTACCATTTCATTTGCTAAATTGAAATGCTAACTTTTGAAATTTTATTGTAGTCTTTCTTTTCCTTTCTGACAAAATCCATCCTACCCTATCACTACGACAACATGTCAACATCTCCCCTCGTGCCCCATGCGTGTAGTTTTTGTTCTGTTTTCGTATACGACAAGAAAGTTTTTTCATATTGCGATAGCAATTTATTGTTCTCTATACTTTCTCTGGAAAAACCTACTGACGGACGTGTGATATTACACAACCGCATACAATTGGGCAACCTACAGAAGTGTTGTTAGAATGAAGAAAAGATCTTTTCGCACCCAACTACTGCAAAAGGAAGGCTATGATTTTAGCAGGCTAAGTGATTGCCATAAATCCCCTCTTACAATCACCAATCACGTTCAATTCAGCGCTCTCCACAATGTCCCCTTTCTAGCTTTCTATTCCTTAATACTGGTACCTGTCAAATAAAAACTAGGCCACACACACACACACACACCCACACACATACAACGCGCGCTCGCCCACGAAGGAGCCCAATTTGAAAGTGAACGCGTTACTCTGACGTCACTGACGTCGAGGTGTCAAAAGGGAAGTTGTCAAGTGACATCATCCGGAGTCTTTGAACCAACTAAGATTGTGATGAATAAGTCAAGGGGGTGAAAAGGGGGTGAAGTGTGTGGGGGGTGATTGAAAGAGCGATACGATTGTGTAATTGTGATTGGGTGGGATTGTTTTGAATGGTTTTGTATTTTGAATGATTGATTGATTCTGTGTATTTTGGGCACGGGTAGGTTTGAATACGGGAATAATGAAAGGGAAGTGTTTGTTAGGTAACTGTATTGTGTAATGTTCGGTCCTCATGTTCGGTTGCTCACTTGACTAAAAAAGTGTGACTTGATTTTCTCCTGACAAAATGTTGTCCGTCTGAGGATGACTGTGTTGATTGCCACGAAATGGTAAATAGATCTACCAAGGTGCTGATGAGGCCTTTGCTCTGTTTGCAAGTAATTAAACTCTTGATGTGTCTTGGGATAAGGGCAGTATCCCAATTGACTTCGGCGCAGCATGTCTTTTTTTCCATACTTCTCAATTATTCGTCATCTCAGCAGTCACCTCCTTTCTAGCCATGTCATTCCTCACACAGTTCATCTATCGTTTCTTTGGTCTTCCTCTACTGTTCTTACAAATTAAAAACCCCTGGATTTAATTCCCAAAGCGCTCATAACGTGAGTCTTTTCTTTTCTTTACTAATTAAAGTTATTTGTTCCGTGCTTAGTTCTAAGTCGCCGTCTAACTTTGTAAAGTTTCAAGTTACCTGTTCAGAAGCTACTTTTTTCTGACTTTAATTAATACCTACTTATAGCTTATTTAAGTTTACAATAAGTTAATTGCCAACGGAGTCACGGTCGAAAGTAGTTTCCAGTCTCACTCTAAAGTCAAGCGTTAAAGAAAAACTTGTTTAATTTGGAAAACTAAACAAGTTCTGTGCGAGAATAATATTCGAAAGCTATTTTAAAATCAAAGTCCATAGAAAAGCTCTCTAAAAATACCTATAAACACATTTTTTTTGTGCGTGGGTATGTGTTGTTTACGAGATACCTCCTATTAAATTGCTCCGACGATACAAGAAATTCTTAAGTATTTATTAGCACGTAGGTACAGTAATTTGCCCAAAACAAATCCTTTACAACCCAACACCGGATTACCAGCACAAAAAATACTTACAATATTAAATTGGCAACACCGCCATGATAATTTTAAAACAGCCCTTCCGTTCGATAACTACCCTTCCGTCAAGTTGACGGGGGTCGCGGGTGTGTGCGGGGTGAAGCGGGTATAAGGGGGTGTGTGCTGCCAATACACATCACCCCTTACGAGGGATTGCTATTAATTAAATTTTAATCACGGATGTATAAACAGGATGTCTGCCTGTCGCGGTCCTGACGATGATTCTTAATGATCAGATTGTGACACCCAAGTAAACATTGTTTTGCTTTACCCGTTGATATTATCTAACAGACAGGCGCTTTAATGTAAATTTTGTTCTTCTAAAAATGTGACTGTTCTTTTAAGGTTCGATCATACTTTACTAAAGTACGTGTCAGAATTCGGTGTCAGCATCCAACCCGCAGTTTGTCCTTCCCAGTTGGACCGATCCTTAATTTAAAACCCAACTGCTGTTCTTTATTATCCGTCAAATGAAATGGCTTTTAAACAACAAAACGTAGGTACTTATCTAGTGTGTCTGATCCAGTAGTCGTCAAACGCGGCCCACGGACGATATTTATGCGACCCACGACAAAACAAATAATTTTAGTCTTTCCTCTCCTTTAGAAGACACAATGAGAATTGCATGTAGCCCTAAAGATAGACATAGAAGAAATAATTAAAAATGTACAACACCATAACACTGATATAAAGGGTGTAAAAAGACCCTTAACGAAGCCGAAAGGCACTTGTTCTCCTCGTCATTGTGATCACTTTTTTGTTCTGGACCATACCTGGGAACCTTCTAGTTACGGAGATATTGGGGGTCAAAGTTCCAAGATTTTCACAAGTTTTTTTTTAAATACTACTTTTTAAGGTTCTAACTTTACTCCAATTACCTCCATGGTCCGTTTACTATTCAAAGCATCCATCAGCAATAAGTTTTGAGCGCATTATATTGAGTTTTACCGTAAAATGTGATTTTTGACCCCAAAAAAAAATTTCGTTTCCCAGCAAAAATTTTTGCGTAGAGTTACTTAGTTTGATGTATAGAATGCTTGGTTGACGGCTTGGTGAAGGGTCTGTTTACACCCCGTATTTACTTTTTTTTCAGCACAGGTACTTATTAATGTATTCACACCTATTCCCACTTATAATGCTATTTATTTGTTGGGGGTTTATATCCAGAATTATTTAAATAAAAGGCTTCCGCTGATTTAAGAAATGTATCCCGTGCATAGACAAGATGAAGAAGAAACAAAAAACAAAAAGTGTACTATGTGGTAGGTACTTATAAAATAACTTAACAGCTAAGCGTTCATGCAGTGAGACGTGTTTGTGCATCATTGGTATTTAAATTTAAGTTGGCATTTTATTAAAAACGTTATTATTCTAAACACTACGTTACGAAAATAATAATTATATATTTTTGTTATAATAATTTGTTATCATAATTATAATATTAAGTGACGGCACGGTTATAGTGGTTGCCTTGTCACTATTTTTGCCCCGGGTGTTCGTGGCTTCGATTGCCATCCGAGACATATATTAATGTGATCCACTTTGTTTTGTTGCGTGCGTCTGGATGGTCTTTGTATCCGTTTATTGTTTGCTAGTTAGTTCATTGAGTAATAAGTGTTGTTTGGCAAATAAAGATTTCACATTGGTCACAGGTAACAATTTTTACTACGTACGGTACTCCTGGACACGGCGCGTATTGTGAGGAGGTTGCTCTCTCTGGAGCCCTGAGCTGGTAGCTTGGACTCTGTGCCTGATAGCAGTGGGCTACTATTTTTAATGTTTTTTTTTTGTAGAAATATTTAAAAATGTAAATCATAAGTATAGTAATGAATAAAAGAAACCATATAAAATCCATAGGGCAATCGCGTTTTGACAGCTGATAAAAATATGTCCATTGATTGGTCAAATCAACTAAATGATACAAGAATGTGCGGCCCGCAGTGATACCTTACATTTTCCTATGTGGCTCTTCACCAGAAAAGTGTGACGAGCAGTGGTCTAATCTGTCAATCGATACATTTTCCCGAAGGTACAATTCGAAAGACCAGCGTAACTGCGAGAAAGCCTTCGGAAGTGTACCTTTACTGTACAATTTACACGGGCGTCGTATCCAATCCAATTCGTCAATACATCAAGATAAGGGTCGTCAGCTCTCCTATTAATTAAACTGTAATCACGGCCGCAGTACCCTTGTCCTCAACCGTAATATGACGAATTGGGCCGATTACTCGCCTAAATCGATGGGATCTGGCGTAATTTGTTTAGGAGATTACTTGTTCGGATGATATACCTAAACAATTTGTTTTACGAGTTAAAATTGAATTTTGTGGTTGAGAGTTCGTTCGTAGTTAAGTGCTTTAAGCGCAGGCCACACGAAGAAGCGAGGCGAGGGAAACTATATAAACTAAGCTTTGGAGAGCTAAACTCTAGCCCGATCTCTATGTACGGTAAGCCTATCCCTTGGGAGAAGCAAGCCAGATATGTAGAACTCTTACTCGACTTTGTTCTTCGAGCCGCATGTCAAAGCAGCTCGTGACCGCTACTTTCGCTATAGGTAGACTCCATTTCTTGCTTACGGCAAAGAGCAAACTATCACTCAGGTGCAAGCTGCGTCTCTATACAGCGGTGATCCGTCCCATCATGACACACGCTTGTGTCGAGTTCGCACATACCAAGCCTAGATATATCCATAGGATGCAAGTACTTCAGAACCGGTTCTTACGTAAAGTCACGGGAGCCCCTTGGTATGTCCGCAATGACCGTCTACACATAGATCTCAGAATGCCCACTATCCTTCAGTTTATGAAGCGCCTTTTAAAGCGCTTCTTCGATTCAGACATAAAGCACCGTAATCTCCTGATCGCATCGGCCGCCCGATACGAGCCCTCTAAAATTAGCAAGATACGCCGACCAAGGCATACTCTCGTCACCCCCGACTACAGGAGAGCAGTAGGGAAACCTGCCGGCTCAAGAAGCACAGACGCAAACGGCCGTCATTGCCTCCTCGCCGTCGAGGCTCGTCGCGAATTCGCGTGGCTGAGCCTGTAGTCCAAAATCAGCCCCAAATCAACACCACTCATATCCAGCCTGTCCCTTTGCTGTCCTCCCCCTGCGACGCCCTAAGCCGTGTAGTCGCTTAGTTGGTGAGTTTTTTGGTAAAAAAAATGGCGAGCTAAACTGAGTGGGTTCACACCGAAAGCTTCGGACGGACGGGCGAGCGAGCGAGCAGAAGAAGATCGCCAAAGCGGGTGCGGGCGGGCACACCGGGAGAGGGACGGGGGGGGCGGGCGAGCCGAACATCGTTTCACCTCTTTTCAGCTTCAGATCACGAATAGCATCGCTGGCATCGTACTAATATTATAAACAGGTAAAATTTGTTTGTTTGTATGTAGGGGTAATCTCCGGAACTAATGATCCAATTCTAAAAAATATTTTTCTGGCAGAAAGCTACATTATTCGTGGGTGCCATAGGCTATAAATTATATTTATATCACGCATATTAGCCGAGCTATGACAATTTTTCGGAAGAAGTCGCGGGCGAAGTGCTAGTGTGAAATAAGCTTTAAGTTTTAAGATTTTATAAAGTGGAGCATTGCAAATGTTTCAAATTCGGGAAGAGAATAACTTTATTCCCAGTTATACGGTCAATTGTCCTTTTGAAATATCAGTACTAAAAACATCGAAATACTGACAAACATTTATTTATACTCAAATTTACGTACATATTTGTATTTAAAACCGGTACCTATAAAGGCATAACAAGACCTTACATATTGTTGAAACCGCAATACGTCTCGCGCGTTGACATCCAACCGCGATTAATTGCCGGCCAGCTCTTGCACGGCACTCGGACGGCAATCGACGGCACTCGTCCGGCATTGACGGCACTCGCTGCTAATTATCCGCGCTCATTCAACGCTGCGCGGTCGTCCGAAGCCGGCCGGATGCGATGACAACTTTACGACACGATTCCCGATTGTTTTACACTCTGTGCAAGTGAACATGATTTTAACGAGAGAATACAAACCTGCTGACTGTACACTAAGCCGGAAAATTGTACAGAAAAATACGTGAAACAAAAGCGCCGAATTTGAATTTGTAAATTGATAAAATATCGGAAACATAAACAGAAAATGTGTGCGTCTGCTCAAAATAAATGAATTACGTCAATTATACCGCTCAAATCGAATTTCGCCGTGTCAATGAAGCTATAATTAACTGGATTAGTCAAACTCATAATAATATTGAGTACGAAATAATTTAATTACTTGGCATGGAACATCGACGTTTTAACGTATGACGTCACTAATTAGGGAGACAAAAGAGACGAGTGCTTGGCACTTGTACCAGCGTCATGTAAGGCCGTGTTCACACTGATGGCCGGAAGCGGACGCGGCGGCGGATCTAACAACATAAAGGCGTAATAGATAAGGAATAGAAAGTCTACTCTACTGACAGAGGCTTAAGATAATCATATTTTACTAATGCCTTTCCGCTCTTGTAAAAAGTGACAAAAACTATTGTCACTGAATCATCATTATCATCATTCTCCTGCCCTTATCCCAATTTATTTGGGGTCGGCACAGCATTTCTTCTTCTGCCATATTTCTCTATTACTCCAGATCCAGAGAGAGATCAGAGTTATATTAATTTGTTAAGCTACTAACATTCTATAATTATGTTAGTGACTTAATAAATTAATATAACTTATTATCTAATGTAGTACCAATGACCCTCCGCACAAAATATTTTACAATTGGAGAGCTTAACCTCTCCGCTACTGTTCTCACGGTGCTTTTGCGACTATCTACCACTGTCCTGAGGAGCGAAGCAGTTTTATTGCGAACAAGCGCGAAACCAGTCGGTACGAGCTTGCACAAACATCTCCGACGCACTACAATAGCGAAGCAGTGTCAACAAAATACTAATTGACCTATAGATTTCCCGTGTACAGAGTATGGCAGTAAGCCTTGGGTGATTTTAACTAGGTCCGTACACCGAGCAAACTACGGGCCAACATGTTGCACCGGACGGCTAGTGCCCTGCGCTCCCTCTCTAAAAAACACACTCTCACTCACACTTTCTCTCCCTATCTTCATATATCTTCATCGTCTTTTAGCTCGTCCGACAGAAACTGAATTAAGTATTTAAAAGTGGATACTCTTTTAATTACTCACACTTCTTAACATCATCATCATCTGCCTAGCCTTTTCCCAACGATGTTGAGGTCAGCTTCCAGTCTCACCGGACGCAGCTGAATACTATTATTTTACATGGAGTGACTGCCTAGCTGACCTCCACAACCTAGTTAGTTCTGAGTAATACGATACTCGTTGGTAAGACTGATCGTCAGGCTTTTGGACCACTGAGTACCAGTAACAACTGTCTAAGATCTACAAATAACTGCCGGGACCAACGACTTAACGTGCTTTCCGAGGCACGGAGGAAACTCTTTATGTAATGGGTGGTCACCCATCCACGGGCCAACCTAGGCAAGCGCGGTATTCACACTTCTTAATATTGTAACTTAAACCATGTGCGGCAGCGTAGGCTTTACAAGTCTTAAGTACATAGTTCCCCGATTGCCCCGCAGACGGACCCAGCAGCACCATATCGTCCGCATTGCTGATGTTGTTAATGCTAACCCCACCAACACTGCATCCGACACGTATGATGCTGAGTCCCACTATAAGGTCATCCACGTAGAGGTTGAAGAGCCTGGGAGACGTCAGACCTCCTTGTCTCACCCCTCATTCCAACCTGTACGATTCAGAGAGCGTACCGTCCCATTTCACACAATTGGTCTGATTACCATACCAATACTAATGTCCACATTTTTTTCCGTGGGCATACCCCTGCTTGCCAGCTTTTCCCAGAACCCATAATACGAGACAAGATCGTAGGCTCTGGAGGGATCAATCCTTTTACGTGGAAAACCTTTTTCGCTAACTGTGCAGGGATCCAGAAAAATCTTCCATATTTTTTTTTTACGGAAAAAAATTAAAACCCAATAAAAGAAAAAACCGGATGTTTTTTTTATCAATGTTCTGTAGGTGGGTATTAACTCCTCCGTAGCAAGATCGTGCTAGTTACTTATCGCATAAGGTTTAGATTGAACCTTTTATATTCTTGTTTCGTGCGACACGAGGATTATACAACGTGGAAGTTTGCATGTATAGCAAAACAGGGCAGAAAATATCACGCGATACAAAGAAGATGAGATTGTACATCAAAACGTTGTCAACGAAGCAATTTCTATTAACGTTATCTAATTCCATCCCTCTATGTACTTTAACCTTTCTTTCTTATATTCAATATGAAATGTGTTCATATTTTTTTATAATATGCGTGAATATTGTGTTCCTCCTTACAAGATCACGTCGTGTTCCCTTTTGCTACGAGGATCTTTGAGAAATATTGACGGCTGCGTGTAACATATTTATTAATAACTTGCTTTATTAGACGCAATATCGACCACTACTATATTCTGGTATCGATGCATTTTTTGATGAATACAACAAAAGATAGTAAAAACATAAGTGGTTCACACCACACACGTCTTTTCACAGTTAATTTACCTCTGAATTTCCACTCTGCCGGAGATCTACTCCTACACTACGTACGGTCTAGATTTTTAAACTTTGTGATTTATGACAGCTTGCAGTTTTGCATTTTTTTTATCCGGAGTAGCGATTGCCATACCTTTAAGTAGAATAAACAAAAAGACATTAAATTACACGGCTATGTAAAGATAGAACAGCTGTATTAATTATCACTAATGATATTATGATGCAACACAATATGCGAACACGAGTGACAATATCAAAGTAAACACGAGATTAGCGTCCGATATCTGTAGATAAACATTGTGATAAGGACAGACACATACCGCTTCAGATTTATATTATTGTACAGCACATGCATTATCTAGTGCTTTTACACTATAACCAAACAAAGACGCATATTTTCATGTTCTTTTTTATCGTAACTATATCCAGAGAAATAATAAAGCCACGATCACTGCACCAGCCCCAAATGTCGCAGGTTGTAGGTTCCAGTCCAGTACCAGTCAGGTTCTTACGTTGTGTAATCCATTTTATCACTTACACACTATTATTCTAAGGCTAAGAAGCACTTACAGGTGGCTTGCTTAGCGCCTAGAGGCGCCTAGAGGTGCTATTTCGATACACGCTAGCCGCCAAGCGCGCAGTGCGTTTATTTATTTCAGTGCGTTTATATATTATTTAAAGTTCCAAAGGTACTTTTTAGCACAGCTATGAGTGTACTATATATAATTATTAAGCTGGCAACACGGCAATGACGTTACGGTATTATTAGTGCTGGTAACACTAGCGCAATTGTGGTGCGGTGCTTGAGTGTCGAGTGTAAGCGAGGCGTCTAATTATGTGCTGTAAGAGTGTGCTTCAATGGTTAATTATATTGTGGGTATTCCTAACAAGTATCATGTATGTAAAAGCTGTTAAATATTGATCTGCATAATTATAAGTACATTTGCTAAGATTTTAAAAACACAGTACGATCACGTGCTACCGAGAGACATTAAAACTACAGAATCTCTGTTAAATGCTATTCGATTTGCGCTTATAGTTTAGAAAATAAACAAAAAATACACTGGCTTTAGCTAGACTGATAGATAAGATGCGCTTTATAATGTACACCTTATTTAAGTAACCCTACACGCACATATTAGTGCTGACAACCCTGCTATGGTGTCACCCCGTCACCCGCGGTTGCCGCGCGAGTGTCGAGTGCGAAGCAGACAGCAGCTAATTACGTCTGTCACACATTTATGTAGATACACAGCATTTGACATGCTTGTATGTGTTGCAGTCCGTGTAGCCTGGAAGGTTGCTAAAGCCGCGCTCGCATGGGCAATTATTGACGGCAAAAATATTCGAGACAGAATGACGGAAAATCAAACGCTTTTTCAGTATTTTCTGACAACAGTTGCCAGTAAAAAGGACTTTTTGGCGTAAAAACTTGATTGGTCTACCAACCATCGAGTTTGACTCCAAAAAACTTTAATTGTTTTATTTCCAAACACTCCATTATCATGTGTTGTATTGTCTATCATAATAAGTAGCTCCATATGGTACAAAATACATAGTATGGTTATATATGTATCAAAAAGATATAAACAATTTGTAAATAACTTGATTTTATGGTGACGTTTTATTTGACTAATATTGTCCAGAATTGAACAACTTTAATTGTCCGTGTACCCGCAACAATGTAAGGGGACATTTATATATATGATATAACTGTCGGTTGATAGTCGGGTGGTACAGCCTGGGGCCGGTCGTCGGGACAGACAACGTGGTGCAACTGCTGAGCTCTGGGCTGAATTTGTGTGCAAAATGTTATTGGTTTTTTCCACTATTGTCTCAGTAGCTGTCCGAAGTCTCAATTTGTGTCCGGTAAATAAGCTCGACTCCATTACTGGAGTGGGACTTGGACAAAATATGTGTATTGTGGGTCTAAATACTAATATATAACTACGTACAACTTCCATCTACGAACACTTTCACTTTTTTTTTGATGGAAGTGAAAGAAAAAACAATGCTTGGAATGCCTAAACGGCCTCAGCACAGCACAATGTCAGCTGGCACAAGATGCTGACGCTGATTCTCAGCTGCCACTCACTTGTGTTGTCTACCGTCTAGCTCTAGACCAATGAAACGATTATTCGAACAGCGTTCGCTCGTTAAGTCCAGCACTGCCGTAAGGATAAATAAGCAAGTGCGAGTGAACTGAAACTGTCCCTCGGGCCCCGGCGAGAACTAACTTCACTCATTAGGCGACTGATGTCCGCATACATACCAAGGAGTAGATAGCTACAGAAGGGCAGACCCATGCAAAAAGTGAAAACAGCATAACCATAATTAGGCTTTAATGTTCTCAGGGTGACCGAAGCGAGACACGGACGTGCTTGCGCGTTGTACAGGAACTCTAATGGACATTACTGAAGACGAAACTCTAATTCCGGGCTCACTCGATTTACATTCCCATCGTTCCTTTAAGGACCCTATTTATCCTCCCACTATTGGGCAGCCCTTATCACTGTGAGAGAGGATGGGTCATAATCCACCACGGTGGGTTGTGTGGGCCAGTGTGGGCTGGTGGATTGGATTTAAAACTTGGAGTGCGAAAAAAATAGAAGTTAACGAACCGTCTTCGAATCCATCTTAAAAATGGGTTTCAGCTCAAATAAACGAATCCAAATGTTATCCCCCCCCCCCCCCATTGTTTGTGTAAACCGGTATCGAAGATTCATTTGTTAATTAATCCATACGAAAAAAATCTTGCTTTTGTTCAGTGCAGTGTGTGCGCTCTCTGTACCTTAGCCGTAACTAATGTGTGCAGACGTTTGCGTTTCGTCCTCGTATCGAAGCAGATCTTCGACTGAATCTTCTGTACTTTTCTATATTTTGTTCACACAGAGCCAAACGTCGTCGGCTAATTGGACTCAAGAGCTGGATGTAAGCAGCGCACAAATTAGCACACGTGCCTTGCTCATGACTTGAGTTAGAAGGAAGTTCAAACGATTTCTGGGAAATTTCAACTCTCGACTGAATGAATTACTTCCATATCGCCGAAAATACTAGTGTTTGACTTATAGACTTATAATAGAAACTTATAATCTACTTGAAAAACTACATCCCATGGAATATCGAAGGTTTTGTTTCCCATTCTCCTTTGGCATACCGGTAGACCATGAGCTAGCTAGTGCCCTATGCTCTTAGAGCATAGGGCACTTGTTATCCCAATAGATTTTTCTCATGAAATAATTGCGGACATTAACGTTCAAACCTAAGCAGTAAGTAATTATTTCTCAACTAATAAAAACATATCGTACGTTGTACGTGTCTCGCCAAATTACACAGTTCAATAATTATTAGCAGCTAATCCAAGCACGTAGGCAACTTGTACACGAGGCCCCGATACAGTCGATACGGACACGATCCCGACCTGTGTGTGTGATTCGTGTGTGGGACGTATACTTGTACAGGCGGGATATAAGGAGACTAATTGTTTATAATCACGCCATCTTGTAGGTGCTGGAAGTGTGCACGTTATATCATAATTTGTGTTGATTTGATATTATTTTCTTTGGATATTGTTTGGATTGTATGGTTAATTTGTATTAGCAATTTATTAGGTAGGATACTGATCAAAGAAATACTTATTTAATTCGGGGCAATAATGATTGTCTTGTCCATGCCCGTGAACGTGTAGCTTTTCATAGAACGAAACAGATATAACGAGGTTTAATTTCACCAGTAAAGCTGAACTCAATCAACACATGTAAACGGCGTTTGAGACCTGACACTGTCCTTAGCAATGGGACAGCTCTTGAACGCAGTTTAGATGACCTGACCTGGTTAAATTTCATTACTGAAAATAGTCCTCCATGTATATTACGGCTTTAGTTCAAGGCAAAGCAGCAACCAAGTAACGGAGCGACCACAAATGAAATAGCTCAGATAAGTTCGTGAACTCCCTCACTGGAGCTCAGTCAAGTAAAGTAAAGCTAGATAGATCTGGCACGTCATGCGAGGAGAACTTTTGATTAATGGCACCTTCCTTTAGTACGGGGATAGGTCCGTTACGTAAAATGTATGGAAGTGACGCACTACGAGAGCACATCGTGACGGCTCATCTGATGTGTAAAGATGAATGACCGGAGACTAAGCTACATAACATCGTGTCTGAATACTTTAAATGGGTAAGCAGAACTGTGTTATAAAGTTGAGTCACATTTTACTAATTGTTGCGTGCTGAAGTATTTTTTTATAAGGAATGAATCTGTTACCATAAAGCGTACCTACAAATCTACACTCCAGAGTATTTACTAATTACGTATATATTATTAATACGAACACAAATTGATGTTTCGTATTAAAATTCTATGTTTAACATATTCTAATATTGGTATAACGCCATTCTATGGTGAAACATGTAAGTTCACAACCATATTTATAAGACCTTGATGTGCCATGTTTTTACACAAATAAATTTATTCTGTTCTATTACTCCGGGATAATTATTTGGCAATGGATAAACTGGTCTAGATATCGAACACAGGATTTCATGTTTACCAGTCACGTTAGCGATCACTAGATTAACGCCAGTCAGTTGAGAAAGGCTTACGATGAACAGAACAAATACACGCAGCTGAATCGAGGACCTCCTCAATCCTGAAAAAGTCATTGAAGGAATATTTCATTTCTAACACAGCAGTACGTACAAATGGAGGATTTAAGAATGAGAAAAGAGCACACCTGAGTCCTGAGCGTACACGTGTCAACTATAATATTTCCCGCTTCGATGGCTAGTCCCGTGAGATTGGCCGCCATTACCCCAACCGGGCGGGAGATTACAAAGGGATCGGAATAGTTAAAAGCCTTAACTGTAATCACGTGATGCCGCCTCGCCGATCAGCTCGATACGCTCGCTCGATTGAGCACCTTGTGCGGCTTCCGACGAAACCTTTTACATTGTTGAGTCACTAAACCGAATTTTCGATGATTAACGTATTTACTACGACGAGGCTTTAGTTCTACAATAAAACAACAAGGGCAAAGCAACGCGTACATTAATGAAAGTGCTAAAACTTAATGTGCTATTTTACAGCCGGTTCCGGTTTGAGCTTTTTACAACCTCAGCTTTGGGGAAAGTTTATTTAAAATAAGAAGAGTACTTTTGGCAGACCTCTAATTATCGCACGAGAAAAGCTAACGGTTAGCTAGCTCAAATCCGAATCCGAATGTGTTTAGTTTTTCAAACCTATGCCTCATGTTCGTGTTCACCAATACTAGGCAACACCTGAATGGCGTCCGAAACAAAAACGCATTGTTTGCTATTTTCAACGCTTGGTGTTGACGCGTGACGGTAGAAATAAAATGTAATGAAAACTGGCTCTTGTGACCTGTACATTTTCCTGTTTTTGACTTTTTTATTCAGTTCTTCATTAGCTTTGATCTTTACCAAGTAAAATTATTATTGTGGTACTTCTTTTTTTGCCAGTAGCAACAGCCTCCTTTAAAAACACTCAAATTATAAAGCTATTCTAGTTCCATGCGTATCCCGCTGATTATCCCCGCCATCCCGCCATCCCGCCATCCCGGCGGCGTCATTTTAACGCCAACTTCCGCAACATTACAAGCTGCAGACGTAGGCGCGCACCCCCGCAACCGCTTAACGCGCTTTATCTGCCTGTTTGAGACTAAACAGTCGTTCTGCTACATTTGCTGTTCTATTGTATTATCCCTTCGCTAATTGGTGTAGCTTTGTGCTCCTATTTGTTGAAGGAGTAGGCAGAAATGGTATCATCGGAAAACCTTTTTTTTTGTTTTGATTGTTTTCTATCAATTATGATGCCGCGTTGTGTATGTATATCCCAAAATGTCATTTCAAATTTCGTATAAGTTGAATTTTTTTAAGTCTCGAATTAAAAAGTGTCTTAAAAAACGACTACGCTCACATCATCATTAAATGATTAACCCATTAATTTTCTTTTTCAAACATAATCATGTGTAAAAAGATTTCCCTTCATACGTTATTCTATTGTCTACTCCACCGCGTTACGCGTATTATCAAAGCCTACAATATGTATTTCTTTTACAAATTTTCTTCAAATTTTCCGAGATAACAAGCCGTAGGGCGGGGAATTACTGCGCGATTTAATTTACGCTCGATCGGGCTTAGGCGGACTACAGACGAAACTCCCTAAGGACAGGCAAGACTTTCACGACAAGTTTAACTTTAATTAAGTGTGTGGATGGCCTTAGGACTTTCTTCTGTGTCACGAAGTTCCAAACACATTTGAATAGAGCGCAATGTTTTGTATGATTTGAAATTATTATTTTTAAGTTGTTTAACCATGGGCATGTAAAGGACCGCAAACAAAGCAAGCAAAAAAGGACCTTTTATCGTTGTAAAGTGTCACATTTTCCCTCGCCTTTGTCAGCACTCAGTGAGGCCCAAGGGTATCAAACCTTACACTGCCTTTAAATTAGTGTTCAGTCAGGGATCCTAAAATTCTGATTAAAAAATTAAAACTCGTGCTCTTTAGGTTCTACTAAAGAAAGTAGAACTTCTATTTAGCTTGAAAAAGTATCGAGACCAAAAAATATATTCTTTTATAAAAGGTGGCGGTGATAGCACAAGCACGGCTGGTTTCAATCAGAGCTCTATCTGAGATCTGTACTGCTCCGCTCGCGCCAGTCCGTGTTGTGCCGAATTAACGTTGGCGCGATATTTGTGGCCCATAGCCACAGGAGGAGGAGGAGGCGCCAAATAAAAAGCAATCTCGTTTCCTTTGTGGAGCAACCTATTGATTGTATTGTATAGGAGAAACCTGCAGACACATTCATTGGCCTACATTATTTGGGAAGAAGAGTTGTAAAGGTCGTAGAATAAATTTTTAGAAATGACACAATTTGGAATCTAGCCAAGAAAGGATGTCCAGACACATACTCACATGTAAGTCTAAAATACGCATTAGTTGGCGCACCAGAACTGCGCAGTCCCAACTGTGATTGTGTCGCTGGGCAGTCTGTGCCGCCTCTTCCTCTCCCCGCTATAATGCTAGGAAATGGTGTAGGGCGGATACTTAGAGGGATTGTCTGTCTTTTTGACTTTCAAAAACCTTCTTATTTCCAGTATAATTTGAGTGACTTTTGCTTCCATTTATCCAGATTTTTTTTATTTTACTTAACACAATATGTCTTTATTACCCCAAATGATTTAGCAAGTAACATAACATCACGCCTGTAATCTCTGAAGGGTTAGGCAGAGATGTACCTAATAGTACACGCACATTTCGCCAGTTATGTTTAAGTCCTATATAATAGGGGGCGAGCCTATTGCCATCCACCGGGCACACATCCAGACTTCGTGGCTGCTACTGAGAAATTCCTAATGGAAAAACCCAGTAACACTTTACCCGACCTGGGAATTGAACCCAGGACCTCATGCTCAGCAGTCGTGCTTGCGACCACTAGACCAACGTGGCAGTCATTTGGTAGATGTGTACCTTATTTTTCATCCAAATTGCTAGTTATGTTAAGGACCCATGTAGGACAATATTTTATTTTATCTGTTAAAAATGATATTAACCACAACGGGTTTAAATATTAAGTGCTAAAGATTACGTTCACACATTCTAACATCTTCCTTAACTCCCTTACCCCAGCTGATCGCACCACGACCGGCACGATGGCACGGTGTCGCAGTGTGCCGGCCGCCCTTTGTCGCCGCCACCCGACCGTACTCATAACTCACGCGCTCAGCTCCTCGCCACCCATTTGTCATCTCGTTTTTCAGCTAATGACACTGAGTTTGCTGTTAGTCACTGGCAGCTGAGATTTTAGCGTGTGTTGGTGCATTTACACGCAACGCGTAGTTTGTTGTGTTTTTTTTAGTTAATAGTAGGTTAGTGGAAAGCTAAGTTTAAACGAGTTTAGTACTTGAGATTAGTGCCTAATTTAGTGGGTTTGTCTCTTAGTATAGTATAAGTCCGGCTCCCATTCAATCCCACAGGCAATTACACCGTTAGTTATTAAGTAGCAAGTGCTGAGCATTAGCAAGCACACACAACACAACAAAACAAACTAAACCCTGGAGTCGTGTAAATCAAGCTTTTGAAAACACATTTTAGTTAAAAAGAGAATCTTTTTTAATAAAAACGTAAACGAATAGAGCAAAATACAGTAGCTTTGAGGCCTGATAATTCACTAAAGAAAATGGAAAATAATCCCCAAAGATTGGTACAAAACAAGCATCCGCTAAAAATCGTTACGTTCATGTAAAAGTAAAACAAATTATATACCGAGCCCATTTACTTCAAGACATAAAGTAGCACATATACCTACGTACTGATACTTAGCTATACGGGAAGCTTTTAAGGCACAAGAGAGCTAGGTTAGCAATTGTGTGAAATGTCACGATTGTCGAGAAGGTTTCAACGAACGGTTCTGTGTATTATAAAGGTAAACTAGGTAGTACATAAATCTACTAATAAGCTACTCGTCTAGTGCTACTCTTGTAGCGATAAGTGTTATAAGTGTTACTAACATACACAGCTCTAAGGCGGTAGACGCGAATTGTATTTTTACAATATTTCTTGTCTACAGGCTAAAGTTGTCTAAACTGTTTCCTGTTATGTTATGACAACACCGCCCTTGGTCTCACTCTATTAACGATTGTAAACACAAAGCCTAAGCCCACTTTATACAATTACAATAATTATTTTGTTATTGTAAGCTATAAGCACTTTAACACTTCTATAATTGAGTATAATCGCTAAACCACCTAATTAATAATTTATAGAGTCTTGTCATCCCCGTTCAAGCTCCATTCTCAAACTCGAATTTTCTTAATTAAGTTTCGTCGTTATCCTTATAATGAACTAAAATACTGACTGTCTTCTGGGCGCCTGGGTTAGGCCCCCAGGCTGGTCAGTACTATCGAGAGTAGTATCGATATTTAATAAAATATAATAAATCACAAATCTAACCTTTATTCCCAAAATATTACAAGCAAAGTTTTACATTGGCCCCAAACTAGGCAAAGCCTGTATCTTGGGCACCAATATAGTTCGGGAGGCGACGAGGAACTGACTTAAACTGACAATTCTACATCTACTGGAAGTCTGACTTTGTAAGGTTGTTGATAAGACGAGACGACTGATTACATCGAATCGTAATTGGAGAAATGTATACGAAACATTTCTGCCTTCCCCTTCAGATTACACAGACGTACTGTTACGTTTAGAACTGATATACCACCACTACATCTTATTCACAACATCACCACCTATACATTCCCAATGCCACGACCCCACGAGCAGCCGAGCAGCCACAAATCTTGAACCTTGGCATTAGCCAGTGAGAGACCACGGGCTAAATAGAGCTCGAGGCCGTGCCCTGATTACCCGGCCGGCGCCCCATTCACCCGCATTCAGAAAGATAGCCGTGTCAGCTGACGGACGGAAAGAAAGAGAGATAACGTCATCTCAAACATTATGCGTGACAGAAATAGTGAAAGGAAAACATGGGTGAGGGTTTACGGAGTTGTGAATGGTACCGTCTGGGCCCAGCCCTCTGCGGGCCCTGTACCCTATTCTTTGGTGAGTAAGAAGCAGCAAATAATGCTGAGCACGGACTTACCCTACCAAATATAATGGTTTGCAGGGCAGGGTCAAGGCACAACAAATGGTAACAAATTGCATGACATATCAAATTAAATATTGACCTGGTGTAAGAGTGTTTGGTCCCTGATGCATTTCCGTTTGGACCATTTAGGCAATAATTAAATTACAGGCACGTGATTATAATTTTTATTGAGCCATTGGTCAGGTTGGTTACGCATTGGCTGAAAGCATGGTGATATTAGTAGCGGTATCAAAATATTTATTAAATCGATGAAACACTGTCACTTTACGTTTGATCAGAATTGTCGCTCTCACTCCTTATGAAAACCGTTGATCGTTGTTGTACTTATCTGTAGGGGACATATGTGCTCACTCTTCTCAATGTGAACACGTCACACGTGAATCGTGTGACGTAAGTACGCGGACAACTAACGATTGAAATCGTTGATATCAAAATATCGCACATCTCTTCACCCTGCGAATTTAACATCACGAAGCCGTTTCTAAAGCAATTGTTGGCAACGTCCCACACACTGGGCAAGCGGGTGTACCACGTCTAGGTAAGCCATCGCATGCGATATGTATGAAGGGCTGGAGCCGGATGCTGCTCATCTGATCATTTATTTAACAAAAGCCGACGAAGTCGCGCCGCAACGTTTTTTCTGACGTCCACTGAATGGAAGCGCCTACCTACCTACCAGTAGCAGCTTGTATACATACGAGTACCACGGTTGAATAAATTATTTTCAACTTTTTATTTTGAAGTGATTATGAGATTAAAAAAGAGTACCTAACATGTCTGTAAATATCTAGCTGGCTAAATTATACTATCTTAAAAAAAATTAAAACATTATTTACGGACTTGAAAGACTCCTCAGAACTTGAACGATTCAAGACCTCATCACCCACCCACTATAACAGCGTTATAAAGCGGCCAATTAAGGTTCAAATTACCATCACTTCAAGAAGCTTTCCTAATCTTGTTTCTGTAAACGAAATTCAGATTTTAAATTCAATCAAATAAGTCAAAACAGGAGAGTTTGTACCATAACGTCTCCCCGCTGCACTAGGAAGGGATTACGGGAGACTGTTTTATGTCTTTTCGACGTTCAAAAAGCTCTAATTCTCAAGCCAACTATAATAGATTTATTTTGAATTTATCATATTGAATATAACACAGAAAATACTCCCATTCAAAAACCATATCCTTAATCCACGTAAAATCCAAGAAAGTGATATCCCCAGCAGGAAACCCAAAACAACGAATTTATCAAACTGAGAAATCAAATGCTTCGCTCGACGTAACGCGAGTCGGTTCGAGACGAGTCGGCGACGCTAACGAGATGGTTTGCGTCGTCAGCGGTAGACAATTTCAAGAATTAGGTATTCATCATTACGATGGGTATTTCTTTTCAGGAAAATATTCTGCCCTACATATATTTTCTTCCACATAATATAATGTTGAACATTCATGAATAACATCACGATTGTAATCCCTAACAGGCAAAGCAGAAATGTCTACCAATAGTACCCTCACATTTCGCCAGTTGTGTTGGTTGTGTCCCAGGTAATACTAGTCGGGTCTATTGCTTTGAACCGGGCACAAATCTACAGGCTACTGAAAATATTCTGAGGGAAAAACCCAATAACTCTTTGCCCGAATTAGGAAAAAAACCCAGTACCTCATACCTCATACTCAGTAGTAGCGCTTGCGACCACTAGACCAACGAGGCAGACATATATTTTCACATATAATACAGAAATGGAATAACTGGCATCAGAATGTGGAACATTCGTGAATATCCCATATATACGGTATATACCCGAACAACCTCCTAGGAACAATGAGGCGTAGTGCCAATAGCTCAGCAGTGAACGCATAGTTGTAGTAATGGATCGCCGTTCGGTGCCGGGCGAGTAATGCTAACGTATGGCCAGACAACGCCTTTGTTCTGAGCCTCGCTATCGATATTCTGCTGTTTGGAACTACAGGCTACTACAAGCAGGCCGGCAAATGTGGAACAATATTCATATCTGGTGTGGTGCTCTGAAGTCTGCTCAAAGGGATATTGGGAAAATATGACAAAAAGAGTAAACCGCGAAAGCTTAGAATTTCTAAATACGGAGACATAATGACCAGCTAAAAGAAAGAAAAAAAAGCGAAAGGTTAAAAATCTTGAGGCAGCAGAAACGTCGAATACAACTCTTAATCTTCAAAACGGCGTTAACATTATTAGGAAATATGAAAAAGAATCTTAATATAGAACATGCTAGAACTTCACTACCAAAAACCTCTGTGCTTTGCATGTGAGCTTTCAACTAATACAATTAGATCAAAGACAAAGATTCTGCACCACAACTTCACGGAACCGTGCCTCAGTGCTAACCCAATGATTGCTATTTGGCCCACATGTCTCCACAGTCTCCGGGAGCATTCCTAGGATGTATAGTAATTGGAGTCGTGCATCGTCTTTGATACAATTTGCACGCTCTGTAGTTCTGGGGTTTCGGCTCCTTGTGCAGTGAGCGAGACGTCTTTGTAGTGGACGTACTGAGTAGATTATATTTTCTTTAGTGAGTGGCTGTGGTTTCTGCATAAAGAGTATGAACTGTATAACAGTTTAACAATAAAGTCTTTGGTAGAATCGGTTTATGCTAGCGTGAGTTATACTAGAAAGTAAAAAGAATGCTACAAAATTTTTCTAGCTTTTCTGTGTGTGTTTTTTGGAAAAGGTAATTCTATTTTAGACTTTGCAATCCAAATTCGTTCGAGAATTCTTCACAGTACCAGAAGAGTATATTAAATTAGGAGCATGGGTACTGATTTGAACCGGGACAATCTGCACGTTAGCAGAACGTGGGTCGCATACTGCCCCTCAATTTATCTGGCCCTGGTACCTTACGCGAGAGAAGCGGGAAGAATTGGCAAATGTAGGTTAGAAGAGTACCTACAGGTACATTCTGACGTCGTTAACTTTGACTGCGTGAATAGGCTGGAACTGTTCTAAAGTCGTGTTACTTACAATTTTGCTAAAAGCATCATACACATTCTGAGTGTCGAAAATCATAGTTGTTCAGTTGGTAAGCAGAAGGAATCCTTCGGAAGAGAAGGTCAATTCATTATTGAATGCCAGAGACGGAAAATTATTATATGTTAAGCTATTACAGCTGCTTCTACAAGAGGGATGGGATGATTTTGTTTGTTGGCAGATACAAGGTGACCAATCAAACCACACCAGTGGTCCACATTGGCTCTGGATCGGAAGAAGTGTGCTAACGTAAGTTAACAGTTACGAGGTAAGGCCTAAACGATGACAGAAATAAAGACAGTTACATCGATTAATCGCAGAGCCCCACCCACTTGTGTATGCATTAAAGCGATAAAACTCATAGATATATGGGCTCACTTCGATGGAACCCTCTAATAATGTTCCACCACTATAAATAATCGAGCTCGAGCAATAAGGTCGCTTGACAAACTCAATCGTGCCGGCTCACAGTGCCCAACATACCCTGAACCGTAGCCACGTACTAATGTACCAGCACAAGAGGTCAACACGCCCTGTCGTGTCCGTGAAGGAAGCGAGCAAAATGTATTGCCTTTATTTTTCCTTGTAATAGACGATTTCATCGATTAGTATCAAATGTTCGTGGCTAATATTCGTCTCAGTAAAAAAGGACTGTACTTTTTTGGTAGTGTAATGAAAGTGCACTTTTAGCTTGTCAGGCTTAGATAAATAATGTTTACGTCCACACAAAATGAAAGCCTTTCGATGCGCCCTCACCATACTCAGGTCTCACGAAAACATTTGCACTGACAAGAATTTCCCCTCACATCCCACATGGAACGATAGATATGATATTACGGATGAGTGAGCAAAACTTTTTGACCCGGTAGAGAGATGACTGAAAGGCAATTGCATGTGGCTGAGATGAGAATGCTAAGGGGGGTGTGTGTGTGTGTGGGGAGGAAGTCTGTAAGTGGCGCCGGTGACTTAAAAGTTGATGTGGTAATCGGTTATCGTGGTATGGAGATGTGATGCGGAGGAATGAGGAAAATGTTCAGTCATCATCATTCTCTTGCCCTTATCCCAATTCATTTGGGGTCAGCGCAACATGTCTTCTTCTTCCATACTTCTCTATTACTCCTCATATCATCAGACACCTCCTTTCTTGCCATAGCATTCTTTACACAGTCCATCCATCGTTTCTTTGGTCTTCCTCTATTCATATACCCATCCACATTCATAATCAAAACTTTCCTCATTACATTTTCCTCATTCCTCCGCATCACATGCATACCACGACAACCGATTACCACACAACTTTTCAGTCACCAGCGCCACTTTAAAACTTCCTCTTATGCACCGTGACTTTTAGTCGTCTTACAAAGGTGGTCCACTCAATGTGCCCGACATAAAATAGTTCTAGGCGCGATTTTTTTTTTTACCTACCGTAATAGGTACAAAGAAAAATAAATAAACAATAGAAAAAATTATGAAACATCCTGTTAATGGTATTTACGTGTCAAACGGGAGAATATACCTACCCAGCGCTCGAATCCACTAGATCACCGCTCACAACAGGATGTTTTAACTACGTCATGCGTCATAACATTGAATAATATTTTTATTTTTAAATTATTAATATCTCATAAATACCATTTTTTTTATGAATGCTTAGTAGTCATTGGATACGTGAAGTGGGCTGCCGTTGTAAGACGACTAAAAAGTCACGGTGTATACTCATTTGTTATTTTATACGTTCGCGTAACACAACAAATTCCCCATTAGCATTCTCATCTCAGCCACATGCAAATGTCTTTCATTCATCCCTTTTGTGGGCCAACATGCTGATCCCAACCAAGAGTAGAGGAAGACCAAAGAAACGATGGATGGACTGTGTGAAGGATGATATGGCTAGAAAAGAGGTGACTGCTGAGATGACGTGTAATAGAGTAGTATGGAAGAAGAACACATGCTGCGTCGACCCCAAATAAATTGGGATAAGGCAGGATCATGATGAGAGAGAATTTAAAAAATCTATTATTAATCTGTTATTAAATCTTTGTGCCAAAACGGACTATTCTACACCTTTTTAAGTGAGTTAGCCATCCATTAACCAACACATAAATAAATAGTCAAGTAATAAAGTGTTGGCTAAAGTTAGATAAAAGTAGTAATAAATCTTGCACATTGCGAAAGGAATAGCTTTAAAATGTTCTAAGAACTTCTAAACTTCGCACAATATGAGCGAAAGTATCCTTTGTTTTAAAAATAAAACTTATGTTGACACTTGAGTTAGGACAGTTTATAATGATATTTGTGGAGAAGCTCGCATACAGAGAAAATAGTGTATCACTTCTGTGCCTACTATTAGATGTTGTATGAGTAAACTCAAACAGCACATCACTAAAATGTTTTAAAGTGTAGTTCACCTTAAATTGATGAAACTTCCGTCCTCTTGGACAAATAGAGCTTGTTATGGAAGGATAGATTTTAGTTTAAATTATTTCGTTTATTCATTTTTCTTACATACTAGTTATATTTTTAAATATTTTTATCAACAAAAATTATATAAAAATTTCAAAATATAAAAAAGTTTAAATTATTATTAGAAACGAATAATTGTGTACTACTCATAAACATGAGTTTTCTGTCTTACAAAATTCCATCTACTATAACAAAGTAAATCCTGAACAGCCAGTACCTTCAAATGAAATGAAAAATCTTGGTTGACTGTAATATGAAACGCAAAATGCAGGATTTCACGATACATTGCGAGCCAAATATCTGTCTCCGATGAGGCGATGGAAATAACATGAAATAAGAGTTTGATGTACCAATTGGCAAATAATAGTTAAATCGTCGTTATTTCATTCTTATATTAATATTGGTTAGAATTAAAAAATTAAAATTAGTTAGAACAAAAGTTACGTAAAACCAGTTAAAAGAGACTTTTTTAATAAAGCAAATAATATAAAATTGGAAAAATGCAAACAAAACCAGAAAGTGAAAAATTTTAAAAACAGTTCAACTACAATGACATATTCTGTCAAATTCATCCTCAATAAAAACATGAATATACGAAAAAAAATATATGAATGCATGATGTTATAACATAATGATTACGAGAGCTGCCTCCAGACGCTCACGCCTACTAACCCCGGACTCGTTCGCCAGCTCCGCCTCGCCGCCGCCGGATCCCGGATCACCTGTATTACCGGCAGCGGCAGTCGCGTCGAGCTCGAGCAACGAATATTTCTCTCCGCCGACGTCGCCAACACCTGTACGTCGGCAGGGGAGAGGCCGGCCACCGAGGAGCTGACTTAAGGGCCATCCGGCCCCGAACCGGCCCGCTGCCGGTGGTTGTGTGCAGTGCATGAGATGGACTCATTCAAAAAATGAGATCGACATTCGCGCACACTACCGGTCTACAGAGGGGAGAACTTACCTCACAGCGTACCGTATCAGGAACGATTGTCAGGTGCGCGGGGGGGTGCCTATCAGGCGTGGGTCATCCAACACCGCACTTGATAGGCTGCGCTCAGAGGTACTGAGCAACCGTATCGTCTTAACTCCGTCACAAACCGTGGTGCAAGCGTCAGCTATTGACGCAACCTCACCGCGGTCTAACCCTGCTGTTGTAGAGGAAGATGATATGGTTGCCACGCTAAATAGCCAGTACAACGACCGATTGAGGAGCACACTGGAGGATGCGCTTCGCGAGTATCGATACACTCCTACCGAACTTAGGTCCCGATTACCACGGTTACCCATGCATAGGAAAAATAGGGCGCTGGTGTGTGCCCTGGACTCGAAACTTAAGAATCTATTCGAGAGTAGCGCGACTAGCGAGGAACTCGTTGATACACACTCGATCCTGTACTGTGGAGCTTTGCCGCATGTCGTTTAGCCAATGTCAAATTCACAAATAATGACGCAGCTAATCGCCAGAAACCAGCCGTAGGCGCCTAGCAGTACAGTATCGAACACCGCATCGACGGGGTCAGGATACTCATCGGAAACTACACTGCTTTAGAGAGGGCAATACACGACCACGTGTGAAGCACTTTGTGAGGCGGGCATTCTCGGGGCAGGAGTCAGTCCTCAAAAATACATGTTCCGGGTCACAGAGCGCATCGAATTCCTGAAGCAGAAAATTTATGCAAGGGCGAACTCCACCATCCACCAACTCTCCATTAAGTCTGCCTCTCTAAATATATGAAAGAACGGGTCCCGCGGTAATAAGGAGCTACTCCTCATAGACATGGCCATTAGCCAACAGGTTCGTCGATCCCGCCAGGATCTGTCGACATGTTGGATAGATTATAAGAAGGCCTACGACTCGGTGCCACATACATGGCTCATGAGGGTGCTGAAGTTGTACAAAGTAGATGCAATTCTACGCGCCGTCCTTGAGTGTATGGGGCAATGGAGGACGGTCCTTCGATATCCAGGATGTCGACAAATCCAGGGGAACGATGAGCCTGTATGGATTAAACGGAGAATATTCCAGGGCGACAGTCTGAGTCCACTTTGGTGCTGTCTAGCCCTGAAACCTCTAAGCACATTATTGGAGGATTCATGTCTAGGCTGCCGGTTGAGGAGGGGTGGTCAGGTCATATCTCACCTTCTTTACATGGATGATCTGAAACTCTTTGCCTCGCAACAAATTGCGGCTGATGAAGCTACTGAAAGTAACTGAAACTTTTAGTAGCGCCATCAGAATGGAATTTGTTGTATGTAAAGCGAGGAGAGATTATAGAATTCGAAGGACATAAATTATCAAAATCATTTTGAATGGATTGTTCAGCCTTAGATAAGTCTTTATGAGTTGCTATGAGACAGGTGTCGTCCGCGTATTGATAGACAGCAATAGTTTATAACGTTCTACATGCCATTGACGTAAGCCAAATAATGCAGGGGTCCTATAACTGAGCCTTGTGCTGTTCCCGTAACTACTACAGCTAATAGGGGGCGAGCATATAACTAGAAAATACCAAGGAGTATTAACCAGTATTATCAGTGTTTCGGGCTTCAGTCGTAACGACTGAGAACAGAGGAAATACACTCCGATGGAAATCATATTCTTCCACTTTCCGTTCGGTCTGCACTGCGTTCCAAAGGAACAACATCTTCATAGAACTGACATGAGATTGTGGTCAAATGCCCAATGGCAAACAAAGTAAAGACATTTAAATGAAAGTCAGAAAAAAAATATAGTAAATAGATATAAAGTTACAGGGTATGAGCCGCTTATCATTCCTCAAGATTCAGTAAAGGCGGATAAGGAAAAAGGGCTATTGTAGTAATATCAATAAATAATTGTTAGGTGGTCAGATACCAACCGGTGGACCGGCCATGTAGTACGTTATGGGGAGCATAAACTTATTGCGTTGGTTTTTATATTCTACTAGATTTATAACATTAGACTGTACGGTGACATTTACATAGTTAATAAAAGACTGGGAGATCAAGATTAGGGGTAGGACTATACATATAAGTTACATCCTGTCTCCGAATCCTTCATCCGAATTCAAGAAGTCATTACGACGTAACTAAAACAATCATCTAAACTTTTTCTAAAATGTTCGTCACAGTAGAATCAAACAGTACATCACAGTAGTAACAGAACGACATTCCTACCAGCCTACATGCGCCTGATCTCATGATTCGGCCCAGCCCTCATTCGACCAGCATTACGCCCGGTACAAAGACGGAGCTTTTCCGTCCATACGGCTCATTGCGTACGTCAACTAATGCCGTCCCGAGCAGACGGGTCACCTCAAAGCTGGTAATACTGCAGGATTTGCCATCAAACACAATCGTGACTTTATAGGCCCAACAGCTTTCGCGAAAAAAAACCTAGGGAGCCGGTGTATTTTAGCGTAGACTTGGGTGTGCTTATGTATCGGCTAAAAGGTTTTTTGTGTTGGCACGACCGGGCTGGCTCAGCCCTGCCTCCCCCCCCCCCGCCCTCGCCCCGCCGGCGACTCTTTATAGGTTTTCATGGCGCTGACATAAATAAACTTTTGTAATGTTGCCATCGTTCCGCCGTTTCTTATTATTTCATTTTGGCAACATGTTATTTCTGTTACGTGTCGGTATTAGAAGTTTTGTGGTTTTTGTGCATGTTTTACATTAGAGCAAGCCTTTTGTTTCTTTGGCAATTTTTTTATCAAATTTCTCCCTCGCGACATGTTTTTGATTAAAAAAATAACAGCAACAGTACCTACAGGGTGTTAAAGGACCCTTCACAAAACCGTTAACCTAGCATTCTGTACATCAAACTAAGTACACAAAATTTCACAAAATCTTTTGGTGTGACAAACCGCGATTACGGTAGAGCTCAATGTAACGCACTCAAAACATTGTACTGATGGATGCATTGAATAGCACAGGGGTCATGGAGTGCTCAAGGTAAAGTCGTAACATTTAAAATTTGTTTCTTTTTTAACGTGTGGAAAAGTTGGAACTTTGAATATCAATATCTCCGTAACTACTTATAAGGTTCCCAGATACGGTCCAGAACAAAAAAATATCGCAATGACGGGAAGAACAACTCCTCGTGGCTTTGTTAAGGGTTTTTTTACTCCCGTTATCTATACTTCGTTCCCTTTTACTGTTTGCAAAATCACTGAAGCAGTTAACTGTTACCTACATAAGCAGAATTCGGGTCTCCCTTGTTTGACCGAAAGGCATTTGACAAATTTTCACTTCCCAAAAAATTTTTCGCGTAATTTCATTTGCCAAATTATTACTTAGCAAAAAATCTATTCACAAAAAATTGTAACGCAAACCTAATGTTTGGGAAGTGAACGTTTAAACTATAACTTGTTTACCAACAAGTACTTTTAACATTTTTTATTTAGTCAAATATTTCAGTTGGAATAACAGTTTTTACGCAAAATCAAATAAGACAAATTCTAAACAGGTTATAATAATATGAATATTAACTATTCTTTTTTTTTAGTTAGTAGCGTTTTTTTCCATATTTTTTTTTTCTATATAATGTAGTCGTTCCTGGAGGTCACAGTTTTAACCTAACCTAACCATTTTTTTTAAAATAAGTAAGTAATTATCCTAATCTAAATAGTTCAGTTCCGGGTAACCTACTAAAAACAATCTCATTTTTCTATTAATGCAAGTCGTTTCTGGCGTAGGGGGTCACAGTTTTAACCTAACCTAACCTACCCTATTTTTGCCTTAATATTTTTTGTCTTAACAAATCATTTCACTAAACGTTTATTGTCTGAAGATTGTTTGCTGTAATAAATCATTTGAGTGAAGACCAAATGCCATAATGACATTATACTTGGTAATATTTTGCCAAGTAAAAATTTGACCAAATAAAAATATGCGTATTAAAATCATTCGAAATATTGAGATGGTATAAAAAAAAGTTGCTAAAATTTGTTTGGGTAATGAAATTTGGTCAAGATCTTTTCGGCAAAATGGCAGGCTCCCGCAGAATTCATGTAAACTCTCATTCTCCAATTCCTCTGAATTCCGACTACAGGTAAAAGTGTAATGTACCAATCGGCTCGTTCAGTGCGCTTCTCATAACATAACAATATGTTTTAGTGGCAATTATGTGCATCGTTGGCGCCCTGAGATCGCACGGTTGCCCTACTTATGATATAAGCCGCATACATAAGGAAATAGGCGGAAAATCAGACAGGTCATATAAAAAAAATATTGTAAGAATAATACCACATCGGTATTGGTAGCACAGTTGTTGCAATAGCCATAACAAGCAACTTGCAATGTTATTTTTATTCATCTGTATAATATGAAAATCGGTTGTCAGGTACATAAACATCGTAGTCAATTTCACGGAAATTAGTCAGTGGGACTATAAAAGAGTGCTTAGGCAACCATAATAAAAGTTAATGTGTAGCAAATATTGACATATTTTCAGAATAGGGTATTTGCTTGAAAAAATCTATTGAGTCCGTTAGTTAGATTATCAAAAAATATTGGACACGTATTTTTTCTTTTGTCATGTAAACGAAAAATGAGCACGATACAACGCGTTGAAATCTCGGTGACATCACAATTTCTGTTACTTTTCACTGTACAGTGACGTCACAAGCCCCCTCTTTTGAACTTTGATGTGCTGTGTCGTCATTTTTATGTGACAAAAGAAAAAATACGTGTCCAACATTTTTTGGTGATTTAACTAACGGACTAATTTTTTTTTTTTTTTGAACTTTTCAAATAGCCTATTGATGATTCTTATAGTCTCGACAAGTAACTTTTTGGATAAAAGAATTTGGAGAAACAGAGTTCGTCCTATAAAATCTTCTATTCGATCAATTAAATCAATTCAATTCAATTTATTGATCATCCTGGCAGAGAAGGAAGATCTCCCAATCTTACCTAATGCAAAGAAATTTAATAACGGCTGAAAATAAAACACCTTTCGTACTGATGAGATCGTATACCTACATTACGTGATACAAAACTCGTAATTCATTTAGATAAGCCCGTATCAGGTCGACCACAAAAAAAGGGCCAAACAAAAGGAAGCTATAATTGAAACAATTAAAATGAAGCGCTAGTCCTGAGCAGTGTGCCACCGTGTTGTTTACCGACCCGCGACGACGCCGGCGCGGCGGCGATCCGATACGCGGATCCGGAATTCCTGATACAATGACGTACCGTACGTGATGAACAAGGGGCTCTTAGACGCATCTATAATCTGAGAAAAAAATTATAAGTTCTTGTTTTGAACTTATACTGTTACTTACGGGATATCTTCCGTGTTATCAATTATTTCGAGCTCCCGATATTTCCACGCTGTTGCAAGCGCCATGATCGCGGGTTGACTGTTAAATTGATAATCACGGAACGTATCCCTTAGTTGCAGAAATACTTTTAAGAACATTAAATATCGTCGCCTTTGAGGCTTTGGTATTTATGGGTTCTTAAAAGATGTGGTAAAGTGCTTAAACATAAAACTTACGTAATAATGTCGAAGGTACGCACAACATCCAAAAAGGTATAGAATCATCATGCAACTGAAATTAGTCCTTTAATGGCTTTTAAAATAAGTGACGATTTATTTAATAATAATCGTTCCTAGATAACAAAAGCTTTCTGCATGTCTCCACCTCTCCTCACGTATGGAGCACCCGGCGGTGATGGGAAGGCCGTGCTTACTCCCCCGCATCAGATAAGACGCGACTTCCGAAATCGATCGGCTAATACAGCGTCGAGTGCGGGGTTTATGAAAACACTAGCTTATGCCCGCGGCTTCGCCCGCGTGGAGTTCGAGAATTGCCCACGGGATCTTACTTCTGGGATAATAAGTAATCTATGTATGTATAGTAGATACATGGTTTTATATAGTTGCTTATAACTTGCAAATATTAGTTCATAGTAATATCAATTAGGTACTTTACATATTGTTATGTGAATATTGATACCTTGGTTTGAGATTGGACACCGGTGACGAAAATCAATTTTTTTTTTTTTTTTTTTTAAATTTATTGTTCACAAACATAATATTTTTTTTTAAATCTACAATATACTCTCCAAACTTTTTAGTTTGATGGCGAGAAGCGCTTGTTTTTACATACAAATAATTTAGTAAACTGACCTTAAAACTACTACAAAACTTTAATACTATAAGATGTGAATTTATTTCTCGGTAACGGCTGAATCCTCGTTACCGAGAAATAAACTCCTTAATCTTGAGATTAATTAGGAATCTATTTATAGACATAAAACTATTACATAATATTTAATATCAATGTCGCGTATCACGAGCCAACGCGAAAATCGGTGGAATAAACCATATTTACAGACGTCTACCTCAGAAAAATCCTACCTATTCACTTAATAGGTAAATACTACCGCGCCCCGCAAGCCCCGCGCAACACTGCGCGCCATGCGCCGGTCTACGTGAGCTTCGAAGCCCTATTTGACTCTGTTGGGGAATGATTTTGATTTTTGAAAAACTGTGATACACGTATCTCATAATTTTAATTGAAAAGTATGTATACAAATTTTCAAGTCAATCGACTCAGAGAATAAAAAGTTTCACAGAATATTAAACACCCCATTTCACCCTCTTAGGGGTGGAATAAAAAAAAACTGTTTCTTAGCGGATACTTACTCTTCACAAAGAATGCACCCTCCAAATTTTATGTCTCTTGAACCAGCCGATTGGGCTGTGCGTTGATGTATCAGTCAGCCAGTCGATATTGAATTCTTAAATTGGGGGATGATTTTGGAAAAACTGTGATACACGTATCTCATAATTTTATCTGAAAAGTATGTACACAAATTTTCAAGTCGATCGACTGCGAGAATAAAAAGTTTCATAGAAAATTCAACACCCCATTTCACCCTCTTAGGGGTGGAATTTCGAAAACCCCTTTCTTAGTGAATACCTACTCTTTACAAAGAATACACGCTCCAAATTTCATGTCTCTAGAACCAGCGGATTGGGCTTTGCGTTGATATATCAGTCAGCCAATCACGACATTGAATTTTTAAATTGGGGGATGATTTTGGAAAAACTGTGATACACGTATCTCATAATTTTATCTGAATAGTATGTACACAAATTGTCAAGTCAATCGACTGCGAGAATAAAAAGTTTCATAGAAAATTCAACACTCCATTTCACCCTCTTAGGGGTGGAATTTCGAAAAACCCTTTCTTAGTGGATACCTACCCTTCACAAAGAATACATTCTCCAAATTTCATGTCTCTAGGACTAGCGGTTTGGGCTGTGCGTTGATATCTCAGTCAGTCAGTCAGTCAGGACTTTGAATTTTATATGTATAGATTACTCTCGTGAGGAAATCCTGCCTTTAGAAACGGGTGCAGTGCGGGGGGCGGGGGAGACTTGTTGTTCATTCTATAAGCCAGGGAAATATGAGGGTTGCTTCTGCTGCGTGGAAGAACGGTTGTCGAATACTTGACTGATCGTTGTTCTAATACGGGGTGTAAACAGACCCTTCACGAAGCCGTCAACCAAGCATTCTGTACATCAAACTAAGTAACTTTACGCAAAAATTATTGCTGGGAAACGACTTTTTTTTTGGGGTGAAAAATTACGTTTTACGGTAAAACTCAATGTAACGGGCTCAAAACATTGTGCTGATGGATGGATTGAATAATACGGGGGTCGTGAAGGTGTTTAATGTAAAAAAAAAACATTAGAAACGTGTATTTAAAAAAAAACTTGTGAAAAAGTTGGAACTTTGACCCCCAATATCTCCGTAATTAGAAGGTTCCCAGGTATGGTCTAGAACAAAAAAATGATCGCAATAACGGGGAGAACAAGTACCCTTCGGCTTCGTTAAGGGTCTTTTTACACCCTTTATATAGTTACAAACATGATAGCTTAACCTAGGGTTCTAGGTATCATACCAGTCAAGCAAAGTGATGTTGAGTTTTTTCAGTAGGAAATTCTCAGTAGTAAGTAGCCTGCAGTCGGAACATTTTCCCGGTTATGGCTACGGTTTTCTTACACCTCTACAGAGACTCGGGGGTGATGTTATGTTTCTACAAGGAACATGACAGCATGTGTGTGTGTAGTATACATGCGATAGTTGTGAGGATGTTTGTTACGCTTTTACGCAAACATTACGAACAGATTTAGATGAAAGTGGCACACAGATAGTTTATAACCTGGATTTATTTATACATGGGATACTTTTTATCCCTTTAGTGCGATCCCATGGAAAGAAAAGATGGATGGATTGTGTGAGGAATGATATGAAAGAGAAAGGAGTAAATGATGCCGTGACGTCTGACAGGGGAAGATGAAGAATGGGACAGGGGCAGGAAATTGATGATGATGAGTACAATCCCGTGGGACAGTTACCGAACTCCACGCTGGCGAAGCCGCTGGCATAAGCTAGTTTTTAGCAGCACCCTCTTGCCGCCTGTCAACACACGGCAATAATAATCATCCTGCGACGTTCGCTGCGAAAGCGCTGAGACACAGGCCTCCTCTCTGTCGCAGGGAGTGGGCCGGGAGCCCGGGACACGCCACGCGGGCTCAGTGCGGGCTGGTTTCCTCACCTCCAACGTTTTGAGTACGACAATGACCGCGGGCAATGTGCTCCGCCGACGACAGGAAAAACCCTAACAATCCTAACATGAGCAATATTAATGAGAATTATATAAACAACCCGCGGCCATCCCCGCACTACGGAGATAATACTTTATTTTCAGGGAATTATATACAAACCTCGGGTACGGATAATAGAATACTGCGCCTCGGGGTAGCGGTACAATTTGTTTGAGATGACCAAAATAGAATTGAAATCAAAGCTTTTGCTCAACTGTAGCGGAGCACTGAAGCTGGCTTATGTTTTAGTTTTACAACACTACATGGTCGATGTTCTAAGAGGCAAACAACAATATTTAGATGCATTATGGTCATATTTTAACCTACAAATAATAGGTACCTGCAAATCAGCTCGAATGAAAAATCTATTCCTATGCCATAGACTTGGCAAACTGTCAAAAATAATCAGCAACACTTTGATAGTTTGATAAGAATAAAAACATGTAAAAATATGACTTTAGAGGAGTATAAAGTAAGTGTCAGACAGAAATAAATGAATGTCATTTCTGCTAAAACATTTATTAATAGTAATCGTAAGAATGGAACAACTCTGTGTACAAGACTGATTATTGTAATAAGATTTAAATAATAAGTAGGTACTTCGTACAGCTCGCGAAAATTCCGAGAATATTCTCAAAACATAACAAAGGTGGATTGCTCGCCGCAGCGCAGACAGCAGTCATGATTGTTATCTAAACAGTAGCTGCAGTGTTATCACGAGTCCCGCTTGAGCCGGCAAGCGTAGTGTCGTTACGGACATTGCCGAATGTGACCGAAGTTCCCGCTACTTGGTTTGATTGCCGGACATTTGCCATTCTGGTTAGGAGACTGTTGTTGCTGCCAGTCAAGTTGTAAGATGGTAGTGGTTTAAAGAAAAACTGCTGAGAGTTTCTTGATATACGAGTGGAAACTTGTTAGTGGCCTTCTTCTACATATTACTTCTTACTACTCGAATGTATTAGCGACAAGTTTCCTTAAAATGAATGATGATGATGGCAGTGAAATATTAAATTACGTGTGTTAATGCATATGTCGCGTTATACTTCAGCTTTTTCGACGTTCATTTCAAGTAATTTGAAAATCTGACAACCAGTCTTCCCAAGCAAGCGGCATGGTAGTACCCAGTAACTAGGTAGTGGAGACCAGATGGTCGTCGCTCCGTGTGAAATACAGATATTCAACAACTTCCACTTAGATTAAAAGCCGATGTCATCAGTTGAGAAAAGGCCAGGCCATAGATATAAGGAAGAAGGGTCAGGCGCCTGTAATGATGAGTTGTATTTCCATAAGACAGTTAGCCCACAAGATAGATAACAGCTCAGCCACGTGAGGGTATCATAAGCTACTGATGCTTGTGTCAATCTTGTTGGAACTCGCTGCAGTAATACATAACGCTTTGAAAGCCGCTAGTGCCGGCCCTCCGCTCAGTGCAACTAAACAAGATACAATAATAAACCAGTGCATTTACTAAAACAATGCTCGGTTTATTTTTACAAGAAACGTGCTTCTGTTAGCAAAACATTAACAAAAGCTGGTCGCATTTAATACTACGAACGTTCTCAACAGAACTCCCCGCTAAGTACGAGCTGCTGCAGTGAACGCAGACGGATCACCGACTGAACCACGCGCATTACTGTTTTCCTTACTCATAACTGGTTTAGCCAGTCATTTCTTACTTCATATTTTTCCTTCATTCTTTTGTTGTACACTTCAGTGCACAAGAAAAAGTGAATGACTTTTGTTTTTTTTTTGTCATGAAGTAGGGTAACAATTAAAGTGTTCTACCACTGATAACAAAAACCGCAACTCCGTATCTGCGGTTTGTTTACCAATACCTATCTTTTTATTATGTCTATGGTGGTACATCCTGGTCGGATATCGTTTGAGTCCATCGACACGCAAAGAAGAAGAAGATCAAGACTAAAGTCACTTTTTATAAAGCATGCTGAAATTTGAAACTTTGCAACATTTTCCCAATAAGTAAAAACTAAAGAATATTATTTCTAAAAATGACTCTACGCTCACCCTAAATAAAAAATAATACCGACTAAACCTGTATGAAAGTACCACTTGACTACTACTGTGTGTGAGAATGAAACGCTTATTTCGCGCTGAACACGTAACCCTCAAGTAAACAAACAGCCTCCAACAGTGGCCGCCCCAAACGCTTACTTTGCAATGAAACTAACAATAACCATCACGAGTATAGTTATATCCTAATATTAGGCAAACGGGCCGCGGGGAAGCAAACACTAACGTGGAATTAAGATCTTTCACCTAGTGCTATATTCTACTATTGAGAAACCTTACAACTAAATATGATGTTCTAAACGGCAGAAGTAATGTTTCAGGTGACGAAGCGGTGACATCTTCGACACACGTGTCTCACGTGTCGTCTCCACCGACTCGCATTGGACCCACGCAGTTGAATATGGCCCACCTTCTCTCACTGAAGAGGAGGCCTCCGAAGATTACCCCCTACTAGTATAGACATAATCTCAGCTTGCTAATTGTATGAAGCACTACGAAGTAAGTGTGGGTTCACTTTTATTAAATTCAAAATTGAAATTCCACCTTGAGTTTTATAAAAAGTTTAATGTTTTTAGCTGATTGTACCGAAGTCGAATATAGCTTGTGCGAACCTATGATTGAAATGAGTTGGAAATAACCAACAGCAATATTTCTAGATTCTTAAAAACGGTTGATTAAATCACTCACCAAAACATTAGTGGAACATTGTTATAAATTATTAAAAAAAATTATTTAAATAGTTCTGCTTAATGTTTTATGTATTCCATTGTCTCCTCTTCTTTTACACACTATGCCTACATCTCTATTTTTAGTATCTCCTTTCGCAGGTATGCTGGAAGAGATTAATTAAGCATCACTTTTGTGCTATGTTCTGTTCCTTTCTTCTTTTCTGTATTTAGTGTGTACATAAATTGTTAAATAAATAAAAAATATACCATTTTGTGCAGAAACTGCGGTGTATGCTCAAACAGCTGACACAACGACACGACAGCCAATGCGTTGAGCCAACATCACGCCTCCGCCACAGACTGTACGTAGTATGCATTAGATATGCATGTCAACATAAATATGCAAAGTCTATGCATGACAGTTTCAATTTAACACGAAAATTTTATGAAATTGAAATGCCTGTTAAAATTCAGACTTAAGCTAAGTTTCAGTCATATTATAAACACTAATTAAGTTGTATAAAGTAAAATAAACTTAAACCTATAGTGTCTCTAATAAAAGTATTGTTTTCACAAGAGTTTTTTTTATTTTTTTCATTAATAAATAGTTGCAAATAAAGTCCATTATTATTATTATGGATGTTGAACGACGCATCCCTGTTTGTACAAAACATTACCAAGAGGACGGTCGACGTGAGATATAATGTAAACAAACATTTAGTATTCAGGACTAACTGTACTGAAACGCAACCAGATACAGGAATACTTAAACAAAACAAAGAATCATCTCTTTCTTCAAGAAACGGATTCAATTCATTAAGTTTCAGCGGACGCAGACTGAAGAAAAACGAATGATAAGCTTAGCTACCCTCCGACAATGCTCAGGTACAAACTAAGACTTAATTTAATAACAATGAGACAAAACAACCGCGGTGCCGCAGTCTGGACAGATGAGATGAGAGCACTACAAGTAGCTACAAGTGCAAGGGACCGTCTGCGAAGCCAGACGACAGTAATGAGACCTAATGCTCACTTTTAATTCACTCTTGCATTCATAATTATTCGCTTTGCTTTTGAATTTTAAAATTAAATTACGACAGTAGCGACATCTATCGTTGAATGGTCATTAAAACTTTAGCTGCGGTTGCCAGATGGCGTTAATTTAAAGTATGAATTTTGTAGCGAAATTCTTTTTTTAAGATCCCAGCCTAAAGAGGCTACAAACTATGGTAATTTTTTTCTGTAAAAAAAACTTTACTGGGTCTTAGATAGTGTAGAAATCGCCAATTATATGCTACTTACTATAGATCATTAAAGAGTTTAAGATTTAAGACCTACGAAGGAATTCAATCCATCATTTTCCACGTACAAAAGAAAAGTATTTTAGTATTACATAAAAACGGAAAAATATACTAACTTAAACAAAATAATAATCCAAGAGTAAAGCGTGTAAAGACCCATTGAATGTTACCATGCTTCATACAGACGAGCTCGACGTGATCGATGTACCTACACGAGATTAATACAAAATATCATGTTCTTGCATTCATTTCATTCGCCCCACAAGACCTTTGACAGTCTTCGATAAAATATTTCTCTCTGAATTGCATTTTAACAAAGATCGCGAACGTTTTATTGATGTCGGATGGAATATTAAAGAAAGTAATATCAAAGACATTCCTTTATACGGATACAGAGTAGATGTATAAGAATATGCCAGCGACAGTACCTAGCAAGTTATTAAATATTTTCGTAGGAAAAACTTATATATTATTTTAAATGCTCTCGAATCTAAAATATTTCAAAGCAGGTGTTTCTCATGATGGTAGTTAGTCCACAAGGCGTACGAACATTTGCAGCATAAGTAGTTTCGTATATAGACGTGATTGACACTGACTTTTTGGCTTCTGATTACCCGCAATGACTGTCAAAGATCTACAAATGACATTCGGGACCATCGCCTTAACGTGCAACTTGCAGCTCTACTAGATTGCACTTTAGGAGCCAGTGTTAGTGTTTAAGTAAATAAACATTTTAACTATTTTGGAAAAAATTACCTCCAAGAACTGAGAAAATTCAATGTATCCAATTACCAACTGTTCGTCAGTTGAACAAAGTTCCCCCCCCCCCTTCTCTCCGTTGTCCCCTCTCACGCGGCACAAAGGGGTTCCGGTAGGGAGACTTTAACTGCATTGTCGACTTAACTCCTTAATCCTTTAATTCTTACGAACAGGCCCGTCAATGGAGACTAAATACGTGCAATTTCTCACGAGTTTCAATCACGTGGAATGAAGAGTAAACATTAGAAAATACAAGTGGGATGTTAACACAAAATATCTTAGCGCATAGAACGAGTATGATGGTATTTACTTAGACATCTGATAGTCGTTTAGATCAAGACTGCCGTCAGTAGTGTTCCCTCAAACTGATGAATATATTGTTCGATACTATCCTAGCGTTTACAGAACAACGATGACACGATGACAGCTTCCATTGATTGCGCTGACGCACACAGTTATGGATCATAATATAACATTACACCTATATTTTACGAAGGGTAAGGCAGAGGGAGGAGATGGTACACCCACATTTTCCCAATTGTTTAATTCCCATGTAATAGGGGATGAGCCTATTGTCATCAACCGAGCACTGGTCCAGACTCCAGGCTGCTACTGAGAAATTCGTCTCACACACACCCTTAAATTATAATTATGATCATATGAAATCCCAGTGGTTTCGTGGAATATGTTTAATTAGCTTTCACCAACATATTATTATAATTAAATGCCAATTATATATGTACGTACATATACAACATAGTACACATAACCTGTGACATAACGTTTCAGTGGCATGAGTTCTGGGAAAAGATAGGTTAGAAGGAAGGTATTGATGAGCAAGGTTTAGTTAATATCATATTGATTAGTGCGGAAGTTCCTGAATGCCAATCAATATTAATGGTAACTCTCTGCCCTGTCTCGTTCGACTTAGGACTGATTTTTCAACCATCAGATAACTTATGTCAGGAAAATAAAAATAGCGATTTTTATGGCGACATCTGTGATGTAAAATCTCTTAAAAAACACAATTTTTTTCGTCAGGTTTAAGTTATTTGTAAAATTTGCCCTTAGTCTTCAAAGCAAATTAATCTTACTTTAATTGATTAACAACAGCACCTTCCTGAATCGTGCACCCTGGGCTGTAAGCCATGGTTACCTTCGCGGCCTTAGAATATCTATAGAAAGCTGTTCTCGTTTAGTTTGTTCTAAAAAGACAAGAGAGTCCACTTTTATTCGTAGACTACGGGATAAATGCTAATTTTATGTATCGATGCCAAACTTCAGCTAGTAACACGAAGAATATATTCCCATCAATATCCTCGAGAAAGCCATATACTCTTTGGTTACAAGTGTGAACAAAGGCGTGTGAGGCGCGAGTCGTGACCTCGATCCGACAAACTTTGACAGTGAGCAATAACTGACGACCTTCCCCGGAACATCCGTCATCTTGTACACGGAGGGCCACGGGAGGAGGTCCGCAGGGAGGGCTTGTGGTAGGTCTGAACAGTTTGGTGGTTCATCGGGCGCCACTCGTCACATGTTAACACGTGACTGCACGCCTGTAATCCCTGAAGGGTTAGGCAGGAAGGACGTAAAGCGCTTGTGGGAACATTTTAATTTTCAGATTGCGGTAGGCAAATGATGTTTTAGTTGTCTGTAAGTACATCAGAGTTCAAGATTATAAATCTAAAATAACCTGCGAAATGTGTCATTTCTGTAGATAATATTACTTAACACAATCTATTTCCCTTTGTCTGCTAACATAAACACACGCTTCGTTTCATTTTCCGTTTGATAACTTTTCATTTCAATGTTATATTCGTGCTGCCTGTGACGCAGCCGCCATCACCGACCGTCCAGCGTGCCTCCCTATCAAAGCGTTTAAACTGTGAAACATTCACCCTTCACTTGTTTCTCGACTCAGAGGCTGAGGGGTCAGCCCACCGCCCTGCCAAACTAGCAAGCTTCATTAACACGCATACCACACGCGAAAATATATCGAAAGTACATAAAGATAAGGCACAGTTTAGATCAGAGGGATGCGGTTTAATTATTGTAATTCATATCGCCCAGTAATTGCAGAGTTTGAGTGAAAGCCTTTCATTTGCGCGTCTGAGCGGCACTAATGGCGCATACTCCTAGACACGGCCTGCGGATTCTGTCCGAGTGTCTGGGGAGCTCTAACTGCGTAGGGCTGCTCTGTCAATGTAACCAGAAGCGTCGGGTACCAGTGTGGTACGCGGAGCTTTTTGAAACTAGATTGGTGGTCCAAAACCTGACAATTAAGTATCAATAAGACTCTTTGCATTATACACTATTGATTTGTGATCATTTCAAATCATTTAAGAAATCTAAAACACCACAACTAATAAATTTATGCTCATTACAACTCTACCTGCTATAAAAAGTGTGGTCAATTTTTCAATCAGAAGTGTGATCAGTTTTTCAACTACCACTTCTGAATTTAGACCTCCAACCATCATTGACCACTCCTGAGAATGTATTCCCCATGCTTACAATAATTTAATTTAATTTAATTGTATGACCCAAAGTTGGTTGGTATAAATAAATAAATAATAATATGGGGGCTTGTGTAGGTTTGCAGTATATTGTACCCGAGCCTTGAGCACAAAAAGGTGCTTCGATCCTTCGGACGTAGCCTATAAATATAAGGCCTGTCCGTAAATTATAGGGAGGCCATATTGTGTGCGTCAGCTGTTCCGTTCCCGCGTTCGGACGGTACTGTAGAGGTTCTACTTGGAAGGCTGTACCAACCAACCTCTATGATTGTTTGATAACTAACTAGCATGTAACGAGATAAAACTATTCTTATTTAGAATAGGAAACAACAGACAGTCTAGTCCTGACGGCTGACAGCAGCGGAACAATAACAAACGATGCAATACAAACGATGGGGCACTTCATAACGAGTCCTGCGTGTCCTATGGAATGCTCATTTCAGGAATTGATGAAGGGCCGAACTCCTAGTCAAATTCTGGGTCGTGTCAATTTAGATTGCCATCTACACGTTAAGAAGGAGTATTTAAATAATGTAAAAGTGCTTCTAAATGAAATAATTATAAATTTCATCGAAGTTTCCTCCTATGTAGCTAGAACCCCGGCGCTCACAGTACACTCAGAGGCTACGACAAGGACTTACCACGGAGTACGTTAACTGTTTACTCAAGTACATATATGACACTCTCTTAGATATTGGCTGAATCATTCAAGGGCTCTGTGCGGTCTCTATCCGATCCTTTGTGCCTTACAATAAGGAAAACGACAATTCCAGAGACACACTTATGATTTGTATGTGCCTACTATTGTGTTTAACATTACCCTATATTGTTAGGTGGACAGAGGTGTAAAGTTCATCCATATTTCGCTAGTTACGTAGGTATATCCTGGATCCAGGCCATTCTGAGAATTTCCTAATTACATAACAGCTAGAAGTGCCTACGTAAACAGTTCTTGTTTGTAATGACCTTCGAAGCCCCGCTTCACATTCTCTTTAATCGTTCGGGTGTACCGTTTGGCTAAAAACTCATTGCTCGGCTGTATTCCCGGGGCAGTGATCGGCCAGCTCTCGGGCACTGGTCGGACAGGCTTCGGGCAGGGTCGGGTCAAACGGAGCAAGGCACACAGGACTCGGGTCGCCGATCAAAATATGTTATGGCCACCGATTAGGACGATTGCTTTGCGCCCAAACGAACGTAAACCGAAGGCAACGGTACTTGAGCAGCTTATTTATACTCATTGTTGACTACAGTTCCGCTAATTGCAGATTGAAAGCGAGAATCAAATGAAATTAGGATTTGGAAATGTTTTAGGAAATCACTTGAAGAAAAATCATAGCATTTTGAGGTGATTGTGCGGAAAGTTGAGGTTTTCGTACGTTGCGTTGCTCTGATTAAGTCAATAGGACTCATTAGTCTTTCGGGAAATCGATTCGCGCACTTTTCAGTTTAGAGAGAGAATATTGAGATGGTGACATATTTACACAGATGAAAATAGCATAATGTATGAGGCCTAGAATTTAATGATAGTATCCGTATTGCCATATTTTGTGCATAACACTCAAAGATACTTCAAATAATCTTTATCAGCGGCAAAAAATCTTGTGGTGTCACATCGTTGGTTTAAAAAACGTTGCGTTGTTTTACAAAACGCGCGCGAATCCGTGTGACGTTCCCTTATTATTAATGTACAATTGTACAGCACAACATTATGCATGAGTCAGTCGTTCAGTACATTATCACGTAATGTAATTAGTTCCCCAGAGGCTACGGCGGTCAATACACAACGCTACTGTACGACAGATCATCCACCTAGGAAGATCATATTTGTTTGTATATGTATTACGTGTACACTCACTATTATATCTAGAAATGATTTGGTTTGTCATCACGCCCGGTTTATTGTGAAAGTGTTTACGAAAGGAGCTATAGCAAATAGACTTACCTCTAGATGTTGATGTCCGTGTGGTCGTGGTGTCGAGCGAGTGGCCAGTGAGGTTATCGGAGTGTTGTGCCGCGAAACGTGCGCTCCGCACGAAGGCCCGGCGCCGACTAGCCGCGTCGATCGATAGCCCCGCCATCGCAGCGTTACGTTTCCTTTACACCAATCATTTCGAACCAATGTTACTTTTTTTATGACGTATTTTTTTTCGTGGCATCGAAATTATTGCGATGTGCCAGCGATAGTCGCCCTGCTCTCGTAAAGTAAGGAGGTATTATCATTTGCTTGACTCCGATACTCGGATGATGTAGTACATGCGATGGCTGATAGAACTGAGCGCGTATTCCCCGATCGCATCGGAAGTGAGATAACATTAGCAGACCAAGCGTCTCACACATAAAGCATACATTATAAATTCTTTGTTTACTTGAGCACACTAGTGTGCATACATAGTGGGATTACTTTAGTAGAACAGCTGATAAGAAGATAAGCTATCATTCATAATATTTATTTTAAGGACAGTATTTTATAAAAGTAAACTTTATCCAACTAATCAAATACGTACATAAATAAATACGTAACTAAACGTCTCGTGCTGTACAGCTAATCACTATATTGACTTCCTCCATTACTCATAATATTTTAACCTGGAATAGTTCTGTGTTCTTTTTCTATGACTCTACCACCAAGGTCAATGTTTTGGGGTCAAGTTCAATTACCTCTCCTTCGGTTGGTAGAGTCGGTTTAATTACTGTAAGAGCCGTTTAACTGCAGTGATCGGCTCTAGGCGGCGTAGAGATGAGGCTGATAGAGCCGCAGGAGCCAGTTAGTGTAATAGCTCTGATATGTAAGTTATCCCGATCGGTCAGATTAGGGGGAGGTATGGCGATTTTAGGGATGGAAGTTGTTATGGGGTTGTATTTTTGAAGAGGTTGTCGTCATAGACTGTAAGGGGTTGGTAGTAAGCTGTTGATAGGTTATGTGAGTGTTCCTGACCTTTGGAGTAACGGAAACTTAAGGAGACTTATGCCAATGGTTGGCGAACATGCCGTTGGGCAAACAAACCAGAACTGTGCAACATTACTTGACGGTAGAAACGTGTATAGTGGTAGAGGTTGGTAGCTAGGTAGTGATTCCCAGGAACAGCTTCATGGCAGAACTAAGTAGTGCTTGAAATTAGTTTCCAAAATAACCAAAGACAGGCCGAAGGTACCTAAGTATAAGCTGCAGTATGATAGGATCACCAAACTATTTATTCAGTAAGATTTGTTTTATTTTATTCTTATAAGGAAAATAAAATGAGTGACGGACTGGTCTTCTTATCTTTAAAGCCAATTTAGACAGAGATAAAGTGAGAGTTTAAATAAGTATTCTTTTAGTAACAATCCGTGTTGTTAATCATTCAATCGTATTCAATCACACAACAAAATGTTTATTCAGAAAACTACATAAAAAAACCGGTCAAGTGCGTCTCGGACCACGCACAATGCAGGGTTCCGTAGTGGCCCATCAAAATATGCGGATTTGCCTTCGAACGATGATTTTTATTGTAATCATAAAAAAACAAACTTACATATGCAGTTGAAAAACCTGTGCATTATGTTTAGGAAAATATGTTATTCAAGTACATTTTATAAGATACTCGTAGTTAGCGTAAGCTTTACATAAAGCTTACGAGTTTACGGTTTTCCTTTAAATTTTGTGAAAAAAGACCCTTAACGAAGCCGAAAGGCACTTGTTCTCCCCGTTATTGCGACCCGTTTACTATTCAAAGCATCCAATCAAATTGCAAACCATCAGCACCAAGTTTTGAGTGCGTTACATTGAGTTTTCCGTAAAACGTGATTTTTCACCCAAAAAAAAAAGTCGTTTCTCAGCAATAATTTTTGCGCAGGGTGACTTAGCTTGATGTACATAATGCTTGGTTGACGGCTTCGTGAAGAGTCCGTTTACACCCTGTATACTACCACCGTGAATTTTTCACCCGAACACAACCGTTTAGCTGGTAGAGGATGGGACACTTGAGTCTAACAAAAATTTGCACTTTAAAGCTTAATATTTCACAAACGAAACAATTTCGCAATATTTTGAAAGACCTATCCAACGAAATACCACATTACGGGGTACGTGAGAAAAAAAATCCCCACTTTACGTGTAAGTACAGGAGATACCCTAAAAAATATACTTTTCGAGATTTTATTTTACCACTTTGTCGGCGTAACTAATCTGTATATTCATGCCAAATTACAACTTTCTCGTATTGAGAGTATTTGAGCTAAGCTGCGGACAGATGGACGGACATGGTGAAACTATAACGGATCCTTTCCTTGTTGACTACGGAACCCTAATTACCATGCACTTTTCTTTAAAAAAAATACAAAAAAGGTTTTAATATTTCTATGAAGTTTCTAAAAAATCTCTTTCTCAGCTCCTGTTTAGGCTGTTTCCCTGACTGACAATTAAAGCTTGCCTGGAAAGTGGTTTATATATTTAGCGCTTTATAATATATCCTTTACCTTTTTACAAAAACTACAGATCCCGTCCTTCTACGTATAGCGTCATCGCGGTTATGCAGTGTCACAGATGAACAACACGACCTTAATACCAGACACTAGATTGAACGATGCGATGGCACAAAATAGTAGACACTCTTAAATGATATCTTTCCCCACCATAGCTCTTTGGGAAGATATCGTTTCTTCTTCATCTTCTTTTTATTCATATCTTGTAAGGAAATAAACGAATACGCCAAACAAACTACATTCACCTACAGAATTATCGCAAGCGCGACAGTTGAGCATGGGCTCCTAGGTTCGTTTTCCTGAGTTTGGAATTTCGCGGTATGATACATACCCCCGTGCCTCGGTGCGCACATCAAGCCTGTGGTGCTGTGGTTTATGAAGAAACAGGGGTTTTTAAAAAAGGCCTAAAATGCAAAATGTTGGTTTTAGAGAAGTTCATTTCTAATTCTAAGACAAAGTTTCCTTGACAGTGACCTACAGTCTTACCAACGGGTATCAAGTTACCCAGTAGCTAGGTTGTATAGGTCTGATAGTCAGTAGCTCTATATTTAGTCAGCTACTCAGCTATATCCGGTAAGACTGGAAGCCGAACCCAACTGCTGGAAAAACACAAATGATGAATCAACGGTAAATTCATTGTTAAACATTAGCTTGCCTACCCACTGCACCGTATGCAGCTTAGCATTAATAAACGACAGCTATAAAACAAACTAAATCTCAAACTAAACTAAACTAAATAAACTAACTAAACTAAATCTTAAACTTCGATCAGCACACATCACATCACCAACTGTAACAAAGTTACCGACACTCGGCACTCGCCACTCGGCCTCGGCGCTCGGCCTCGGCACTCGGCAGGAGTTCAACAACTGTTCCTCTGACGTTAACAATGAGCTGGCCTACTCGTGCTCTACTTATCATAAATATGGTCACTTGCACTTTGTACAGTCCTGCTTTATTATATCGATACAATACGAAATGATTTTCCTTACAAGAAGTTAGTTTCGGTGAAGTAACTGTCATTCGACAATGGGGTGTTTCCCGAAAATTTTGCCACAAGATGGCGCTGATAGTTTGTTATCTGTCAAAAGTCTTTGATATAAACGTGTGCATTGTGTGGACGATTTTTTAAGTTTTTGCATGTTTTTTTCCTCAACTTGTGTTGCTGCACAATGTATGCTACCTGGCGTGTCACCCAGTTCAAGAAGGAATTGAAAAAACGAGTAGCAACGCTACAAGGAAAGAAAGCGGAGTTTGTCGAAAGGTACACTATATTTAACATTTTATCGACTTTTAGCTGTTTTTTGGGTAATTAAAAATTAAAAAGGCAATATTATGGTTCTACAAGTTGTAAAATAAACTTAACTCACAAACTTTTTGCATTTTAATGATACTAATGATAAACAAACTAATGTGAACTGGGCTATCATTGTGCCGATTGTCGTGACGGCCAATGGCCTTATGGCCAAGAGCCTCGACAACCATCTTTCGAGGCTCTCCTTAGGCGGTTGGATCAAGGGCCTGATACAGAAGGCAGTACTCCTCGATACGGCTCGCATTGTGAGGTTTCTGTCTCTGGAGCCCTAACCACCGGTAGCTTGGACCCTGCTCCCGACACCGGCGGTCCACTATTTTTTATATTTTTTAAATTTTTTTTTAAATATTATTTTGTACAGGAGTATTTAAAAATGTAAATTATATGTATAGTAAATAAATAAAGAAAACAAAATAAACTAATTTTGCGTTGGAGTGGAAAGCCTGAAACAATATTCGGTAATGTTAATACTGGGCATATATCAACTATTTGTCTATCATGAGATAAGTGCGGCCTGAATCCCCCCTGAGCGAACGTTGACTTGCAGTGCGAGAAACCAGGCATTCAGATTATTAATAAAAAGTCATCATTCATAATAGATATCGTACCAACCTGTCATCTTAGAACTGTATTGACATAGGTATACGGCACCGCCGAGGCTAGCCCAGAAAGAGTTTCTGGAAAAGCTTGAGGTAGGCCCTTGCTTGGCAGTGGGACAGTTTAGGTTAAATAAGAACAAGTCCTGCACGGGGGAGTTTTGCAGGCGGAACACACAAAGTGACTTACTCGAACACCATAGAAGCGTACCGCTCCTTCCAATTCAAAAGGAGTTCATTTTGGAGAGTGGCATAAACACTTCCCAGTGTCAAAATTACCAAAATGAGAGCACTGACACTACTGTTATCAAATTAGGAGAAACCACTAATATTTGGGGATATCGCCAATCGGTTGGTCGACTCTTTACGTGACCAGAGTGGCCTTTTTTTGGGCAAAGAATCAGCATTGCCATCCGATGTGGCAATACTGCCAGCCTCTTGGCACTATTCCTGTTGGATATGCGGACAATGTTTTTGAGGCCCTGTCACTCTTTTTCCATTTTTATACTTGTACATATTTTTATAATTAAATATTTTAGCAACATGCAACGTGTTTTATAAATAGGAACTCTAGGATCAAAAAAGTGTAACCAAACCGAGAATAGCAAAGACACACGTTACTTATTCGTGTACTAATATCACCTTGCTGTGATTTTTGAACCCTTCGCTAAACATGAACTTCATGAGGAACTTCTGCGTTTTATTAATAACCAAAACATTAAAAAGAAATGGAAATCCTGTTATACAAAAACAAAATCAATATTCTGAGTGATCTAAGCCAAAGAACCTTCACTAGATTGAAATCAAACCCGACGAACAAAACGCTTGACATAGAAAGTGTCAGTTCTTGCGCGAATCTAGTAACGATTTATAAAAAAAACATGTCTGTGTTCATTCTACTGTAGTTTGTAACGCCTTCACGAAAGTACTCGATGACGTAGAAGAGTTGATCTATTGCGTCATTGATTCTACGTAAAAAACAAAACAACATCTGAATGTCTGCTTGCCTTTGGTGTAGTGGTCGCAAACACACTCTCTGAACGAGTTTTGAGTTTGATCCCCAGGCCGGACAAAGTGTTCTAATGTGTTTTTCTTATTAGGAATTTTCCTTCGGCACCGAGTGCGAGTGCGGCGCCCCAGATCAGACCATGTCCCACCTGCTGGAGTGTCCCAGGTGTCCGTGCTCCTGGACCCTTGACGATCTAAACAACGCTTCTGACGCCGTGGCCACTTACTGGCCCCAAACATTATAAAATTATGAATGTAAAGTCGAAACAAGAAGAAGAAGATTAAAAATATGTCAGTAGCAGTCTGGATTCTGTTTTTGCGGTCTCTGTATTATATTAAATATAATTTTCTGGTATTTGGGGAGTTCATAGATTTGTACATTGTCCTGCATTTTTTGTATGGAGTTAAAGCGCTTCTCATTGAACCACACGCAGCCATAACTTGGGCAAAGCTCGTCACATAAAATTGAAAACAATAATAAACGGAACACTAAAATGCTGCAGTCATAAATTATTATCATCCACTGAAAGCATCTCCACACAATAACAAAACAATTCGCTCCTGACCTAATTCCGAACAGATCCGAACGGCTTCAAATATCTGCGTTCTTTATTTGAAAACTCTCTTCTGTTTTGCTAGCTAATATTCCAACTCGAAATAAAAATTGTATGTGTAAACAATTCCAGGATTCCGGATCCGTGTTACGTAAGGTCGCGGGCGAGAGGGGTAAGAGGTGAGGACTCACGGGGAGGGGACAGGGGTGGGGAAGTGAAGCCTGCACATTTATCTTCGTCCACAACACTTCGTTTTTGGCACTCAAATGAGCGCGGATTTGGAAAATGCAACAGACATAAGGAAAATTGCTTTTGCAACATTATTACTTTCATATCTGAGTAATCAATCGTAGGATTGTTCTTTTACAACAGTGTTTCATTTTAGTTAAGACAAAAACTTTCACAGAAATACTTTAACAGTTCAAGAAATAGTTGACAATCACAGCCTCAATCATCTCCTTATTTTTCTCCGTTTATTGCATTCAATAGCGCACTAACTCCGCAATACCAAGGGTTTCAAACAGGTCAGCACTAAAATATTGCTGTATAATAGCCTTGTCCGGAGCATACTGGAGTATAGTGGTGTCGTATGGACACCGCATTACGCCACTCATAAACTTCTCTTACCATCTTGCCCTCACATCTGTCCCGTCTGCAAACTTTCAAGATGCTCTCGTTATCGAATCGAAGATAAGTAATGGATGCCCTGTTTCTCCACAAACTGCTCAGAAAGCAAATAGATTGTCCACAGTTACTGGGTCTCCTCAAGTTTCGTGCACCAACCCGCTATCCTAGAAATCCCATCACTCCGCTTTACCGCCATTGCGTAGAACTGTCCTAGGCGCTAACTCACCAATACCGCGAATGTGTAAAATCTAAAATGTCTGTAAAAATTGTAAATTATTATTGAACTAGCGACCCGCCCCGGCTTCGCACGTGTGCAATATATACATATAAACCTTCCTCTTGAATCACTCTATCTATTAAAAAAAACCGCATCAAAATCCGTTGCGTAGTTTTAAAGATCTAAGCATACATAGGGACAGACAGACAGACAGCGGGAAGCGACTTTGCTTTATACTATGTAGTGATACTATTCGCACAACTATAAGACATAATGTTATGAATTGCCAATTTGTTATTTAAATACCTATTTAACGTTAATTAATTTTTAATTATTATCTAATGTTAACCAAATATTTAATGTAATTAATTTATCTCTTATTTTATTTTATTACCAATCAATTTAATTGTTTATTAATTTAATTGTATCCCATTATCTTGATTTGTTTGTTAAATTTCTGGATTTATGCTATGTATTACATTGCTCGATGACCTTGATGATTTGACCTCTGTACTGGTTTTGGTTTATTTGATGCCCCTACGGCAAACGACCATAATTATTACAATAAAGATTAAGCAAAAACACAGGTGTGTCGCAGAGTTGTCATCGTTTTAGCCTAATTTATGCGCTCTCTGAGAGGCCTGCATACATTTTGTTCCTCTATGAACACCTACATCATCCATACATATAAAATTCAAAGTCCTGACTGACTGACTGACTGACTGACTGACTGAGATATCAACGCACAGCCCAAACCGCGGGTCCTAGAGACATGAAATTTGCAGGGGGTATTCTTTGTGAAGGGTAGGTATCCACTAAGAAAGGGTTTTTCGAAATTCCACCCCTAAGAGGGTGAAATGGGGTGTTGAATTTTCTATGAAACTTTTTATTCTCGCAGTCGATTGACTTGAAAATTAGTGTACATACTTTTCAGATAAAATTATGAGATACGTGTATCACAGTTTTTCCAAAATCATCCCCCAATTTAAAAATTTAATGTCTTGATTGGCTGACTGATATATCAACGCACAGCCCAAACCGCTGGTCTTAGAGACATGAAAGTTGGAGGGTGTATTCTTTGTGAAGGGTAGGTATCCACTAAGAAAGAGTTTTTCGAAATTCCACCCCTAAGAGGCTGAAATGGGGTGTTGAATTTTCTATGAAACTTTTTATTCTCGCAGTCGATTGACTTGACAATTTGTGTACATACTCTTCAGATAAAATTATGAGATACGTGTATCACAGATTTTCCAAAATCATCCCCCAATTAAAAAATTCAGTGTCTTGATTGGCTGACTGATATATCAACGCAAAGCCCAATCCGCTGGTTCTAGAGACATGAAATTTGGAGGGTGTATTCTTTGTGAAGGGTAGGTATCCACTAAGAAAGGGTTTTTCGAAATTCCACCCCTAAGAGGGTGAAATGGGGTGTTGAATTTTCTATGAAACTTTTTATTCTCGCAGTCGATTGACTTGACAATTTGTGTACATACTATTCAGATAAAATTATGAGATACGTGTATCACAGTTTTTCCAAAATCATCCCCCATTTTAAAAATTCAATGTCGTGATTGGCTGACTGATATATAAACGCAAAGCCCAATCCGCTGGTTCTAGAGACATGACATTTGGAGCGTGTATTCTTTGTAAAGAGTAGGTATTCACTAAGAAACAGTTTTTTTTAATTCCACCCCTAAGAGGTTGAAATGGGGTGTTTAATATTCTGTGAAACTTTTTATTCTCTGAATCGATTGACTTGAAAATTTGTATACATACTTTTCAATTAAAATTATGAGATACGTGTATCACAGTTTTTTCAAAAATCAAAATCATCCCCCAACAGAGTCAAATAGGGCTTCGAAGCTCACGTAGACCGGCGCATGCCGCGCAGCGTTGCGCGGGGCGTGCGGGGCGCGGGAGTATTTACCTACTAGCTGTTCCCCGCGACCTTCGTCCGCGTCAAGTTATTAAAAATACAATTTTCCCCGTTTTTGCAACATTTTTCATTGCTGCTACGCTCCTATTGGTCGTAGCGTGATGATATATAGCCTATAGCCTTCCTCGATAAATAGACTACCCAACACTGAAAGAATCATTCAAATCGGACCAGTAGTTCCAGAGATTAGCGCGTTCAAACAAACAAACAAACAAACAAACAAACACTGCAGCTTTATAATATTATTATAGTATAGATTAAGTAAGTAGGTAGGATTTTTCTGAGGTAGACGTCTGTAAATATGGTTTATTCCACCGATTTTCGCGTTGGCTCGTGATACGCGACATTAATATTAAATATTATGTAAAAGTTTTATGTCTATAAATAGATTCCTAATTAATCATTTGATTTTCGTCACCGGTGTCCAATCTCAAACCAAGGTATCAATATTCACATAACAATATGTAAAGTACCTAATTGATATTACTATGAACTAATATTTGCAAGTTATAAGCAACTATATAAAAACCATGTATCTACTATACATACATAGATTACTTATTATCCCAGAAGTAAGATCCCGTGGGCAATTCCCGAACTCCACGCGGGCGAAGCCGCGGGCATAAGCTAGTAATTTATATTTATTTTGAAATAAATTATACAGTTTGACTAATGACCTAGCTTTCATCAGTTATTTTATTGAGCACGGGTACCCCAACATGATATATTCTGAAGGTCTGATGATGACCAGGTAAGTGCTTATTGGTTCTCAGTAACGAAATAGTTAGAATGACCTAGCTTTTAACTTTTATCTAATTGAGCACGGGTAATACTGCATTCCACATTCTGGAGGTCTGATGATGACCTTTATGATTGCGATTATAGGTTATAGGTTCAATTTAATTCAAATTCATTTTTTTTTTATTTGCTAGCGAAACCTTACATGCGTGATGGGTATCGCCAGCTAATTTAATTTGACTGTGTATTACATCGTGTAGAAATAAAGTTGGAAGTCTGATGATGACTGGAATAAAAAAAAATAGCTTTGTTTTAATGTTGCCACGCATGATAAGTACAAAATATTTCCATTCACAAAAAAATATAAATTTCTTAATTTGGATTGTAATGACTTTTAACGGAAAAGTCATTAAAATCCAAATTACTTGAACAGGTCGGTTGGTCGTTTAGTGGAATTGGTGTTGGTGTTAATGGTGCATGTAAACTTTCTTGAAGTCCGCACCGCGCACATTCTCATCTCCGCTACATGCAATCGTTTTTCATCCATCTTTTTCACATCCCAGCATTACTAGTAATCACGGTTTTGTATATTTTCCCCTTTAACTTGAGGGACATCCGTGGGTCGCAAGTTGTTCCAGTGACCTGACGCCATTTCATCCATCCTGAGTTGATCCAGTGCGTTACGTCCGGGCTACTTGGCCATCCCCTTGAACAAGCGCTCCGAGATAACGGAAGTCGGAGCAGATCGGTAAGGGCGTTCCGGCAAGAGTTATAGACACAGGCCTGGCCCTGCAGTCTCGATAAATATTACGACAAAAATCGGTCGTTAAGTGTAATCGATGTCAAATTTCTTTAATAGATTTTCAACCTTATAATTTCGAAATAAAGTAGCAAATTTATTAAATTAATTTGACAACGATACGACATAGCGACCGATTTTTGTCGCTGTCTAATATCGAGACTGCAGTGGCTGGAGAGACCGCCGAAATCGCAAAACACCTATACCGTTTTGGTTCTACTCAATTTCAGGCCAACATTCTTCAGTCTTTGCCACCACACCAATCTGCTCTGGACCTCTTGGCCGTTCTCAGGAACCAGTACAATGTGATCGGCAAACAGTATACACGAGGGTGCCTCTTCCTGGATGTCCGACGTGAGAGCGTCTATTATCACCAGGAAGAGGTAAGGGCTCAGAGCCGACCCTTGGTACACGCCGACAGCGACAGTGAAGCTTCAGACCGGACTTGGTTACTGCATCGATTGTACATCGCACAGATCAACTGCACATACATACTTCCAGGCACACCTTTCTCCTTAAGAGCCCACTACAGAACCTCACGGGGTGGTACCCGGTAGTATGCCTTTTCGAGGTCAAACACAACAAACACCATGTGCAAGTTTTTATGTGCACCTGTGTATTTTTCGCATAGCTGGTGGATAGCGAAAATGGCATCCGCCGTTCCCCGACCAGGCAGAAAAAAAAAATTGGTTCTGTGTTTCGCTCTCTTCTCTCAGTCGCCTTTCAATAACTTTGTACCAAACTTTCATACCATGTGACATTAGCTTTACTCCTCTATAATTGTTGCATTCTAGCACATCATCTTTGTTTTTAAAAATCGGCACCAGCTGACTGTTACACCATTCATCAGGTATGGCTTCTTCCAGCGACAGTTTATTGACGAATAGAGCTAACCACGTCCATCCGTCCGCATTAACTTCCATACTTCAACCGGTTTTCCGTCCGGTCCTAAACCATTCTTCATTCCATTTACTGCTATCCTCACTTCATTCACACTGACCTTTCTCACTAGTCCCTCATGCACTGGTTTATTTTCAAGCACACGACTCGAGTCATTCTCCTCATTCATCAGTCTTACCATATCATCCATAGCTCTATGATACATACATACATCCATAGCTCTATGATACACTGGATAGTCCAGCAGGCCAAAAACACCTTTACCGGCTTGCTGGAGCTAGAGAGAGAAAGGCAAAGGATGTTTGTCAGGTTAAATGCGTATAAGACGAAACTGGAATGGTTATTCCGGATCGTGAGAAAAATTAAGATAGAAAGATAGGCGGAAACCTATCCTTAATTTTCGGGTCGTATGTTCCCTTAGTTGCCTTTTACGAGACCCACGGGATGAGGCTGGGGTGGTCGTATTCTTTAATTCCGGGAAACACGGAATTGCCCGTAATATACAGGGTGGAATTTTACAACCTCACCTGGCGGGAGAGTACTCTAAATACCGGAGATAGCTAATTTTACATTAAGGAAACATTACTTAATTTTTAAAAAGAAACAAATCTGTTTACAAAGATTTTCGAAAATTCGCTTGCCACACTCGGAAATCGAACCGACTAAAATTCGAAAAAATAACAGCCTGTACTTTTATGACATCAATCAATAGGGTCAATCATATGGATCAAATCTCACTAACAAAATAATGTGATAAATTAAATGCATCATGATATCTAAACTTAAAAATTCGATGGGATTAGATAAAGCCCTTTTACTCAAAGTAAATTTGGTAATTTGAGCGATGTAATGGTCTTAATTGCAATAATGAAAATGTATAATGTAATATAAATAATATAGTGCATGTGGTGTTAGCCTGTAAGTAATTGTTGCACTTATAAATGTATATCGTGCACTTTTAAATTAAATGTAACGTGTAAATAATTGTAGGCTAACTTAAATAAATAAACCATTTTATTTTATTTGGCACTCTTATTTTAAGGGAAAGTGTTAGGCTCTTATAATAATAAGATCGCGCCTGTAATCCCCGCTGGTTTAGGCAAAGGTGCACCTAATACACACACATTTCGCTATTTATATTTAACTCCTCTGAAATAGGGGGCGGGGCGAGCCTATTGTCATGCTGCGACTAAGAAATTCAATAACCCTTCGCCCGACCTGGGAATAGGACTGGACATCATGCTTAGCAATGGCGCTTGTTTTAAAAACTGAATCAACAATTACAATAACTCGTTATAAATATTTCCCATCGGTTCCTATGAACGCTGCGCAACCAAACGGTAACGCGAAAAAAATGCAGCGAAAACTCCTTATTTCATCCGTAGTCGTTCGTAGTGGGTACATTACAGTATACGCTTTAATTAAAAACCTTTTTTACATAGAACTCTGGATGCTCACAAAAAGCATAAAGAATGCTAGTTCATTTGTTCCCTGAAAAAGTAACAAAGAAATCCTTTTTGTTCAGGAGCTGGCGCTGAAAACCATTCCAAAACTGAAATAGGTAGGTACTATTTTTTATTCGTAGTGTTCGAAAACAATGAACGAAAAATTTCGTTGAAACATTGTCTTGTTACAGTGATCTGCATATATGTTGAAGTATGTAGCTAGCTATTAGGTGACCCATGCACCAAAACTGAAATTTCATCATCTGCCTAGCCTTTTCCCATTTTCCCAACTTCGTTGGGGTCGGCTTCCAGTCCAACCGGATGCAGCTAAATACCAGTTTTTTACATGGAGCGTTACACAACACAACCCAGTTAGTACTGATACCCCTTGGTAAGACTGATTGACAGACTTTCGGGCCACTGACTACCTGTAACGACTGTCAAAGATCTAGAAATGACAGCCGGGACCAACGGCTTAACGTGCTTTCCGAAGCAAGGAGGAAACTCGGTATGGAATTGGTGGTTATCCATCCACGGCCCAACCAGGTCAAGCGTGGCTTACCTTAAGATCGACCCGAGCGGCTGTTATTATTTAGCGACGAGCTGAAGTTTATATGTAAATCTGAAATGTATACGTAACATAAAAAAGTTAATCACATACAATAAACAATCCAAATATTTAATCACAATATTTTCACATTCCCTAGCTCTCTGACTACTTCCTTTGTGCAAGAGCTACGGAGAACGATAGAATTGTTTGTTTATGGTCATGACGTGATAGTTATGACAGCGCCATCTAGCGTCGCGACGTGTTAACGCGGCGACGATCACATCACTAGCAGAGGATATTTCTTAGAAGTTTATTTGTGGCATTGTAAGTGAGATCCACGAATACAAGAATGGCTTTTTTAACTCAAGGCCACTAATCTATGCATACTTATAATTACCCAACTAATCTAATCAAAGTTTAAATTTAGCCAAATAATTTCAGCACACAACTAATTCTATTAGTTAAACGTAACACGATGCTTAGTTTCCATGTGCAGCGCGGCTTCTAGCAGGAGAGCTTAGCGACCGCAGAGCATCGATCAAACTGCGAGCACGACCGAACCAAACAAATGTACTACAGGCGCTGCTTATTTGATACTCCTGCTATTTGTGTACCCGGTACCGGTTCCAATACCGTCGCACGGGATTTGTTGCGGGAAACTTTGCAGGGAAATGTTTGGTTTCGTGTGATATTGTTTCTTTTCATTGAGATTGGTAAGAGAACTTATAGTTCAACACTATGTAGTTTCTTTTGAATTGTGATATGTTTACGCCAAGTAATTAAATTGATTATTGGATATGCGATTATTTTGGCATATAAGTGATTCTTGTGTGTGGATTAATTAAGTTTTAGATTCAGCCACATAAACTTACCTAGGTATGTCTTTCAAGCGTCTACCAGGACTACATGACATTTACTGCTCTGTAGGTATCACAATGGATCTCCAAGCGTTTCTAGTAGACAAGTTCACAAGCTGGACGCCCCCGGAGCCTGAAGTGCTGAAGAAGACTAAGTTTTCCATCACCCTGGACTGGAGTAGTGTGGAGCCATTCCACTTCATCGCCGATCAGTTGCTTTACCGATTGGAGAAGAATGAGAAGATGCCTCCTTGGGTCGTCGTGTATAGGTAAGAGTTTCATAGTGTTTGCTATAAAATTTTATGCTAATAAAATGTGCTGTTAAACTATGCATTAAAAAAATCTTGCTTGTCATTGCATACTCAACTCCACTTCCCTTTATGGTAATTAATTCTATTGCTGCTTATAGAACTTTTCCTTCAATTGATCTACCTGGTATGCTTTCTTCTTGATATTAATTCTTCCTTTTATTTTTGCTTCTATTTTCCTCTTTATGTTTATCTCTTTAGCCTACTTTAAATATTAGTTTACTAATTTGAAACCCCAACCAATACAATATTCATTACAATTTCAGGGGTGGCAAAACGTCAAAAGAAATAGACAACCTGGCTTCCAGACATTGTCACAAGTTTCGCCTGAGAGTCATAGTGAAGGCGACAGCTGTTCCTACTCTCGCTGAGCGAGCGATACAGTTCTATGGAGATGAAGCCACTGTGTATGAGCATATGAGGGCAGTTGATAACCAGAAAGTAGATAATAATGCTGATAACAGCAGTAATAGTGATGTCAAAGGCAGTGGTGATGCAGCCGTTGATGAAACTACTGTTACTGATAAAAGTATTAAAGTAGAAGAAAGTGGAGATGGACAGAACAAAATTATAGAAAAAAAGTAAGTTACTATAAGCGATTGCAAGTCCGAATAATGTTGATAGATGCAGAGAGATAGGATGACTAGCAAAAGATGGATGGGTTGCACGAAGAATGCCATGAAAGAAAAGGGAGGAAATGATACCGTGAGTGAACGAAAGAAACGTGTTGCGCTGACCTCGAGTTGACCGGGGCAATAGGAGGACGATGATAATAATGATTTATTTGTCTGAACAGATTGATTCAAGTCAGTAATGGTGACCACAAATGGTTAGAGTCTCAGTGGTCGGAGCCGACGTGGTCGAGCACCGACACGGACGGCACCTCCGCTGTGTGCTTCTGCATGGCGGTGCGCTGTGGCTACATCAAACAGGTATATACGACAGCAAACTACTTCGTAATTAATTGACAATGGTGCCATGTTACCATCACCCATGGTTGTTGAGTAAAGAATGCCACGGCATTACGCCCCGTTCACGACCTCAGGCGATGTGACTTGTTTCCTTCACGGGAGTACTATCGCGTCGCAAGTCACGTCGCGGTAACTCGTAGCATACTCTAAGCAATTTCTTGAATTTTCTCAACAATTTAAATAGGAAATTAAAAGGATCAGAACAGTTAACTTTCGTCTTCCTTATCTGTCGTTGCCTATGGCAGTGAAATGTTATTTCGTTTATTCATTTATATACATATTATTTACATTTTTAAATATTCTAATATAAAATAATATAAAAAACATTTAAAAATATAAAAAATAGTAGCCCACCGGCATGTTAAATGTTATTTATTATTATTAATTTATTTAATTCACAATGTACACAACCAATTTTACACGCTAGGCTTAAAACTAGTGAGTACATGACCCTGTTAGAGCGCAGCAGTTCTGAGTTTCCAGGTGCAAGGCATGCTGGATGAGCGCCCCGCTCTCATCGGCATCATGAACCCCAACAACGGCTTCACGCCTCTCGCGACCGCTGTCAGGAAAGGTATAGTTGTACTTGGATATTTGGTGCGTGTTCTTTATCAGAACTAACGTTGCCATATTTTTTCAATACATTTTCCAGACAATTTCATGAAGATTCACCGACAGCGCCCTTCCATCAGTGTCGCTCAAGCGCCAAAAGAGCCATGCAGCACTGTATCGATCGCTTCAAAACCGTTCGCGACATAGTTCCGGCAAGAATAGCCGAACCGGGCTGTCCATTAGTGATGAGTTAGGTCAGGAACCGGAGACGTGAATAGAACACAATGCTTTATGTATGCTTCTAACTTAGTATCGATCTGAAGCAGTAGACAGCGTTGAGGAGGGATTTTTTACCTCATTTTTTAAGTTTATTGTTAAGTTAATTACTTTAGGTTATTTTAATTTATAAATAAATTCGAATAAATTATTATTATTATTTTGAATAAATTCGTTCGTCGTGATGGCCCAGAGGTTAAGGCCTCGCCTCTCATGCATGAGGTTGTGGGTTCAAATCCGGGCAAGTACCAATGTGACTTTTTCAATTCATATGTACTTTCTGAGTTTATCTTGGACATCACAGACATCGGTGAAGGAAAACATCGTGAGGAAACCTGGACTTATAATTAATATAAGTCTGAAATCGCCAACCCGTCTTGAGCAAGCGTGGTGATCAACGCTCGTGCCTTCTCTATATGAGAAGAGGCCTTTGCCCAGCAGTGGGACAGTAACAGGCTGGTATTATTATTATTTCCTTTATTTATCTTTATACATATTTTTTACATTTTTAAATATTATCTACAAAATACTATAAAAAAACATTTAAAAATATAAAAAATAGTAGCCCACCAGCATCGGGAACAGGGTCCGAGCTACCGGTGGTCAGGGCTCTTGAGAGAGGAACCTCCTAACAATACGCGCCGTGTCCAGAAGTACTGCTTTCTGAATCAAGCGCTTGATCCAGCTGCCAAGCGAGAGCCTCCTCAGATGTTGGTCGAGGCTCTTGGCAATTAAGCCATTGGCTGACACGACTATCGGTACAATGACTGCTGTACTCACGTCCCACATGTCGACAACCTCGCGAGCCAGATCTAGATATTTGAATTGTTTATCTTTCTCTGCTTTCACGAGGTTCTCGTCATGCGGGACCGTTATATCAACAATCATTGCACGACGCTCCAATCGATCTATCACCACAATGTCAGGTTTATTGGCAACAATAGTCCTGTCAGTGATGATAGATCGATCCCAATACAACGTGATATTACCATCATCGAGAACTGGGTCGGGCGCATACTTATAGTATGGCACTTCTGATTCAACAAGGTTGTACTTCAAAGCAAGTTGCTGGTGGATAATCCTGGCAACGAGGTTGTGTCTATGCAAGTACTCTCCGTTAGCCAGACGAGAACACCCAGAAATAATGTGTCGGATCGATTCTCCCGGACGGTGGCATGCCCGACATATGTCAACCGTGCCATCCTTCACAATGTATTTCCGGTAGTTATTCGTCATCATAACTTCGTCCATTATTGCACAGACAAAACCTTCGGTTTCCCCGAAGAGGTCACCGAAACGCAACCAGGATACGGACGCTAAAAAGTCTACATCAGGCCCATGTAGGGCCCGGTAAAAGCGTCCGTGAAGCTCCTTGCCCTGCCATACCTCCTTGCGATCATTAGTGTCTAATACTCTAGGTTTACGCCAGTTCTCGTTAGCCAATGAGAGCGGGGTAAGGCCCTTGTCCACTGAGACCACATCTCGGTGCATCCCCACGTCGGCTTCTAGAAAGTATTCTCTGAGACTGCATACCTCACGGTTGTGCAGGGTCTTAGCATTTAAGAAGCCACGACCCCCGCACTTCCGCGGGATATACAGTCTCATCACCGACGATCGTGGGTGATGCATTCGATTTGCGGTCAGCAGTGCACGGACCCTCCTATCCAGGGCATCAAGTTCCGTCTGAGTCCATTTGAGTATGCCGAAAGAATACATCAAAACCGGCATGACCCAACCGTTGAAGGCGCGCACCTTGTTTCCGCCTGATAAAAGACTACCTAGTACTTTATTCAGGCGGCCAAAGAAGCGCTCCCTCAACGATTGTTTCATGTCGGTAGTATTGATACCTAATGCTTCCGACATACCCAAATACTTGTAGGTTTCTGTTGAGGAGAGGGATCTAAGGTGTATGGAATCCGAGAGTTGCGTTCCCACGGATTCCATAATCTCCCCTCGCTTCACATGCATAACTGCACATTTGTCCACACCAAATTCCATCCTGATGGCGCTACTGAAAGTTTCCGTTACCTTCAGTAGCTTCATCAGTTGCAAATTGTTGGGGGCAAAGAGTTTCAGATCATCCATGTAAAGAAGGTGAGATATGACCTGACCACCTCTCCTCAACCGATAGCCTAGACCTGAACCCTCCAGCAGTGTACTGAGAGGGTTCAAGGCTAGACAAAACCACAACGGACTCAGACTATCACCCTGGAATATACCGCGCTCGATCCTTATCGGTTCGCTGTTCCCCTGGATCTGTCGACATCCTGGATAGCGAAGGACCGTTCTCCAGTGTCCCATACATGACTTCAGGAAGGTACGCAGAGTTGCATCAACTTTATACAACTCTAGCACCCTCATGAGCCATGTATGAGGCACAGAATCATAGGCCTTCTTATAATCTATCCAACATGTAGACAGATCCCTTCGGGAGCGGCGAACCTGTTGGCTAATGGCCATATCGATGAGGAGCAGCTCCTTAGTACCACGGGACCCGTTCCTACATCCATTCTGAGAGGCAGACATGATAGAATTACTATCAATATGATGGTTGATTTTAGCTCTCAAAATGGATGTAAGAACTTTATAGACCGTTGGTAAACAGGTGATTGGTCTATAATTTTTGGGCTCCGCAGTACTACCTGATTTATGGAGCAGGTGGGTAATTCCTGTTGTCAAGAACTGGGGCAGCGACCCTGACTCTAAGGCTGATTGAAACTGGGACGCCAAGCGAGCGTGCGATCTTTGGAACCACTTGATCCAGAAGTTGTGCAGTCCGTCCGGCCCTGGAGATTTCCAGTTAGGCAACGGACGGACTGCACACGCTACGTCTTGGGGGCTGATGATAATTGCCCCCATTTCCGGTATAGGATCACACGCTTGTTCAACCTCCCGGGTCCAATCGCCCTCAGTGTGACTGACAGGCACCGACCAGATGCTGCGCCAGAACAAACACATGGCGTCAGCATCCGGTAGACGCGTGTCAGTGACACCTTGGTCCGGTCGTTCCCAAGCCCTATATACCCACCTTTCATCGCTTTGGAATGTGCGATTCTGAGTGTATCGCTCCACTCGCCGCTTGTACCTACGGATACGGTTTGCCCATGCACAGATCTTCTGCTTCAGGAAGTCGATACGCTCTGTGACGCGGGCCAAGTAATCTCGAAAACTAATACCGGTTCCCGAGAACGCCCGCCTCACAAAGCGCATCACTCTAGGACGAGTATTGCCCTCCCTGAAGCAGATTAACTTGCCAATGAGTGCTCTAGCCTCACCGATACGCCGCTCAATCCTGCGCTGCCAAGCTGGAACAGCTAGTTTTGGTCGTGTAGCTCTATCGTTATTGGGAAATTTGACGTGAGCTACACGACATGCCGCTACAGCTCCGCAGTACAAAATTGAGTGGGTATCGGCGAGGTCTTTGCTGCTGTCAAAGCAAGTTGACAGCTGCGAATCTAGAGCACACACCAGCGCCTTGTTTTTCTTGTGCATAGGCAAACGAGGTAGACGTGGTCTAAGTTCAGGCGGTATGGAACGATACTCCCGGAACGCACCCTCCAAAGCACTCCTCAATTGTGCATTGCACTGGGTACTCACGGATATGACTTCGTCATCATCCTCTTCACCATCGTGGTCGGATCGCGGCGGAGCACTGGATACATTTTGCAGCTGCACCGCGATCATTGGCGAAGCAGGCGTAACTAGGTTACTCCGTGAATCGAAGCGTAGTCGATCAAGTACAGTATCATCCAACATATGGTTACGCTGGATGACCCGCACCTGATCCGACAGTCGCTGCGCCGACACGCTGACACCTGGCTCAAGCACCTGAAACAGAGAGAGCATCCGACCACGGTACGCAGTCAAGTTGCTTCCCCCCTCAGTAGCCCCATAATATGCGCGCATGACGTTCTCATTAATGGACTGAGTCCATCGCATGCGCGACACATTTCCACCGGCAGCGGGGACCCTGTTCGGGGCCTGTTGGCCTCGAGGTCCCAAGCCCGCTGGTGGCCGTCCTCTGCCTCGTCGTCGTGGTGGTGATGGAGTCGACGGCGGGGAGAAAAACTCGTCGCTCGAGCTCGACGCAACTGCAGCGACCGGCGACACGGAGCTCACGGATGTGGCGCGTCCATTATTATTATTATTATTATTAAATAAATTAATATATTTACTCTTGACGTTAATTTTATTCGTGTTTTGTTTATTTTATTCACAGAGAGCATTCGTTTTTATACATTTCCTAGTGTCATCTCGGAATTGTATACAATTCCTAGGAAATACATACATGACCATGTGCATGTACATGTGTGTATTAAAGAATCTCTGAAGCATTATTTTACACATTTCCTAAGTATGCTCGGAATTGTATATATATTTACCAGAATTCCTAGGTTTTATCACAATTCCGGTAACATAAATGCGTAAGACACATTATCTAAAAACAATTAAACCACATTAAAAAATCTAATTTAAAAGCACAGGACACTCGATCAAAGTTTGTCCAAGCAAAAATCAAAAGTTTGGTGGCACTTGTTCAACTTAGTAAAACATGAAGTTTCGCGAGTGTGTGATCAATCGCGTTTTATTGTTTCGCTTCTCTCAGTCGTGGACCAGCACTTGCGCGTAACAGGTATGTGATTAGGGCTGTGTTTTTCCGCCAAAAACTTAAGAATCATCTTGGGTGCCACGGGGGCAAGAATTTTTCAATTTTTGGTGATTTTAAAGTGATAAATCAGTGACATTAATTTAATTTTAACCCTTATTTTTAAAGATATTTTTATGCCTGGTTCCAATTTTGGTGGTTTTGGCCACCAAAATTGAAAACAAGGCGCCAAGTTTTTACGTTGCAACACAGTTTTATTAGCAAACTAATAAATGTTATGTACTTGGCAGTAAGTAAGACTTACTATTATAAGGGTGGCATACTAATGATCAAGTTTCTTATTTATATATTTTTATTTTGTTGCATTTTAGAAAGCCAAACCAGACCAACGAAGAGAGGCTGCTTAAGAGCACTTCACCGTCGGCATGGGGAATTCAACGCGAAACTGGGCAATCGAGACGAGGATGAGCTGCAAGTGGGTCTATTTGGGGTTGGACGTCGGAACCACCGCGGTCACCAACTGGCTAGTTTTGTGGAGAAGGAGGGCCTCTAAATGATGAACTACTTCTTCAGAAAGCGTGAGCTCAGGACCCTGATGGTGCAACTAAATATGAGATTGACTTCATTAAGAAGAAAATGTTCAATGTTGTCTCTGTGATCAATTCGTCGAAAACCGGAAGCGATCACCGCATGGTAAGAGGCATATTGAACATCCATATCAGTCCAGCTCAGATCCAGAATCAAAACCCCGAGAGCTTTCAGCTTGAACTCCAGAATCGTTTCAAGTGCCTAGGAAGTTCAGTGTACGAATACAACGATGGGTTCGTGGAATCTGACCCTAGAGCTAGACTGACCCGACACTGGTCTGAAACAGCTTAAAAATAACAAGGCACCGGGTGATGATGGAATTACGGCCGAACTCCTGAAGGCGGGTGGAAAACCTTTACGTCATACTCGAGGGGAAAACGGCACAGGCATGGTGCGGGGATGTGGTAGTACTCTTCTTCAGGAACGGCAACAATGCCCGGCTGAAGAATTATAGGCCCATCTCACTTCTAAGTCATGACTACAACACGTTTTCAAGAATCATCAGGAATCGTCTCAAGCGCAGAGAAGAAAAAAACTTTAGCACCGTAGACCACATACATACTCTGCGGCTGCTTATGCAGAAAACTGAAGAGCTGGCTCTCTGTTTAGCGATTATGAACTACGAGAAAGCCTTGGATTCGATCGAGACTTAGGCTGTACTGCAGTCTCTCCAACGGTGCCAAATTGACTACCGGTACATTGAGGTGTTGAAGTGTTTGTACAAAAACGCAACCATGTCAGTCCGACTTCGGAATCTATCCTTCTGCAGCGAGGTATGAGACAGAGAGATGTCAAACCTCAAAACCTCCAAACTGTTCATCGCTGCACTGGAGAATATCTTCAAGGTTCTGTTATGGAGAGGGCTAGGCATCAACATCACTCACCTTCGGTTTGCGCCCATATAGTGGTCATGGCTGTGCCCATAGAGGACTTCAGTATATACTTGACTCGTCTGGTAATTAGCACCCAAATATTGAGTTAAAGTTATTTAGTGAACTGAAATCTGTAACTAGAGTATTGGTGAAATGGTGATGATCTGTTTGCTATTTCACTGTATCTCCTTGGATTTAATATTGTATTTTTTGTTGATTTTTTTTCGCGATCAACACGCAATAATGAACAATCACGGATGATATCCGGTAAGTATTAAAATTGTAAGTATTTATAATAGCCCGTCTCCTAATTCTTATTTTGTTATGCCCGACAGGGAGTTTTATTTTATTTGTTTTCGTGTTTTTGTGTCATAAACTCTTAATGATAGCAGATAAATAATAATAAATATTTTTTAACAATAGAGAGTTTTATTAACCGATGAAAGTTATTGATACTTCCCGAGAATTTGTGAGATTAGTCACATTCAGCTTTATTAGTGCAGTGAGATTGAGGTTTGTGACATAGAAATCTAATTATGGAGCCACTGATTTTCAGTTTTGGTGGGCCTTTCGATTTTGGTGGGCGATTTTCAATTTTGGTGGCCACACTAGACTTTAAACTAAAATATCTCAAAAACTTATCGAGATATTATGAGACCTCTTGAAGATCCTTCTAGCTTGGACCTTCAATTCTTATACCAGGTTATTTTTCACGAAAACTGAAGAAAAAATTTTGCCACGAAAATTAACAAAAAATGAACTTTGTTGATATGGACCCATAAACACAACACATGTTGCCGAATCACTACTTCAAAAGAAGACGCGTACCCATGACGCGAGCGTTTCGACCCCAAACGGCTCAAACTGTAGCTACCAATAAGGTTACAGTATTTGCGCCGCTTGAGGATCTCAGCAGCCGCAGCACCAGCGCCTGCACAGCCTGCCGTACTTGCAACGTGAGATGGCGCAAAGGTCTCGACAGTCGATCGGCGGCGGCGACCTCTCGCGCCCGGCCCTGGTTCAGGCCATGGTCCGGAGCGAGAGGGAATGGGAAGCCGTCGCCTCCTTCTGCGAAGCAGTCATGCTAGCGAAGGAGGTGGCGGGACGTGAGAGGGAGAGAATCTCACGTCCCAGCCGCCGCGGGCGACGCACCGGGGGTCGGGGGCCACGTGGTGGCTCCCGGCCACCGTAGGCGCGGGCCTGTGGACGGTGAGTAATGGGTTAGCTCACCGTCCGTCCGTCTTATAACGACAGGCCGTGTCGACGGCGCGTTCGTGTTCCACGCGCGCCTCAAAGAGATGTCAGCAACCAGGAAGGCCTGCCGGGGCTGTGGGACTGTTCGAAAGAGATATCGTGGCCCTGGAACACAAAGGGCAATGAAGGAACATGGATGGGAGCACCCAGAGCGGGAGAAGTCATTTGATGATTACCCATCCGTAAAAAAAAAAAAAAAAAAAAAGGTCTCGACAGTGTCGACACCCTTGTGCCACGCAACCTGTGTCCAAACCGACACAGGTTGCGTCTCACACCAAAGCCCTACCCACCTTCCAAGGCACCAACGACCAGACGGCATGCGTCTGGTCTTCCCATCGTCACGTACTAAGCCGTTTGGTTCTAAAGCCGCTGGTACGCCGACAAGGGCTGCCAAGGGCTCTACGAGTAATATCTTTTAGCTGACGTGCCGTGCAATGCGACTTACGCTCCTGTAGCTGGACAGGCCTCGCTGTCCGAAGCTGTCGACAGCTTCACCGCAGGGACACCGATGTGGAGCAACACAAGGTGCGCCTAAACGTAGACTCGTAGCAAGCCGGAACAACGCGTCATCCATCTCGGTGCCAATGGTGGATGGCGGGAGTGCCTGAAGTCATAATCCCAGCACCCATTCCCCCACGGCTAGCAGACGGGCACGCTGCACAGTATTGATTGCCGTGTTATCTGGCTGCCGTGTTAAAAAGGGTATTCCCTACAATACTGCAAAGTTGCACGTCCCACTATCTCTGGGAAGTCAAGTGAATTGTGAATTATACACATATCACGAATATTAGAACAGTAGCCTCACGATTTTTGCTTAGTGAATGGAAATAGGCTCGCTGTAACATGATACATGATGTTTGTTCTGATAATTGTTTATCACGACATAACTGGCGAGAGATGGATGTAAAGATCACATCAGCTTACTCCTTCAGAGATTAATGGAATGAATGTGTTATGGCTAAAAGCCAAAGTAAGGTTACACCTAGTTCTGGCCGGCTATACCTAGGTGCGGCCGGTAACAGTTTGTTATAATGCAACCAATTGGATGTAGCGCTCGCCGGCCGCTGCCGCTGTCACGGCACCGCTGCCGCTGCCGCGGCTCGCTCGGCTCGCGCGCATTTGGTCACAGTTCTAACCTAAGTCCTAGCAATAAAAAAGGATAGTTACCGCTGCACTTACGTATAGCCGGCTAGAACTAGGTGTAACCATACTTAGCTGGCTATAACTAGGTGTAACCTTACTTAGCAACACATAGACACGCTCAACTGATTGTAAACAACAAATGTCTAGTTTCGGACGAGACCGACCGACATCGTGACGGTCACGGCCAACACTTAAGTGAGTGTGATTACAACTGTGACCCAATAAAACTGTTCCGTTCGTTAATGTTCACGTAATTGACCCTTGATCAATACTCTGCGTATGCAAGACACATTGTTATCAGTTTACATGATTGAAACAGTAGAAAGTGAAAAGCTAAGCACACACCGACACTAGCCGATGTCTACCTCGTTGGACTAGTGGTCGCAAGCGCGACTGTTGAGTATGAGACCTTGGGTTCGAATCCTAGGTCGGACAAAGTGTTATTGAGTTTTGCCTTGAGTCTAGATTTGTACACGGTTGATGGCGATAGGGTCGCCCTCTATTACATGGAACTAAATATTAACAGGCGCAATGTTATTGTACTGTTAGGTATGCCTCTGCTTAACGCTACGGGGATTGATTACAGGCGTGATGTTATGCAATACGCGCGAACTGGTAGCGACAGGTCCCAGTCTATTTAGTTTATGTTATGTAAGCTAATCTCTTTCTGTTTTGTACGTGGCAGGAGACATAAACACAGTCCGTTTCCTGCTGACCGCGGGCGCCGAGATCGACCAGCTGTCTTCCACCGGTCAGACAGCGCTGCACCTGGCTGTGCTCACCGCTAACATCCCTATTGTTCAGCTGCTGTTGGAGCAAGGCGCCGACTTTGAGGTGAACAAATTTGAAACTTGCAGGAGGGAATCGTCGTAACGTAATAACAGCCACACATGTCGACTGATGGTAAAACTACGCTAAGGGTCCCATTACATGGTCATCGAGACCTCGCTGGGCCTCGTCAAACTCTCGTTAAGCGGGTTAGTCAAAAAGAGGCTGGAAATTCCCACAAGTAGCCTTACCGAGGGTTGCCGTGTCACCCAGTAACTGAGATGTGGAGGACAGGCAGGCATGCGTCTGGTGGAAAATATAGGTATTCAGCTGTATCCAGTTCGACTGTAAGGCGACCCGATAGTTCGCAACTGTCCCATTTTCTTCTATCCGGTCGGTATTTAATTTTTACAAGCATAAAATCAAAATCAAAGAATTTATTTCAAGTAGGCCAGTTACAGGCACTTTTGAACTTTCGAAACAAAGACAACAATGAAATGTAGCTACAGTCCCGGTCACAAGGCATAAAAACTGTGAAAGTACTGTAGTTGCCCATTCCAAAGCGTAGATTACTATGGAGAAGAACGGGCAAGATACTCTTTTAAATCAGAATATTGTTATAAAACCTTGGTTACATCACTCATGTTGAGATGGTACATTATCTGAGAAGTTGAGGACGATGTGCACGTACAAACTCGCAAAGCAAAATTACAAATACAGTGTACCGCAGCTGGTCTAGATCATTATAAGATACCGATATATATTACAAGCTGCGCTACTGCGATGCTCACCGCTTTCCATCCATTTCGATATCGGTGCTGCAATATTTATAGTTTTTGTTCGTTTACTTGCTAAAGTCACTACTACCACTAAACGTTTGAAATTGTTCTGAGTTAGTTTAGACAGTTGAACCTCCGTCCTCCACACGAGATTGGTTTTGTAACCGCATTGAAGACTTGTGATTAGCTTTGTGACAATTCTTGTAAATATGTTGTTGGTGTGTTTTCATAAATAAATACATAACCGTGAAATTACGATTATGGTTTATTATATTTTTTGTTCCTACTCCATTGGCTACTTATTGCTAGGAGTGAAGTTTAGAAATGCTTTTAGGCTTTTATTAAAATGAAAAGAAAAAAAAATTGGTTTATCTATCAACATTGAGCGCGTATACAGTTTGGTATCATGGCGATTTGGTGGATGTGACTTGCCTCTGAATGTTTGGTATGGTTCAAGAACCTGCCTCTGACCTAAAGAGATTTAAGGCACCTATTATGATTGAGACGCTATCAAAAAAAATATCATACAAAAATACCATCTCAGTGACGGCTCAAAACAAAATTACATTTTTACAGACTTGAAGTTGTCTGTTGCAAGTATATAACGATTTTGTTCGCGTTGGAGCAGGGTCGAGATCTGAACGGCCTGCGAGTGGAGCATTACGCGGTGGACTCGGGCAGCCTGGACATGCTGCGCTACATCCTGGACAAAGGAGGAGACGTGCACGCCGAGGACGACCACGGGTGGACGCCGCTGTTCCGGGCGCGTAAGATATAGTAGAATAACATAACATCAGGCAGACAGCGGTGTGTCCCTTAATTTGACGCATCGCACATAAAACAGGCACAAAACCAGAACCCCGGCGGCTAGTGAGAAATTCCTAAATATACAGGGTGTAAACGGACTCTTCACGAAGTCGTTAACCTAGCATTCTGTACAGAAAACTAAATAATCCTAAACAAAAATTATTGCTGAGAAACGACTTTTTTTTTGGGGTGAAAAATAACTTTTTACGGTAACACTCAATGTAACGTATTCAAAACATTGTGCTTATGGATGCATTGAATAGTACACGGTTCATGGAGGTATTTCAAGTAAAGTTATAACCTTAAAAACTTGTATTTAAAAAAAAACTTGTGAAAAAGTTGGAACTTTGACCCCCAATAACTCCGTAACTAGAAGGTTCCCAGGTATGGTCTAGAACAAAAAAATAATTGATCGCAATAGCGGGGAGAACAAATGTCTTTCGGCTTCGTTAAGGGTCTATTTACCTTTAAATATATATGTATATATATATATATCTCTTTTTTATATTATATACTCATTTGTATCGAAAAATACCCGTTTATAAATACTCCTAACCCCCTGCGAATGGCAGCCGTCTTGCTTTTTATTCGGCTGTTCAATGAAATGCAAATATCTTTGAATCTAAGAAACCAACAGACATGCAAATGACTTTATTGCAAGGGTAAATGCCTTGGCTATCGACTAATTTAATATTTTTTCCTGAATAATATGCAAAGAGAGCCTAAAAAATTAAAAAAAAAAACGAAATTGTACACAACATTTAATATTTTCTTTCAAATTTTATACTCTAGCGCAAAATTTACCCATGAATGTTGCTTATGTTTTTATGTTTTGTCAAAAGTATTTGAGTCAATCTACAAAATAAAATCAAAATATTGACTCTACACCAATTATTTTAAGAATGATTGCCAATTGAACTTAGCCCTGCCCCAGTCCACAGACTCCACAATGTCGCAGGTACCCCTTATTTGCTTGATCAGGTAGATAAGACACCACGAGTGCGAGTGAGATGGCAGTAAGGTAAGTACATCTGTAGTTCTCTTAGATTCAAAGATATTAGCATTTCATTGAACATGTCCCATTTCATTGTTCAAAGCTGGAGTGAAAGAGCATTACCTTTCCTCTCAATTATGATTTATTATATATTTTTATTAGTTTATATATCTTAACTCAATTATGATTTATTATATATTTTTATGCCCGCGGCTTCGCCCGCGTGGAATTCGGGAATTGCCCACGGGATCTTACTTCTGGGATAATAAGTAATCTATGTATGTATAGTAGATACATGGTTTTTATATACTTGCTTATAACTTGCAAATATTAGTTCATAGTAATATCAATTAGGTACTTTACATATTATTATGTGAAATATTGATAGGTACCTTGGTTTGAGATTGGACACCGGTGACGAAAATCAAATGATTAATTAGGAATCTATTTATAGACATAAAACTTTTACATAATATTTAATATCAATGGCACGTATCACGAGCCAACACGAAAATCGGTGCAATAAACCATATTTACAGACGTCTACCTCAGAAAAATCCTACCTACTTATTTAATAGGTAAATACTCCCGCGTCCCGCACGCCCCGCGTAACACTGCACGCCATGCGCCCGTCTACGTGAGCTTCGAAGCCCTATTGGACTCTGTTGGGGGATGATTTTGATTTTAGAAAAAACTGTGATACACGTTTCTCATAATTTTAATTGAAAAGTATGTATGCAAATTTTAAATATAAAATTCAAAGTCCTGACTGACTGACTGATATATCAACGCACAGCTCAAACCGCTGATCCGCGAAACATGAAATTTGGAGGGTGTATTCTTTGTAAAGAGTAGGTATCCACTAAGAAAGGGTTTTTCGAAATTCCACCCCTAAGAGGGTGAAATGGGATCTTGAATTTTCTGTGAAACTTTTTGTTCTCTGAGACGATTGACTTGAAAATTTGTGTACATGCTCTTCAATTTAAATTATGAGACACATGTATCACAGTTTTGCCAAAATCATCCCCCAATTTAAAATTCAATGTCCTGACTGGCTCCCTGATATATCAACGACAGTCCAAATCGCTGGTCCTAGAAACATGAAATTTGGAGGGTAGTATTCTTTGTGAAGAGTAGGTATTCGCTAAGAAAGGGTTTTTCGAAATTTCACCCCTAAGAGGGTGAAATGGGGTGTTGAATTTTCTGTGAAACTTTTTATTCTCTGAGTCGATTGGCTTGAAACTTGCCCGGGTGTGAGGACCTAGTGGCTAAATAATAACAGCCGCTCGGGTCGATCTTTAGGTTAAGCCGTGCTTGCCTAGGTTGGTCTGTGGATGGATGACCACCCATTACATGCCGAGTTTCTTCCGTGTTTCGGAAATCACGCTAAGCCGTTGGCCCCGGTTGTCATTTGTAGATCTTTGACAGTCAGTCTTACCAAGGGCTATCGTATTACCCAGTACTAACTGGGCAGAGGAGGTCAGATAGGCAGTCGCTCCATGTGAAATACTGGTATTCAGCTGCAACCGGTTAGACTGGAAGCCGACTCCAATATAGTTGGGAAAACGCTAGGCAGATGATGAGTCGATTGACTTGAAATTATGAGACACGTGTATTACAGTTTTTCCAAAATCATCCTCTAATATTAAATTCAAAGTCCTGACTGACTGACTGATATATCAACGATTCTACGCACAGCCTAAACTGCTGTTATTAAAGACATGAAATTTGATGGGTGTACTCTTTGTAAATATTGGGTATCTATACATATAAAATTCAAAGTCCTGACTGACTGACTGACTGAGATATCAACGCACAGCCCAAACCGCTAGTCCTAGAGACATGAAATTTGGAGAATGTATTCTTTGTGAAGGGTAGGTATCCACTAAGAAAGGGTTTTTCGAAATTCCACCCCTAAGAGGGTGAAATGGAGTGTTGAATTTTCTATGAAACTTTTTATTCTCGCAGTCGATTGACTTGACAATTTGTGTACATACTATTCAGATAAAATTATGAGATACGTGTATCACAGTTTTTCCAAAATCATCCCCCAATTTAAAAATTCAATGTCGTGATTGGCTGACTGATATATCAACGCAAAGCCCAATCCGCTGGTTCTAGAGACATGAAATTTGGAGCGTGTATTCTTTGTAAAGAGTAGGTATTCACTAAGAAAGGGGTTTTCGAAATTCCACCCCTAAGAGGGTGAAATGGGGTGTTGAATTTTCTATGAAACTTTTTATTCTCGCAGTCGATCGACTTGAAAATTTGTGTACATACTTTTCAGATAAAATTATGAGATACGTGTATCACAGTTTTTCCAAAATCATCCCCCAATTTAAGAATTCAATATCGACTGGCTGACTGATACATCAACGCACAGCCCAATCGGCTGGTTCAAGAGACATAAAATTTGGAGGGTGCATTCTTTGTGAAGAGTAAGTATCCGCTAAGAAACAGTTTTTTTTTATTCCACCCCTAAGAGGGTGAAATGGGGTGTTTAATATTCTGTGAAACTTTTTATTCTCTGAGTCGATTGACTTGAAAATTTGTATACATACTTTTCAATTAAAATTATGAGATACGTGTATCACAGTTTTTCAAAAATCAAAATCATTCCCCAACAGAGTCAAATAGGGCTTCGAAGCTCACGTAGACCGGCGCATGGCGCGCAGTGTTGCGCGGGGCTTGCGGGGCGCGGTAGTATTTACCTATTAAGTGAATAGGTAGGATTTTTCTGAGGTAGACGTCTGTAAATATGGTTTATTCCACCGATTTTCGCGTTGGCTCGTGATACGCGACATTGATATTAAATATTATGTAATAGTTTTATGTCTATAAATAGATTCCTAATTAATCTCAAGATTAAGGAGTTTATTTCTCGGTAACGAGGATTCAGCCGTTACCGAGAAATAAATTCACATCTTATAGTATTAAAGTTTTGTAGTAGTTTTAAGGTCAGTTTACTAAATTATTTGTATGTAAAAACAAGCGCTTCTCGCCATCAAACTAAAAAGTTTGGCGAGTATATTGTAGATTTAAAAAAAAATATTATGTTTGTGAACAATAAATTTAAAAAAAAAAAAAAAAAAAATTGATTTTCGTCACCGGTGTCCAATCTCAAACCAAGGTATCAATATTCACATAACAATATGTAAAGTACCTAATTGATATTACTATGAACTAATATTTGCAAGTTATAAGCAACTATATAAAACCATGTATCTACTATACATACATAGATTACTTATTATCCCAGAAGTAAGATCCCGTGGGCAATTCTCGAACTCCACGCGGGCGAAGCCGCGGGCATAAGCTAGTCTACTATGAAAGAGTTTTTCGAAATTCCCCCCCTAAGAGGGTGAAATGGGATGTATAAATGAATGATGAATTTTCTGTGAAACTGTTTTTTCTCCGAGTCGTCTCTGTATTTAATATACATACATAGATTACTTATTATCCCAAAAGTAAGATCCCGTGGGCAATTCCCGAACTCCACGCGGGCGAAGCCGCGGGCATAATTTATTATATAAATACTTGATATTTTTTAGTTCATACATTGGAATTCGAACTACCTTTGATTTCTGTTAGCCTGGTGTTTAGCCTATTTTTAAGAACTATTATTTATTCAGTTAGGTACATTTTCTACCTGGAATAGTCCGGGTAGCTCAAATAGCTCGTGGCTAAATAATAACGGCTGCTCTAGGTTGGTCTGTGGATGGGTGATCACCCATTACCGAGTTTCCTCCGTGCCTCGGAAAGCACGTAAAGCCGTTGGTCCCGGCTGTCATTTGTAGATCTTTGACAGTCGTTACAGGAAGTCAGTGGCCCAAAAAAGTCTGACAACCAGTCTTACCAAGGGGTATCGTATTGCCCGGTACTAACTGGATTGTGGAGGTCAGATAGGCAGTCGCTCCATGTAAAATACTGGTATTCAGCTGCATCCGGTTAGACTGGAAGCCGACCCCAATATAGTTGGGAAAAGGCAGGCAGATGCTGAAGGCTTTCCCCAACACTATTGAGATTGATGAATTCGGGAATTGCCCACGGGATCTTACTTTTGGGATAATAAGTAATCTATGTATGTATATTAAATACAGAGACGATTCGGAGAACAAACAGTTTCACAGAAAATTCATCATTCATTCATACATCCTATTTCACCCTCTTAGGGGTGGAATTTCGAAAAACTCTTTCATAGTGGATACCCATTATTTACAAAGAGTACACTCATCAAATTTCATGTCTTTAAGAACAGCAGTTTAGGCTGTGCGTAGAATCGTTGATATATCAGTCAGTCAGTCAGGACTTTGAATTTAATATTGGAGGATGATTTTGGAAAAACTGTAATACACTGTCTCATAATTTCAATTCAATCGACTCATCATCTACCTAGCCTTTTCCCAACTATATTGGAGTCGGCTCCCAGTCTAACCGGATGCAGCTGAATACCAGTATTTTACATGGAGCGACTGCCTATCTGACCTCCACTGTCCAGTTAGTACTGGGTAATACGATACCCCTTGGTAAGACTGGTTGTTAGACTTTTTGGGCCACTGACTACCTAACGACTGTCAAAAATCTACAAATGACAACCGGGGCCAACGGCTTAACGTGCTTTCCGAGGCACGGAGGAAGCTCGGTATGTAATGGGTGGTGACCCATCCACAGACCAACCTAGGCAAGCACGGCTTAACCTAAAGATCGACCCGAGCGGCTGTTATTATTTAGCCACGAGCTCCTCACACCCGGGCAAGTTTCAAGCCAATCGACTGCAAGAATAAAAAGTTTCATAGAAAATTCAACACCCCATTTCACCCTCTTAGGGGTGGAATTTCGAAAAACCCTTTCTTAGTGAATACTTACTCTTTAAAAATAATACACGCTCCAAATTTCATGTCTCTAGAACCAGCGGATTGGGCTGTGCGTTGATATATCAGTCAGCCAATCAAGACATTGAATTTTTAAATAGGGGGATGATTTTGGAAAAACTGTGATACACGTATCTCATAATTTTATCTGAAGAGTATGTACATAAATTGTCAAGTCAATCGACTGCGAGAATAAAAAAATTCATAGAAAAATCAACACCCCATTTCACCCTCTTAGGGGTGGAATTTCGAAAAACGCTTTCTTAGTGAATACTTACTCTTTACAAAGAATACACGCTCCAAATTTCCTGTCTCTAGAACCAGCGGATTGGGCTGTGCGTTGATATATCAGTCAGCCAATCAAGACATTAAATTTTTAAATTGGGGGATGATTTTGGAAAAACTGTGATACACGTATCTCATAATTTTATCTGAAGAGTATGTACACAAATTGTCAAGTCAATCGACTGCGAGAATAAAAAGTTTCATAGAAAATTCAACACCCCATTTCACCCTCTTAGGGGTGGAATTTCGAAAAACCCTTTCTTAGTGGATACCTACCCTTTACAAAGAATACACCCTCCAAATTTCATGTCTCTAGGACCAGCGGTTTGGGCTGTGCGTTGATATATCAGTCAGTCAGTCAGGACTTTGAACTTTATATATATAGATATTATGTATTTATTTAATTATACAATGTCGCCCATGCGCATGTGACCGCCCGTAATTTTCTGAATATTCATGAAGGATTGTCGAAAATAAACTTCAAAAGGGGGGGTCTATCTACAACATTTTTCATGTTATTCAATTTTGAATTTTTTAAGTAGAGTTTGTAGATTTGCTTTCTATTTTTTGACACATCTCCGAAGTTTATGGGTCGATTCGGATTATGTTTATTATTTCTAAAAGCTTATGAGTTATTTTAACAGGTTAATTAACATTTTTACTAAAAAATATCAACGACGAAAAAAAAAACGGAATCGAAGTCATTTTTTCGGTAAAAAAATGTGTGTTTATTTTAAAAAAACTAGTGTAAGTCCGTAAATTACCCCGATAGGACGACTTTTTTAATCATTACTTGTAATCTACTATATAGCAGCTACAAATTCACAGAACATTGTTGATACCTATCTCTAAAGAAAAAACAAGGGCGGGTATAACAAATCATCGCAATCTCCATGTGTGGGCCACTGAAAATCCACACGTCATTAGGGAAACAACTTTCCAGACTCAATTTTCCATAAATGTATGGGCTGGAATGATTGACGATGAACTTATTGCCCCTTTCGTGTTACCAAACAGACTAGATCAACACGCATTTTTAGATTTTATAGTCAATACGTTGCCGTTGCTTTTGGAGGAAGTACCGCTGGAAACAAGAAAGCGGATGTATCTGCAATTAGATGGAGCTCCAGCACACTTCGCACGACTAGTTCGTGATTATTTAAATCAAAATTTTCCGTGGTGGATTGGCAGAAGAGGTGCCATTGCTTGGCCGCCGCGATCTCCCGACCTTACACCCTTAGATTTTTATCTTTGGGGCTACATGAAACAAAAAGTGTATGCCGTGCCCATCGAAAGCCGCGAGCAATTAACGGCTAGGATTTTTGCTGCTGCTGCGGAAATAAAAGAAAACCGTGAAGAATTACGTCGTGGACGACGTAATTCTTCACGGTTTTCTTAATCAAATCATCAAAAGTGTTGCTATGAGGGCTTTGGTTTGTTTACAGGAGGGTGGGGGCCATTTCGAAAATCTAATTAATTAAAATTCTTGTATTTTTTTTTTTTTTTGTAAAAATCTAGCTATTGCTTATTTGTTTTTAATTCCATTATCATCCTCATTATTATTTTAATCTTTTAGTACTCACTGCTAAGAGCAACATTCAATTGACTTTCACATTTTCTTTTCCAAAATCTGACTCATCAGAGTTTTAGAGTTTTACCTTGGATTTAGTTACAGTTAGGTATTAATAATGTTCTATGAATTTGTAGCTGTTATGTATTAGATTACAACTAATGATTAAAAAAGTCATCCTATCGGGATAATTTATGGACTTACACAAGTTTTTTTTAAATAAACACACATTTTTTTACCGAAAAAATGACTTCGATTCAGTTTTTTTTTCGTCGTTGATATTTTTTAGTAAAATGTTAATTAACCTGTTAAAATAACTCAAAAGCTTTTAGAAATAATAAACATAATCCGAATCGACCCATAAACTTCGGAGATGTGTCAAAAAATAGAAAGCAAATCTACAAACTCTACTTAAAAAATTCAAAATTGAATAACATGAAAAATGTTATAGATAGACCCCCCCTTTTGAAGTTTATTTTCGACAATTTTTCATGAATATTCAGAAAATTACGGGCGGTCACATGCGCATGGGCGACATTGTATATTAATATTTACTTATATGTTTATTTATATATAATATTTTAGGTTAAGTTAGGTAAGACACATAAACAGAAACACGTTATTCTCTTCCTTTTCTCACACACCATTGTCTACATTTCTTTTTCATTTCTCCTTTTGCAGGTCTGCGTGCAGAAATTTCTTAAGAAATAAGCAGCACCTATGTACTCATATATTATAATGTTATTTTCCTATGTTGTCTTCTGTGTGTACATAAATAGTAAAATAAATAAATAAACATGCCCTAGATCAGCCAAATAAAAAAACATGGGGTGTTGGGTTAAGAGTAATTTTAAACGTGTATTTGTCGATAGAAATGCGTATATAATATGTCCTTAAAGTCGGTAACCGTTAACAATGTATGCGATTTTTCCCTTTGTTTATACGATTTGTCACATCGAATTACTTTTAAACATATAAGTTGTAGTAAACATGTAAGTGTGTATTTTTGTAATCACCTTTTAAACCCCTTTATTTTGATACCAAACTCGATGGTATTAGAAGAAAAATAAATTTCGAAGTCCACGATACACACTTTTAATTTGAATGTAGCCAGTGACACTCGCGCCACTAAGAAAAATTTAACGATGTATAATTTATCCAAATCCGTGCATCCGTTTAGGAGTTACGATGGAACAAAGAAACGGACATACATACTTACACACATACATATACACCGTGACTTTTTAGTCGACTTACAACGGCACCCCACTTCATGTATCCAATGACTACTAAGCATTCATAAAAAAAATAGGTATTTATGAGATTTTAATAATTTAAAAATAAAAATATTATTCAGTATTATGAGTTATGACGCATGACGTAGTTAAGTTGTTAGCGATGATATACTGGACTCGAGCGCTGGGTAGGTATGTTCTCCCGTTTGACACGTAAACATGATGTTTCATAATTTTTTCTAAAGTTTTATTTATTTTTCTTTGTACCTATTATGGAAGGTAAAAAAAAATCGCGTCTAGAGCTATTTTATGTCGGGCACATTGAGTGGACCACCTTTGTAAGACGACTAAAAAGTCACACATACAACATTCTTTGCCGGTTCATTTTGTATTAATTTTTCGGTAATTAATTTTAACCAAGCTTAGTATTACGTGGCTAAACCAAATTCAACTCGCCTAGTTCATCTAGATGGCGCTAATGTATGGTGTAATAACAAATCGATTACACATTAAGAGCCAATAGAGGGCAGCAAATTCAAAACCAGAACTTCAAATATTAGGTGGATAACAAGGCTCCGATTTAGCTTCAACACTAATACGAGTACACTCGAGAAGCAACACCAATTATCAAAAATACCGGACAACGTCGATGATAAAGCCTCACGCGACGACTGAGGGTATATTGTCTCAAAATTATAAAATGATTGATTGTAAAGAAAAATTTTTAGTTTCATGTTTTTGTTTCATTGGTGAAAAAAACAGCAATCCGAACAAAATAATCATAGCGTCTTCATTTAAAAATATAAAAAACACCAATGTTGTAATATTAAACGTTCTGCACAACAATCATTTAAATAAAATATTGTAAAATAATCTGCTTAAAAACATGTCGCAAAACTTTGAAAATTGTACTTTTCTAGAAATTGGGAGAAATTACTTTAGCAAAAAAAGCTATTTATATGATACTTGTAAAAAAATTAATTACTTCGTTCGCGTTTCGTCGCATGCCATTTCACAATTTGACGGTTTCACTTCGATAGATTATAATCTACCGAAAAGTAATGCGTTAAATTGTAAGCAGTATGTTACGGTTTACAATCTTTCGATAGATTACAATCTCGCGAGATAGATTATAGTCTAACGGTTTTTACAATTTTACGGCGACAATACGGGGTGTAAACAGACCCTTCACGAAGCCGTGAACCAAGCATTCTGTAATTCTGTGTCTTCTTTTTGGGGTGAAAAATCACGTTTTACGGTAAAACTCAATGTAACGCACTCAAAACATTGTGCTGATGGATGGATTGAATAGTACGGGGGTCTTGAAGGTGTTTAAAGTAAAAATCTTACATTAGAAACATGTATTTGAAAAAAAACTTGTGAAAAAGTTGGAACTTTGACCCCTAATATCTCCGTAACTAGAAGGTTCCCAGGTATGGTCTAGAACAAAAAAATTATCGCAATGACGGGGAGAACAAGTACCTTTCGGCTTCGTTAAGGGTCTTTTTACACCCTTTATATGGCTCCACTTATTTTTAACTCTCTACCAAACTTTATTACTGATCTTCCGTACAGAAAATTCTGCATCGTTCTGAAAAAATAGCTAATTTGTATAGCTTATAGCATAGCTTTTATTGCATAGCGGAATTTCTAAAACAATGTCAATCATATCACCGAATTGCATTGTACAGAATTGCCTACATTACATGATATCGTGTTTGTATATTTAAAGAATATTTTATTGTGCTAACAATTTGTTGTATGTTTGTTAAGAATACTTTATTATTTTTACAATTCGTTTGTAGTATTTAACAGAAAAATTTGTTTTGTATTGAGTTAATTAAACTGAGAAATATCCTTCTCTATTTAGTTACCTACCTTATTAAATGTTTGTGTTTATTAATATTTGCATGCTATTTTTATGGCGAAATGTGTCATTGCACTATATTTAATTTTTACTGCCTTTTGTACTTTATTATATTATTATTATTTTATTTTTTATTTTATTTTATATCCTTTTTTATTTGTACCACATTTACCGCAAATAAATAATTTTGACTTTGACAGATTTTATTTAAACAGAATTAAAAAAAAAAACAATCAAAATCGGTTCACCTGCTCAGGAGCTATGATGCCACAGACAGATACACACTACAAACTTATAATACCCCTCTTTTACCTCGGGAGTTAATAAAACCACTGCGTTCAGTAAGAAAATATATAGATTGCTCCCTAGCCCGCGCCTTACACCAACCTTTACAGAATCCAAAAATCTAGTCTCATTAAAGTATAAATAATGTAACGGCGAAGGGTACGGTATAGAGGCGAAGCTTGGAAGAGGCCCCTGTCTAGCAGTGGACTACAGACTGAGTTGGTTGGAGAGCAGGGATATGATGTTATTATAATAAAACATTGTCCTGTTTTTCACAGTATGTCAGAGCGCAGCAACAAATGTGGTGGAGGAGCTGGTGGTGCGTGGCAGCTCGCTGGAGATGGCGGACCGCGCCGGCCTGCCGCTCACCTCCGTCGCCAGGCTGCTCACCGTCACCGCCACCAAGCAGTAAGTGACATAGCGTGTCAACACTCAGTGCGGAACAGTGCATGTCGCAGTATGTCAGAGCGCAGCAACAGATGTTCAAGTAGCACGGCTCTACTGAAGCTCCTGGCCCAACTCCGACAAGGAAGCGACAAGCTAATGACTTTCTCGCTCAAGAAACGTACAATAGATGTAGGTCCTGCATCAATATAGGAGATACGTAAATGAATGTTAATACTTTGCCGACTGTTTAGACTGCCGCGGGCCTTCAGAATTCTCTGTCGACTAGTTTATCACCGCGACAAGAGATATCAAACAAAACACTCGGCCAACGACACCCACTTGGCGGACAGAACCCTCGCTGAGAGACTCGCTTGGTTCGTACGCAACGCATGCCAGCAAGTGTCCAGGCAGTCCTTAAGTCATTAATTGGTACCCGTCGCACTGGCGCACGCCCAGCGTCAAAACTATCCGATCTACATACTCGCTGCTCGTAACTCGTCAACTCGTTTTTTGCGAGCGTAACGTCCTGATGAGCAATCCTTGCTCTTTGCTCCACATTGCAGCGGCCGCAACCGCGACTCCGTGCTGCGCCTGGTGGACTCCAGCTACCCGCACGAGAAGGCGCTCGCCAACTTCACGCGCCTCACCAAGAAGATCTACAACGTGCAGTCGCTGCTCAAGCTGCCCAGTCCGAGCAAGAGGAATAATTGATGCCAAAGCCGTTCAGCGATTTAGGTTGCGTTACAATTAGAAATTCTTGTACAAACAATTGATATAGTCCTTTGTTATTTTTAGGGCCCCGTAGCCGAATGGTAAAAACGGAACCCTTATAGATTCGTCTTGTCCGTCTGTCTGTCTACCCGTCCGTATGTCACAGCCACTTTATTCCGAAACTATTAGGACTACACAGTTGAAACTTGGTAGTTAGATGTATTCTGTGAACAGCTTTACGATTTTTATACAAAAATTTAAAAAATTAGGATTATTTTACCTCATACATGGAACTGAAATTAAAGAAAAAAAAGTTTTCATCAAACCTATACGTGCGGGGTTCCTAAAACCATTTTTTCTCTAAGTCAATCGTTTGAAAGATGACACTTCCAAAGTGGTAAGATGGGAGTCCCCTCCCCTCTAATTTCTAAAGTAAGAGGAAGAAAATTCTGAAAAAATGTAGGATCGTAACATGTCAAAAAAACTTTCAACAAAATTTGGTTTCAAAAAGATTTGATGTTTCGTTTTTGAGATATGCGACTTTTTTTTTCAATTGTACTTTGTTTTTCATTACCATACTATAAAAAAAATAGTTTTGATGTTGTATAAAGGACTGTAATGTTATTTGGAATTGTAATAAAACGAGGCTATTGTTTGTTCATTGCAGGACAAAGATCTTCTCATAAAAAGGGCGAGCGACTATTGAGCACCACTTTTCATTTTTCACGATTTCATTCTAACATAATTATGTTTCTCCTACAGGTGTTAAGGAGCTAGGCTTTTGGCAGTCGCTTTTAAAATGTTTCGTATTTTCATAAGGACTTTCAACACGATTGACATTAGTTTATTAAAGGATGGTAAATACAAAAATGTATAAGTAATTTAATTCTTGATTTTGATTTTTCCATCATTATTGTGCCTGATAGAATGACACTTTTTCAAAATCTAGATGTTTTCCATATTATTATGTAGACACAGAAATGAAACGACAGTGTTAAAATGTAACACTAATTTTATTAGAAAATTAAATATTTACAAAATTCTTATGAACTAACGGAGTATTGAATTGCATTATGCGTGTAACAAAGTGGTAACAGGTGTGGTTCAGATGAACACGAGAGGCGCAGACAGAGCAGAGCGTGTCAAAGCCCACAGCCGACCCCGACATTTACATATCCAACACGAAATGCATTTCATGGCAAGCCCTATACAATATCCAATAAATAATTAAATAATTAGCTTAACAAGTTACAGCATTCTGATACATATCGTTAGTAGCAGTAGGTGCGTCATCCAGTACAGGCGCAGCGACGTCGCGGCGCCCGTCGCCCGCTTCTCGTTCTCGAATTCGACCGTGTTCTTGGGCATGCTGTGCCCGTTGGTTTGAACTTCTTCTATTTCTCCCATCTCAAACTGAGTGGCTTTTGTGTCTCTTCGCCATCTCATCTTCCGATACTCTCCCTTCTTCTCGTCGGCATATTCCTCTTCACTGTCATCTTCCGCTTGGGGAGTCGTCACCTCGACTTTATTGCTACCTTCTGCTTTCAAATCTACAGGTCTTTGAATATTTACAAGTTTTAGATGAGTTGTCCTTGTATCGACTACTTTTGCTTTATTCGATCCTTTATTAATATGAGCAGCTACTGGTGCTGGAATTTCCCCCTTGAAGGGACCGAACTGAGGTGTTTTTAACAATTGTTCGAAGTTAGCTGGTAACTTGGCAGAAAATAGTTTACCGGGGGCTTTACTTCCATCGGGGACACTCGTCAACGTCGCTGCTGATACAGTTTTTCCGTCATAAGTCGTGAAAGTTTGATCGCTGGATGACGACAATTTCTGAGAATGTTCTTTTGGCAGTTTTGGATCGGGAGGGAGGTAGTGCGGGCTGATTCTATCTGAGTCCATCATTAAATCGCCAGGGATCTCTTTTTCCATGTTTTTCTCGCTAAACAAACCGATCAATTTAGTCACATTACTCAGTTTGGTCACATTCTTCAAGTACACTGGATGGGGACGGTCTTCTTTGGCGTGATTAGTCGGGAACACTTCCTTAGTTCTATCGTTAGTAGGCAACAGGTGGTCCTCAGGGGATGGAATGAACATCGGTTCGAAGGTCTCGGTGAGCTTGTCACTGGAGGGGTACTGGTGGTTATTGGGTTCGATGAACGGCAGGGACTCATCATAGTCGTCTTCAACATCGGCGTCCTCACGTCGGTTGGCGTTGCCTTCGTATTCAGCTATCTTGTCTTCACCGGCCATAAGTGGTTCTCTAATTATAGGTTTGAACCCACTCTCAACTACGATCGAGTCAGGCTTAAACCCAGTATTGACGGCAGGTTGTATCGTAGACTTGTCGGCAGATTCACCAATGAAATCGGATGACTTGATTTCGTTTTGTGACTGCTGTTCACTTTCTTCTTCCAAATAAATTGTTGGTGTTGATTGATAGAAGACTGGTGGTTGAGTTGGCGGTGATTTCATACCGAGCTGCTTCGTTGGGATCATCTGCTGGTCCAGAGGCATCGGGTTGTCCATAGGTTTGCCGAGTATGATCTGACCTGGTTTGTTGTAAAATGTTTGCACGTTGCTATGCTGAGCAATCGCATCGTTGCCACCGGGAGGCAACATTATTTGACTTTTGACTACTTGGTTAGCGATAATATCGGTTTGACCTAAATTCAATGTCTGACTTGGAATTGTTAACTGTAAGTTGGAGCTCGGTTTGCCCATTATGATGGACTGAACTGGACTACTCGGTATCTTCGAAAATTGTGGAGGCAGTGGGGGCACTGCAAATTGAGAGGGCGCTGAGTTTTGCATATGCGCTGAATTTTGTTGATGCGGTGAATTTTGTTGATGCAGTGAATTTTGTTGATGCACTGAATTTTGTTGATGTGCCGAATTTTGTTGATATGCCGAATTTTGTTGATGTGCCGAATTTTGTTGATGTGCTGAATTTTGTTGATATACTGAATTTTGTTTGGGCCCTAATGTATTATAGTTGGGTTTATTTTGCATCGGGGGCATTATTTTCATTGGCGGCACACCGTTCATGGGCGGTCGGTTCATAATCGGCTGCAAACGATTTTGGTTGAATTTTGGCGGCGGTTTCTTCTGTGGTCCGTGGGAGCCGTGGTGGCCGGGGAGGGGGAGCGGGTAGCCCATGTTCCCCTTCGGGTATGTCGGAGGAGGACGACGAAGCTTGATCTCTGGCGGCGCCGGGCGGCGGAACGGACCCGGACGCATGTTAATCATTGGCTTGTGAGCATTGTGTGGGGCTGGTCTTAACACTGACTGCAACGTCAGAGGTTTCTGGTTGGCCGGTAGGAGGTAGTTGTCAGTGTTCTTGCCCGGCTCGAGGAAGTACTCGTCGCCGTCGCGCAGCGCCTGCTCCGCGAAGCCGTCGGACGCGTCCTCGTGCACCTGGTACTGCTGGTGCGTCGTGTTCCGCTTGTCGTCATACATGCTGTTCTCCAGCTTCTCCACGGCTTGGATCACCTCCTTGATTTGTACGCTGGATATCGGCAATTCAGAATACTCCTGTCTCTTACTGTCGTACGGCGGCGTCTCGTCTATCCCAGGGTACACTTCTCCCAAGAGTCCGCTCTCGCTCTTATATCTACTGAAATCGTCATAATTCGTTTTCGTATTGATTATTTTCTGTATTTTCCTGCGATCATCTATAAAGTTACGTTTCGGAGAGACTTGTGACGGTACCTGCACGGACTCCTCGCCGGCCAGGTCGTCGGGCAGCGCCAGCGCGGGCACCACGCGACTCTCCTGCGCGACCTGTCCGTCCTGCACGTCGCACTCGTCCAGCACGTTTATCTTCCACCCGAGGTGGCGATGCGTGAAACACTGCAACAGACAAACACGTCAATCCCAAGAATTCAAACAACCGTTGCAAGCTCATGAAACTGTCACCGTCCAATAATATACATTGAGAAGTAATCGAGCTATCTCATGCACAGAGAAGGCTTGGAAGGCTGAAACAGAAAACAGATAGTAAAGATTATGTACATACAGCGTATGTCGCACAGTGGAGGCGCAGATTACATACTACGTGGATGCTCCACCTCTTGCTTGTGACACCCAGTGCAGGTACACTTATGGACTTTTTTTATTTTTCAATAGTCTTAGCGGTCATAAAGCTAGTTATCTAAACTGTCGATCTGCCGGAGTGGCAAACTTGTAGAATGTACAGTTTGTGTTGGCACGTAGTAGATATCCAGCTTCATGTACGGGCGTTGCGTATGTGTGCATGCGCCAGGTGATACAATAGGAAGCGAAGTATCAGTAGTACATGTAATCTGTGATGTAAGTAATAAATAGGTAAAGTACTCGGACGTTAAAATGGAACATGGAGTTTTAAAGGTATCGTTAATACAGGTGTAAGGGACAGAGACAAACTTGTTCCTAGACTCGATGTGCCATGTTAACGACTGTAATGTATTGAGTGAGTGTGAGTGTCATGCGCAGTACTGCGTTGCGTTTATTGGACACGTTCAGTTTGCATGCGTCCTAAGTGATAGTGAAGTAAAGAATCGTGAGATAATTGTAGAGAACAGATGAAGAGTCATGGATTACACATAATAGTGACAGTTTTCAGGCGTCGTTGATGTTGTGTTTGCATTTGGTATAATATAAACAAGTACATGAATACTAAAATATCACTAAATACATTCTTAAAGCTGGCATCTATGCATAGTACCATGCACATCTTGGAGGCGTGAACAAAAGAAGCGCTTAATGTATTCATTAAGAAAATATTTCGAATAGTTAAAACTTGTAAATTTTAACATTTACTGAGCACTCCGTTGTACCTATTACAGCTTGGAAGCCTATTTTTAGTATGTAGTGAACTGCGATAGACTGTGTTCACTGAGCACTCCAATTCTTCACTACTCCGTCACCAAAGACAAAAAAGTTTCTGGCTGATGCACCATGCGCAACAATCTACAAACTCGATGAGGTTTCAACTCAGCTGGCAACCGACCTGGTAGTAGACCGTGTCTGGCGTCTTCCGGTCCGGCACCCAGCTGACCACGCCCGGGTTGCCCTCCTCGCAGACCAGCGTGAGCGAGCGCTGGTAGGCGCCGAAGCTGGGGTACTCGTCGGCCTCGGGGCCCTGCGCGTCCGGCGTCCAGTTGCACAGGCGCCCCACGCCGCTCGGGCTCAGCGCGCCGGAGCGCGAACGGCGGACGCCGGCGTATATCTCTACACCCTGGGAAATTATTGTAGTGATACAGTGCACATGATAAAGACGATGTTACAGTGTAACGCCTTCTGCTCGAGCTCAGACGATGCGTCTGGTTGCCGCACGTGTGTCATGTGTTTCCGTCGCTGAACAAGTGTTGCAAGTCAAGTCGCGGCCACTCGCGGCTAGCCCTAAGCAACATTTTTTCAGCGTTTTTCCGTCGAGACGCTCGTGTCGCTTGAGCGTGTCAGAATCAGAATCAGAACTTTATTTGCTTTGAATGTAGGTACAGGTATAAGATGTTGTACATTAATTAATGAGATCGGCTACAGTCTACCTTACGGCGTGCAAATTATTACATAAATTAAAATATTAATACAAACAAAATAATGTCAACAAAACATAACAGAAATTAAAGTGAACTCTATTAATAATATTATAGTCAGGTACATAAGTCTTACATGGTCAAATTTGCAATTAATTATTATAACAATCATAATCTGGATAAATTCGTATCATTTAGAAAGTCTTTCACAGAGTAATAACATTTGCCTAAAAGTAGTGCAGTTACCTTAGATTTAAAAATGTTTACAGAATAATATTCTATTATAAATGACGTGTCCCATTTTCATAATACTTTTCCTTAACAGTGCTGTTTTGTAATTAGCCGAATGTAGCAAGTTCTTGTATTGGGATCTCAAGGGGCCATGGGGCGCTCTTATATTGGCCAGTGATGGAAATAAGTTCAGATTGGTTTTCGCAAAAATTGCCAGCTCCAATATGTACAAACATGGAAAAGTCAGTATCCTCAGAGACCGAAACACAGGTTCACAGCTGTCTGTGCTTTTTAGGTTAAATCTTTTTTAGCAATTGGACAAACAAAATATTTTGTATGACCTTATGTTTAATAGGCAACCTCCTTTCTTTGTTAGTCGCATGAAATCAATAGAAAACAGTCGCTTTACGTAGTATGTCAAGGCATTCAACAACATAGTTTCCTGACTGTACAAGTGTACATTAACATATAACATTACAAATACTCTTTGCATAAATATATTAAAACGCCCACATTTATGTGCGCTCTAAATAAAACCTTTGAAAGTGTAAAACTGAAAGTTGCAGGAGTTAACAAACAAGATATTCTTGGAGCGCACTTCTTGAGTTTGAAGCAGATTAAAAGGATTCCCAAGTTTATCAGTTTTATAAATGTGGAAAGCTGGGAGAACTCACTATTATTTTAAAGCACGAGTTTTGAACATTAATGCAGCGAAATGAAGTTGGGCAAATTTTGGTACGGAGACAAAAAAGTATGGAATTTGGATTGACTAAAGTTTTGATCACAAAATATGCATTTTGAGTTTTGTAACAGATTTGCCTGATTTGAGATTTGTTTTTTACTCTGAAAGAACAACGACAGGTTTGTATCCAATCTTACGCTAACGCTTCTAAAATTAAGCGATACCTGCTTAGCCATTCTTCTTTGAAAGGACATCAAACAATAGCAAAACAGTATATTTACCTCCTTCTCCTTATCGGTCTTGTGGAAGTAGCCGCCGACGGGGTCGTTGGTGATGTAGAAGGGGTGGTAGCGCGCGGGCACGTCCGGGTTGGAGCCGCCCTCCACCACGAACGTGTACTTGCGGCCGCGCACAACGTTGATCTCCGGGATCAGCAGCCCATTGATGTACCACGAGATGCCCCAGCCCACGTGACCTGCAAACAAGGTTTTTAAGGAAAACTGAACGAACGGGTGGTATCAAAAAAAGATCTTAGTAGAGAGATTTGAAATCTCTCATTGGGGTGTCAATGGCAATCTAAATTGGGTATGTGTAGGTGTGGTGTGGAGTCTAGGTGTGGCTACGAGTTCGGCAGTGTTTTTGTGATTTATTCATTATCATCATCTACCTTACCTTCTCCCAACTTTGTTGGGGTCGGCTTCCAGTCTAACCGGATGCACTAATTACCTGCATTTTACATCGAGCGAGTGCCTATCGGAGCTCCCCCACAACCCAGTAACTGGGTAATATCCTTGTTGTGATTTATCGGTACAGTTATTTTCACTTTGCCCGATGCCAGGATGATTGCAATAAAGTGAATTATTTCAGTAAATTGTTAGAGATGCATTCAGTCGATGTTCTGGCGATGATATTGTTACGTCGGCTGTTTTACGAGAATGTTCCAGGCTACGTTCGTGTCTAGAATGTTCCACTGTGGAACTGTGTAGAAGATTCGAGAATAATCCTAGAATGTTCCACTATGGAGCTGTGAAGAAGGTTCCAGAAAGTTGTGGAACTTTGCCGAAGGATCAGTCGACATAGACATAGTTTGCGGGAGGATAGCACTTGTTACTACGAAGCGAATCGAAGTGAACTACAGGTGCAATATCTAAGTGAATAGTGATCAGTGGTGAATTTGAGATTGAGTTCTAAGTGTTTTGTGATAAATATAGATATTTGTTGTGTGTTGAATTGGTTGTTTTTTAATTTATACTATAGCCAGCTCGAAACAATATTTAGCAAAATTATGTTTATATTAGTAACAGTAGTAGTTCAGAAATAAGTGAGTTACCGGTGATGGCGGAGTATCCCTGCTTGCCGCCCGTGGGCCCCATCTGCGCGTAGAACACGCCGTCCGGCGGCTCGTAGCACTGGATGGCGGGGATGTCCCACGGAGCTGACTTGGCCACCGGCTTCGGAGTCGGCACGGGGTTCGGCTTTATTACTTGCGCCTAAGGGTTATAACGTAACATCTGTAACCTCGGAAGGGTTAGGCAGAGGTGCATCTATACTACACCCATATTTAAATCAGTTATGTTTAAGTCCTTTTTAATGGAAGGTGAGCCTATTGTCATCAACCGGCCACAAGCTCAAACTACGAGCTGCTACTTAAAAAATCCTGGTGGAAAAACCCAAAAGCACTTTGGCCGATCTGGAAATCGAATCACGACCATTATGACCATACTCGTACGAAGTCAATATAATACGACACAATCATTGAGCCTTTATTATTAATTAGCCAAAGCTCGCTTGTCTTTAGGTCCAACCATCCTAGTCAGCATGAAGTGGTGCTAGCTCACTGAGTCATACTCACGGTCTGCACGGGCTCCTGGCGCGGCTCGTCGGCCGGCGCGACGTCCTCCTCCGGCATGGGGCAGTTCCACACGGGGGGGCGCCCGAACTCGATCAACTTGTCGCCCTGGATATAAATTATTGTTTTAGATTTTGATAGATAAACTCAGTAAAAAAACCACATCGACTGCGTTAAAAGTGACTTCGGACAACTCCCCCAAATTTTAATATTGTGTTGCAAGATAAATTGATTGAGTGCTCACTTCAGCGGTTCTCGCACATTTGTGGATACAAAACAATGCAAAAGAACATTCATTCACACGCATGTAGTTTAGTTTTAATTTAGGAACTTTACCTTGGTGAAGTGCGGGTGGTAGGAGACCTCGTTGCGCGAGTTGAGCGGCCCGATGGCCCAGATGATGGCCTGGCTGGTGTTGGTGAGCACGGCGCGGTCCAGCTCGTCGGCCGCCTTCAGCGAGCGCTGGTACGTCACGATGGAGTAGCCGTTCACCAGCGCCGCGTTCAGCAGCCGGATCGAGTTCGTGTTCTCCTGTTTAAATAATATAACAAATATGACCACCTTCTGTACATGGATGATCTGAAACTCTTTGCCCCCAACAAATTGCGACTGATGGAGCTACTTAAAGTAACTGAAAGTTTTAGTAGCGCCATCAGGATGGAATTTGGTGTGGACAAATGTGCAAGCGAGGGACGATTGTGGAATCCGAGGGACTTCAGCTCTCGGATTCCAAACACCTAAGATCACTCTCCTCATCTGAAGCATTTGAAGAAGAAAAAATATAATGTTTTTTTATTTTGTGGACTTGAATGTACATTATAGCATATGCAAGTCTTTTGCCCAACATGCCGTTTATTCATTTCAGACGTGCTACTAGTAAGACGATTTAAATTTCAGACGTTTTACTAGTAGGTCGTTTTACTTTAACGTCATTTATCCCATACGGGCATTTTACTAGATTGTCCTTCTGATACGGAGCGCCCATTAGTACACCCACACACAGGGGCCGACCCTATTGCTATCAACCGGGCACAAATCCAGACTCCGTGGCTGCTACTGAGAAATTCCTGATAGAAAATCCCAATACCACATTGACTGGCTTGGGATTCGACCCCTGGCCCTCATACTCAGCAATCGCGCTTGCGACCACTAGACCAACGAGGCAGTCGAGGAAAAAAAAATCAAATAACGATAATAGTGCTAAGAACTGTCAATTTGAGTTTACATGAGCGAGTCTGTTTGCATAAAGGTCACAGAAATATGTGTTTTTTGTTTATGACATGTTCTTGTGTTAGTTTAATTTCATTGTAAACAAAATAGCTAAGTTTCGTATGATTAAGAGAAACTTAGCTAACTCGTGTGAGTTGTGTGAGCAATTAAACTCGTACGTGACAATTGTGCTGCAGTTGTAACCGCAGAGTACTGCGAACTAACATTACTGTTGCAGACTCTACTGATTTACACTCATTTCGCAGTTATTTTACCTCTGATAGCAACAACCTTGTTGCTACAGCAACAAACATCACGTGATTTAGACAATGATGTCAAGTCATAGGTAAAATGACTGTGAAAGAACTGCAGTCATCATCTCCCTAGCCTTTTCGCAACTATGTTAGGGTCGGCTTCCAGTCGGATACAGCTCAATACCAGTATTTTACATGGTTCGACTGCCTATCTGACCTCCACAACCCAGTTAATACGATAGGTAATATGATACCCCTTGACTGGTTGTCAGACGTTTTGAACATCTGCAAATGACAGCCGGGGCACAGAGGAAACTCGGTATGGAATGGGTGGTCATCCATCCTCTGACCAACCTAGGCAAGCACGGCTTAACCGAAAGATCGATCCGAGCGGCTGTTATTATTTAGTCTCGAGCTCCTGAACCGCAGTAAGGTTACTAAAGGGGGAAATTTTGCGTTCACTATCCCAGGTGTAACGAAAAGAGACACCGCACGTACCACAAGCCTCTCATCGGGACAGGATCCTCTGACTCCAGCACACTGACTCTTAGCGTCCAGATAGTAGTCCTCAGCATATCCCTTCAATGTCCTCTTGTCTACCCAGGCCACCGCTGGGTCGCCACCCACCATCTGCGTCTTCAAGTTGTCGCCAGACACGCCAAATGCCATGTACTCGCCGTCCTCTGGAAATTACATACAGGTAAGGATATATGAAATAACATCAAGGCAGTAATTACTTTCCTTCCGAGGAAAGGAGAGTATGCTTTCATTCAAAATCAAAAGTCATTTATTCAAATTAGCATTCTTTGAACGCTAAAATATATTGAGCAGTCCCCAAAACGCCCGCCTTACACCACTTCCTATTGTTCTAGCAGGGAGGAGTTCTAAGGAGAAGAAATGGCGGAACCGACATCAATAAGGTAAAGCAGCCCACTCCTGGACAAGTGGCTTTCCCGAGCACTTTGTTCCCACCGTTTGAATCCAGTTTATCCTTGCCACCTTTTGAAGGTCGACGATCATTTTAGCGTCGGGACGTCGGACATCTCTCACTTCGTTTACCGATACGCTGTTTTCACTCCAGGACTCGTCTACTTCAACAGCTGTCGGTCCTCTACTACCACTTTTACTTCCTAGTTCTGTGAGCTACGTCGACTGCTGCTGACTCTATGTATAGTCTGAGCAGTAGGGAGGTGGTACTCACCAAGTTTAGCCACGAGCTGCAGCACGATGCTGTCGCCGGCGACTGCCCAGCGCACCTCGAAGGCTAGCTCGTCATGGAGCACCTCGCAGTTCAGCTTCGACTGTTGACAAACAAGCATACGAAATATTATGCAATGGGTATTAGCCGGAGGACATTCCGTAGAACATGAACGATGGAAATGAAAGTCAGCTGGTGATCAATTTTATTAACTTCACCTGTAACTAACCAACTATGTAATAAAATCTTAGAAGTTAAATTTGACCCACTTTCCAACTGAGCGGAAATTTATTTATAATAAACTAGGCTCAGAATCTACACTTTTTGTCGCTCAAAATCAAATTAGACAGTTCCCCTAAACACTCCTCACAACTTCCAGTGTTTTAGCTGGAGAGAAAAGTGGCGGAATAAACTGCCAGCGTGCGATCATGATTGTGGACGAATGTGTACCTTACTGGATACATACTAAGGTTTGTGCATTCCAATTATTAAGAGAATAAAGATTACTTAAACTTCTTGAACCAAAAGTTTTATGGTTTAATTGGATTTAATTTTTAGGTATCTCACTAACAACCCCTTCTCACTTTTTACGCACAATCATCTTTGTCTACCACTTTACGCAATGTGTGAAACATTATAAGTACTGTCAAATAAACTACATAATGCAAAAAGTGTCGTTTGTGTTGCCTCCTACGCGATGTCGCGTTGTTTGGCGGACAATGCCGCGGCGTCAAAGATCGCTCGTTAAAACTTGTCGCGACGTACCGCAACTTATTGTAAACGATAACTTGGACTTTGTTGGTTACTAGTTTGTTGTTAATATAGTTTGTACGAATTCAAGAAATTTCCAAGATTCTGTACTCAATTACTACAAGTGAGTTCGTTATCATGCTAGTAGATGGTAGATAGTAGGTAGGTACGGTCTTTGTATATTAGAAGCTGTTTCATTTCTTCTTCTTCGTTCGCTATAAAACACTATGATACTTTAGTTTTTAATAAACATAATCAAATTTTCTAAACCTGGGGCTCATCCCAAATAAGTCGTAGATGAGAGAGACAGGTAAATTTAAAAAGGGATGCAAAATACTTTTAAAGAACCCAGTTTGTCTCTAGGTAACATCTTTCTGTGTGAAATTATGTGAAAGAGTGTACACCTTTAAGGTAGATTTTTGAGGAACTAATGATAATAATAATTATTTATTATTAAGATCTCATGTAAAATGTACCAAAAATCACACCAATAAATAAATTTGAATTTGAATTTGACTGCGTAATACATGTGACTACCTGTATCTGTCTACATACTCGTATCATTTTATTGGCAGAATGGAAATGAGTGTTAAACCTAGGTTCAACTTGGCAGAAATATTGAACCGACACACAGTAGTTCACGACTCCAGAGGCACATTTGGACACGTTCCAATTGTGAGCTCTTTCATTGAACTCCGGGGAAGAAGTTATTTTAATTGAATCTATCGCGATTCTGTGAAATGCCATCGTATAAGCTGTGATTAAAAAACTGCATTTTGCTGATATACAAAATAAACCTCTGTGACAGACAAACAAGAAAATGAGACGATGCAGGTTCCGATTTTATTTTGTTCGAAACCTTAAATAAACTTGATTTCCGCTTCAAGAGTTGCTATAAACTTATGGGGAAAATGGAATCTTGTGTTTTTCTATTTACGAGTATGCTTGTAGGGTATCAAAAAGATAGTAATTTCAATTATAGAGACTCAAAAATTCTATGTTGCAACATTCAAATTGAAATAATTTATTGTGGAGCATAGGTTATAAGATGATGTGTTAGATGGTAGATGCAGGTAAGTCTTCTGTGTCCCGCCATTGAGGCATACAAAATTCCTATCATGAGTTCGGTACGTAGTTAAAATACAATGCATCAAATTGTCATGCAATAAGACTAAATTAGTATAATATTAATGACACATTACAAATTAGTCCTGATTCAATGTGTTGTCATTTAGAAATTCTCTTACAGAGTAATAACATTTACTTTTCAATAATTCGTGTAGTTTTTTTGTTAGATATTTACGAGTATATCGCTCATAGTTCTGAGAAAGGTGGAAAATTATTAAAGATACATGGGCCCATACAAAAGATGCTTTGGTGTAAAAGCTTTGTTTTATTAGCTCCGGTGCGCAGCTTGTGTTTGTGTCTGGCTCTAGTGCAAAATTCAAACAAGTTTAGATTCGATTTTAAAATCATTATACAAATGCAAAAATTTGTAGATCTTTGACAGCCGTTAGGTAGTCAGTGGCCCAGACTACAAGCTCTTAAATCGTAGTAAATATTGTATACTAATTAGTATAATCTAGCAATTACCAGTAATTTGCTTTATTTAAACTATTACCAAAGGTTAGCTGAAAATGATTATTTATCCAATATCTTTGAAGTTGCCTATCCATGTGGGCATGACGTTATCTTAGACTAAACCTTCTATCCCCATTTGTACTATGTCTATCAGAGCTGGATCAGACCGGCAGACGGCGCGCGTCAAATTAACGTGGATACGCAAATCTTTTATCCACTGATCCAGTGTGATGTTATATCACACTGGATCAGTGGAAAAAAAAAAAAGTTTTTTGTGCTGAGTAATTATTGTGTTAGGTGGAAGATGTGATAGTGTTAGTGATCCGCAGAGCTCGTACGACACTTGCGGATCGGCTGGCGGACACTTTGACGTCAGTGCAGTGTCCGGAGCAGAGTCCTCAAATTGTCTTTACCAGTTAGATTGATGCTACAAAATAATTTTGGTAGTGATTAATCAAAATGTTTCATGACCAATGGTTTAAAATAAATATCAAACTCTAGTGATTTCTATACGGTAGTGACTGTCAGCTGCCAGACATCATATGCGTAGTGATGGTCCGGGACTGTGTCGAGGTCGTGTGACGTCACACGGAGCGGCTCCGGCCGGGCGCCGACGCGGGTTCACGGGACACCTCCGGTGGGTTCACTCCTATCTTGCGGGCTATCTAGCAGGGTAATTGCATAACAATCCCATATATATTATGGTATTTTCTATATTTATTGTGTTTAAATGTCATCAAGCAGACTACGATACGGATTACGATAAAACATGTGTTACGCAACTAAAGCTAGTGTTTAGCTATTATTTCTGATAATACAGGGTGTAAACGGACCCTTCACGAAGCCGTCAACCAAGCGTTATGTACATCAAACTAAGTCACCCTACGCAAAAATTATTGCTGGGAAACGACTTTTTTTTTGGGGGTGAAAAATCACGTTTTACGGAAAAACTCAATGTAAGGCACTCAAAACTTGGTGCTGATGGATGCTTTGAATAGTTAACGGGTCATGGAGGAAATTAAAGTAAAGTTAAAACATTAAAAACATGTATTTAAAAAAAAATCTTGTGAATAACTTGGAACTTTGACCTCCAATATCTCCGTAACTAGAAGGTTCAAAGGTATGGTCTAGAAAAAAAAAAATAACGCATTGACGGGGAGAATAAGTGCCTTTCAGCTTCGTTAAGGATCTTTTTACACCCTTTATAGCAAAAAGTCTACTAATTTGACTTACTAGCTTTTGCCAACGGCTTCGCTCGCGTTAGTTTAGAAGCTTGTAATAATATAATTTAATCATGATTCGAAAGACACGTGGCGCCATCTATTATTAAAACGTGAATAAGAACGTTATTGTGGTTTTCCTCGGGAACAGCTCTTTTTTCGGGACGAAAGGTAGGTTATGTCTATTTCTATACACCTGACAACGCATATGCAAATTTTCAGGATGATCTTTTCAGTGGTTTAGGCGTCAAAAGGTAACAAACAGACAAACAAACTTACTTTCGCATTTATAATATTAAGTTAGGATATTTTGCAACCGAAGTTATAGTTTTGTCAATGAAATAAGCCTTATTTTGGGCTTCGCCGCAGTCGGGTAAAAAGTCTACAAATATGAGTTATTTTTTGGAACCGCAGTTGTGGTTTTGCCTGCAACTTTATACAATCACCGATTTCCTTAGTTTTTAAGTTATTTATTTATTTGTTAAAACCTTTGCACATAATGTAGAAAAGCGGACTTAATGCCTTGGGCATTTTCTATCAGTTTCGTTATTATTAGAACTTAGTTGATAGGTAACTATGATAATTATATTCAAACTTGATGAGTTTTTCCCGGTTACGTGAGCACTGTTTGTAACCAGCGTCAGTAAAGACGCTCCTTGTCCACGTATTGTATAAGTTATTTATAGGAAGTCAAAGGCAATAAATACGTTAATTAGCTCTTTATATAGGTGCACACAACTGTGACACAGACTATGTACGAGATTATCTCACTGAACATGAACTCGATTGTGTCATTATGTTGTTATCTCATGCAGACTCAATCAACACGGCGAAAAGAATCAATAAATGATTGCCTACGTCTACTAACTACATGCCCTTATCTATATTAATAAGCTTTACTGCATTTATAATAGTCGCTTAACATATTTATAATTGTTTAAATGGCGAAGATGGCAGGTCGAGCTGGAATAGCAAGATACATAGGTACATAGGTACATAGGTATCTGTGTGTAAAAGGGAGAGCTTTTACCGAGCAGTGGGACACCACAGACGAGGTACGTAGTTATATTATGTAACGCATTTGTTGAGCAGTAACAAGGCTCGCCCAAAGCCAAGCTATTGCATAGGACTTCAAAACTAAAACCGGCGAAATCTAAATGTACTAAAGGTACAACTATAGTATACGTCGAGTTTGTTGCAATAAGGGCTTCCTCTAAACAAGAGATACACCTATATTTGTAGTTTAGGCTCTTAACACTTTCGCTGCCCAGGACCCAGCATATGAGTCCAAAGTCCATACTACGCGGGGTGTTGGGCAGTGAAAGTGTTAATTCTTTGTTAACATTGCGACCGTAGAGAACGCCCATTAAATAAAGTTGCATCAATCGATCTTTAAACGGAATGTCTGCAGGACATTAGCGGATGTGTGTGCAGCAGCCAAACTGTCTGCCGTCTAGCCGAACTGCTGGCCAGTTGGCATGCGACCCTCGCGTCGTTAGCCGCACGACTACGTAATCATTCTGTTGGAATTTACTCAATAGTAGCTTTTGCCTGCGGCTTCTCCCGCGTGCTTTCGGAAATGATGTCACGGGATCGCAACACTGCGGTAAGTTTCCTCGTACGTATCATGTGCATGGGCCACCTGACTGCCCAATTTTATGTGGTGCGGCTGAACTGGCTGGACTGGCTGGACTGGCTGGTAGACGGCTACTTTCACATGTCTATATTAGTACGGATTGGGCCTTCGCTATTAGTTCATTTGCCAAATAAATATTGCGCGACGGCTTTATTTTATTATACCTAATATGACACTAGGACTGCCTTTTTTTCTAGTGGTCAGTTTTTGATCAGGCTCCTAGATCAGATCAAAATGAAATGGTATTACGTTATCCCATCAAGAGTTTCTCAGTAGCAGTCTGGAGTTTAGGCATTTTGGCAATGGACGGCAATAAGCTTACCATATATCACATCGGACTTAAACACAATTGTGGAAATGAGTGTGTCGGTACAACGCCTCTGGCTACCCCTTCTGGGACAGCCGGCGCGGCGGCGCGCGGTGGTTCGAACTAGCGCCCGCTCATTTGCCTGAACTGCAAAGCTGAATACTGTTTGACGTTTTGTATTTTTATAATACGACAAAGTAAACTTGCTCCAAATGATATGAACAAAGTTCCCAATGTCCAAGGTAAGCGCTCTTCTCTACACAATAACGCGCAGTCAACAAACAGCCTCTTCCCGCCTGAACAAGTTTACTTAACATTAAAACTGCTATCCCGGACATTTACACTTAAATCCTAAACAAACTAATTGTGCCTCCGCGAGGGTCCACTAGCCCCTCGCCTGCTGGGCGTATGACCCTCGGTACGCAGTACGCAATGCGGCAGCGACACGCACGCGTACCGCGCGCTCTGCCCACCCCGCGTAGTGCGTACTCTACAATACGCGTAGCGACGTGTGTACGTACACATAGTGCAGATGAACCAAAGATTGTTCTGTCGAATCTGGTGTCGACTATTAGCATGGTATGCAATAACTGCTTGTTGTTGGGTTTATTCCGCATGTACTTTAGAAGGCAATTTCGACTAAATTTCATCTGTGGGTGTCGTTTAGAACGTAAATTCTTATATAATTTTAAACTTAAACGTATTCGTTTTGTTTTGTTGCTTGGTACTATCTGCTTTGGTCATTTAGGTATTCTCACGTGTTAGGTAGCTAGATCAGACATGCATACGATAAGTCGTTATTATGTCAACTATTGTATGCATTTAAACAAAAATGTAATTAATAAATAAACACATATGTGATTAAATAATAAAAAACCAAATATTTACAAAAAAGGACTATTTAGATAAAATAAAGTGCTCGGATATTTTGGAACCTCTATTTCATAAAGGTAGCATTTTTTCCTTACTACTTGTATTGTTGCTCAACTGGACGAGTTCACAACGTTACATCGGCTTACAAATAGACCCTCGTCTTTATCGTCATGAAGCGGCTATTCATGACATCACCGTATTGTGATATATTGCATGCAACCGTAGATTGTGCTCATCCCGCAAAGTGTTGATAAATGCGCACTTGACATCGTAAACTATCGTCACTGTTATGTAAACTCACTAAATGTCATCTTGCAATCATATTTTTCGAGTGCTTAGCTCTACACCCGCGACTGCATGTCACTCATAACATAACTAGTGAAATGACTTATTAAACTCCTGTCTCACTCTTAACAGAATACAAGCGTGATGTTCATCATCATCTGCCTGCCTTTTCCCAACTATGTTGGAATCAGATTCCAGTCTTAACGGATGCAGCTGAATTTCAAATGGAGCGACTAATACCTGACCTGCATAACCCAATTAGTACTGGGCGAGCGATACCCTTTGACAAGACCGGTTGTCAGACTTTCGGGCTTCTAATGACTGTCAAAGATCTACAAATCACAGTCGTGATGTTATGCCATACAAATATGGTCCTATGGGTATGCCAGTACCTTAGTTGGTAATGACGTCATCAATATTTATGTTAATTATATTTGTTTTTTTATTGCGTATTTATAGTATTTCCGGCTTCCCTTTTACAGGATGTAGGTGAGATGTATGTAGTTCAACCCCCAAAGGAAAAAAGACAACAGATCAATGATTTAGCAAACGTTTAATATATGTTTGACTTAAAATTATATTAAAAATGTACAAAAATACGACAATGTGTCGGCGCTCTGTAATCTATGGTCGATGACCATAGACACACGAGCGTGGACGATTCGCTTCACAATTATATCACAGCTAGGAAACTTGTACTGCTACTGAGTATTTATCACAATTGTATAGTAGAAAATATTTACATTTTATCACAAGAAGTACAAGGCAGTTTTTTGCTTATAAATAAAAATAGAAAACAATTACAAGTAGGCATATCATCCAATACTCGGCTGCTTCAAATGAATAGGCAAGTAAGTAGTCGCCGTCACTTTAGATCCGAAAATCATGTAGAGAATGTTTCCCACGATTCTTAATAATAAACGAAAAGTTCAAAAAGAAACAAAATTGATTAATCACATAATAATCGAGACTTCCCATCACTGTGATTCTGACATCATAATTATAACGTTAAAAATAATAGCATTTACAAACTTACAAATATAAAGAACATTTTGTTGTACGAGCTCATACATAACGTAACACGTAAACAATGCAATCGTTTACTTCACGAAGTGTTCGCACATTATCCACTGTAGCCAATTAGCGCGCTGCATTCTCGTGATAAAGCGTGAAACTGTCCCTGGCTTCGTTTGGGATTAAGGTGACAATGTATGAGCGCGTAGAACAAAGTGTCGGTAACGTGGGCGCCTGTGCGGCACGTCGCCGCGTCGCGCGTCGTGCCACTAAATACGTCTAAACTCTAACTAATGGTAACTACTGGCTCTGAATGCGCCGCGACCGCTGCAGCCCCTCGTACACCGCGGAAACTAATGAGGGTAACCTGAGGACACCGCAACTTAGTTGGTGTGTATTTCGAACCATAATTGCATGGCAAGCATTGTGTTAGAAATCAGTTGAAAAGCTTTTGATAGGTCCATGCACGTTATAGTTGGTGTACATAGGCTTAAACATTGAGGTGCAAATATGTAAGAAGTGCGTTGAAAATCTAAAATGGAATTCATATCTTATGTTTCCGAGTGAATGAACTGATGGTTAAATGAAGCGAGCGAACAATTTACCATTCGCAAACCTTGCATTTTAAATTCCTCTATTTCAATATTACCTTTATATTCGAAACGCAAGCAATTTAGTAGTAATGATACGCAAATGGGAACACCGTTATCTGTAATAACACACGTATCAACGGATCATTTCAATCTCGCTACTGGCGTGAGCCTCCCTGGCGTCGCGGAGAGCACGCCGCCGCCGCGTCCTTACTGTTGTTCGTGGGAGCGTTGGGCAACCGGCGGTATTGTGAGAGAATCAATTGTATGCACTTTGAGAACAATTGAACAATATGCCATTATTTATCATTGTATCTAGTTTCAGACGCATACAATGCAATTTTTGATACCAAAATATTCTGCCTTTCCCGGCAGTTTCGTTGGTTTGACAATATGGGGCGTGAATGAACTTGAAACTCTAATTACAATCTAAGATTTGACTACGATTAACCCCATAGCTCAAAATATTTCGTAGGACAATATCAATTTCAGATTAAGAACTTATTCAACATTTTGAGCTGAGAGCTGTTCAGAACCTATGTATATCACATTTTCTAACGGAGTCTGCTGACAAGTAAGTGACTTGTTACAATTGTACAACATGTTCCAATGATGGCAACATAGGGTGAAGGTCAGCGATGCGTCTCTAGCAGTCGCATCGTGTGGTGCGGCCGGTGTGGAGCGGCCACCCGGCGTGCCTCAAGGCTACATCCGAATGTGAGAGGTGTAGAAGGGCGCTCGCTAATTGCCCAATCATGTTAATATCATATACTCCTTACGTGACGAAACTTCGTGCTCTCGCGACCCTGAGCTACCTACGGCTAGGATTCAATTCACATGCGTGTCATTTGCAGATGCACACTAAAATTTATTTCATTTAAGCGTAAACAGTTTTTAGTTAAGCCGGCATGAATGAAAAAGCTTTCGATGAGTCTGTGTACGGTTTGACCGTATGTAAGAAGCTCTGTGACCGATCGCTGAGTGGGTGGATGGTGAGGAAGGATGAGGGGATCGGCCGTGACCTCGATCGCGAGTGACGGATGAGACGCGGCCTGTGCGGCGTTTGGAGGCCGCGTGAGAGGAGGATGAGTGCTTAGTGCTGCGGTGAGGGTGTTGCGCAAGATTGCCGGGCGGCTGCAGCGCGTTGCACAACGCGAAGTGGGTCAAGGTCACCGCGCCATCATGCGCGTCCATCCGAGTACGGCAGCAGGCGGTACTGGAAAGGCTCCTCGTTGCGCTGCTGCCTAGCTTGCTGCTCGTACGCCTGTCTCTGTTGCTGCTGGTACGCTTGCTCGCTCTGCGGCTGGGTGTAATAGTTCTGCTGGTCCACGGGCTGCTGCTGGTAGTTCTGTGGCTCGGGCTGACTGTAGTAGATCTGCTCGTTCAAAAGCTTTCGGTGTTGCTCAATGTGCTGTTGGCGTTGCTGAAGTAGTTGTTGTTGCAGCAACAGTTGCTGGTATTCATGTTGGTGCTGTTGCAACTGTTGTAAGTGCTGTAATCCTGGCTGCTGTTGCTGAGTGTAGTCCTGCTGCTGTTGTTGTTGCTGGCTGTAGTCTTTCTGCTGCGGCTGTTGTTGTTGCTCTTGATGTGCTGCCTGTTCAAGAGAGCCGTCCTCTTTGATGGTGAACTCCTTAGAGCTCTGTATGGAGACGAGCTGCTGTTCGGGCGGGGAGTAGGAGTCGGCGCGGCGGTGCAGCGGAAGTCGCGCGGCGGGCGCATCGGGCCCCGCCAGCACGGCGCCGCCAGGCCGCAGGCGCGCCGGGGGGCGGTACGTGGTGGCGTCCAGCCGCGCGATGGGCCGGCGGGAGCGGGGGGCGGCGGAGGACCTGGCGGGCTCAGCCGCGCTGCTGCCCGCCAGCGCACTGTTGCGGCTCTGCAACAGGAAAGCTGCTCTCAGCTACTTCGGGAGCGGGACGGGGGAGGGGACTGATGACGAGGATTACTGTCACTGACCAACTGACGTGACCACGAGATGTAGGTGCACCATTTGGTTCTATTCGGCATAATCCCGAGTGATTGCATCAATGAAGCCGTGTACGATCAGAACGGATGAATCCGTTTGTAACGCCATGTTAATGAACTATTGAGTCAACACGAGCTGAGCCTAAAGCTAATATTTGCTAACACATATTAACAGCGGCTGAACGGAAATTGTGCGTTTTCAAGTTAAATATTCATGTTATTGATGCAGAGATAATTTGACTGGCAGAGAAGAGAAATAACAATATTCTAAAATCTGAAAGCAATAATCATTTTTCACCACTTACTAACCAAACGCTCCTAATGCAGCCACTATATTTTAGTTGAAACTGCAATAAATTATCTCACATGACCGGATATTTACATATTTAATATCAGCACATCCATGCATATTCACTTCAAAACAAAGTGTATGTATTAATGGCCACAGTATGTAACATGCACATAATTACAATATATTCGGCGCTATCTATATATTTACAAAACGCGCAACACATAAGCGGTCAGAGGTAGCCGTGAGCGGGGTCGACGACCGAGCGCTTCACTTTCCAAAGCGGCGCGGGCGCAGTGTCCTCGTGCACGCGCCGAGGGCTCACACGTAATAACTCAGGCAGAAGTTTCACTTTGAACAGTTTACGAGAGTTATAATGTACCTACAGTTTTTAAAAGGACATCCAAGTTTGTTTTACCTGCTTCTGACTGCAACGTGTATGTCATGAATACGGATAAAATTTATGTAACTTGCAAATTCGGATGTTAAATTTTGTAATGAGTAGTAAGAATTTTGTTACCTTATAGTAAACGTGGAGTTTTAAAAATTCAATACTACAAGTATTGAATTTTCACTCATTCATCTCTACTCATGTACAATTTTGGGTACATGCGTACGTATTCAGCAAAACATTCGTACTTGAGCACTATACGCGGTACTATTGCAAAACCAAACCATCCGTTCTGTTACGAATCTAGAAGAGAACTACCTTCGGGGTGTGCTACAAAGTGGTCCTTCTGGCCTGTTTGTTCAGTGTCATCACGGGCATTACACATTGCGCGCTGTTACAATGTGAACTTTACGTTATGTAAACAGAGCGCTCGCTCAAATGTTAAGGCTTCCGATGTTACGTGGCTCTGTAGTTTATGAATACACTTACACTATACTTTATCTTTGTATACTTTGACTTATCTATAAATATAAAATTCAAAGTCCTGACTGAGTGGCTGGCTGACTGATATATCAACGCACAGCCTTAACCCCTGATCTTAAAGACATGAGTAGGTACCTACTAAGAAAGGGTTTTTTTTTCACCCCTAAAAGGGTAAAATGGGGGGTTGAATTTTCTGTGAAACTTAATATTCTCTGAGTCGATTGACTCGAAAATTGGTGTACACACTTTTCAATTAAAATTATGAGACATGTGTATCACAGTTTTTCCAAAATCATCCCCCAAAAGAGTCAAATATGGCTTCGAAACTCACGTAGACGGGCGCATGGCGCGCAGTGCAGCGGGGCGCGGGAGTACTTTTCTATTAGTAAGTAGGTAGGATTTTTCTGAGATAGACGTGTCTGTTAATATAATGTGAAATCCCGATTTTCACGTTGGCTCGTAATACAAAATATTATGATTGATTTGATTGATATAAAATAGTATGTAAAAGTATTTTGTCCATAAATCATTTGATTGTCGTCACCGGTGTCCAATCTCAAATCAAGGTATCAATATTTGGCTGCGGGACTGTTCGAAAGAGATACCGTGGCCCTGGAACACAAAGGTCAAAGAAGGAACATGGATGGGTTTTAGTCAGTAAAAGTCTGCACTAACTCCCACTCCGACCAAAGCGGGGGGGTCATTTGATGATTTCCCATCCGATCCAATATTTCACTTAAGTAATGTAATTGATATTACTATGAATTAATATTTGCAAGTTTAAGTAAGTACATGTAAAAAAACTAGAGTCTGTATTACTCAAATTAAATTAAATACTTACACTAACTATTCTTTATTACCTATTCCACTTTAAAAGTAAAAACTAATATTACACATATATCTATACATATAAAATTCAAAGTCCTGACTGACTGACTGACTGACTGACTGACTGACTTATATATCAATGCACAGCCCAAACCGCTGGTCGTAGAGACATGAAATTTGGAAGGTGCATTCTTTGTAAAGAGTAAATATACTCTAAGAAAGGGTATTACGAAATTCTACCCCTAAGATGGTGAAATCAGGTGTTGAATTTTCTGTGAAACTTTTTATTCTCGCGGTCGATTGACTCGAAAATTTGTGTACATACTCTTCAGTTAAAATTATGAGATACGACACGTGTATCACAGTTTTTCGAAAATCATCCCACAATATAAAATTCAATGTCCTGATTGGCTGACTGATATATCAACGCACAGCCCAAACCGCTGGTCCTAGAGACATGGAATTTAAAGGGTTCTTTGTAAAGAGTAGGTTCTTTGTAAGAGTTTTTCGAAATTCCACCCCTAAGAGGGTGAAATGGAGTGTTGAATTTTCTGTGAAACTTAATATTTTCTGGGTTGATTGACTCGAAAATTGGTGTACACACTCTTCAATTAAAATTATGAGACATGTGTATCAGTTTTTCCAAAATCATCCCCCAACAGAGTCAAATAATGCATAAAATTATGCATTATATTCTTAAGTGTACATTGAAATTACAGAAAAAAGTCCTTGAACGGATTGAGTGACGTCGTGTGGTGTAGCACTCGTAGCTCGTAGCGCTAAGCTGACCTTATTCGCGACACCCGCTTGGATCGCGTCCAACCGCTACGCCGTAGCGCTACGACGTAGCACCAACTTGTGAACTCGGTTGATTTAATACTTGTTCGACGGTCTCGTTCTAGTTTTCATGTTGTGTAGTTTCATTGATATTTACATATTCCAACAGACTGCAGATTTGACAAAATTCACCACTACATTTGCTCGAACAAACACAACAACTCGTATACGCATTTGACAACACGAAATACGAGATTACTCTGTCATTGTGTAAGACGATGCAATTATTTCAATTCTCCATACACAACAACACTTTATTGCTAACCATTTCAGTCGGAAACCTATCCTCGTGCAAAGAGGCTTACCTTTTTACGTAAAACAGAAATATTCTTAAGATTGCCGCACCGATGTAATGCTGCTGTAGTTACAACACTGTAACGTGACACGTGACACGTGTGCTGGTTCACTAACGACTGTCAACAACGCCTGCTTGTCTGTGTGTTTGTGCGTTTGTCGTAATTAGCATGCCAACAGTGAGGCGGTATTCACTTCTGTAGGCACACACGACATGTCCTCGCCAATATCTCTGCAATACCAGGAAGTCACCTTTCTTGCTATTGTGCACATATACCAGAAGACGTACACGAGTTCTAACGTTTGTTAATCATCAGACTAGCGCTCCTGCTATACTCCGTAACAAACAAACGAACCTACTTTCTTATTTTTGTTATTCATAGTATGTTAATGAAAAAAAAAGTTACAGCTGCAGTTTGATGAAAAAGTCCCGTATCTCAATAACTAAACATAAAATCTTATTCAAGCCAATTTTTGTTGAAAGTTTTTTTACGTTCTATAATCTTAAATTTTTTCAGAATTTTCCTCTTCTTACTTTAGACATGAGAGAGGGAGGATACACATTTTCAGTGTCTATCTTTCAAACAATTGACTTTGAGAAAAAATGGTTTAGGGACCTCAATGTCATTTTTAAAGACCTATCTACATATAAATATCCCGCACGCATTGATTGATGAAAAAAAAAATCGTTTCAGTTCCATGTATGGGGAGCACCCGTTAATCTTTTATTTTTGTATAATAATCGTAAAGCGATTCATAGAATACATCTAACTACCAAGTTTCAACTGTGTAGTCCTAATAGTTTTGGAATAAAGTGGCTGTGACATACGGACAGACAGACATGACGAATCAATAAGGGTTCCGTTTTTGCCATTCATCTACGGAACCTTAAAAACCCAATAACACTTTAATATTACTTTATTTTCACTTCAGTTGTTTATATAACAAGCACTAAGTCTTTGATTGAGAGCAGTGTTAGAGTGTATGAAGTGTGGACTGAACATGAACTATGGAAAACGAAAGCAATGACCAACGGGCACAGATACCACTAACTGTTGATAATCAACGCGCTGAATACGGAGATATCTATATATACTTGGGACAAAATATGTGCATACCGACAGGACTATCTAGAAAATCAAACGACTCAGTGACCAATACATCTTCCATGCAATGTTCCTTACCATTGCGTGGAAGAAGAGACTTGGGAAGGAAACTCAAACGACATCAAAAAGAAACTATTTGACTCAAACATATTACCAACTCTTTTACACGGGTGTCCAGCTTGGACTACAGCAGATGCCATGAAAATAAAATTAAGGTCATGTCAAAGAGCTGCAGAAAGAAGCATGCTTGGCTTAAAAATAAGCGACCGCATAAAGAGCAGCATATGATCGAGGAGCACAGACAACAGGTGGAGCGATATGGAACAGATATAGGAGGCCTTCATCATCAAATTATAGGGAAATAAAGACAATTTGTTTATTAAATCTTTTCAATTTATGAGAATCGAACCCAAGACGCCATATTCTACAGTTGCCCTAGCGTCCACTACATCATCGAGGCAGTTACACTCAACATTATCGAGCACGACCCGCTCAACTTGAGCTGCTGTTGTAAATCACTTGCGTGTGTGAGTGTACTGCTTGCGATATTATTTACGAGCGCGACAGTACCGGGTTATTTATGACCGGCACCTCCGCCGTTTAAATATATTCACCATATATGAGATAAACTAGCCCTTCCAACTAAAATAACGCCACTCTCCACATTCATGTTATGCAGTATTTCGTAAATTTAAAAATAAACTGTTCAAAATTACTTTATCATAAATTCAAAGGTGAAAATATATCAATGTTTATTGATCATTGCTGTATCTGTCTGATCAGATGATTTACTGTTGCACAAAAATATTAAGACATTCCTAAATAAACTTCAAATGTAAGTAACTTGTAGTGTTGTTGTTACGCCCATTGATAGTTGAATTTCTAAAGATATAAACGGGTAAAGTATTTTGTTTTCGTCGACTATAGTACGACTGTTTCTGTCACTGGTACGTGCACCAGATCCCAGTGGCTACACCCGTGACTCCGTGATTGTACTGGACCAAATGACGTGAGCTCTTCACTGTGACGCGCTGACAACAGTTGTCATGTGCCACATCACTACATAGCGCCCTAGTCATGCCGCCCGGCGTCGCGCGCTAAACACAATAATATACGAAGAGACGATCGTGCAACATCGTTGTGGTTAGGCACCCGTCCCACCGCGCGCCGCGCCGGCGAGGAAGCGACTAGCTATCGAAATTTTCTCACACAAGCAAGATTATTGATATGAATAGTCGATCGCTGACTGTTCACCTTGTTGAGGAGAGCTCTGCCAAACAATGAACTCGTTTCTAGTTGTCTGCTGCACTCGCTTCCCGCTAATCCGCCAGTGGGACAGTTGCCTTAGCACAAGGGCTGCGCTGACACGGACGAGCAAACAAATGAAGAGCTCACGTCAGACAATGTAAACGAGTGGCGACTGGCGCTTGCGCGGACACACAGAATGTTCCACGAGTGTTGTTCTATCGGAACGTTTTAGGACGAAGTGTACGCTTGAGAACAGTGCTCAACCGACGGATAATTTGCACGCCAGAAGTCGTCTCGTTGCTCTTTATGCAGCGTAACCTTCTCAAAATATGGCACTCGCGGTGTTTTACAGCTGGTTTATGATAGACAGATGAGAAAGGGAATCTTCGAAATAAGTATCTTCTTTTGAACCTTCAGAGGGAGCAAGTTGCAGTTTCAACCGTGCATGTCTCAATACTTAAGATAATAAATATCAATATATAATATTTATTTTAGTTTACAAAACACGATCGTTTACAGAAACTTGCTAATGGAATGCATAATTTATTTTCTCATTTATCTACAAACGGACTGTCGGAAGTAACATTAGAAAACAAAACGATTTAAGTGAAACAAAGCAAAGACTTGAACAGCGGAACATTACATAAAACCAACTGAATAGCGCTAATTTTGGCTTTAGTTTAGGCATTCAGAATATTACACAACACTAACTGTACTATGCAGCATATCAGATCAGCGCACTATTATCATCATCAGTAGTACCACACGGCACACAGTAAGCACAAGTACACCCAATCTATTATTGTTTAGTTAACGCAAGGCAGTTCTCTTATCACTGTGCCTTCCTCAACCCCAACAGTCCGTCATCAGTGACAGACATGACTCGACGACAAGAATAAAGTTCAATACTCATCTTATATAAAATGTATGAAATCAATCGATCAATCTCAATCCACTAAACAGAGCCTCTTCCAAGTTGTACGAACTCGATATAAATTTAATGTTCTCAATATTTCTCGTCGTATTAGCTCCCGGGACTCGGCCCGCATCTGCGCCGCCCGAGGGACCACCCTGTACCCGATCAAAAATTAAATCAAACAGCCTTTATTTATTTATTGCTCTCTGCGCAAGAACACGCACATGATTTATGTAAGTTCGGATTTTTCCAACGAAATGAGACGTGACCTGCGACCTGTGCCTGCGACCCTTCCAGAGTATTCACAAATATCTCGGTTTCATCTTTTTGGACAGACTATTTTACTAAATCTAGATAAATGTCTCGGATCCGTCAGCAAATGACACCGTAAAGTGCTTGTCAAAGCTTTACATATCGTCAACGATTGGAAAGCAGTTATTTTCAACAAACTATAATGATCACTTTCGACACAACTAGATCACCAAATCCAGAAATGTCAGGGACCGCGCTGAGTTAGCGAACTAGACTTATAATAAAGTCCGTGAAGTGTCCGCACGAAACTAATCGGACGTCGTTTACAAATCCCGCCATTACGCAACGCATCTCACTATCGGTTCTTTTTGCAACCCATCTGTTATGATCTGACGAAATCTTACTAACTTTACTGAATTCGCAACTCTAACTGCAGTAACATAAGGTTATAATTGATGTGGGAGAAGATTAGTGAAGATTTTGAACGTCGCTTATAAAGTGTAGTGTTTCGTAATGGGTGGAATTAGATCTTTCATAAGTTTGGTAAACACTGGTCGGTAGTGTCGAGTTGTCGACTGTCGCAAGCAGAACATGATGCTGTTACAAAATGTGCGAGTGTGTAATGTTATGTTTGCAGTCGCGGCGGCACTCGAATTAAACGTTTCTAATTGCGACGAGTAGGTAGTTAGGTACCACCACGGGCTCTGACGAAAGCGACGGATGTTCAAGTGCTTATGATAATATTTTAGATGAAGAAGTGTTTATCTTGTTACTTCATCACCTTCAAATATGAATATTGAAATCATTCAACCTGTGTTGTCCTGTATTGTAGGGCAAAATATCAAATGCTATTCTTGAAATTCTAAGATAGAAAAACATTTGAAATGACACAACCTTATACAAAATTATACGCACATTTTGTATCGACATGACATGATTCGTCAAATTCTCAGAGCGGATTTGAACAATGAATCTAACCGCGATCAGCTGATCTGACCAGCAAAGAAGAGCTGTCAGTGTCAATATTCCATATCAATGATGACACAGACGAACAGAGCTCTCGAACAGTTTAGATCTGCTGGCCTTAGTGAGTTTCATTGATGAGATCCATCCTAACTGTCCCGACATTTCAGTTACGATATGTTAATAGCGCACAAGTACAGTAAGCGTCTGCTCGGATATAATGAATTCGGTGTAAAGTAACAATTTTATCTAAACCGTCGTCGGCGGCGGGTGCAATCTGTGTCGCCTCTCGTCCGTATTAATTACGTGACGTCACTGAGTCCTGCCTCCCATCACCCCCTCTCTGGGCTACTGCCTCCCGCCTCCCTGCGGCGTCCTCCACGACACGATTCAATCATGCTCATCACTTTATCATCTCGCCGCTCGTACATTTACACTGATTACATTTAATATCTTGGATGGTTTTATTTTTATAAGAAATCCTACTTTTAAAAGAGATTACTTTTGTAAGAGATCAAGGTAGCTAAGTATAGGGTTAACATAACGTCATTTCAGTATTCCACGAAACGGTAGGTAGGCGTGTTCAGTCCTTGACGATAATGTGTACAATATGAAAATAGAGGACAGTAAGACGTTCGGCTAAACTTGAGAAAAGTTCCAATGCATTTCGTGATTTACAGAAAATGAGTTGTGGTCTGAACTGTATCGCTTGCATTCTCTCATCGAACAGTCGAGTCCCTTGTCCGCAGCCGGTACCGGTATGAGCAAACCAACAAGACGAGTCACCGCCGACATAAACATCACGTCGTATGCGACAGCTGTCACTTAGAGAATGTATGTACATGATACGTATCGCACTCGACTTTCTCCGAGGGGAATATCGCTTCTGAGAAGTGTCGTACGATTTGTGTTCGAGTTACCAGCGAGTGCATGCACAATCATTTACAAGCAGTAATAACTGACAAATGTAAATACGTGATGTGCCTGTAATCAGACTCAATCTAGCCCTAGAAAACAATTTAATCGTGTGGGAAAGTTTAGTGACGCGCGTGTTGAGTCATAAGTTTATGTTGTTCATGAACATTTACAGTTACTATGCACTGTTGTTACTACACTTGATAGGCGACCTTTCAATATCAGCGGTAAAATGAGAGAAAAACAATAAATCGGTCAACTTTCTTCTAAAAACTTGATGTGACAGAATGATCTAACGCTAGCGAACATTGCCCCTAACGTCTCATCACGCTGTATAAGAACAAAGACAAGCCATACGTGATCTCACTAACTAAGGAACTAACTAACTTCTTTGGTTCAAGCAGTCTTATTTTCGAACAGAGAGCAATCTTTTCTCTTTTTATCTTCTATCCACTCTCTCAAGTTCATTGTGGTTCAGTGAAACCGGTATGGACCCATTTTGGACGCTGCTTCGGACACCGGATACTGACCGATCTGTTAGTGACCGGTATACAATCTATCCGTCCCGTTCCGACCGAACCCTTGACAAACTCAATCCATAGACTAGTTATTGGCAACTTTCATTCAAACCATGAATCAAAATGTCAATCTTAGATGTCAATAATTGGGTCAGAATTTATATTTATTTCAGGGGTAGATAGAGAGTGAATATGGTTTAATAATATTGTTTTACTTGATCTTGACGAACGTGTCGAACGTTGTGCATGTGTGTGTGTGTGTGTGTGTGTGTGTAACAACAGTGTCCGTAATGGGTGACGTCACTCTGGGATGCGACACCCCAATCATCTCCGCGTTGCCAGCTGGGCCGGGCTGGCCGGGCGATGTGCACTATCTAGTACATCGAGCAGGAAACTCGGGAGAGGAAACGTGGCCAATCATTAATTCTTTTTAGAATTTCTTTTTCGCAATTTTTCATCCCGTGAGTTGAAAAGGTTTTAACAAAATACATAATCTTTAATATTTGGTAGTAGGCAGGTAGGACTAGAATTCATTGTTAAAAAACAACTCTCTACAAATTTTTCAATAATCTACGCCGTAGCACTATTGTAGCCCACTATTGTAGCGTAGCACGAGCTACGCGTTCGTTCGACATTTGTCTATTTAAGTAACTCCTTATGAAGGACTTTTAATGATCATCAAATAATGTAATGAGCAGGGATGTATAATCACAGCACTTAAACACACTTTTTTCCAGGTGTGTTTAAGTGCCAGTACAAGAGGTTTCTGCCACTAGAACCAGAGCAACAAGGCAGTCAAATATGCAGTGGTTGTACTGCGAGTTAGCCGCGTGGTGGTGTACGAACGTGGCGCTAAAGTTAATCTTTATTGAGTGTTGCCGACACGAGACAGCTGTTTATTGCAGCGTCCGCCATCTTGCACGCACTTTACTGACACCATACATCACGAGGTCATCAGGAGTTTTAGAAATTATGTGGGGGTAGGTGAGAGTATCTCATCAACAAAATGGCCGCCCATTACACTTTATGTTAAGTTTTTATTGGCTCGATTACTCTGATATCTGATAACTGTAGCGTGTATATCCTCAATGAAAGTACTTTTTGTAAATATTTCGTTGTATAATATTTTACTGTTGTTGTAATTTTTACAATTAAATTACTCTTGGGAAAATATCATAAGATTATGCCAGTTTTTCCCAAAGTTATAGGTATCTAGCACATTAAAGGGTGTAAAAGTATCCTTAATGGAGCCTAAAGGCACTTGTTCTCCCCGTTATTACGATTTTTTTTTTGTTCTAGACCATTCCTGGGAACCTTCTAGTTACTGAGATACTGGGGCTCAAAGATCCGACTTTTTCACAAGTTTCGTTTTTAATACAAGTTTTTAATGTTATAATAACTTTACTTTAAATACCTCCACGACACCAGTGCTATTCAACGGATCCATCAACACAATGTTTTGAGTGCGTTTTATTGATTCCTACCGTAAAACGTGACTTTCACCCCAAAAAAAAAACGTTTCCCAGCAATAATTTTTGCGTAGAATTATTTACTTACTAACCCGCGCTGACTAATGAAGGAGTCGCCGACTGCACACCGGTTGTACATATATTGATAGAGTCGACCGGCGGAACAAGCTATACCTCCCATAGCGGACTAAGTTGTAGCCTAGCTGCCCGACTTTTTAATTGTAGATCTGATTCAGGTGAACTGGTTGTTCAAAACTAATGCGCTACCTAACAAGAGCTTTGTTTATCAAAGTCTAATCAGTTCACTTTAAATGCTAGATTGTTATAAATGCTGTGAAAATGTTAAATGAACCTTAACTATTCTGAGCACCACGGAGTACAGAAAAAATGGAGTGCTAATAAAAGCATAATTTCTCTACAGAATTAATTGTTATGAAAAAAATATTGCAAAATGACAAAAAAAAACCCTATGTATTGTTTTCTATTCCATAGCGCTCCGTCTATTAACTTTATAAAGTCAACTGCACGTCAATGTAACAAAATGACATTGACTGAGTCTTTGTTCCACAGCCGTTCAGGCGGGCTTTCTTAGTTCAAGTGTTATTAGTGAGTTGAGGTTCACCGTGAGGCCGTCCGTTCACTTGCACGCGCGTGCTGAAGTAAGAGACATACCTGTGGCGAGACGCCGAGCATCTTGAGGCTGGGCGGCACGTTGGCGAGCGCGGCGCGCGGCAGCGCCACGTGCCCGAAGTTCACCGTGAAGGCCTCGCACCACACCGCGAAGTGCCCGATGTCGAACACCGTCAGCTCCTGCCGGGGTGAGGACACACTTATGTTACCTTTGACTTGACATCACTGTCAGAACCGTAGTGCTGTTCACTCTCGCTAAGTCGCTACAATAAAGTTGCTATTGGGTGGCTGAAAGGTCTTCGAGTTTCGACCGCAGAATGGAAAGCGCAGCGTGGATAGTTAAGGTAGACCGACGACCTTGTGAAGGCTACGGGTTTGCGCTGGATGCAAGAGGAACAGTCCGGCCGTTGCGGCGATGCTACGGACCCTCAGTTCAGCATTTCGCAGTTCAGTGCTAGGCACTGGCCTCTCCCGAGCTGCGTCAATGATAACCCTCGGTTCTCCGCCTTCCGACTCCAGTCTGACCCAGCCACTCCACGCCCAGCAAGGCGGTGTCATGTCATGTCGGTACATACCCCGGGCAGCGTGAGCACGATGGTCTTCTTGTCGTACTTGCGCAGCGGCACCTCCTTGCCGTTCTCGTCGGGGATGCGGATGCCCTGCGGGGACGGCTTGTCCCCGCGCCCCACCCAGAACTTCGCGTCTGCAACAACACAATATGTTACTGAATATTTTCTACACGCCTAAACGCTAAGCCAGACAGTGGATGTAAAATGGCATAGGGTTGCGGTTGTTATCAAAATGACACACGGTTGAGATTGAATAATACTACGTACTATTACGACTGCTAATATGTGTATGTCACCGTAAAAATGTAAAAACCGTTACGTTATAATCTATCTCGCGAGATTGTAATCTGTCGAAAGATTGTCAATCGTAACATACTGCTTACAATTGAACGCATTACTTTTCGGTAGATTATAGTCTATCGAAGTGAAACCGTCAAATTGTGAAATGGCATGCGACGGTACGCATCTGGCGCGCTGATTGGTTGAACGTCATGTGCCCCGCGCCGCCATATTTGTTTGTTGTCGAATGTAAACAAACAGTGTTTTGGTGATTGTAAATTGATTCCGTATTTGAAAATAACTCAAAGCTTTAGAATTAGATACATAAAATTGTTGAGGAAGTAAAATGAATCTGTGAGTAACCAAAGAAGTGCAGTGTTAACGATAAATTGACTGATTGAGTTACATACATTTTCCGTGTTTTTATATTTTTATGTGTGTGAACCTATGTGATCTCATTTGATAATATTTACAATTTATTGATTTATTGAGCCTGTCCATTAAAAACACTGTTTGTTTACATTCGATTCAAACGAATTAACAACTTTATTTAATTATCCATATTAAATGAATTTAAATTTGAAACAAATATGGCGGCACGGGGCACATACATGACATTCAACCAATCAGCGCGTGAGGTGCGATCCGTCGCATGCCATTTCACAATTTGACGGTTTCACTTCGATAGATTGTAATCTACCGAAAAATAATGCGTTAAACTGTAAGCAGTATGCTACGGTTCACAATCTTTCGACAGTTTACAATCTCGCGAGATAGCTAATCTAACGGTATTTACAATTTTACGGTGACATAATATGCACTATACTAAGCAAAATTAAAAATCGATTTTGTCGTGAAATATCGATAGCAACTTTGAGATTTGATAGCATGAGTTCCGATCAAATTCTGATAAATACAGTGAGAAGATCACTTTTGAAAGTTGCTCCGTGAGACTTTATTATTAAAACCAGTATATTATACGTTTCCTTGATATATTTTGTATTCTCTTTATCTAAACATAAGCCTATAGAATTCTCTTCATCCCACGTATTCATTTCACATTTAATTTCGTGAAAGCCGCCATAACTCACAAGGTTGGCACACGTTCCTGAAGCATTCAAAATGAAAGTATTCACCATAAAACATTCTCTCGGGCGGTGTCACCCCTGAGAACCGTTGCGTGGAACATTCCCGAACACTACAGAAAAACAAACTGGTTTGGAGACAAACACCGGATCGCATACAAAACCAATACTTCACTGCTTACTTCCAACATTCATGTTCACACGCATGCGCAGAACGCGTTCGCTGAGGTACAAATGTTTTTCTATATTTATAGTAATTAGTTAGCAGAACATACGCAAGTCAAATCATGACAGCTGTGATTTTAATTTACGAAAAGTGGATAGTCCATTTGCTATGCAACCATGTTCCCACAAGTTTGCATCGCGAGTATCCCTATCCTTGTAATATTATGTAGGATTGCTTGGGTCATGTATGTGTGCGTGCGTACGAACAATTTTATTATTGTGCGACTCAGGTGGGTAATGTGTGACGTCATATACACGACGCGATAGATATCCGTCACCCTGAGATATTGGTTCCGCAGCGCACACCGCGCGGCGGATGGAGACCCTCGCTCAAGGGATGCGAGCATTACGTATTACGTGCTGTATCTGATCTGTTCTTTGTAAGGTGCTCCTCTCCGTATGGAGAGATTATTTACATAATTATGCTACTCAGGCAAGAACTTCCTTCGTATGCTTCACGGCATATTTCATGCGGAATTGATTTCCCGGTAATTTTTTCATACCTATCAGATGGGATGACTTAAATTATTAACAGATCTACAATAAGTGGTGAATCCACAGACTATCAACAAACACTAGGCAAAGGTCCTAACTCACCCCGCCCGGTGCATGCACGACGCACTGACATTCCAATTGCTAGTAATGTATTGTAGCACTCTCACAGAATAGATCACCAAACACATGTTCCACATAAATCTTGTATTTTATGGTATCGCACATGAAATGGACGCTGAATATTGTCTAAATTTTCATAATAAATGGTACTTGGTGATGCATTATTGCCATTCGTATATCTTGCACGAAACAGATTGCTTTGCGGTGGGTGTAAATCATAGCAAATGATAGCATCTAATGTATATCGATGACGTCTGACTCTTGCTCTGTTTTTATCTAGTAATATGAAAACTTATTTCGAGGTCAAAAACTTGTCACATTGGTCAACTGTCTATTAGCATCGAGGGTAGTCGATATTTATGAAGCTATACAAATACAAGTGGAGATGTAGCTCCGCCCGAGCAGATAGCGTCAGTGTGCCGCCCGCCTTATTACCTGACGCGTTGACAAAGTGGCGATCATGTTCGTACTTCCATGTTAAGGGCGCGGCCGCGGCAGAGGGACGTTACTCACGAGATGATGTCACAATAAGTAATGGAGCTCTTGTAATGTTTTGGAAATTGGAAAGAAAATGTGAAATGAATTTTTCAGTGGACATGTTTTTGTTGTTTTGCTCTGCCCACCCCGCCACAGGCGGCAAGCGTGACAGCTATAACACTCGTAAGACGGCTGATTTATGTACATTATGGCCATTAAACATGTTGCGATTGTCATCAACTAGATCAATCAGTGAAAGTGTTCGGTGTCCATAACTAGTGCGATCACCCCTCAAGAGTTATGACAGACTTTTTTTTTTGGGATGGGTAATCATCAAATAACTCCTCCCGCTCTGGGTGGAGTGGAAGGGAGTGTCAGACTTTTACTGACTAAAACCCATCCATGTTCCTTCTTTGCCCTTTGTGTTCCAGGGCCACGGTATCCCTTTCGAACAGTCCCGCAGATGACAGACTTTTGGTTTGGATTTTGAACGAAGTACGTCGAGAGCGTTCAAAAGTAGCTGAGATGGAAAAGTTAACTTTGCTCACTCATTGAAACGTCATGATCGAATCGAACGCATTTTAATGCCTTCTTTTAAATAATTTTACTTTTTGCACTCGATTGCCGATAATATCATCATCATCTGCCTAGCCTTTTCCCAATTAGGTTGGGGTCGGCTTCCTGTCTAAGCGGATGCAGCCGAATTTTACTTGGAGCGACTGCCTATCAGACCTCAACAACCCAGTTATTACCGGGTAACACCCGAGTATACCCCATGGTAAGACTGGTTGTCAGACTTTCGGGCCACTGACTACCTGTATCAACTGTCAAAAATCTACAAATGAGCCGGGACCAACGGCTTAACGTGCTTTCCCAGGCACGGAGGAAACTCGGTATGTATTGGGTGGTCACCCATCCACAGACGAACCTATGCAAGCGCGGCTTAACCTGAAGCCGACCGACCGAGCGGCTGTTATTATTGCCGATAATATATGTTTAACTAATTCCTTGAAACTTTGAAGTGACAGTATGCCCCTTTCGTATCGGACAGGTGTTTTTTTAACATATTGTATATTTCGGAACCTTGGAGGTAAAAGTGTTAATTGGTAATGGTTACGGGACACGCGACTGCGCGCCTCATGCATATGTAGGAGCGTTTAAGTCGCGCGATGCCCCCATGTGCTGATAGTCTACGCGCGCGAGTTATGCCTTCACTTGCACAATTTATTGCTCCGAACTGGTTTCGTACAACGTGCAAACCTGCGGGCCAGCATGTTACAACGAACAGCCAGCGACCTACGTTCCCTTTCAATGTCACAATTATCATTAAGATCCTCAGTGACCCAGTGGCCCAGATACTTAAACTTGTCCACCCTTCGCAGTGGTTCTCCACAAAGTGCGACAGTTGGAATAGACGAATATGTCACACTGCCTGCTTTAAAAACCATTAGTTCGCTCTTTGTGACATTATATTTGATCCCATGAGTCACCGCATAGTTTTCGCATATAGCGACCAGTCTCCTCAGAGCACCGACCGAAAGGCTCAGCAACACCATATCGTCAGCATCACTAATATTGTTAATGCACACCCCGTCAATATGACATCCGACATTGGTGCTGCTGAGCTCAACGATCAGCTGGTTCATGTACAGGTTGAAGACCCTGGGTGAGCTCAGCCCCCCCTGCCTCACCCCGCACTCCAACCGATACACGTCCGAGTGCGAACCGAACCATTCCACTTCACGCTATTGCTTTGACTACTGTACCAGTACTTAAATATGGACACTATTTCAGATGGTAACGTAGTTTCACATTCTAGTTTACGCCACAAAACATCGTAACTTACAAGATCAAATGCCCTTGACAGATCCAGAAAACAAGCAAAAATAGGAGTCTTCCTGTTTGTGTAGTATTGGACAGTCTGCTTGAGGCACAAGATTGCACTCTCAGTTGACAGCCCAGGCCTAAAACCGAATTGGGCGTCATATTATATTAATTTTGCCTAAAAATTCTTAGCTTTGGGTCAGAGAACAGGGTGGGGCAAGGGCCCCACCCTGCCCCACCGTGGGAACGCCCATGAAGATATTTGTTATTATCATTTTATTTTAATTATCGATTGAGATAGCTACCTTTGCTTCTTGCATTTAAATTATTTTGTAATTAGAAGAATAAACCTGTAAATTTTATTATCTCAAACTATTTTCTGGTAACGATTAGTATTTTTTTGTTTCATAAGTGTACGCATCAATTTTACCTACCTTCCTGTCTATATCTACCTATTTATTTACTTATTATGAGGTAGTATTGTCAGAATTAGCTGTAGCTCAACAATTCATTTCCTAACCGTACACATGCGGGAACTCCACGTAAGTGCTAGTGTTGTGTACATACCGGGCGCCTCGCCGTCGTACGAGAAGTTCGGCACGAGCAGTGTTTGCGCGTCCACTACCACCACGGGGTCGGAGGACACTCCGTGCACGCCGCGCAGGGCCGCCACCTTGGCAGGCCGCGGGTACTCCATGTCGCGTGGGATCGACACGTCGCCGAAGTTCACCTGCGGAGGACAGTACACGTTACTGTTATAGGCACTGAACATTACAAATTAGTTTTCAGAAGAGCAATTAACAACCTGCTGAAGCACAGCAAAGATCAACACAGAAACAATCAAGTCCAATAAAACATAGCATCATATCGATTAAAAACAAACGAGTCATCAGTCGGCGCGTGCGGATTGTAGTTGAGTAAATTGTGAGCGGGCCAGCCACACAGAGGCTAACAAGGCATTTTGTTTTGAAACTGTATCGCCGGGAATGACCGCTCGAGGTTATCCTTAATCGCGCTCAAAAGAAGTAAGCTCATTCTTCTGCAACAGTATTAAACTTAAAGCTGCCTTTCACTTCAATTAATATCAATATTTGCAACATCGTGTTCAGAATCGGGATCAATTAAAATTCAATCGAGAGATGTTTTCATAACGTGCATGCTAACATCCAGGATGTGGATGTTACGTGCGTAACATCAAACACGTTAGTATGCAAGCGTAATCCTCGCAAACTCTCGTTAACTGTCCGACCTGTGACCTACGAGCCACCAGTTATAGAAGTAGCGCGTGTGCAACTGTTGGTCGTTCGGTGCGTTGACCGTTCGCGGCAAGCGCACAGGCAATCACGCGTCTGTAGCAACAATTTGACATCAAGATAGCTTCTATTCCGTAGCAATAACAGCGGTTTCCGTAACTCAATAGCTACGGTGGATAGTACCCTATCGCTGAATATTCATAGCTCATTGTGGCTCACTTCACTCGTCCGGGTAAACTCTTGCTTTAGTTCGGCTGCTGAATCGCAGTGTATTTTGCAGGATAACAAAGGGAACTGGTAATTTCCGCTGGACGGTAATTATATACGCGACGGTAGTTTTATGTATAGAATCGCCCGACATACCGGGGGATGAGTGAGGATTTTGTGTAAGCTATCGTTTAAGTAGGACCTCGCCCCGTAGGCCTCTATGAGGACGGGTCACACCTTGATTGTGTAGTCATTGAATCGTTAACGAATTTTGCATCCCGTATTTGCATTTTGTAAAAAGTTATGACTTTTTAGCTCTCAATATAGTAAAATGTTAAGTTCTGCTATAATATACATATAGTTAGGCACTAGCATGACTACGTATTACACTAACAGTAGGAATCTGGCAATAATATCCCTTGGCGTCTCCAACTGTTTGAACAATAGGTACACCATTCCCTGGCTGTAGAGGCGTTTGTGTCAGCTTGTCATTACTTGTATTGCTTCGCACGTAAACTGGAGGCTTGCGGGGCTCGACGCGGACAGCGGGGAGGGGGGAGGTTAAAAGCTAATCTATGCGAGTACCAGCCAGCGGTTGAGGGACGGGATACAAGCGGACGCGAGTTATGAGCGACAGGAAGCGTGAACTTGAAGGTCGGGTATTACTGCCCCGGAAACTTGTAGCTTAGGACCCGAAATACAGGAGTCTACAGGAGTGCATTACGTAAGAGGATGCACGCCTTAGTAGTAAGGAATACTGGGAAACTTTAAAGTTATCTGCCTGAGTCAACCCATCTGCAAAAACTTGTTTCAAGAATTCAACAAGTTTTCTTTTAGAATGAAATAATGCTCAAAAAGATTAAATATAACAAAAACCTTTCACTCGATTCCGTTAACGCTATTTCTCGTGAAAATTTCCGCTCTAGTGATCAAACCTGAACAAAGGGTTTGGACACGTGTCTCTCTTGTCACTTGCGCCTCAGCCTGCTGGTTAATAACCGCTTCTTTGTCCTTCATGAGTTCCCGATATTAATATATTAAACATGGCAGCGACAAAATTGAGTGGAACATTTCACAAATACTTACTTCTCTGATAAGAGTACAGGATGAAATGAATGAAACATGGCAGGTCGTGTGTCCGTCGCTATTTTTTTCAAATCAGATTACCTTCCTAGGACAGTTGCACGGCCAGGGAGGACCACAGATACCGCTCGTCCTCGACTGACACGCCCATCTGTCACTTGCTTCCTCCGCACGGGTACCGTCGCGTCGCAAGTCGTGTCGGCTTGTGGCATGCTCTAGGCAAGATCTTTCATTTGTTTTCACCGCAGTCACAACACACGTTTTACATGTTGTGGTTGTGGAGTGGCTCGTGGCTACACTATACACAGTTTAAATATGACTATCAGGTGAGTTCAGGCGGAAGGTCGGCCTCGATCGGTAACATTATGAACCTACCTCCATCGATCGATCCTCGATTCCAGCGGTTCAGATCTGAGTAAGCCCTAGCCGTGCAAACATCATTATGTGGACAGAAGTGAACCAAAAAACTTGACAAACTTTTCCTTGTTACTTTTGTTTGAAGTTTCGGTCAGTTTTCTAGTGTCGACTAGTCGTACATTACAGTCAGGTAAATGCATTGTTTAGTAGTGATACACAACTTGCTAAATAATTCGTTCCCTTGACTATACGATCAATACAATGAACAAATATTGATAAATGTTAATGAATAAAGAAGGAGAGGAAGGTCAAAAAAAAGATAAATGGATTGTGTGAGGCGTGATATAAAGGAAAAAGTAGTAAATGATAGGGTGTCCTTTGACATAGGAGAATAAACTTGGTTGGTAAGAAAACGAATTGCTTGACCCGAAGTTACTTGGGACAAGGGTAGGAAGATGATGATAGAAGTCCCCCTTCCCAGTAGCCCGTAGTCTGGATTTGTGCCCTGTTCAGCACTCCTCCCATTACATGGAACTCAAACGTAACTGGAAAATGTGAATACTGACCGAGTACTCGTCGCAGTAGACGGCGAACCAGCGGTAGTCCTTGAGCGTCTTCCCATCAGGGAGGGACAGCGTGACGCTCTCGCCGTTGTAGCGCCGCAGCGGGCTCGCGCCGCCGCGCTCGTCGCGCAGGCGGGTCGCCCCGGCGGTGCCCGCCGACGGGGAGCCCGACGAACCCACGTAGAAGTAGGCCGCTGTGGAGAGGAAAACCAGGTTATAATGTTGATAATCACATACACATTTATTATAGACGGGACAATGCGCACACGCACACGGTTGTTTTGATATCAAGTGCCAAAACCAAAGATTACGTGCGTTATAATATGTTTACAATACTTCCATTAACATGAACTTTTCACGTTCATCACGATAACATAAGTTTTCTTAGGGTCTGTGACCACAGTTGTGCCTGTAAGGCACGTCACTTAGACTCGTGAGCCACGCATCAGAACAGCTGATAATACATCCACAGAACAGATAAGGAACAGAAAGCGGTTCGTGTGATAACAATCATTGCAATACGTGTGGGGTCGCGGACATCCATCAACTGCGATACTCTCCGGACATCACCCAAACAGGCGATAACAGCCAATAAATCTTCTTACAGAAACGCAAAGTTCAAAATTAAATTTGTGAATGAGCTGGCCCTGCCAAACTGAATTAGGTTGCAAAGCAATTTGAACTTTGTATTGTGTGTGTATTTGTATGTGGTTTGGTTGTGTGTGGTGTGAGCCAGTGTGTGGTGTGTGCCAGTGTGGCCAGGCAAGCGAGCTCTTGCAAAGATGGTAACTTGTTTATTAGAGAGTGTGTCAGTAGGAGCCAATCAAGTTTAGATCGTATACCGCAATTAATAGCTATACATCCAATTGATCATTATTTACTGAATTTGCATTTGAAATTAATGTTATTAACTTTACATCTTTATCGAGAGCAATCCATGTAATATTCTAGTCTATTGACTTATTGCTGAGTAATGTTCCTGACTAAGAGACCACTAACTCTTGAGAATTGTTGATACTAATTCGAGTAAGTAACTCGCGACAAGGCAGTTCGACAACTCAGCAACGGCTCGAGAAGCCTGCTGTTTTCTATCACTTGCTCTTTTCTGGCATGATTGTAGTGCCTATATCTTACACGGTGCATACAAACGCGTCCTTTCAGCCTAAAGTCCGTGGCGTGTCGGTCGGCCGCGCTGCTGCGGTGCGATGTTTATTCATCAGCCGCTATTAGCTTCGCGTTACATCGCTTACTTCGCTCACAGCTCAGCTCCGGCCGGAACTGGTTCGAGCTTTTGACAATCTCTAATATTATTTTTTGGTAAAAGTAAGTAAACCTACATTCAGACACTTTAGTGGCGCCGGCTGATTACAATAAAAATGCTGCAAGACCCAGTCTACGTCCTCGGGTGATGCGACTTGCGACGCAACTCACGTCAAGCGATACTCAGACGCTTCACTTGTTTCCTTCGTGTGAGTATCGTCACATCCTGTGGTCACCTCGCAACGTTACGCATGTCATTGTGTGATTTCGATAAGTCGATCTGCTCACAAGCAACATCAGTCTGCAGATTTATAGTCAGGAAAATTTGTAGTTCAGCAGATTATTGAAGAATTATATTTTTACCCGACTACGGCGAAGCAAAAAGGAGGATTATGATGTAATTTGAAGAAACGGATAACTTAATTTTTGATGGACTCCACTCTTGTTCATTTTGGGTTGCACTTATGGCAGGTAAACGCATGCATGTGCTGTAAGCAGGCAAACATGCTAACATTGTTCCATGCTTCGCTTCTCGACTTAGAAACTTTAAATCAGTTTTCAGATTAAATTATAAACCGTTTTAACAACACAACGAAGACGTTCTATAAGAATAAAGGGCTCGGCATTCTGTCCAACTCTCATGGTATAACGGACAAAGACTGTTCCAAGACATATGCCAATACTTGCACATAGCGGCGTGCTACAGATGCCTGGTGACGTCACGACCAGGGCTCCGGTATGTAGAGCAGGATCTCGCGACAAAGGGTCAAAGCATAGCTCCCGTGTGCGGCATCCCCGCCCCGCCCAGCGCGCACACGTCGGCGTCGTCGTATGCAGAGGTATGGCCGGTGCGGGGAGGGGACGCGCCAAATTGTCATTAATTACGTCACGAGCCACGCTTTGTGCTGCAACTAGGAGTAAGATAGAGACAGATGCAGAAGGAAAACTCATGAAGCACAAACCAAACGCTATCAGCAACTAACTACTACTGCACTATGTACCTATAGCGAGGTTTGTGTACGGTCAGGTGTTCATTGTTTGAGCACGCATTACTGTCGACATCATCATTCAGCCTCCACAGATTCAACAGAGTTCCAAGCCCTACCCTTGTTTATCTGCCTTGATATGCAATCGATCGCGTTCTTCTGTTTCTCTTGCGAAGGATTTCTATTTGATTGCTACTAATCGAGGTGAACCTTCTGTCTGTGAGTTGTCCCCAGAGTTCCAACGCCCACTCTATATATCGCTAGGCATCCTGCACACGACATCACGCGACCCGCCCACGCTCCATGCGCGCCGACTCTATGGCGCGCTCGTGAGCCGCACGCCTAACTTCGCCGCATTTATCACTTATTTGGGCAATTATGTGCATTTTTGCAGGTGTAAGAGAAACTCGTTGTTTTAGGAAAACAATATTGAGCACTTTCTATTCAGACTAAATTGATAGTAGATTTGTTTTTATAAAAGCGTCTTATTAATTAGTATTTTCGACTGTGTTTGGAATACACGCGATACCTTTTTATCTCTCTCTCTCCTCCTTGAATATAATAATTAGTTACTTACTCCTTTTTCGTTTCGATTTCATCGTAAGCCAACGCCAACGGTGAGGCTTGGGACTTATCTATCAATCAACTCTCGGTATTTACTTGCACTTGTAGTACGTACGACTATACATACATATACCACTAGGTTATTTATGCTGTATATTGAGGTACGGCGCGAGAGCAAGTCGTATGCGACGCACTTTCACAATAGGCCTTATCTTTTACTAGCAGAGCGCCAGACAGCAGACTACTTGAGAACCAGTTGTAATAACTCTCCTCATCAACTGCGCAACAGCGGAGTTACATAGTATGTTGATGTGTCTCGTTGTGTGACTAACTTTATGGACAGGTCGTTGTGACGAGATGTCTTGTAATAACTACATCTACATCACAACCGAATCTATGCGCCAGATCACCGCACAAAACTGCAAATGTTGATAGGTAGTTTATTATTCTATGTTCAAATATTTTACAAAGCCACAATGCCCCGCCTGCGCACCCTACCTTGCCTAGCTACGCGAGCCTACAATATCCTGCCCGTCCAATTTATAATGCCTTCAGGATGCTGTTTGGACTGCCATGGCGCCGTAGCGCATCAGGAATGAGCGCGGAGGCGTGCAGCGCCGTATTCTTATAAGAATTGTATTCATATCGTAAATTCTGTTGCATATGGCAAGGATTTTGACTGAACAAAATTGAATAGAGGGACTAGGAATTTCTCCTATGTGTCTGATCGCGGCGGAGTTGAGACGTCCCAAAACTGTATCCGATTCATTGGGTCCCGTGTTATTGTTTTAAGAAGTGAGTTGTTAGTTTGCTAAAAACGGTGTATCGCACCCAGTGTGTTTTCATAGTACGAAACCCATCGACTGCCCACATGATGTAACACAATAATTACAACTTTGCCTGCAACATGCCTGCCACAGCAGTGCTGGACATAAGGGCAGTCCAGCATGTTTGCGACCATTGCCAGGACAGCATTGGGCAACGTAAGGTAATGACAGCATTTTGAGGATGATTGCTGCCAGACCAGACTGACCAGACACACTTGATACTGGGACACTGTCCAGAGACATATGGTGGGGACAGTCATATAAATCTAAATATATAAAAGCGAAAGGTCACCCACTCAACCATCACGAAATTTCGAAAACCGCTTGACGCATTAAATAGTATTATATCCTTTATTCATTGTATATACACATTTTTGACATTTTTAAATATTTCTAAAAAAATCGTATTATATTATTATCATTCCTAGTATTATATAGTAGTCTATGGCTTGACGTATAAAGATGACATTTGGCGGAGAGGTAGTTTATAGTTATTAGACGTTCGCTAAGAACGGGTTTTGCGACAGGGCCGGATTAAGGAGGTCTAAGGGCTCTCGCAAGTTTATATGAATGTCCTTCATTTTTTTGGGCTACAAATTTGAAATTTGGCAGGAAGGTACTTAATAGTTAGTAGACGTTAGCTTAGAATGACAGGGCTGGATTAAGGAGGTCTAAGGGCTCTCGCAAGTTTGTATAAAAGTTTTGTTTTTTTTTTAGTAAGTCTAGAGTTTATCAAATCAAATCAAACAATTATTTATTTCGAACAACAAGGTCCATATGGGTTAGTGAATAAGTACTTTAGAACTATGTTAGTAGTAATTATTTGGTGATTAAGTTAGATTAATTAAAAAATGTTTATGAGTAGGAGACATAAGCTTAGAAAGAATTTTGTGACAGCCTGGACTAAGGCCTCTCGCAAGTTTATATGAAAATCTTGGCTTTTTGTACCTGAAAATTGGTAGAGACATAGAACATAGTTAGGACATGTCAGAAAGGAACTGATTTTATGACCGGTCCGCCGGCCGGCAAAAGGGAACATAATCGCTTTCGCAACCCTATGTGTTGTACAAACATTTATTGATGACTTATATTACAACAAACAGAAAATACAACTAAATAAAATTCCGAAAAAATAAACGAAGATAGGCACCTATTTATATTTTTTTACAATAACATTTACGTAGGTAAGTAGTTTCATCAAGTTATTGCTCGAATATTTTTTTGTATTTTCCCCTGGGTACCTCCGTGACGCTTTTCCGTGGTAAAAAATATCTCATAGTTCGTTGAACCTGGTATTCACATATCACCATATTAAATACCAAATTCCAGGCCATATTTTATACATGCGTGTTTATCCCACATCCACCATCGTTTTCTGTAAAACTGTAGATTGAATTTTCGAAAGCCCCCATATATACAATCTTTATTATTACCACTCTGTCATAATCACAAATACCATCTTTTTAAATAGGGCTAGGAGAGAATGACATGAGAGACATCTCAGATTTAATCCCAAATAACTTGCCATTTCAATTAGAGAGGTTACAACGTCCCTTACAATTAGCTTTTACAATGTTGATCTACAGATGCCAGGGCCAAACCATAAAAGTGGCAGACATTCAAGTGTGCACTCCATGCTTCTCACGCGGTCAATTATATATATTGGTTATCAGTCAGTGCCCAATACTTGCACGTGGTTGCGGAATATAATAAGTCCTTTAGTGTTGTATACAGAACGGTATTAGAATAAAAAGCGCCCAACAAGCCGTTTGATGGTTCACTTTGAAAAAAAAGTTGTATAGCGCCAAACTAAACCGGTTTTGAAAGCCTCAACGCCATTTAATTTTGTTTCGGATCTCTGCCGCCCAGAATTACAGCACCCAAAAGGACGCCTTTTGCAGTACTCAGTACATTATCACATTTTGATCAGGCTGACAGTTCTCACACATAACATAACATCACCCTTTGGTGCCCGAAGGGTTGGGCACAGGTGGACCTAATCGTACACACACATTTCGCCAGTTATGTTGAAGTCCCATGGGATAGGGGCGAGCATATTGTCATCAACCGGGCACAAATCCAGATTCCATGGCTGCTACTGACAAATTCCTGATGGAATAACCCAATAAAACTTTTATTTACAGTATTTTTTCAATTGCGTCCATTGTTTAATGTTAAGTGGATTGTGCCATTTATTACTTGAGACGTTTAAGGGGGGGAGGGGGGAGCGTCGAGCCGAATCTCACCCAATCTCACGAAGGAGAGAGGGGGGCCTCGGCAAATATTACGTATTTTTTTCCCCCCAAGAAACTAAAATTGCGAGAAAACTGGGTTTAATTAAGTAAACATGTTTGTCTACTAAAATATGGCCACTTATGAAAAAAAAAAAACATTAATTCAACGCAAGCACAGATTACCGTATTTATAGGAAACTACGCAGTATGATAAATCTCCGGTGACTTTAGGAGGGGGGTGAGGGGGTCAAGCCAAATCTCACGGCATCTCACGTAATTGAAATAACATTTTTTTTAACACTTTGCCCGACCAGGGAATCGATCCCAGGACCTCATGCTTAGTAGTGCTTGCAACCACTCGACCAACGAGGCAGTCTCACACATACACACCAAAATTTAATAAATAATAAAATTGTAAACACCAACAATACTAACCTAATTACTCAAGCACCATTGTTACTAACACTAAAATACTAACAAAAATATGGAATAGTGTGTAGTCTGAAATATTTAATTTATTTATTTATTCGTAGATATACCCGCTCACGGCAAAACTAAAGGGCTCGATTCATGTAAGTGAACTCGCAGTCATGTCACACACAACCACACCATCTCATCGGAATGCGTGTGTGTACCTTGAGAGTCAAAGAGCAAGCAGGACATTACCGTTAATGTGTTGCCTCGAATGTGGTTCAATTAACGAAAGGTTTGTGTGTCATGGGTACTTAGCTGCACCACAGTTCTGAACCCCTTCATTTGTTTATACCGCGTCCATGTGCGCCTGATGGACGCAGATAAAGTACCTGCACTGGAATCTAGTGTCACGGAACTGAAGGCAACGGCAGTGATTAGGGATCAGCCGCGTGGAACCTACGCTCACCGCGCAGCACTAGGTAATGACCGGTGAACATAAGATCTCGTCGAGAAAGTAACAAATGCAAGTTTTTTATCTAGAATCAGGAGTTTCCTGTTTCTAAGTGGTTACATTAAAGATTCATTTAATCCCCTGAATGACTATTCACGAAAAAGTCATTCACCTTATTAATTGAACAGACAGCGTATAATGATTATATCTATGATGATATATATGAAAAGCCTTTGTTACGGTCGCGCATTATATTTTAATCGATATACAACCTGACACTGACCTGCAAATTGCCATAAAACGTAAGAAAAACTGAATGTCGCGGGCTATCGTAGCGCATCCCCCTTAATTGCACTTTCAGGCAAATGTGACTTATCTGGAACATCGCCATTGATTTTTTTTTTGTTAACGTTTCCCCACTCTCGGAATATCTCCTGTATCGTGGGTGCGTTTACAAACATTTAAACTCACATACACAAACAGCCAGACCCGGGAAAACTAGTTGTAGGCCCTACAAATATTTGTTCCTTGAGGGAATCGAACCCGCGACACGCAGCGCAGCAGTCAATCGCTCAGCCACTTTGCGAATTTTTCTCCTCTTACTTTAGACATTAGAGGGGGGGGGGACAAACATTTTACCACTTCGGAAGTGCCTAACTTTCAAACGATTGACTTTGAGAAAAAATGGCTTTAGGAACCTCAATGTCATTTTTAAAGACCTGTCTATAGACACCGCACGCATAGGTTTGATGAAAAAACAATTTTTTCGTTTCAGTTGAATGTATGGGGAGCCTTTATCTTTTTTCTTGTGTAAAAATCGTTATGCGGGTCACCTTACGCCGTTTCTGTGTAATTCGCGCCTTAAGAGTGTAACATCGGCTATTTTAGGTACAGTCGCCAGCACATCAAATTACCACAAACTGTCAATTTTCTCCAAATGATTTTAAACCAAAAAATGTTGACGGTTAAGTTGCAGCACGCTATGATCAGTAAAAGTGCAACTATAGTAAAAAATGTCACGGGAACAGGAATAATAAAGGAAAGCTGGGTAACTACAATAAAATAAAATCAAATTAATGAAAAGAATTTATGTGGTAAAAAGTTTCTGCAAAAAAACCGTCTTCCAAAAAAACACTTAAAGTCTAAGTAAAAAAGTAAAAGTCTTAAAGTATAAGTTTACTTTCGGAAGTCGGTGACTTTGTTTGTTTCATTGACTTTTTTGCCACCGACTTCCTTTTTTGAAGCCGGTTTTTTTGCAGAAAGTTTTTTATCTAACCCTTTTTGTGGTAGTAGGTACCCACGCAAATTCTTGTAATGAATTAATTTTTACATTGTAACTAGAAGTTATTAAGGGATCATAATGTCATCAACATAGCCCAGAAAAAATACGTATTAAAAGAAAAAAAAAACAAATTACTGAACGATTTTGATGAAGTTGTAATTATAATAAACCAACCAATCCTTTCACATAACCCCCGTTTTTGCAACATTTTTCATTGATGCTCCGCTCCTATTAATTGTAGCGTGATTGTATATAGCCTGCCTTTCTTGATAAATGGGCCATCCAACAATAAAAGATTTTGTCTGTTCGAACCAGTAGTTCCTGAGATTAGCGCGTTCAACCAAACAAACAAACTCTTCAGCTTTATAATAAATTATACTAACGAGCCGCCCCGGCTTCGCACGGGTGCAATATACATAACATAAACCTTCCTCTCGAATCACTCCATCTATTGCTGAAAACTACATTAAAATCCGGTGCGGAGTTTAAAAGATCTAAGCGTACAAACAGCGGGAGCGACTTTGTTTTATACTATGGAAAGATAAAGATTATAGTATACATATTCATTTTTATGTCTAAAACTAGATACAAGTTTAATGAATATAAAAAAAAATGTAAAAGTTTCTAATCCAGGTGATATTAGACAATGGATACTCACTGCAATAAAAGTTATCTCGCAGTGCCCTAACAGGGCCTCACTAGTTTTAAGCCTAGCATGTGAACATGATTGTGCACACTGTGCATTAAATAAATAAACAAAACTCAGATGTTCGGAGGCGAGCTTCAGAGTCACTGCGACAAAACAAGTTTCTGACTCCACTCACCAGTCAGGGCGTGGCCGACCTTAAATGAGTTCGCAACCGAGCGCTAGTCATGGAAGTATAATGTACTAGTTGTTCCTACTACTTTCAGGGTTACTATTTCCAATTGTACTTAGAACCTGAGCTTAGTGGAAGTTCTTGACATTTATTCATCCGCTCGTGAGTGTAGACAACGTGACCGGTATATGTTTGTTTGTGACCAGATCAACATATTCGCAGTTATAGAACATCCATCTTGTGACATCTATCAGTAATTCAATACTGGCGCAGCTTCATTGGTATATCAGTGATGCTTCTTGCACTTGTAATGATTGTTATATTAACATAACATCACGCCTATAATCCCCGTAGGGTTACTTTATTACACCCACATTTCGCCAGTTATGTTTAAGTCCATGTAATAGGGGGTGAGCCTATTGCCATCAACCGGGCAATAATCCGAAGCTCCTACTGAGAAACTCCAGATGGAAAAACCAAATAACACTTTATCTGACCCGGGAATGGAAGCAAGTACAAGTACCTCATGCTCACCAGTCGCCCTTGCGACCGCTCGACCAACGAGCCAGTTAAGATTGTTATATTTTCTCCAGTTTAAGTAAGTAAGAAGAGTTTACGATCCGGGGCACTTGCAGTTCGACCCCGAGGCCGCCCGAGGCGAGATGCGAGTGCAGCACTTAGCTTATTGTTATTGCCTCCTATACCATATAGACGAGATATGTCAGTATTTTATCATAGTCTGACTGCACTTCAAGTTAGTCAGGCAGGTCGTACTGCACAACCTCTGTCAGAGTCACAAGTGTCACGAGTGTCACACTGATTGCACCGTGTTTTACATTACAGTTACATGTGTGTCCAATTTGATCGAGAGCGTAGGTAGCACTTTGAGAGTAGGTATCTGGGTGTGTGAGTGAGGTTGTGTGCGGTGTGGTACTGACCTGGTCCCTCGCCGTCGTAGTGGAAGTCCTGCAGGTATAGCGTGCGCGAGTCCACGGCGAACACGCGGCCGCGCACGCCGTGCTGCAGCCGCGCCAGCGCGCCCAGCTCCTTGCCGAAGTAGCGCACCTGCGCACTGGCGCCGCCTGCAACAATAACAATACTTCAGTGATACAGCATAACATTACACAGCGCTTACCCCACCGTACCGGGCCGCATGCAACGCAAACACGTCCTGTGTAAACCGCTTATTGGGGGTCGTCAAATGGCTCATATAAATGTACGAAACTACATAGTACCAGTTTTTTGCTGTACAACATGCAGTGTAAACGATAGATCCTCAGACAACAGCCGAAAGAGGGCGCCAGGTGTGACTACACCAATATGTGTAATTAAAGACTTGTTAGCAAAACGAATACGTATAAGTTTTCATCTTCCTGCCAAACATAATCAAGAGCGCCGCCCAAACATTGCTCAAAGAAGATACAAAATATAATGTTTTTTTATAAATGAGAACTTACAAATGAGCAGAAGCTTATTAAATTAATGTGATATGAAAGTCGCCAAGTTGGTAAGTGTAAAGTTTCTATTAAAGATTACTGCTAACTCATTGTTTTGAAGCTTTGAAAGTAAATTGTGCGCTGGATTTTTTCACATAGTGGCTATATCTAATGTATATACTTTCAGGTTTTCAGTAGCAGATAACTGACATAACATATATATCGACGAATGCGCTCGCTTTCATTAACAAAATTGACGATATACAGCTGTCCATTGAGAGTGAAGTCCACAAAAACGTGATTGTTTGTACAAAGAGTATGTGTGGAATAGATTAGATCACTTTCTAATAGTGATCATCTCTGCACGACAGCCGGCACGAGACGAGCACGAGGCGGGCACGACGCGCGTAGCACGACACACAAGTATGTCGCGCTCATCACTGATACACAGTGGAACAAGTGAACCAGTTCCTCTAGGTGCGCTGTTATCTGCTTCCTACAAGATGATATTATCGATGCATTAGTGATCACCAACTGAGATTCCTGAAGTTGGTAATGATCAGCACTGAACTCGCCATAAGTGGAAATAAATAAATAGTCGCCTCCTACGACCAATGTTTTTGAGCATTAGCAGCATACCTTTACTGCTTTAATCATACTTGTAATAAAATGTCACCGAGTCATCATCATGCTTGGCATCAATGGAGTCAACAATGTTGGTTCACCGGACTGGACCCCAGACGTAAAAGACAACGCGATCGCAATGACTCAAACGAACACTCGGAATGTGGTAGCTACATCTGGACTAGAATAGAATCTAGATTAGGCTTCATTAGCTAGATGGACTGCTCAGGGAGCGGCCCACGTAGGTACATGTAACCTCCTGGCAAAGGTTATGTTGAAACCAACGAATACATTGATACTATAAGTGCGACTGGCCTGCTGCTTATGCGCCGGTATCGCCGCTGAGCTCGTATCTCGCGCTGTCAAATGTCCAAAGCTCGCCTTGTGCCAGTTGCGAATCACGGCGCTCCTACACCCGCGCCGCTGACGTCGTAACTAAGCTATGTCATGTACAGTTGTACACTACTTATACAATTCATATAAAGCTCAACTTTGTTTCTAGCTTATTTCCTACCCTGTCGCGTCGGGTTGTCTGCTAGCGCAATACTCGATTGGATAAGACATCATTCATTCTTGTGACTTCGACTGTAGATCAAATTAGAACGTTAACCTAAATATGACTAATCGAGTTTAAAAGAAAGCTCAACTTTATAGAGCGCTGTCTCTGCGGCTCTAGGTAAAAGTCTCTTTCTGAAGGTCGGTGAGACGGTGGGTCCTCTCATCAGGGCACTGTAACATTATGTTTCGAACGGGCGACACCGCATGTAACAGCTGTTTGACCTGATAGTGATACAACACACGATTCAACCTTGGCAACCGGACCCGTATCACCTGCATCTAACGCACTCGGGGAGCGGCTCGCTCTCTGACAGAATACCTGTGTGCGTGTGTGTCATGTGTGATCCACATCGGAGAGGAGAAAGTGCTCTCAAGAAAGTGCTCGCGCACACAAAAAACTAAACGATTTGTACGTGCCAACTTACTCGTGTGCTATCACACGACTCTAAAGCGAACGCATAAGGGTGATACTTGTCTGCTGCAGAGGTGGGCTCCGCGGTAACATAGGACAGATCTATTCTGAGGTGAACGTACGCGTCTGTGTAAATGTAGCGACGAAATAAGGACGACCTCGAAATCCACTTCGGTGTTAACTAGCGATGGAACATGCTAATGCAATCATAAACCGACCGATTAACTGTCGCTCGTTAGTCGGTGCTTGTTCACAAAGAGCTTCAAGGATAATAAGTGGAGAGTTGAAAGGAACACTCTTTAGAAGAAATTGAATAGTAACTTTTTCGAATACATACAGTACAGTATAACCGAAATTATGTTCCTGTCAGTCTTACCTCCCCCAACTGATAAAAGTAAAGCAAACGCTGAGCCACCGACCAAATAGCTGTGCACATACTTAATGAGTGATTCTGAACGCCGCGCCGTGACGCTCCGGTACTTTCTCAAGTGGTATATAAATACTCGAGTAAACAGAGCACGCATCTTTCACTGAATCACTGCGCACACATCGCACACAGCAGCGACTGCACTCGGCCGGCGCACACGTGGGACCCGCACTGCTCCGCTGTACCCGCACTCCTGCAGGTGCCGCCAGACACTAAGGATTTCACCCCTTTGCCAATCTATACATATAAAATTCAAAGTCCTGACTGACTGACTGATATATCAACGCACAGCCCAAAACGCTGGCCCTAGAGTCATGAAATTTGGAGGTTGAACTCTTTGTGAAGAGTCCCCATCCACTAAGAAAAGGTTTTTCGGAATACCACCCTTAAGAGGGTAAAATGGGTGGTGAATTTTCTGTGAAACTAATTTTTGTCGGGGTCGATTGACTTGAACATTTATGTATGTACTCCACAGTTGTTACCAAAATCATCCCCCAAAATAAAATTCAAAGTCCTGACTGACTGACTGCTATATCAACGCACAGCCTAAACCGATGGTCTTAAAGACATGAAATTTGAAGGGTGTATTCTTTGTGAAGAGTAGGTAACCACTAAGAAAGGGTTTTTCGAACTTCCACCCCTAAGTGGGTGAAATGGGTGTTGAATTTTCTGAGAAAATTAATATTCTCTGGGTCAATTGACTCGAAAATTGGTGTACACACTTCGATTAAAATTATGAAACACGTGTATCACAGTTTTTCCAAAATCCTCGCCCAACAAAGTCAAATAAAGCTTCGAAACTCACATAGACGGGCGCAAGGCGCGCACGGTCGCGCAGGGCGTGCGGGGCGCGGTACTATTTACCTATTAATAAGTAGGTAGGATTTTTTTGAGGTAGACGTGTTTGTAAATATATGTGAAGTCCCGATTTTCGCGACATTGATATTAAATATTATGTCTATCAATAGATTTCTATTTATTTATTTATATTAGATATATATCTAATAGATTTCTAATGATTCATTTGATTGTCGTCACCGGTTTCCAATCTCAAACCGAGGTATCTATGTACAACGACTTAACGTGCTTTCCGAGGCACGGAGGAAACTCGGTATGTAAAGAGTGGTCACCCATCCACAGACCAACCTAGGCAAGCGCAGCTTAACCTTAAGATCGACCGGAGCGGCTGTTATTATTTAGCCACGAGCTCCTCTAATGAACTCAAACCGCAGCACTGTATATTTCACATTATGTAATTTATGTACCTAATTGATATTACTATGAACTAATATTTGCAATTTATAAGTAAGTACATGTACAAAAACGAATATAACAATACTTACACTAACTATTCTTTAATACCTATTCAACTTGAAAAGTAAAAACGAATATTACACATATATGTATCTTACATTAACTATTATAAATGCGAAAGTTTGGATGGATAGATATTTGTTACTCAATCACGCCAGAATGGCGGAACAGATCTGGATGAAACTGGCACAGAGATAGATTATAGTCTGGTATAGCACATAGACTACTTATTATCCCAGAAGGAAGATCCCGTGGGCAATTCCCGAAGTCCACGCGGGCAAGTCCGCGGGCATAAGCTAGTCACTTATAAGAGTGCTAGGTACCATGACCGTCCAATGCAGTGGTCAGCTCATATATCTTTATGCTTAGGAAATAAGAGAGAGTCATCTTCATGCACCACCTTTGGAACCTCAGAGCGCCGCTGTCTAATAAACCCTTTCGCCAGTTATATTTGAATTGTGGCGAGCCTTCTGCTATCGAGCGGCACACCCTCTCTTAACTCCGAAGTCTGAATTTCTCATATATTATCAGAAATCGTATTATAAAAGCCAATGACTGTGTTCCCGACCCGGGGATCGATCCCAGATCGACAACCGATGAACCGAGCCAGTCGGTGAGAAGACGACTGTATGTCCGCGCGGTTGACATAACCGAGCGAGGCCGTGACCGATCCGTTGAAAGCGACAAGTTCACTGACCGCCCCGGTTTCTCTCCGGCTCCGGTAAACACACCGGCGCAGCGGCGCGCGCAAAAATTACTGATCACCTCACGCCTTACTATCACGTGGTGATCTTAGTGCTGTACTCCAAGCATGCAGGTGGTTTAGTTATCTTTGCAAAATACAGGTCTTTCACTGATCAGATTAATATAAATTCGGTGTAATAAATATTACTTTCGTTGTAACTTGTTATGACAACCAAGTGTTGCGTGTTTCGGTGAACACTATCTTTGTATCAATTTGTAAGGAACCAGCGTTGGGCACATGTCAGGCATTACGTAATGATTTTAAAATTAGCACTCTGTAAATTCCTGTTATAACCATTTCAAATCATTGACGATGAATGCCCATTATGAATTGGGATATGCCAACACTTTAAGTTCACAGTAAATTCTGTTTAAATTTTGTACGAAGCGGCGAATCGTTAACGGTAGCCAGCGTGGTGCCTGTGACGCCATAAACAGCACACCATACGATACAAGCAAGTGCGGCAGAACTTAGCAAACACAGCCGTCTTCGCAAACACTGCCTTAATCTTTTATGAAAAAGAGAGTAAAGATGTGAGATAGTGAAAGTGTAAAATCAATCGATCAGTTGTTGAGGGCGTGTCTGTCAGTCTATCTATTTATCGAGCGGCAGTGTGTTTCTCAGAGCAACTACTTTCATTACGATGCGGATAATCGATGTATTGACGTGGGAGCGTCACATTCAGCTCGATCTAGATGAGCGTTACATGAAACGCCTGCGGGTTTAGCACATTTACTATTTAAGTAAATATACAGAATATGTCAACAGACGTGTGAATGTCATACACACTGTTGGGGAGGTCGCCTGCACGGTGCACCGCTAGCGAAGGGCAGGGTCCCACTAACGGCGTGCACCGTGCCGGTAGCGCAGGGCGGTCCCGGCGCGGCGTGCATCTAACTAACCAGGTTGGATGCACGCCGCCATTGATGAATGGTAAGATCATGCAGATATTCTGTTGTGGTGTGGGCAGAACTTAGGTATAGTCAGAACGAAAGTTATGCACGTCATCAATATTATGTTAGTGGTCGTGTCGTGACACGTAACAGTGCGCTTTCAACTTGCTTTCTTTGGCAATGTTACGATCGTCGAGTGCCAAAGAGATAACCATCGCGTATAGTACATAATGACCATTTCTTTCATATTTCTCGTTTCTCGTGGACAGGTGCGAGGAATATCGTATGGTATAACGAGGCCGGCGTCGGTTTCTTTCAAATGAGGTAGTTTAACAAAACGGCGTTTAAGTGAAACTCCCGCGGTTAGAGAACGAGTTCCGAGCACATTCGTACATGAACGTATTACTGTAGAAAGTCGCCTCGTGTGTACATATGTATCAACGTTGTGGCTCAGTACATACATGTGGTACGTGCGAACTTATCATTCAGTTTGAATGTTACCAATCAGCATTCAGTATGACCGTGCCCTGGCGAGCTGCGAGCTACAGTGTGGCATGAAGGGCACCGCGATCAAATGCCTATGTATGTCGACTGCACATCTCATGTACAAGCTTGTGAGCTTTTTGTAATTTTCTTTAAATATGAAGGGTTTTCCACAAACAAAATTAAGTAGGTGCTTTATTATCTGAAACACCGATAGGGCCTTCTGTATGGTAGTTTTTTAATCACAACGGTGGAGCGCCTTTATCCGCATCGCAGTGTCGCGGTCACGGGCTGTATGCCCTTCCACCGGCCAGCGTTATGTACCTAACACTGATCCCAGGAGGACGCGTGGCCGCCGGCGGGCGCGGCCGACCGGATGAGCATCGTCGGGAGCTGTCACATCGTACTCCGCAGGACACAATCTGCGACAGATGACAACTTTCAAGCTTATAATCTATTCTCATTTAACGCATGACATTCTCGTCATCTTTAACTACCTAATCTTCTAGTTAATCATGATACGTCGGCCTATCATATGTCGGCCGAAACGCTCTTCTTATTAATCGTGCTCAGTGTAAGTGGTCTACTGGCCGATAGAATATCGTAAGTAACGAGCTCGATACAAACATGATTAGTATCACATCGGACTGAATTGCCATCACGGTGTGCCGCGGACCGTGGTACAAGACGGAGGCACCTGGAACACTTACTATTAGACTTACTGTGAGGGACTAAATAGTTAAGATAACCCTGTGTACCCAAGCAGCCCTAGCCCCAGCCCGCACAGGTGACGGTGCCGGATGACAATCAAGCAGCTGTTACTGTTATCACGCGTCGGTCGGAAGCTGCTCGCGCCGGGACGTCGCACCTGTTGCCGCCGGAGACATTGTGACGTCACACGGCTCAAGTGATAAGTGCCGAGGCCCAACAGTGTGCCGTGCGCGGTGAGCTTTTTTAGCAACACAAGACTATACATACGAGAAACACGAGAGAGTTCGATAGTGAGCCATCAATTTCCTACTAAAGCCTGAGCAGATTTTTTTTTTTTCGATATCAAGAAAAGCTCCAAAGGAATCGAATTCGTTGCTTCGAAATAACTAAAATGGGATCTGATAACACTGCTCACCTGTGGAGAAGATAGAAAAACTTAGCCAACATCATAAAAGTACGAGTAATAATGATGTGAAACACAACTCAAGAGGAACATAGCCGACGCCCGCGAAACTCGTGATCGAAGGCTGAGAAAAACAAGGAAATACAACGGTTTGGCGTAAACAAGCTGAGAGCCACTAAAATATATTGTTAAGTGAGCAGAGGCCTGTCATTATTCGCGTACTTCCTGCAGTTGGCAATACAAAGCGTTAGATAACGCTTGTATAATGCGCCGCAGTGTTGAGGTGCGCAGAACAAGGCGCATCGCTGTCACTCAGCCGGTACTACAACGTTGTGAGCGTGATCATATTGAGTGCGTCGTTTATAAGAGATAAACATCATTTATTATAACAAGTGACAGGATCTCAAATCGATCAGTCTTGTGGAAGTTCTTTATATCTCTGCATCAACTAGAAAAGAGGTGATGATCTTCAAACGACTGAGCAGATTTTGAGATTGAAACATAGCTAAGAACACTCTCGAATAAGACACCTTCCAATCCAAACGATACAAACTTAATCTTAATCGTTTCATCCGTTCAGGGGCTATAACGCCACAGACAGATACAACTTATAAGAACACCCCTCATTTAATATGATCCGGGGTTAAAATAAATCTAAACCAGTCCCAAAATGATCGTCTTCTTCTTAGAGTGTCGATGGCAATCTAAATTGTGTCGGCCCAGAACTGAGCAACTCATGTTTGGCGCATATGAGGTAGGTATTAGAATATCTCAAAGTAAAAGTTTAACATACCTGTCGGCTGACTTACCTAATGGTTCAAAATATCTATAGTCATGATGTCAAAGTGCAAAATGCCTACGATGACATAGCGCTGCCGGTTGATTGCACGGCGGGGAAGCATTGTACGTTTTGCGACGGCGTGTTTTTGGAGTAGTCAGTTTCGGGGAAATGACAGGATACCATGGTACATACAATATACGTATATGTTTGTGTGTATGTTGGAAATGGTACTTGTTCATACATGCCGTATGTCGCGGTGTACTGCGGTACATACTATCACTTTCCCCGCGGGGGCGAGGGAGGGAGTCCTCTCACTTTCCACGCATTTTTGCTGCGAGTTGTTGAACCGCAGAGATTTACGAGATGCGAGCACTGCGCACACGCGTAAACACATACAACATACGTACATTGATGTATTATATTATTATGTGCGTGTGTGAGTCCGGATGTATGCTGCACATATGCCAGCGTGTGGGCGGTATCGCGACGTTCAGTATTGTTAATATATTTGCATGTATAAAATGTAGAGTAGGTATTTCCCATACTTGTGAACAGATTGTGTTGACAGTAAACACTCAATGTCCACAATGTGTGACATCGAGTGTATACCTTTGTTGAATAATATGCAGATGCTGATTAAAGATCTACAACACCTGCCGCATAAAAACTGATCGCTCTCAGATTGTTAGCTTGAGAAAACATTGATTACAAGTTTTTCCGTTATTTTCCATGTGAATTTGATTCATTATCTACGCAGAGACTTCTAACGTGAACCCAAGTGTTAATGTTAATAATATTCCAAAAAGCCAGCTAACATAAGAACTTTGTAAAAAGGGACTGTTGTTCTCAATGATTCTTGAATTGAAACAAACATTTTAAGTACATTTAGTTCTACTATGATTCATTACGATGCAACCGGAGCGCCAACTACTGAGCAAATAAACAGTGGTCAGTACAGCTCATACAAAAGACATCAACGCGCGTACACAAGAATCGATATTTTCAAACGCGGCTGATCGTAATACGATGTGTGTTTGTATTTATCACGAAACTGCTTTACGTATTACTGGAGAGATATCGGAATGGCAGTATTATTAGATGGAATGGAACAAGACGAGCCTTCTCTCGAACACCATGGAAGCTCACAGCTATCATTAGGGAATGATTTCAAGAGAGTTCAACTGCACAAACCTACAGTCAGGCGCTGCTTACGACCGCTCGTGACGATGCGGTCTGCAATCATCAAACAAACGACGATATTATTCATGATCACGGAGAAACGATCTGTGCGAATCTGTAATTTGACTGCAACAAATAGTTCAACAGTAGAGTAACCTTGATGTTTCAGGCTTGTAAAAGTACAAATAAATGAACGACATCGTACACAGTTACAAAGCTAGTAGTAACTATTACAATTGAGCAGGTTGTGTCGTTGTGCGCACCGACATGACTAGATCATATCCAGTCATTCTGATGATCAGAGCGCTCGCGCTGGTTAGCGTTACCCACAGCACACCACAATGGTGTTGAGCAACATGTACAACGTGTGCAATGCGTGCACGGGACGCGTACGTGACGGGTGACGCGCCATGTCCATTATTGTCCATATCACAGGTTACACGAGCGCAGTGCGCTATGGACACCGTTGGTGGCTACTGCGGGTAGTCCTACGGTACATCTGGATTTTACTCCAGGTACACAAAGCTGACAGTATAAGCGTCCATGCGATACAACCATGACAAACTGGCACCCGGCGCCCGCGGCTCATCGAGTCGCTCGTCATCTACCTAGCCATTCCTCGACTATGTTAGGGCTTGGTCCTAGTCTAACCCAATGCAGCTGAGTACCAGTATTTTACATGACCCAACTGCCTTTCTGACCTCCATAACCCACTTACCAAGCAACACGATACCCCCTGCTAAGACTGGTCAGATGACATTCAGGCTCCTGATGCCCATCTCTCGCTAATTGTCCATAATTACACACTTTCCTTTATTAACGTTAAGTCGTACCGAACACCTGCGGCGGTACATTAATTCAACGATTGGATACTTTCACTTTCGCGGCAGCAGTCGGGCTGTCAATCATTGACACCAGTTCAATAGAGATCGAGATACAACGTATTGTAGTAAATTTAATCATCTCTAATTCAGTACACTTACATAGTCGCGAATCATTGGTTCTGTCTCTCGGACACACAATGGTTTCAGCGTTTGTACACTTGTACAATTTTATTGTAAACAATAATTGCTGGTGCTAATTTCTTGTTATCACACACAAAGAATTGTATGTCACAGATTTTCGTGTATCCTTTTTTTAAAATTAAGTACGTGCGTATTGCGTATAGTGTTACCACCCAAGGTTACGTAAAAAAACATAATTTTATAAATTGGGCTAAAACCTTCGATTTTGGGTTTTCTTTTCTAACAAGTATTCGTTCTAGACATACCCTTAGCTTTGGGCGTCAACAATGTCTTTAGTCTGTTATGTCCCGTAACGCGCTGTATGCCCGAGACGCTGCAAAATTATGACACTCGCGCGTTGTTTGATAACAATCGCACAAACAAACGCGCGACTGTGGCGACAGAGTGGCTCATTGTCGTGATATATTATGTATAGCGACAATCGAAAACAACAACAATCCCCTATGCCGTCACCGGTGTGAAGGGGCGCGGCTGCAGACAGGGGACGTGGGGAGCAACGTATAATGTTGTCAATGTACTAAGTATTCAACTCTTTTAAGTATGCTTTAACATTAAAAAGTTGAACAATGTCTTAAGCTTGGCAAAGTACGAAGTGTTTTTGTTTGTATATCAAAATCGTTTGATATTTGTAATAGGCACGAGGTAATCATACACCGCCGCGCTGCTGGCTCCTGGGGGGTGTTCTTATAGAGCTGCAGAGACCCGGGAGCCCGCTCCCCGGTAGGCGCCGAGAGCGATCGCCGTGAATGTTTCATCGGTACCTACTTGATCTATGTTTGAAATACCTCCAGGTGATCTACCTAGAAGTATTTCTTTGTAGATACAAGTTATAAGTAGGTTTCTTTGAATCCGACAAGAAAAAGGGGCGTCCCGCTTCACCCAGTTTAAATAGAATGATAGTGTCATCAGCGAACTGAGCGGAACACAGCTGCTACCCCCCGGGGACACGCTGCGTGATACATGTACTGCGATGACATCAGCTCACACGTTATGTAGTCATCAATTAATATTTAATTACTTAGTGTAAGGCGACACCGTCACAGGTGCTCTCCTATTTGTGGACATGACTCAGAGTCGATAGCAGTCAGAATAGTCGAGTAGAGAACTCCACCAAGTCACCAACTACTATCAATTGGTAAAACCACAACGGCCCTGTTGTGCGCATCTGTGTATGAAGGTATATACGTACACACCGATGTAACTGTTAGATGTAACAGGTCAGCTGGTCGCGGGATGCGCAACGCGCGAGCTCGCCGACACTTTCACCGAGCGGAGGCGAGCAGCCCACCGAATACTGCGCCTAGTGAGACCTAGGCGATGCGTAACAACAACCGGCGATGGGAGGTTTTATATGTTAGTAACTTTAAGCAGATTTGGAACCACCATCAAAGAAATTAACGAGAAGACTTAACATTATTGTACTATGGATAATTTATGTGCTAAGATCTCAGTAGCATAGTGGCCCATCACCGGACCCATCACCGGTCGGAACTCCATATTAAACTATGTAAGAACAACGAAACTCGTGTTACTTATTGAGTGGCACGCAGAGTGCGTGTACGGCGCATTCACACTGACGGCTCGTGGAAACTGTTCCGTGTGAACCACGCCTTATGTCACAACGACCTTTATGTGGCTCGGAAGAAACTGTGACGTGCTGTGACATAACCGATACGAGATAGTGCGAAGTGCCAGTGTTCGTGAGAGCACACGTAACCACACTCGAGACTAGCAGGCAGGCTTGAGGAAATATCACACTCTGCATGACACACATCGGTCGACACAATCGTTTAGCAGCACATACACATACGCATAGCAGTACACAATGTTGTACTTGTTATAGATGCTCAGTCACAGCTCTAAACGACTGGAACCTGTCGTCCGGAGGCGTCTCACTGATGACATTGCGTTTTACAATCAACACTATTTACCCTTCATACTGCTAACAGTCCAAATTCTGATTTGGATGCATTCTTACAAACATCTTAAGGAATTAAACATAACTGACGAAATGTGGTTGAACTATTAGGTACACCTCGTACTAACCCTTTGGGGTTACGGGAGTGTTGTTACGTTATGTACTCGTGTCTTAAGTGCTCGATTGTTGTCATTCCGCTGCGTACGTCAAGCAGAAGCATTCGCAGAAATCGCTGTCATGTTGTGATAGATCGCTGTCACAGCACAGCTTATACATATTTCAAGAATCCAGAAGTTTGGATTCTTACATTGGCTTGCACGCCATACAAATAACTTTAAAATGGAGAAAGAATGGAGAAAGAAAATAGAGAAGATGCCCAAATATTCCAGTGATTCCGTAGTAATCCTTGAGAGGTGCATGTTCACATGAAAGTAGTAGTAGTAGTACAGACCACAGCACGACCACTACGATACACCCGCGGGGGACGATCTAGATGATCTAGACCGTTCCCCGCGGGTGTGCTCCACTTGCGTACCGTAGCGTGCTGCGCGGGGGTGCCGTGTGGGCGGAGAGGGGGGGCACCGGTGCGGGTACCGTTGGCACCTGACCCACTGCCCGCGAGGAATGCGCTCCGACTACACACGCACAGATACACATCGGTAACGGTGCGCCCAGCGCCTGCGCCGCTCAGCACACAGCTCGCACAGAAGGCTCAGCTACTGCGGACTTACGATCGTCCAGATCGACACTCATCTTATGGAAAAACAACTTGACGTAGATTATCTTTGCATTTTTTTAATGCAACCCCTTGCTGTTGTTACGAGGAAATGGAGAAGATGTTCATTTCCTCTTTGCCACAATATAGGGGTCAGAAAGTGTGGAGACTCGTCGATAACTATTGTTGTATGATTGTCCCGGCCAGCAGGCCGTGTGCGCGTGAGTCGGTTCCTTGCAAGGAGTGAGCCTTCTGACCGCGTGCGCACTGTGGCGCCCCTGGACGCACTGGGTTAAGGTCGAGTGCACTGTAACGAGCGCGCGACAACTCTAACATAACACGTCACATAACCGACGCGCGGCCACTGCCTGCGCTCACACGCACCCGGCACCCGCGGGATCATATCAACATGAAGAGTCAAACTACGAGTATGAAAGGAACTTGCATACGAATAGGCATCAAAAGGCCAAGACACTATAAAGGGTGTAAAAAGACCCTTAACGAAGCCGAAAGGTACTTGTTCTCCCCGTTATTGCGATATTTTTTTTGTTCTAGACCATACCTGGGAACCTTCTAGTTACAGAGATATTCGGGGTCAAAGTTCCAACTTTTTCACAAGTTTTTTTTTAAATCCATGTTTCTGATGTAATTTTTCTACTTTAAACACCTTCAAGACCCCCGTATTATTCAATCAATAATGCACTGAGAGTACTGCTACGGCTGCCGTGGCGTTGTAGTGCGTCGGGGATGTTTGCAGATAATAATATTGATGGTTTTGCCGCCATTATTAGGAGTAGATGTGCATCCCTGATGACTCGTGTTCGCGGCGGCACCAACAGTATTCTCAGTGTATTTGCAGATCGATGGGATTCCCCGATGCTGCGGAGGTGGATGCGGCTCCACGCTGAATTTTAATTGTATATTTTCATGTGTCTGAAACCTACTAACACTAGAAGTTAAGTAAAATTGTTACTAACCCTATGGACTCCGGTCTGAAATAAAAAAATTCTATTCTATTCTATTCTATAACATGGGACATAAACATAACTGGTGAAATATGGGTGTACTATTAGGTACACGTCTGCCTAATGCTTCGGGGATCACAGGCGTGATGTGAAACTTTTGGTAAGAATTAAAAAAATGGAACAAACTTGAAATGAAACATGTTCTGAGTACGAACCGTCTAATGTTAAACCAAGGGAGCGGCGCGGCGTGAAGGACCAGCAACCATATTGAAGCTCGTTTTATTTGTAAACAGATTGCAGGCTCGCGGGTCGCGCTCGTGACACACGGCCCGGGTCGCGACATACCTGGCGCGAGCGCCGTGTTACTGCGTTGATCATAAAGCTCTGCGTTTCGGATACCTACAAGTGATACCTGTTTTTAAATAACCTGTGTACTGATTACTGTCGGCGCCGGACAGCGGGCGCCGGCGCCAATTATTTGGTGGTATATGTGTACGGCGCGCATTCCTAAATAATATGCACACGAATGTCAAGGTTCAATTGCTCATAAATAACACGAACTCGCGCGTCGCGCACGCTCTGTGCCTCCACCCACAACCTCATCACCGCTGTACTACAGGCTGCCCTGCAGCAAACCAGATGATTGATGGAATACGCTGCTCAGGCGGAGAAGATGCGGCTCATCCTGGTAGATTATTACTACTAGCTTGGTCCAATTAAATGCAGTTCAATTCTCAAGAGCACAAGAACGTGGAGCTCGGCACAAGCAAAGAGAGGCCTTAACCCAGCAACCTCGAAAAGCAAGGAACAATATTCTTGTTTGACGGCCAACTGGCAATAGTTTTAAGGGCCTATAGAAAAAATAATAACAATCAAATCTGTAAGTCTCATGGGTGTACCAAATAGTTTACGCTAGCAGAGTCCACTATCTCGAGATATACTTGCGTCCTAATTAAGTACGATCATGCATGCAGAGAGTTGCGCTACAAAGTCATCATCATCATCTGCCTAGTATTTTCCCAACTATGTTGGGGTCGGCTTCCAGTCTAACCGGATGCAGCTGGCCGGCCTATCTGACCTCCACAACCCAGTTAGTACTGGGTAATACGATACTCCGTGGTAAAACTGGTTGTCAGACTTTCGGGACACTGACTACTTGTAACGACTGTCAAAAATCTACAAATGACAGCCGGGACCAACGGCTTAATGTAATGACGCCAAAAAAAAGTATGGCCAAGAAATATGTAAACAAGAAATAAACCACAAGGTGGCGGATTGGTGCGCCGGCGCCGAGGAAATGCATAATAATAGCGCGTTATGAGTAGCGGGTTGAGTGGTACCCACGACCAGTGACCCGCCGCGCTAATGTCACCCGATGCTAATGAGAGCGGCGCGAGTCACGTGCGCCAGCGGGCGGCGGCACCACGCTGCCATCTCGCTGTGGCACCACGCTAACGTTCTGCTACGAGTGCTACGACGCTACAATTTGCCAGAACTATAAGAAGCAAGAATTGAACTCGCTAGCACCATCACGCCATCGTACTCTAAAGAATGTTGTTGTAGCCAGAACGTTTTCAACGAAAACTCCTGGATTTTGGGCAAGCCACATAATACTATCATTTACACTAAAAACGGGATTTTTACCATGCTTCCTCTTCATTTTGAGTTCGCGATATTTCGGCGCTGTTGCACCATGTTGTGAGTAGACGAATCGATTTACTCCCTTCATTGTACATTTTACGCGCTCGGTACCGCTACCACTGTCACTCACAACTCGATTCTGTTTCCGACACACGAAGCTCACTGTATCTGCTCGCGAACTTTTTTCCGAACTAGTAAACATGGTAAAAATCCCGTTTTTAGTGATAGTAACAATATCAGTTCAAAAACTTAGCCACAGAATGTTTCTACAATTTGATATACAATTAAACATATAACCCGTTTTACTTTTTGTGTTTTCTCCATACATTAATTAGACATGATTTGACAAATGATTGACTGGCTATCCCGACCTGAATTGCTCCATCTGTGACTTTTAACTAAATCAGCAAGACAACTTTATTTGCAAGAATAGTAAAGTATCCTAGATAAGGGAAGATCAAGCTGTCGAGGATCGTTGCGACGTATGGACGCGCGCGCGGGGATGTCCGGTTAGGTCAGGAAGTCATTACGGAAGCTGCGTTAACGCACCATGCGAAGAAAGTTATATTGAGCCACGATTACAAACTCGTACTGAGAAAAACAACTTTTACCTCACGTTATGTGAAAGGTTAACCTTTAAGAACTCCGCTACCCCTTGTTCAAACAGGTTACCATTTAGGACTCAGATTTAACCTCTTCTTGACCAGGGTACAACCGGGAGGACTTGGAAATCTTAACTTTATTCAAATCCTTAACAATAATATCTTGAGTAGACTATTCTATTAAGGCTGAGGTAGGGATCTGTATAGGTCTTGTACAAGTTAGAGCAATGTATGTGCGCCAGTCGGCTGATGAATTGTCGAGTGCTGACGGGGCAGTCCTGCGGAGACGCGAGGCGGCACGTCACGGTCGCATCTATTCGGGCGGCTCTCACTTTCCCACGGCCGCCGCCGCCAGCCACAGGTCGCCGCCTCTCAGTGCTACGGAACAGATGACAGCTGTTCCACTTGTAACGTACACCTAGGACATCTTCCTCAACTCCTGGGAGTATGACGTAAGCTCACAGTACTTGACTGACTTGCCCTGCTTTTACTTGAGCTCAAAGTATTGGTTGACTGTTTTTGGGGCCGTGTGAGACATCCTTAGCAATTTCAGTATATTGATTGATTTTTTTGCCTGATGTAGACCTTGAGTCACAGTCTGCTGTTTATAGAAGAACAAACAAAAAGAACAGACAATAAAGTAACATTTATAACTTGTACCAGAGGATTGATTTCGGCGCCGGCGCCAACATTCCTCGCGCGGCGGTTTGTGTTTATAAGCTCGGCTACCGGTGCGCGTGGACTGACCCACTGGCCTGCCAGCAGCGCCCTGCGTGACTTGTGACCGTGCGACTTGCGACCGAGGGGCTGAGACTTCTCCTCTGCGACGGTGCCGTTAATACTATGGATATTCTCACAAAAAAATGAGAACACACTAGATTAGTCTGACATACTTGACTATGCCTTTGCAACACGTTCGTTCATAGAGAAACATCTTTAGATATATTTTGGAAGGCAATTAATGCATAGAATATTAAAGTACTTAATGTGCTTAAATATCATTTAGAGAATTTAAATGACAGGCATTATGCGTCGACTATCTGGGCCATAGTTGACACACTTATGAAAGTATCACGAGAGCAATTCTAATAAGATCGATCCAACGACCGCTTCTTGTATTTGTGTATGTTAATAATTTCATGTTATTTCATGTAGTTACCAAGCAAAGTTACCAAGAGTACTACGCCGCTTCAACGAAAAGAAAACCGCCGCGTTCTCAAGAATGCTCTTCCTACATCAAATGACATACACTTCTTGCAGAAGCAGTGGAAATAGGCTGCTCGAGGTAAGTGCGAGCGATATTCTCTTTTTTTTTCTGCCCGTAGGAAAGTCTAGGATACTTAGATAGATACCTACTATCAGTTTTGTAGGATTTAGCGATCTTCTTAACGAGATCCCTGGTTACAGTACGATGGAAGTGCTGCATAGTCCGCTGCAGGCTTTCTACTCAGCCAACAGTGGTGTGTGATGTGAAGTGAGTTGGGTACTCACCGACTAGCAGCAGCAACGCGATGGCCGCCGCGGGAGTCATCGCGGGCGTTGGAACACGAGAACTATAAATGAGAGTCGCGCGAGCTGCGCGGTGTGGGGTCACGTGAGTGCAGCGCGGCTGCTTCGCGGGTACTGGTCGCGCGCGCGCCGCACCAACAGTTTTGGTGCGCGCGCGTTGAGCAATCCTCCCCCGCGCCCCCGCGCTTTCCGTTCTCTGGTCATCGCTGGTCCTCTCATCCGCCCCATAAAACTCAAGTTAAGTCATTTAATACCCTCTCTCTACTGCTCACCAGAACTGCTTCGAATACGACTTAAAAAAAATCACCAAAAAGTGAAAAATGACTCTAGCTTCAGAAGTCGGCGACTTTTATTTGTTTGATTCAGTTTTTCCCTCCTCCGTTAACCTCCTCCTTTTGGAAGTCGGTTAAAAAGAAAAGTAGTGATACCTACATGGCTCCTCATTCCTACTCATCACGTCATGCCCTTTTTAACCGACTTCGTCAAAAGTCGTTAAAAAGAAAAGTAGTGACAACCTCAGGGGAACCGATTTTTCTGCTATGATGAAGAGGAATGAGGAGTCATGTAGGTATACCAATACTGTTGCAGTAATATTAACATGACGGGTCGTTCACAGTCACAATTGTCAGATTCTTCCTGAGAATTTGTGAGTTTAGTTACGTTGAGGTCTATTAGTGAGCTTGAGGTTTGTGACGGAGAAATGCAAATTTTGGTGTCAAGCCGAATCGCACGACATCTCATCAAGTGGGGAGGGGGAGAGTCGAAAAATCGCCTAAATTTCCTCACGTAATTAATGGACGCCCCCTAACACAAGCATCTCCTTGCTTAAAAGGTGATCTCCAAATCATGTGTGTAACTCTTTGTGTAATTAAAATAAACATTTTTTTCAACACTTTGCCCGACCCGGAAATCGATCCCAGTACCACATGCTTAGTAGTGCTTGCGACCACTCGACTAACGAGGCAGTCTCGCACATAGAACAATTTGCACAGGTAGTACTATTGGGAACAAATAGTCCCATTAGTACCACTATGTAGGTGGTGGTACTATTGAGAACGAGATTTCCCACTAGTACTACCGGTGGTACAGTTCGGTGGTACTAGTGGGAACAAAGGAAAATTTCCACGCGAACGAAGTCGCGGGCAACAGCTAGTTATTATATAATTATGCCTTGGAAGAATATTTTAACCGTCCAAAAGGAGGAGGTTCTGCTGTATATGTATTTTTTTTAGGTATGTTCACCGATTTCTCCGCCAATTGTGGACCGATTTGGATGTTTTTTTTGTTCGGAAGAATATTAGCAGTGGTCTCGTTTTACTTTGGTGAAGATCTGATGCTGATCTTCGGAGATATACAATGGAACTCTTCAATAATAGACAGCAAGTCTGTCGAACATTTCATCTCTCCCATTCACTCTCGTCACAGTACACGTTACTTCACCTGCTTGCTGTGGCCTTTCATTCATCTCTTGTGTAGCCCAACATTCCTATCCAACTTCAGTAACATTTTATAAAATGATCTATTCAAAGGACCTATATTTGTTACATTATTTTCTATTATTTTCTGAGCTACTAAATACAGCATACAGTTAGAACTGGTTGCTGAGCGTACACCCAAGGTCGATCTGCAGTACCACTGCTTACCTACTTCAATTACCCTACATAATTATGTACTTAGTACTAATCAGGCGCAGTCCGAGGCAAAGACTTAGAGGGGGGGGGAGGTACTTTATCGACTAAGACTGAAATGTTTAAAGTACTAATCAAGGGCGGATCCGACTTCAAGTCAGGACAGGCTCCAATTCGATGATAATAATAAACTCAAATGAAATAAAAACTAAAAATCCCGACTGAAAAAACTATTCTTTTCAGTTTTTTCAGTCGGGTTTTTTAGTTTTAAACATCATTCTTTTATTTCCAGATTTTTAGTTTAGTAACGTGAAAGAATTCGCAGACGATTTAACTTTATATTATACGGGGCGTCCTACAGCTATGCCTCACGAAAGGAAAGTACCTTTATGAATAGATGCTAGTCCTGCTCCACGGCCACTTGGGCCCACAAACTAACATTTTAATATTTGGAAGAGATGCTCATCCTTTAGTTCTTTAATCATTTTTTTTTTCGTTTGGAAACCTAGTTACTTTGATTACCATTGTTTTATATAAATTGGAAGCATTATTTGAGTTTTTGTAAGTGTGAGTACCATGTAGACTTTCTATTATGGTTAATCGTAGAGCTATCCTAATCTTTATGGTTTTAACTGTGTTTCGTTTTTTTTCTATCTCTACATTGTGCTCACATATTGAAGCAACAATATTGTACCCAGGACTATGTAATATATAACTTGATTTGAAAAGTGTGTCCATGGAGGTTCTTGTCCATTCTTCTCCATGAGATCTACTATTTTCGAAAGGGCAACTACACTCCATTCACAGTTATTATGCCTGTGGCTGGACTGTAGGTAGCTTATTTTTGACTATGCAAAAGTGCCTCTCATGGACTATTTAAAAATAAATGCTTTGAGTTTGAGATATCTGTGTTAGATGGGTACGTACCTATGTTGTTCATTTTAATGTACCCCTTACGCCCTTACAGTGGCGAAGGTTCCATAAAACTCGATTCCTACCGGGTTCCCTTTGAAAACTGGCACAGTCAGTATTTTATAGACAAATAATAAAATCACATTAAAGATACGTACCCAGGCGTACCTCTTACAAAAATTGACTCTTCGCTACTGCTACCTTATGTAAAAAAAAATGATTTTGCATGCTATTATTATGGCGGAATGTGTCCTGCTCTATAATATTTTTATAACATCCTGTATATATACCACATTTTATGCAAATAAATATACCAACTTACTTTAAATTGTGTTTATAGGAAACAAAATGTTATATAAAATCTTAAATTTCATGGTCTTCCTATTATTTTAGAGGGTATGTTATAAAAGACAAAAATAAACTTTATGATAAACCCCTTCGACCGTTATCATAAAATACATGTGTTTTTATTTCACATTATTTGCGGGTTGGATTCCCGATTTAGGCAGGCGATAATTTAAAAATCCTTGAAAGCAGTTCTAATTGTTTTTAAAATCAAAATGAAGTCTTCTTTCAGTAAAACTTCCCATGTCAATATTTAAGGTACTTTCCTTCCGTGTGGCATAGCCGTGGGACGCCCTATATACGATTTTCTACCTTTTTATACGATTTGTCACTTCGAATTACATTTAAACTTATCATTTGTTTTATTTTTGTGACCACCCTTTAAAACCCTCCATTTTAATACCCCACTCGATGGTATTGGAAGAAATAACGAAACACTAAAGTCTATTTAAAATTAGCGAGAATTGTTGTTTTAACAACTTTAAATCGTTATACAGGGTATAAACAGACCCTTCACGAACAAGCATTATGTACATCAAACTAAGTAACTTTACGCAAAAATTATTGCTGGGAAACGACTTTTTTTTTTGGGATGAAAAATTATGTTTTACGGTAAAACTCAATGTAAGGCACTCAAAACATTGTGCTGGGGACTGGATTGAATAGTACGGGGGTCGTGAAGGTGTTTTAAGTAAAAATCTAACATTAGAAACATGTATTAAAAAAAAAACTTGCGAAAAAGTTGGAACTTTGACCCCCAATATCTCCGTAACTAGAAGGTTCCCAGGTATGGTCTGGAACAAAAAAATGATCGCAATGACGGGGAGAACAGCAGCGAGTGCGCGGGCGGGGAGTGCCTTCCGACTTCGTTAAGGGTCTTTTTACACCCTTTATATCCTAAACTGTTATATAAAATGAAAAATGTTGAAAGGAACCTAAAAATCATTTTTAAATACCTCTTCAACGAAACGCCACTTGACGTAATTCGTTTAGTCGTTTTTTTTTTTGATGAATTTTATTTATTGTCATGTCTTTAGTGACACTCGCAAGGTTGAGCCGAATCGACGTAAGAATCATCAAAATCGGCCTACACGTTTGGTCTCCACAACGCTACATAGGAACAAACATACGTACATAGACTGATAAAAAAACTCAAAGCATTTATTTCAATTAGACCATAACAGGTACTTTTGAATGTTAGAAAAACAAAGAAGCCGAAGCTACAGTCCCGGACACAAGGCATAATAACTTGTGAAATTACTGTAGTTGCCCATTCCAAAGCGTAGATCTCTATGGAGAAGAATGGGCAAGAAACTCCATGGACATTCTTTTCAATCAAAATATTTTTACAAGATCTTGGTTACATCATTCATGTTGAGATAATACATATATGTGAGAACGATGTAGAAAGATGTGCACATTAACGGCCAGTTTCTTCATCAAAAGTAACAGCCAAAGCAACGTCATAAAGTAAAAGTAACGGTTAAAGTTTCTTCACAATTTTAGCTGTTGGTTTAACTGTTACCTTTGCTTTTAACTTTTGCTGCTATATACACTGCTGATAAACACATTACCCACCTTTGCGTCGCACAGTTGGGTAAAAATAACGCAACATAACATCACGCCTGTAATCCCAGAAGGGTTAGGCAAAGGTGTACCTAATAGTACATTTCGCTCATTTCGCTAGTTATGTTAAGGAAAAAAGTGGCAACACTGCCCGAGTGACATGACTAATTTTTGTTCCGTATTTTAAAATTTAATTTAATTTGTAATTATGTTGTATTATGGTGTACTTATATGTGATATCGCATTTTCAATATGTAAATACTCAGGAAAATTGTTTTCCTGTTAATTAAAGGATTCGGTTATACGAGGTTACCGTAACCTAAAAACAACAGCTGACGGTCTAACTACAGATTTATGCGGGGAGTATTTGCTTACTTTTATTTTATAATAGCACACAATCGTCCCTCCGGCTCTGTAACACGTCCACGACAATTCTAGTATAGTTTCTTTTTGCTGACCTTATATTGCCTAGTACCTTATATTGGTTCTAAATCGCTTTGTTGACAAATGTAAGCATGTTCATAAAAAGTAATTTTGTTTAACGATCTAAACGTTGTTTACATTTTTTTTTCAACATTATTTAAATATAACATTCTTGATCGTTATTCTATTAATGTTTTAAAATAATCTTTTAAAAATCTTAGTTTTTATTCTAGGCAACCTACCCGCTTATAAAAAAGTAAAATAAAATCTTATTAAAGCAATAAAATTATTATTGAGCTAGATAAAAATTATTAATATTTTCAAACTAACATAGCAGCCTACCTCATTTCTTTTAGCAACGCTAAATATTTACCTGTTTTTCCCCCTATACATTTTTTTATGAAGAAAATTTAGATTCTTCATAAAAAAATGTAATAAATACAAGAAACAACAAAAGCACTATTCCAAAAATATTCAATTAAAGAAAGATAATATTATGTTTCGACAATTCAAAAGTGCTTGTAACTAGCCTACTTGAAATGAATGCTTTGATTTTGATTAAATTCCATGCAATAGGAGCGAGCCTATTTCCATCAACCGGGCGCAAATCCAGACTCCGTGGCTGCAACTAAGAAATTCCGGATGGGAAAACCCAATAACACTTTGCCCGACCGGGGAATCGAAACCGGGACCTCATGCTCAGCGGTAGCGCTTGCGACAACTAGACCAACTAGGCAAATTAAAAATTAATGGTATTTAATTATTTTACTTCGAAATAATTGTGTGCGTTACGATTGCTCCGCCAAGTTATCCAAACAGAAAAAACCGTCACAATTTTTTTTTTTCGGAATTTGTCAAAATCGAACAAACCAAAAATGTGTCAAAGTAGAAATGAAGAAGTTATAAGGGTGTTAGGTTGGCCGCGCGAACGTAACGTGGAGGACTGCGCGGCCATGGAGATCTCAGCAACTACTTGGGTTAGAGATCTAATTGTTTTTATCAATTGAAGACTGAATTTGTCAAAAATTGTCAAAAAAAGAATTATAAGCTCTAGATCAATATTTTACGAAATATTCACCTTTGAAGTTATGGCCGCGCAATCCTTCACTTGTTGTTTCTTTTTTGTTGATTATTTCTTTAGAACTTAAGATTTCGTACAGTAAAACTGTTACAAGAAGAAAGGTCTTAATTTGTCAAAACTAACAAAAGCAGTAATGACTATTAAAGTTTAGTTAAATACACGAAATCAGTCCAAAACGAAAAGTTCGTGGCCGCACGGTCGAAACGTTACTTTGTACTCTGATATCTCATAATTATCTATAATTTAATTGCTAGGATTTCATTTATTCGGCATATTAACATCATTAGAGTGACAATTTTTTTTACCCTCGGAAGAGTTTTCAACGTGTCTAATCTTAAAAATGATGATGTCGCATACAATGTTCGAGCAGGGTAACCATAATTTCGATTTGATTTGGGAATACCTCTAACTGGAGACTAGCAATTATATTGGACAACAACTAGCTCAATCTGCAAAATAAAAATAATTAAATAAAACCAATAAATAAATTATTATTAATTAATTAATTAAATTAATTAATTATTAATAAATTATTAAATAAAAACCTTGTATATTTCAAGAATGGGCATTGTCCAAAAAATCTAACGTTATATAATTTTAAGAAAATGAAAAATCAATAATTAAAACCCAGGGCCTTATGCTCAGCAGTCCGCTTGCGATCACTAGACCAACAAGGCAGTCAAGATAATAAATAAATGTAAAGATAAAGATAACTTTATTTTGCAAATATGGGTAACCTCAAACGATGACAAAAAACATATAATAGTACGGCCATATTTTACCACGTAGGCATGCAAAAGATTTAAAATAACAAATTATACTAAATACTATTTTAAAATTATTACACACTAAATACAATTTTAAAATATTATTCTTAATTATATATTGTTATGCACTAGCTTAAAAACTCTTTCTCAACTAAGAACTCCTTAATATTATAATATGCTTTCGCCACTAAAAAGCTTCGGAGTCTCTTTTTAAATAATGAAAGGGGAAGCTCTTTCCATGTCTTCGGCAATTTGTTATAAATGACTGGTGCCATGCAGTAGACACTTTTGCGCATCAGTGCTGTCTTGGCTGGCTCCAGACATAGCACACTATTATCGCGTCTATTGCGGGGTACTACATCTGATAGTCGTCTAAATCGACTCGGATTTGTCTTTACAAACACAGCTACTTCAAAAATGTACAGACAAGGCAATGTTAATAATTTTGTAATTTCTAAAGTACGGTTCACAACTGTCATTGGGTTTGAGTTTAAACATCGCTCTAACACATATTTTTTGTGCTTTGAAAGCGGTCTCTCTTTCAGTAGAGTTTCCCCAAATATGATCCCATACCGTAAATGTGATTCTGCTATCCCATAATAGGCAGTCAGAAGAGCATCCGTGTTCAATATAGGTGATAATGAATGTAGAGCGTATGCAGACTTACTCATTTTCGTGCATAAAGTAACAACGTGTGATTTCCAATATAGTTTTTGATCTATTTCGAAACGTAAGTCAAAGTAACGTTACAAAAATTGCATGACAGATCTGATGTATTGTAATTTGTATCTTAATTTTATTGTTGTTTGATCTCAATTTTATTTTATTAATTAATTTCTTGTATTGTATTGTTTTTGGCGAACTTGTAACATAAACTTTGTATGCCTCAATGGCGGGACATAGCTGACACCTGTATTTAACACAACATCTTATGAACCTATGATCCACAAATAAATTATTTGAATTTGAATTTGAATTTAAATTTGAAAAATCAACAAATCAATTAATTAATACAAATAATAATTGTGGTTACACCTCTACAAAACCATGTGAGAAAATGGATGCAAACAGGGTCTTTTGTACTTTCACATTAATAATAATACATTTTGTAGATGGAGCTAGATGTTGTCCAGTGTAATTGCTAGTCTCCAGTTAGAGGTATCCCCAAATCAAATCGAAATAAAATTATGGTTACCCTGCTCGAACATTGTATGAGACAACCAAGGAACTTATATACTAACTGGAATGATTACGAACAAAATTTTGATATTTAAAAACCGTTTGAAATTGAACTTTATCTCAAAGACATAGAGTTCGTATTGCTTTAATTCATTCAAAGGGGGAAGAAAACTTCAGAACGAGAAAGCGGCCAGAGTGGATTGTGTCCTTGTCTAACAATTTCCAGTAAACAAAAAATAAAAATATATTTTTAGAGTAATCTGAAATCACGTTGATAGCTAAACTAGCACATAAATCGTAACGGGATTAATTTAATATTCAAATACCAAATATTAAAATAATAATGTCTTGCGAAATTGAATTCTTAGGTAGCAACTTACAATTAATGAATGCCAAAATTCATGAAAAAAAAAAAATATGACCGAAACAGTTTCGCGTTGCATTCGTAATTGCTTTCTCAAGCGCTTTTTATTGTATTTAAGTGAAATCTTCCACTATAAATATGGTGAAATCGTTTTGTTTGAAGGGGTGTAATAGTGTGAGGGGTTTGATGGATATGGAATTTCTTTTTTCAGGTACGTTCTTTTAACTTTGTTTACAAATTACGACTAGGGTGGCATTTTTTTAGATGTGTAAACGGGATCGTGAAAATATTGGAAAGAATACGCCTTTTCTATTATGCATACTTATGGGTATTTATAATCTTGTGCACATGCGTACAAAATACAAAACATAGTTATTTATAATGCAGTAGCAAAACCTAATCAATTACTCAATTTAATATTAGCAAAAATCACGTAATTCTTATTAATACATATTTGGAAATCATAACATAACATCACGCTTGTAATCCTCGAAGGTAAAGGCAGAGGTGTAAGTAATACTGTACACTGACTTCGCCAGTTATGGAAATCATGGCAATATAAATCACTTTTAAGCACTATAAAATAGTTAAATTCATAGTCGTACGTAGTAATCAAAATAGAACGTGAACTTTTTTTTATAAATGAGAAAAAATCGTCGGCAGTAGTTTGCTATAAAATATTAATAATACTGTTTTGTTTCCATGCACAAATGAAAATCAACAATGAGAATCTTCAGCAACGATGGCTTGAAGTTGTCCCTTTAAAGAAGAAATATTCAACCTATTGCCTAGTCTGCAACCGTCATCTATCATCAGCATCTTCGCACTTAAATTTAAGATTACTGTCTCATACAAAAAACCAACAATTACATCAAACCATACGTTTAATAATGTATAGTGTGATTAGTATTCAAATACTATTAAGTTGTTTGAATACGTATGCTACATGCTCATGCCTCATCTATGTGAATATTGCAGCCCTGTACGCTTTAAAATCTCTTTACAAATGAAGCATGTAACCTAACATGTAGACCACCGTGAACGAAAATAAGTGTCACGTATTCTTCACATCATAAACCTATCCCATTACAGAGGTTTTTTTAACTGTGGCACCCTTGGAAAACTAAAAGTTATGGAGATACGATCCCGCTGCTACGTGCCGGCAGCAATCAGATGAGGTTTGTTTAGTATTATTATACCTAAAAATAAAGTACATATTTTTTTACAAATGGCTCTGCCTTAGATGAACATTATGCGTAGGTTTCGGCTTCGCCCTGTCTTTTATACATCGTAATTTTGAATAAACTGCTACCCATGCAAAGCGGGAAGTGGGGTGCTAGTAAGTTATAACAGAATAACTAGCCCAAATGTAAATACAAATAATGGACACCCTATTAGAACAACATCCACTCTTGAAGTTCTCTCACTCGGAACGGCTTTGCGTTGCACGTCATCATTCCAGTTAGTATAATATAAGTTCCTTGGAGACAACATCATTTTTAAGATTAGACACGTTGAAAACTCTTCCGAGGGTAAAAAAAAATTGTTGTGGATGTTAATATGCCGAATACATGAAATCCTAGCAATTACATTATAGACTAGCTTATGCCCGCGGCTTCGCCCGCGTGGAGTTCGGGAATTGCCCACGGGATCTTACTTCTGGGATAATAAGTAATCTATGTATGTATAGTACATACATAGATTTACATGTACTTGTTTATAACTTGCAAACATTCGTTCATAGTAATATCAATTAAATTACATTTGAACGTGAAATATGATACCTTGGTTTGAGATTGGACACCGGTGACAACAATCAAATGATTAATTAGGAATCTATTTATAGACATTAAACTTTTGTAATATTTAATATCAATGTCGCTTATCACGAGCCATCTGTGGAATAAACCATATTTACAGACGTCTACCTCAGAAAAATCCTACCTGCTTATAGTTTACGCCACGCGCAACACTACGTGCCATGCGACCGTCTACGTGAGCTTCGAAGCCCTATTTGACTCTGTTGGGGGATGGTTTTGATTTTGGAAAAAAAGTGTGATACTTTTCAAGTCAGTCGACTCAGAGAATAAAAAGTTTCACAGAATATTCAACACCCCATTTCACCCTCTTAGGGGTGGAATTTAAAAAAAAACTGTTTCTTAGTGGATACTTACTCTTCATAAAGAATGCACCCTCCAAATTTCATGTCTCTAGAACCAGACGATTGGGCTGTGCGTTGATATATCAGTCAGCCAGTCAAGATATTGAATTTTTAAATTGGGGGATGATTTTGGAAAAACTGCTATACACGTATCTCATAATTTTATTTGAAGAGTATGTATACAAATTGTCAAGTCGATCGACTGAGAGAATATAAAGTTTCATAGAAAATTCAACACCCCATTTCACCCTCTTAGGGGTGGAATTTTGAAAAACCCTTTCTTAGTGGATACTTAATCTTCACAAAGAATACCCTCTAAATTTCATGTCTCTAGGACCTATGGTTTGGGCTGTGCGTTGATATATCAGTCAGCCAGACATGACATTGAATTTTAAATTGGGGGATGATTTTGGAAAAAACTGTGATACACGTATCTCATAATTTTAACTGAAAAGTATGTATACAAATTTACAAGTCAATCTACTCGGAGAATAAAAAGTTTCACAGAATATTCAACACCCCATTTCACCCTCTTAGGGGTGGAATTTCGAAAAACCCTTTCTTAGTGAATGCCTACTCTTTACAAAGAATACACGCTCCAAATTCCATGTCTCTGGAACCAGCGGATTGGGCTGTGCGTTGATATATCAGTCAGCCAATCAAGACATTAAATTTTTAAATTGGGGGATGATTTTGGAAAAACTGTGATACACGTATCTCATAATTTTATTTGAAAAGTATGTACACATTTTCAAGTCAATCGACTGCGAGAATAAAAAGTTTCATAGAAAATTCAACACCCCATTTCACCCTCTTAGGGGTGGAATTTCGAAAAACCGTTTCTTAGTGGATACCTACCCTTCACAAAGAATACACCCTCCAAATTTCATGTCTCTAGGACCAGCGGTTTGGGCTGTGCGTTGATATCTCAGTCAGTCAGTCAGTCAGTCAGTCAGTCAGGACTTTGAATTTTATATGTATAGATATGAGATATCAGCGTACAAAGTAACGTTTCGACCGCGCGGCCACGAACTTTTCGTTTTGGACTGATTTCGTCTGTTTTTGGTGACGGTTTTTTCTGTTTGGATAACTTGGCGGAGCAATCGTAACGCACACAATTATTTCGAAGTAAAATAATTAAATACCATTAATTTTTAATTTGCCTAGTTGGTCTAGTTGTCGCAAGCGCTACCGCTGAGCATGAGGTCCCGGTTTCGATTCCCCGGTCGGGCAAAGTGTTATTGGGTTTTTCCATCCGGAATTTCTTAGTTGCAGCCACGGAGTTTAGATTAGCGCCTAGTCTTGTTATTAAATTAAAATTATTTCGTTACGAACGAAATAATTTTAATCTAATAACAAGATCCATTTTTCGCTTGTCTTGTCTTCCTCTCGCGAAACCAGTTCCTCAGTCAGCGTCTGCGAGCGAAGTGAGCTCCAAAATTTTAACAACGCGCTTCAGATTGGTTGGAAGTTAGGTTTCTTTTCACCATTCATGCAGACTTAAAAGTTACTTAGTCAATTCATATATAAAAGTTTCAAAATTATCCAGAGCGCAACAGCGAGCGTCGCGAGCTCGAAAATGTTAGCACTTCACCCCGGATCAGCTTTTTGTTTATCCATTCAAACAAAAATAAGACTAACCGTGTTGATTTCTACAGAATAGTTTAAGAGAATGAGGAAGCAAGCAAAACGAACTCAATAATTTAAGCACTCCCCTGAGATGAGTTAGATTTTCTTTTGCCCATTAAAAGAGAAATTACGACAAATGCAAATAAAAGGTTCAAGATAAAGAGAACGCAAGAGCGAGCGTAGGTACATGAAGTTTAAATAATAAATAAATAAAATATTATTCGCAGCCGTAAGAAATATGGCTTAAAAGAGTCATAATCATTAAATTCATTAATACAACCCTCCAAGTTCATTCAATCCCTTTTTTTTTTAGAGGTGAAAATAACGAGATCACAACTTTATTATAATGAGGACGTGATGTTTCAGTTGGGTGGTTACCTATATATATTTGTTATAAAGTAATGTTAGTTGTTAGCACCTAGTACTAATATTGCCTAATAAGTTTAAATGAATTTATGTGAAAGGGCTGGGAACGCCCAAACATTTCAAATTAAAATTATTTATTAATAATCAAGTACATTACACATATTAATTTGAACGGTGATCCCCAAACTAGACGTTAGTCTGTATCTTGGAGATCAGAGTTGTACATTTTCGTTATATTATCCAAAAAGGTCGTATACGCTGATTATTAACAAAATTAAACTAAAAGTACAATTAATTAATTAAGGTAAAAACAAGGAAAATATAATTTAAGTGAATAAAAAACAACTTAATGGGATTAAAATAACTTAGAAGGACCTAACACTAAAATATAAGCTGATTGTAATACTAACAGAATATGGATCACTGTTGTCCGAAATAATCTAATTTAATATATCACCCAAAATTAATAAAGTTTCGAGGCAACCAGATCCACTTGGTGTAGCGTTTGAGATGATATCACAAAATCAACAAGAGTATGCGAACACTGTCGTAAAAAGTCGCGATGACCAGAACTACGTGTTATTTTGATGTGAAAGTGTATTAAAACGAATTGGTCCCATAAGAATCAGTATGTACAAAATACACCTCCCTTATTATTATTTTACTCTTTGAAATACACTTTGCAATGTTAGTACGCAAAGCAAATTCGTTCATTTCTGAACGAGACGTGGACGAACTTTCCGACGAGAACAAAAAAGTGAAAGTTACTCAAGTTAGCTAGCTGCGATTGGTCGCGGAGAGCTTGGAGCGACGCTCGGCCAATAGAAGTGCGGCCTTGAATAACTTGCGGCTAAGTAACAACAAAACCAGTTCACAGTGATTTGTCAAGTTACCGGAAGCTGGTGGTATACGAAATACTTCAAATGTTGTGACCTTTATTATTAGTTAGAAAGTTTGAAAAATAGTTAAAAAGTGAATAAAGTGTGTGTAAGATGTTAAAAATATGTTTTCTGCTGCTTATAGCGGTAACAAAAGGTAAAAATGAGGAGTTTGAAGTTAATATTCTCTGCGCGTAAGTGGAAACTTTCTACTGTATTGTTGGTGTGCCGTTTCTCGTTGCAGATTGTCGGTCGCAGGACGACGACGAGGGACCCTATCGCGGCAGGTTGATCGGGAAACTCAACTCCTACCACCATCAGGTACGTTGACAGGATACTGTCCAGATATCCGAACACATTCGCGTGATTCACATCTTGTTGTTTATTACCAGGTACCAGGTTAATATACGCACAGACCAAGGATGTTTTAGTTTTTTTTTTCTGAATATATAATGTGACAATAGAAATGACTATTCATCCAAGTCCATTAAATAAAATGTGTAATTAAAATCAAAGTTTACATTTGAAGAATTATAGTTTACATAAATGGGACATATAAAATCGTCACGTCGTGCCGTGGCGTGCCTAAAGGTAGGCAGAGGTATAAAGTACACCCACATTCTGCCAGTTACTAATTGCAAATAACAATAATCTACTAGTATATGATGCTAATGTTAACTCACAAAACAGTTTAGTGCTTTAGCTAATCATGAGTGCCTTATTGTGTCAGGTTTTTACACTCTCCCACTGAGGGTGTGTATTGTATAGAACTACCCAATAATGCACAAACTGGGAATCAAATGTAAGGCCCCATGTTCAGCACTTGTGAGGCTGGACAACTTGGCAGTTTACCACAAACCAAATTTTTATTTCTTGTTTATTTGAGTTTTATAATAAATATTTTTTAGGTATCAGGAGATGTATATGCAGTAGATGACTTCACAATACTGCTGGTAAACTTCAACTATGATGGCACCGGGGATGACACATTCTTCTGGGCCGGAGACGCGGGCCGGCCGGGTCCGCAGGGCTTCATTGTGCCAAATGAGTATGGCAGGTGAGTTACTATCCAACTTATTTTAACTAAACTACTAACTAGCTGGTAGCTAGGTAGCTGTTTAGTTTAGTTATGATATGGAATTCTAATTATTACCAGAACTTACCAGATAAAATAAAATATATTATGTTACTTTATTGATTTACCATAATTGATACCCATTCAAATGAAAATTGATTTAAATTAAGTTAATTTCAGAATCACTAGAATTATTAGAGAAGACAATGTTTGAAGTTGAAACGAAAACTGGACTTTATGAATGGGTATTAAAGTAGTTTTTCCAACAACACATTTGTTCAAATGCTTGGGAAATAAATCACGAACACAGTTCTGTTATTGCAATAAAATTGTTAATTATAATTACTTATAGACATTATTTTCTTTATTTTTTATACATATTAAGTACATTTTCAAATATTGTAAGACAATATATAAAAAAAATATTTAAAAAAAAACTTTTGATTCGGATTGACATAACATAACATCACGCCTGTAGTCCCGATAGGGTTACGTAGAGGTGTACCTAATAGTACGTTTAAATCCCATGTTACTACTGCTGCGGCTGCTATTGAGAAATTCGTGATGGTAAAACCCAATAACACTTTGCCCGACCCGGGAATCGAACCGAGAACCTCAGGCTCAGTAGTCGCGCTTTTTGAATATGAATGTGTTTCAGGACGAACATCCTGGAGCGCTACTACAACGCGGATGTGCGGCTGGCCGTGCCGGAGGGCAAGCGCATCTCGCGCATCAAGTGGCTCGCCGTGTACGACATCGGCAGCCAGAACGCGTTCGGCGACGTGTACGTGCCCGACGAGTTCGAGGCGCCAGCCGAGCGCGCCGTGGGCCCGCTGGCCGGAACGCCCGCCGTCTCCAGCAAGCCCGTGCGCTTCCTGGACGCCACCACCGTGCTCATCCCGGAGCTGCGCTACGACGGCAGCGGCGAGGAGGTCTACTTCTGGACGGGCGTGGGGCCGCAGCCCTCCTCCCGGGGCATGAAGATACCCGACGAGTACGGCTAGTGAGTACATACTGCATATGCTATTGTTACTGAACTCTAGCGTCAACATGAATTACAAAAATTATAAATTAAACTTATCTTCTTGTGAAGTGTTCCATATATCTGTACGATTGTACTTGTAGTATCTGTTGGTATCAGACGAAAAACATGTCTTTCATATATATATTATGACTTGTTTTGCTTGGGTAAGAAAAGTATTGTCAAGTTGGTTGACAGCAAGTTCAGCCTGTATTTCAGCAAATGTGTATAATTTCTTAGAAATTATAAGTGAATAAACAACCACGTATATAGTAGTAAATAGTTAGGTTAACAATACTTCACACAATCAGAAAATTATAAATAATTTCAGTACCTAGTTAATTTTGTTGATATTGAGATCTCTTTAAATCAAAGCACTTAATGATTGTTATTCAAAATGCCCACTACCTACTTAGCTAGTGGCTCCATATAACCACAAGTTACCAATAGTTCAACACTGTGGCCATAACTTACTCTGCCAATCACACTACTTGGAGTGAAACTGAAAAGCCTATAATAATAATATTTTACCCGATTAATATCATGTATTTGTATATCTTTCAAATGACTGACTTTGAGATTGACTTTTAGGAACCTCAATGTCATTTTTAGCTTGAGATTATTTTTTTTTAGTTACAGTTCCATGTTGTATCCCGAGCCCCCCTTGCCTCGAGATACAACATGGAAATGAAACTACACATGCAAAAATGACAGCAAACCAACCGCGATTGCTGTCATTTTTTGAAGAGTTCTGTTGTCTGTCTCCGAAACTCATCATCAGATCTATATGAAATTTAAATGGGACCCTTTCGAAAAAAAAAGAACTCCGTCATAAATAGAAGGATTTTGCAAATCCGTATGACGGAGTTATGCCCGAACATACATAAAAAAAAACCGAATTGATAACTTCCTCCTTTTTGAAGTCTGTTAATAAAGAGGCTGTGACATACGGACGGACAAACAGACAGACATGACGAATCTATAAGGGTTCCGTTTTTTGCCATTCGGCCACGAAACCCTAAAAAGGGGAATACGAAACGTCGATCTCGTCAAAATTTTTGTGTTAAAATCGGTCTGAGCTGCAGCTATCCCTATCGCACCCTACGGGGGCAGGCTTGACGCAGCGCGATCGCGATAGTTTCTCAATTACCTATTTTTCAAATTCCTCGCAGGCCCTGTCCTCTCTTAAGATTTCACTACGATTTAATTATAATATTGTTAATTGTAATTTTTGCTTGAATAAAGCACATACAATTAGTAAAATTATTCTATTATGGGCAAAACATTTGTTATAAACAATGCACATTGAGGTAAATGACGTCACATGGCATGACATGAATGGCCACGACTAGGGAATCCCATCCCGAATCAAAACCGAGATCCCGCAGGCCTGCGGGATTTAGATTTTTGTTTAAATATTCTTTTGTTTTGAGTAGTTATTTAAAAGAAAATTAAATAAAGACAAGTAAATTTTGATTTTTAATATTAAGTAGAGACTTACAACTAATCAACAATTGATTAAAATAATGCTTCAGAGGTAAAAATTTAATCAGACCACAAGTAATTTTTACGCGATTAACTTGCTATGAAAACTTTTAGAACAAAAAATAATTGTATCGTACATTCGTACCTTTTCACATCACAAGTAAGAGGCAAATGACGCAATAACTTTCTTTGACAATTAACCACGCGCGAAGAAAAATCCCCGTGCCGTGGGGGAATCCCTAGTCATAGAGTATTTGAACTGATATTGATTATGATGCGTTCCGAAACAGGATTCACACAATATAAAATTAAAATTAGTTTTTTTCAAGCTGTAAGTTAAAAACTGAAAACTAATGTATGTTCCATACAAATGCTATAGAAATCTCAGGCCCGAGTTCCATGGGAAAGTTATTAAATCGCTTATTTATGAGGCTGTGCTGGGTCTTCAAAATAATCAGAATGTCGTCTGATATATTTTTTCAATCCCGCAGACGTGCGGGAACCCGCATGAGTAATCTCGCATTTCAGATCCAGCAAAAAAGGTGCGGAATGCCGCGTTTGCGGGATTGGATTCCCTAGCTACGATAGTCACGGACGTTTGAGCTGTCTTAAAAATTGTAGTCTTTTTTTTTTTGAGCTTTACACAGTAATTGAACTTAACTTTTAATACTTTTCTTGGGTTGATATTACCGTATTTCATTGATTTAAGGGAAGAAAAAATTGCATGAATTATTCCCTATATTATTGACTCATCATCATTGATTATTATTGACTCACTCTATCACTGTGCTCACCAGTCTCAGCAAGTCTAAGTCCAACTTCCCGCCATTCATGTTGACCACAGAATATTAACACTCTAGGCAGGCTACCTGATTACTTGTGTGTGTGTGACACAGTGATCATGGTTTACTGTATATCTAATTATAAAGAAATTAAAAAAAAAAATAGGGTTGCGTGCAAAAAAATTAAAACCCCAGAAATTGTCAACAGAATTCGATTCAAATAGGGAAGTAATCAACTCAACTCAACTCAAAGCATTTATTTCAAATAGACCCGTGACAGGCACTTTTGCATAGTCAAAAATAAGCTACCTACAGTCCCGCCACAGGCATAATAACTGTGAATGGACTGTAGTTGCCCATTCGAAAATAGTAGATCGCATGGAGAAGAATGAGCAAGAAACTCCAGGGACACTCTTTTCAAATCTATATATATAAAAGGAGAACTGACTGACTGACATATCAACGTACAGCCGAAACTACTGGGGCTAGGAATGTGAAATTTTATACACGGCTTCCTATTATAATGTAGGGGAGCACTAAGAAGGGGTTTTTGGAAATTTAACCTTTAAGGGGGTGAAAAGGGGGAATTTTGTTTGTATGGAAAATGTACGTAACCCACGCGGACGAAGTCGCGGGCAAAGTGCTAGTCAAGTTATATACCTATTACATAGTCCTGGGTACAATATTGTTGCTTCTACATGTGAGCACAGTGTAGAGATAGGAAAATAAAACAAAACTACAGTTAAAACTATAAAGATTAGGATAAGCCCTACTAACCATAATAGAAAGTCTACATGGTACTCACACTTACAAAAACTCAAATAATGCTTCTAATTTATATAAAACAATGGTTATCAAAGTAACTAAGTTTCCAAACTAAAAAAAAAATGAAATAACTAAAGAACTAAAGGGGGAGCATCTCTTCCAAACATTAAAATCTTAGTATGTGAGCCCAAGTGGCAGTGGAGCAAGACCAGCATTGAGCCAAGCATTTTTATCTACGATAAAGTCTTCCAACTTATAATATGCTCGCTTACATAGTGTTCGTTTTATGCAGTGTAATCTTTTTATAATCATTTGACGCAGGCGAAGGTCGCAGGGTACAGCAAGTCTATTATAAAGAAACACTACAGTACTAGTATTTTATTAGTAAAACTATTCTCAATAAGCCAATACTGGGTCGCCCTCGCAGCCTGGACCCGATCCGAGCGTACTCGGGCGAGGACGTACGCCTACAGCTGCCCGGCGGCACCACGGTGTTCGACGTGAAGTGGGTGGCGCTGTGGGACCGCGCGCGCGCCACGGCGCTGGCCAGCGTGCTGGTGCCCGAGGCGCTCAACGTGCCGCCCGCGCCGCTCGAGCCGCACGGCTACGTGTCGCCGCTGCCGCACTGCAAGCAGCTGCACCGCGACTTCCAAGTCTCCTGGGAGCTCTTCGGCAACCAGATCACCATCGAAATGGCGGCGCAGGTATCGTATCTCGCCGGTGGTGGCGCACGTGTGTTCGATCATTCGGTTCCCTTCAAAACGGTCGACCGGAATGACGCCGATCCACGAGTCACGTTCGAGATCGAGCGCCACCGGTCGAGGCCGGTCGTCACTTAACTGCTCGTGCAAATCTTTATAAGTATATGCACGTATTGTTTCTTTTCGTCGACCCCGCTGACTGTCGTGTCGTGTGCTGCGCGTGCAGATGGACGGGGACGAGTACATGGCGTTCGGCGTGTCGGGCAGCGACAGCGGCTCGCGCATGCTGGGCGCGGACCTGGCGGTGGCGCAGTACGACGCGGCGCTGCAGCGCGGGCTGGCCACGGACTACAACGTCACGGCCGCCGCGCCGTGCGTGCAGGTGCTGGGCGCGTGGCGCGGCGTGTGCCGCGACGACCGCGTGGGCGGCCAGGACTCCAACCAGGTGTTCAGCGCGCGCCGCGAGAACGGGCTCACCGTGGTGTCGTACCGCCGCACGCTGGCCGCGGCCGAGCCCATGGACCGCGAGTGGGTCACGGACCGCGCCATGTGGGCCGTGTGGGCGCTGGGCCGGCTGGACCACGCGCGCGAGCCCGCCTTCCACCGCCTGTACCCGCGCGCCGACGTGCGCCTGCACCTCGCCGCCGACCCGCCCAACGACGACTGTATCCGCTTCACCGTGTGAGTACACCGCAGTTCTGTGTCACCGCGCGCTTAGGTAGCGGTATTTTTTTAAAGTTATAACTTTTCCTGTCTGATGCCACAGAAGTTCGTAATAAATTGTAGCGTACAGTAGAATGACTCTCAAACTAAAACATTTTTCAGACTAAAAATGAGCCTCTGAGCACTCGTACAACTTACAAATTTTCCTATTATGTCATACCTAAATGTATGTACATACACAAGGTTGGACACATGGAGCGTGTGGACATTATCATTTCAAATTACATATTATTATGTATATATATTATATATAAAATTGTACTTATATACTTATGTATAAACACAAGTAAAAAAATCGAACCAACCTGACATCCGAGGTGCCGACTGAGGTGCTAGTGGCTATTGCATTTTAGATTCTTAGATCTTCAGCTACATTCGTAAATAACCCTTACAAAGTCGTTTTTACTCGCACGCTTCTGCCCCCTGCGACCCCCCCCCCCCCCCCCCCGGATATCCAATAGTCGCGTACTAACAGAGCGGGCAGCCGCGGACGTTAGCCGCGCCTAAATATTGTAAGGTCGATTCAACTTTATGAATTTCACCGGGTTTTGTGGGATAGCACACTAATTAACTATCGAAATAACGATTTACGCGAAGAAGCATGGAAGGCAATTTCAAATGAAATGAAAATTCCAATAGAATTATTTAAAAAAAACATGAAAACTTTATCAACCGCTGTTTCTCGGAGTCATGGCGGATGACTGGCGGGGTTCGCGTAGCGCTATGAATCGATTGACGTCGCGTTCAGGTTCGCGGCGGTCCGTACAGGAGCTGCACGCTTATCCAATGTATGCGTGGACAGCGTATTCCGACTACGCGTAAAACAGGACCGCGCAGTCCGTACACACCTTGAGGCTGCCGCGCGCGCCGAGCTCGAGCCACGGTGAGGCTGGGCCAGCATCGAGCGCTCAGGTTAACGTGAAATCAAATAGACGGCGCGTGCCTAAAGCGGCTTCTAGCCAGTTTTGCTCGAGACCGTCATGAGACCGTACGTTCGGAAAGCTATCGCCACCGCTGCCTTTATACTAATTCTTCGACTAATACAAAAAAGAAACGAAAACCGTTTTTCGATGAAAAAGATCCGAGCTGGGAACAATTTATTTGAAGAATCGTGTTTTGACGATACAGAAAGCAATTTTACTAGAATGAGTAAAAGTCGTCTTCGTCGAGCATACGCGGCAAAACACAACCGTCTTGAGTGCGCGCGGCAAACCTATTGAGGCGCTTTTGAACATCGACAAGAACCGACAAGACACGCTCGGGCGAGGCAGCGCGTGCGTTTGCCTCGCGCGGCTGCCTCGCTCGGCTGCTCGCTCAGTCAGTACGCGTGCGGTCGTCGACGGGGCGGTGCCGGCAGTATGCTGTATGTGTACACCGTGTGTCCGCAGCGGCGCGCGCTCGGCGCCGGCCGTGTGGGAGGTGGCGGAGCTGTTCGACCCGGCGCTGCGCGTGTTCACGTTCCGCCTGGGGCCCGCGGGCGGCGCGCGCGGCCTGGCGGGCCGCCCGCTGCGCCACGCGCCGCCGCTGGCCTGGTACGTCAACGGGCAGCTCGCGCCCGACCTGCAGCTGCGCCGCGGCCTGCACTACTCCTTCAAGGTAAGCTCGTTCCGAACTAACCGTTATCTTCGACGAGTTACGACCTTCTAAACTCTAACGCATTGCTCCGTCAGGTGTACGGCGGCAACGACCCGCACTCGGCCACGGAGTACCACCCGCTGATCGTGACGGCCGAGCCCGTGGGCGGCCTGGAGCGCCTCAGCGAGGCGGCGCAGCGCGAGGCCAAGGTGCTGGCCGGGGTGCACTACACGCGCCGCGGGCGCCTGGCGCCCACTGCCGGTACGTGTGCGAGCGAGCGCGCGCGTGTGTGTGTGTGTGTATGTGTGAGCGTGTGACTACAGAGACTTGCGTGTTGCAGCGGGCCCGCTGTGCGTGGCGCGGCACGCGGCGGGCGCGGACCGGCGGCGCGACGACGACTACGCCACGTTCCGCGCGTACAACCGCTCGCTGGAGTGGCGCTGCGGCAGCGAGGCGCCCGCGGAGCTGGAGGTGGCGCCGAACAGCACGTGGCCCGACCGCGTGTACTACCACTCGTTCTCGCACGCCGGCATGGGCGGCCGCATCTACGTCGTGGACAAGCACCGCCGCAACATCGGCCGCGCGCCGAGCGCAGGCGCGAGCGCGCGCCCGGCCGGCCTGCTGCTCGCCGCGCTCGCGGCGCTGGCCGCGGCCGCCTGACCGGGAGAGGCCCGCGCCGACAACTATGACCGAGACGAACTATATGGGATCTGTTTACAGACTGAACATGTTAAATACTCTTTTGATGATCTCAATTCGCGGCAGCTAACTCTTATGGTAATTACCAGTGCTCTATAGCTTGTCTCACTCATACTCTTCTGCTAGCGCTGGCAACTGAGCCAACATTGTATGGGGGCATTTTCAAAGAATATAATAAACAGGGTGGAATTTTGAGATGGGGCAGTTAGCGCAGGTACCTCGATCGTTGCAGCTACAGGTAAACGGGTACGTTACGGAAAGTCTCCTAAGACTTTCCGTAACTTATTGAGAAATAAAATGGGCAATTATCTTGTTTTTTTTTTTATGGATAAACAACTCTTAAGATACCAACCGAGGTTTGAGTTCTAGAGAAGGCAGAAATCGAAAAAAAAACTTTCCATACATTTCGTAGGAAATGATATATTGACTTACTTTTTATGGAGGATAGACTGGCCGAACTGGCCGCTGCAAGAAATACTGGCCGGAAAAAAACTAACAAAATTGAACGAATTGGAATCGTGCAGACTGTACTTTTTTAAAAGCTGTGATTGCAGATCACAATTTCAAAATGCTCAAAAACTTACGGATAGCTTCCTAACACCGATCCTTTGGGTTTCAGTATTTTACTCTTTTGACCGTTTCCCTGTAGCTACAACGATTAAGGAACCTTCACAATATTCCTTCCTATGATGATGATGATGTTTATATACTATATTATGTTTCCAACATCAGATAATATCGCGTTTCCCGAATAACAAATTGTGTGAATTTGATTTGTTGACAATTGATAATTACTACCTACTACCTCGGTGGTCTAATAGTCGCAAGCGTGCATGCTAAGCTAAGCATGAGGTCGTGACTTCGATTCCCAAGACAGGCAGTTTTATTGGGTTTTTCCATCACGAATTTCTGAGTAACAGCCATGGAGTCATACCCGGGCGACGGCAATAATGGCTCGCCCCCTATTACAATTGGTGACACGCGGGCTTTAGGTACATCTTTGCCCTTCGGGGATTACAGGCATGATGTTATGAAAAGTCAGTATTCTATGCCTTCATATTTATTTACTAGCTGTGCCCCGCGGTTTCACCCGCGTTTTTCTCGTTTCCGTGGAAATACCGAGATAAAATATTGCCTATATTATAGCCTCCCTCAATAAATGGACTATTGAATATTTAAACAGTTTTCATATCAGATCAGTATTTCCCGAGATTACCGCGTTCATAACAAACAACCAAACTTTTCAGCTTTATAATATTAGTAGTAGTAGTCTTGCTTGCATCAAGCGCGCGTGGATTTCCTTAGCAGAGTTATTTTAGAAATGTATTTATTATACTCTTCAAAGATCTTATACTTACAATCATCAACAATTAATATATTTCGAAAAAGATTATTACAGGATTTTATGTTGATAAAAAACTCTATGGCCCATAACTCATTAATAGGTACCAACTCTTAACATCTTACACACGTGATAACTTTTAAACGAAATATCCGATTGAGATGAAACAAAATGTATTTTACTTCTCCATAAATACTCTTGATAACATAATGCTTAATTTCGATAAAGATTAATATTACGATACATATTTAACGTAGTTTTTTTTCTTCAGACGATTTAATAATTATTTTGAACACAAAATCGGTTATTGTGATTAAACCATGATAGCTAGATATATGTTCTCGCGGACTTTTTTGTAGGTCTTAATGGGATCTACAAACCCGTACTACATTATTTTGTTCTATTGTCAATAGTTTTTGCAGCGCACGCAAAAATAGGTTTTCGATTTTACACCTTGTGTTACAAAATAGCAATTTTATTACGGATCCCTAATTTTGAAAAAAAGAAACATAGCCTATAGCCTTCCTCGTTAAATGGACTACCCAACACTGAAGGAATCATTCAAATCGGACCAGCAGTTCCAGAGATTAGCGCGTTCAAACAAACAAACAAACAAAAAAACTCTGCAGCTTTATAATATTAGTATAGATGCGAATAGTATATTGTTGTTCCTCTTCTATAAAATAAAGTATTCCTTTATAATTATTTTCGTAAATAGTGGACTGTGCTCGAGACAAAAATAAAATGCTTGAGTACTTGATACGTGTTTTTTTTCACTCTAATTTAATTTAATTACAATACATATTAATTTGTCATAATAGTATAATCCTATGTTAACGCGAATAAGTCTACATAATAATAATATCCGGTCCCGAGACCGAGTATAATGACTAATAGGTGCACGAGCGGTTCAGGCGCGGTGCAGCTCCACGAAGTCGCGCAGCGTCTTGGGCAGCGCGCTGTCCGGCACGCGCCGCCGGCCGCGCACCAGCGCGCGCGCCGCCAGGCACGCCAGCGTCACGTGCCGCAGCACCTGCACGCGCGAGCCGCGGTTCAGCGCCACCAGCTCGGCCGGCGAGTCGCCGAACTTGTTGGGCTGGTCCAGGTGCGCGCCGCCCGCCAGCAGCACGCGCACCAGCTCCGTGCTGAAGTTGTACGGGATGGCGGCCACGTGCAGCGGCGTGGAGCGCGCCTCGTTGCGCCGCGCCACGTCCGCGCCGCACGCCAGCAGCAGCGCCACCACGCCGGCGTGCGGGAACACGGGCGCCGCGTCCAGCTCGTCCGCGAAGTACGTGGAGCGGATCACGTTGAGGCGCGACACGCACAGGTGCAGCAGCGTGTCGCGCGTGTGCGCCGAGCGCACGTCGGCCAGCACCAGCGCGCGCACCGCGCCCGTCACGGCGCGCCGCTCGGCCGGCGACGCGGCGCGCTCGTGCAGCAGGAACACCAGGTGCGTCACGCAGCGCAGCGCGCGGTCGAACGTGTCGGCCTGCGCCTTGAACACGGGCCGCGCGTCCAGCAGGCGCCGGCAGCCCGGCAGCTCGTCGGCCAGCAGCCGGAACACGCGCAGCACGTCGCCCAGCGCCGGCAGCCCGCGCGCCCGTTCCAGCCGCCCGCCGTGCGCGTCCAGCATGAGCCGCGTGAGCGCGCACGCCGTGTGGCACGTGTCGGCCGACAGCAGCGAGTCCTTCTCGATGCGCAGCTGCAGCGCCCAGCTCCACAGCTCGATGCAGCGCTGGTAGCGGAAGGCGTCGGCGTAGGACGCGCCGCGGTACATGAGGCGGAACACCGTGTCCTTGTGGTCCGGGCCCAGCACGCGCGCCACGACCAGCAGCGACTGCGTGCGCAGCGCGTCCATGTCCGTGGCGGCGGCCTCCAGCTCCAGCAGCATGCGCCACTCGCGCGCGCCGCCCAGCGCCGGCGCCGGCGCGCGCACGGGCCGCTTGGGGATGTACACGCCCGCGGCGTGCCGGATGGCCGTGGCGCGGCGCCAGGCGCCCAGCGCCGCCGTGACGTCGTTGAACTCGTCCAGCTGCGTGCTGCCCAGCAGCTCGTAGGCGTCCGCCATGCGCGCGGCCGGGTAGCGCACGCGGCCGGCCAGCAGGCTCACGATCTGCGCCGCGCCCTTGAGGCACGCCGTCCGCAGCGCGTCGTCGCCCGCGCGCGACGCCAGCAGCGGGTCGGCGCCGTGCTCCAGCAGCAAGCGCGCCGTCTCCACGCGGTGCTCCTGGATGGCGTAGTGCAGCACGGTCTTGAGCTGCGTGTCGCGCGCGTTCACGGCCGCGCCGTGCTCCAGCAGGTAGGCGCACAGGCGCACGGACTGCACGCTGTTGATGAGACACGTGCCGCCGTTGTGGTTGGGCCGGTGGATGTCGGCGCCGCGCGACACCAGGAAGCGCACCACGTCCAGATGCGTCATGAAGCAGGCGGAGCGTACGGGCGTGGAGCCCGAGTCGGAGCCCGCGTTGACGTCGGCGCCGGCGTCCGCCAGCACGCGCAGCACCTCGAGCCGGCCCGCTACGGCGGCGCACCACAGCGGCGTGACGGAGTGCACGGACCGGTCGTCGGGCACCTCGTACACGCCGCGCTGCTCCAGCTCGGCCGCGCACACGTGCACGAGGTACTCCACGATCTCCACGTTGCCGCGCTTACACGCCACGAACAGCGGCGCGCAGCCGTCCAGCTTCCGCGAGCACAGCGCGCGTCGCGCCGCCGGGCTCATCCTGCACAGAAACCACATGTCACGCCGGGCCAACAGATACCTCCGACCATCTCAAGTTTGATTGTTTAAGGCGAGGATTTGATGAAGTCTGTATATCGCACATTGCAAATTGTAAGCCTTGCATGAACATTTAAGTACAATATATGCCTTTTACTGGACAACGAGTCTCATTATTTAGACAGCCATCTATATTCCCCACATTACATTGCCCATGGATCATAGCGCACAAAAACCACTGCCTTGTATTTTTGGACTCTGCTCCTGTTTTAGATCATGACAGCAAGCAGCAGCATGTGAATGCTTTATCGTGTGGCGCAGTTTGATGATGCGAGTGTGACGCGGCGGCGCGCGGCGCCCTGCTGCGCAATAACACACAACATTCACAATTATCTTGATCTGATTGATTAAATACACACCCTTGACCCAGTAGCTACAAGTGCCTAGTTGGACATAACAACTTGTTTCTACAATACGTAAAACCTATCTACATTTTAATTATACAGGGTGGAATTTTCTGGAGGGAAAGTACTCTATACACTGGAGATAGCAAATGTTACTCAAAGGAAACATTCCTTTATTTCTAAAAAGAAACAAATCTGCACTAAAAGATTTTCGAAAATTCGCTAGCCACTCACGGGCATCCAACTGGCTTTTTTTTTTTTTTTTTTTTTTTTTTTTTTTTTTTTTTTTTTACCGATGGGAAATCATCAAATGACTTCTCCCGCTCTGGGTGGAGTGGGAGGGAGTGTCAGACTCTTACTGACTAAAACCCATCCATGTTCCTTCATTGCCCTTTGTGTTCCAGGGCCACGGTATCTCTTTCGAACAGTCCCGCAGCCCCGGCAGGCATCGGCCCTTGCGGGCCCCTTCCTGGTTGCTGACATCTCTTTGAGGCGCGCGTGGAACACGAACGCGCCGTCGACACGGCCTGTCGTCATAAGACGGACGGACGGTGAGCTAACCCATTACTCACCGTCCACAGGCCCGCGCCTACGGTGGCCGGGAGCCACCACGTGGCCCCCGACGCCCGGTGCGTCGCCCGCGGCGGCTGGGACGAGAGATTCTCTCCCTCTCACGTCCCGCCACCTCCTTCGCTAGCATGACTGCTTCGCAGAAGGAGGTGACGGCTTCCCATTCCCTCTCGCTCCGGACCATGGCCTGAACCAGGGCCGGGCGCGAGAGGTCGCCGCCGCCTATCGCCGTTACGAGGACACGGCGGAGCTCCGCCCAAGCGGGGCAGACCTCCACGGTGTGCGCCACCGTGTCCTCCGGACGATCCTCGCAATGATAGCACCCGGGCGTTTCCTCCCGCCCGATTAGGTGCAGGAACCTCCCGAAACAACCGTGTCCGGTGAGGACCTGCGTCAGGCGGAAGGTGAGGGCGCCGTGGCGCCTCTCTAGCCACTCCTCAAAGAGGGGACTTATCGCCACTATTGTGGCGTGCCCTGCACTGGGTTGCGACAGTCGCTGTCTCCATGTCGCCATGAGATCGCGTCGGAGGTCTGTCCGCTGAGCGGTGATTTGCCGCGGCAGCGGAGTTTCCCCCCGACGTAGTGCCCCCGCGCGCCATTCATGCAGGCGCGCGAGGACTATCGCCTCCAGATCCCATGGCGGCAATCCGGCTAGGAGGCTCGCCGCCTCGCGGGAGATCGCTAAAATCATCATTTATGGCATCAATTGATAGAGTCAATCATAAGAATGAAATCTCTCTAACAAACATGATAAATTAAATGAAAGGAAAACCATGAAATCTAAACATATAAATTCAATGGGATAAGATAAAGCACTTTTTACTCAAAAGTGCATCCAATTACTTATGTTTGAGTTTTGTTAAAATTAGGGTATGCAAGTCAAATTATTACAAGAAATGTATTGTGTGTGCCATTGTACACACACAGTGCCGATGGACGTGCAACTAAGGGAGATTGTAAGCAGAGTGCTCAGCTCCTCCTACTGTGTTAACTGAACAATGCTTCTCCAAGCATTATCATACCAGATCTATAGACTGACCGCTTTAATGAGTTCTCCGCCTTACCCCGTCAAAGTCACATTAAGCATCCACAAAGTCCTAACAATATCCCACAGGTTATTTATTTGCTTTAAAATAACCATAATCAACGTAGGTATTACAATACTAATTGGACCAATATGTGATCAACCTACAGAATATTCCATTTTAATTGACACCTTCGCGAGGACTCATTAAAGCGGTCGGTGTATAACGAGCCAAACATGATTGGCAAAATGAAGGGACCCAAGTCTCCTGTCTGTCATACATATTAAAAAAATAATACCATTAATCTACTATTTCCTACCTTTGCCATAATTTTAGCTACCGCCTCATATACAAAATATTTTAACAAAAAGCTTGGTAAAAAAGGTATTAAATATTTATCCTTGGAAGATCGAAAATAAACCGCCCACTTACCTGTTGCACTAAACAATTGAATCGTCAATTAGGAGGGACCAACTTATATCATCGATATCAATTTATATATCCATAATATTAAGAAAGAGTGAAGGTATTTTAACACTAAGTAGGCAGAACATTCCGGGGGGTAGTCTATCAGTTTGTTCCCTCCATTTGACATCATGATGGAGGGACCAAGCATTTTGTTGAAATATTATGTTTATGATAAGGTACAGGTAGGTAGGAAATAGTAGATTAATGTTGTTATTTATTTGTATGACAGACATTGGAGACTTGGTCCCTTCATTTGGCGATCACATGCCAAACCAGAATGTGGCTTATGATTTCAGCACAGAAACATTTACAATGTCTCAACTATTTCACAAAGACACACTAATTTCATCTTCAGACATGTTGGTCTATAATTTTGTCTTTGTTGTCTTCTATATGGCATAAAAGTCACACTGCTGGTTTCATACAAGTGTCTGAATGATGTGCCTTTACCAGTGACTACCAAGCATGGCTATCACTATCGTACCATTTTACTGTTACACAGTACAAGTTAGGAGGCTTCTGAGAAAAATAACCCCTTGTCTTGTAAACAATCCGGCCCTAATACGCCAGCCCAGCTCCAGCTCTCTGCATGTAAACGGTAATAAATAATGATACTGAGGTGTCACTGCGAGGGTGAGGGTGAGGCAGGCAGCTGGTAGTGACGGCGGTACCTCTCGAGCGCGGTGCGCAGCTTGGCGGAGAGGCGGGCGCCGGGCGCGCTGTGGCGGCACTCCTGCATGAGCTCGTTGAATGTGGCCTCCTGCTGTTTGGCGACGTCGGACTGCTTGCTACTGGACGCGCCGCTACTACTGCTGCTTCCGCCACCGCCGCCGTTCTCCTCCCACATCGCCCGCGTCTTGGACCGCGTTCCCGCCAGCTTGATACGCTTGCTTTCGGCTCTTTCGAGCCGAACAAAGGTATCAAACAAAGAAACTTTCTCAATTCACCAATAATTTTCTGAACTGACGTTTGTTTTGGTTTTCTATTCTTCCGTCTTCGGCAGAGACAAAAAAAACAGATCAATATCTATGGTTCTTCTTGTCAAGGAAGACAATCGACTAAATAAGGTATACTAATCAGCATTTTGCTATAGAGGTATAAGCTACATAGAACAAGATCCTAGGGCCGCCAGAAATTACTTATGTTTATATCGGACGTAAAGTTATTACAATATTAATATTTATTTGTTTACGGAACGGCAAAATGTAAGTGTTTACTAGTTGACTCCAAATCTATGAATCTTAAGAAGCAATTTTTAGTATTTGGTTTTGTAAATATTTTAGTTTTTGTAAATGTTAGCATGTAGACTTTATATTATGGTTTGTAGGGCTTATCCTAATTTTTAAGGTTTTATTGTTGTCTTTTTTTTCTTTTCTACCTTAACATTGTGCTCACATAATTATAGAAGCAACAGTATTGTACCCAGGGCTATGTAATATCTAAGTTGATTCGAAAAGAGTATCCATGAAGTTTCTTGCCATTTTTCTCCATGAGATCACGATTTTCGAATATTAAATTAAGTTACTGTTATTATGCCTGTGGTTGGACTACAGGTAGCTTATTTTTGACTATGCAAAAGTGCCTGTCACGGGTCCATTTGAAATAAATGCTTTGAGATTAAATTTGCATGAGCGTCGCCAGGATGAGGCAGGCAGCTGCCCCCCCGCCCCATTGAGGATCAGGATTTTTAAAACTTATAGCTTTTCCTGCCTGATGCCACAGAATTGGTATTCTACGTAATAAATTGTCAAGTGCAATTGAATCACACAAACTAAAATATTATTTAAGGTTAAAAATGAACCTCTCAAACTTACACATTTTCTTTAAACCAACGCGCGCGGTTCGTACTTTGAACCCTTAAGGCTCCTTTTTTTTCTGCCTCTGGATCGGCACTCTTATTGGATTTTCGCATGATACACCGGTATAGACAGAGGTTGAAATAAATTAGGAACCCTTGCCCCGAGGCCTTAACTTTTGAACGCCAGAGCATAAACGCACGCGCCTGCCCTGCACGCAAAGTCACAATTTCACCTAACCATTTTGTCACATAATTGTGTCATTTACCGTACAGTGCACGCGCTTGCTTGTCACCTATATGTGACAATGGCGTTCAAAAGGTTAATAGGAAATAATAGCATACATACACAAGGTTGCAAAAAATGGAGCATGGGGATATTTTGATCTCAAATTACATAATTATCTGAATTTATTCGCTCACTCGCTCTTGCAGCCTAATTTCTCTTGAATCTTATCTTTATCTATAAGTCGCCCAGGTAACTGTAGTAACTGTATTGAAACAATTCTAACCTGTCCAAGCTGTAGGTAAAGTTTTAAAATTTCCGAGCTCGCTTCGCTCGCTCTTCAGACTATTTCCTCTTGAATTTGTTTTTAAGTCGAAGCTGTAACTTCTGTATAAAAGATTGAAATAATTCTAACCTGTCCAAGGCAAGCTGTCATAAAATTTCGAGTTCACTTCTTCGCTCGCACTTGCAACCTAGTTCCTCTTGAATTTTAATTTTGTCTGTAAGTCGATCAATAGTAACTTATGTATTTGTGTTCAAACAAATCTAGTCTAGTCTGTCCAAAGTAGGGTGTTAAAATTTTCGAGCTCGCTTCACTTGTTCATGGAGCCTTAGTTAATTTTGTTCTTAAGATTATCGCCGTAAGACGATTAACAAACATCTTTTTCTTAATAAAAGGACTAAAGAAAAGCTAACATGTCTGGAGTGGAGAGCTTAAATTTTCTTTTAGTTCCTAGACTTTTCAATTAACTCTTCAAAATTAGTAACTTCTACTTTTATATAGAAAAGTATCGAAAATCTAAGCAATCCGAGGTAACTGAGGTACTAACATTTTTGATGTAGGTAGATGATTACTGGTTTTTTTGTGTAAGTTTGGCGACACCGGTTTCGCATTCACATACTTCGCTTGGCACTTCCAGTTTTTTCTGTTCCGTGAGCGATTCGCTCTGTGCCATCTCAAGGGCTATTTACTCGGTAGCATTAACAAGTTATAATGTACTAGCTGTTGTCCGCGGGAAGTTCGGTAACTGTCCCACGGGATCATGCTACCGGGATAAAAAGTATCCTATACTAGCTGTTCGCCGCGACCTACGTCCGCGTAAAATCCCGTCCCGTTTTTGCAACATTTTTCATTGCTGCTACGCTCCTATTGGTCGTAGCGTGATGATATATAGCCTATAGCCTTTCTCGATAAATGGACTACCCAACACTGAAAGAATCATTCAAATCGGACCAGTAGTTCCAGAGATTAGCGCGTTCAAACAAACAAACAAACACTGCAGCTTTATAATATTATACTAGCTGTTCCCCGCGACCTTCGTCCGCGTCAAGTTATTAAAAGTACAATTTTCCCCGTTTTTGCAACATTTTTCATTGCTGCTACGCTCCTATTGGTCGTAGCGTGATGATATATAGCCAATAGCCTTCCTCGATAAATGGACTACCCAACACTGAAAGAATCATTCAAATCGGACCAGCAGTTCCAGAGATTAGCGCGTTCAAACAAACAAACACTGCAGCTTTATAATATTACTAGCTGTGCCCCGCGGTTTCACCCGCGTTTTTCTCGTTTCCGTGGAAATACCGAGATAAAATATTGCCTATATTATAGCCTCCCTCAATAAATGGACTATTGAATATTTAAACAGTTTTCATATCAGATCAGTATTTCCCGAGATAACCGCGTTCATAACAAACAACCAAACTTTTCAGCTTTATAATATTAGTAGTAGTAGTCTTGCTTGCATCAAGCGCGCGTGGATTTCCTTAGCAGAGTTATTTTAGAAATGTATTTATACTCTTCAAAGATCTTATACTTACAATCATCAACAAATATATTTCGAAAAAGATTATTACAGGATTTTATGTTGATAAAAACTCTATGGCCCATAACTCATTAATAGGTACCAACTCTTAACATCTTACACACGTGATAACTTTTAAACGAAATATCCGATTGAGATGAAACAAAAAGTATTTTACTTCTACATAAATACTCTTGATAACATAATGCTTAATTTCGATAAAGATTAATATTACGATACATATTTAACGTAGTTTTTTTTCTTCAGACGATTTAATAATTATTTTGAACACAAAATCGGTTATTGTGATTAAACCATGATAGCTAGATATATGTTCTCGCGGACTTTTTTGTAGGTCTTAATAGGATCTACAAACCCGTAGTACATTATTTTGTTTTATTGTCAATAGTTTTTGCAGCGCACGCAAAAATAGGTTTTCGATTTTACACCTTGTGTTACAAAATAGCAATTTTATTACAGATCCCTAATTTTGAAAAAAAGAAACATAGCCTATAGCCTTCCTCGATAAATGGACTACCCAACACTGAAAGAATCATTCAAATCGGACCAGTAGTTCCAGAGATTAGCGCGTTCAAACAAACAAACAAACAAACTCTGCAGCTTTATAATATTAGTATAGATATAGTATAGATTAGTATAGATGTTAATCCAGGTAATAAACTATCTGTGTTCCAAATTTCATACATATCCGGTAAGTACTTTTCGCGTGAAATGGTAACAAACATCCATCCATCCATCCTCACAAACTTTCGCATTTATACTATACTAGCTGTTCCCCGCGACCTTCGTCCGCGTCAAGTTATTAAAAATACAATTTTCCCCGTTTTTGCAACATTTTTCATTGCTGCTACGCTCCTATTGGTCGTAGCGTGATGATATATAGTCTATAGCCTTCCTCGATAAATGGACTACTCAACACTGAAAGAATCATTCAAATCGGACCAGTAGTTCCAGAGATTAGCGCGTTCAAACAAACAAACACTGCAGCTTTATTCTATTACTGGCTGTTCCCCGCGACCTTCGTCCGCGTCAAGTTATTAAAAATACAATTTTCCCCGTTTTTGCAACATTTTTCATTGCTGCTACGCTCCTATTGGTCGTAGCGTGATGATATATAGCCTATAGCCTTCCTCGATAAATGGACTACCCAACACTGAAAGAATCATTCATTCAATCAATCGGACCAGTAGTTCCAGAGATTAGCGCGTTCAAACAAACAAACAAACAAACAAACAAACAAACAAACCCTGCAGCTTTATAATATTAGTATAGATTAGTATAGATTATACTAGTTTATGCTCGCGGCTTCGCCCGCGTGGAGTTTAGTAATGTCCCACGGGATCGTACACACGCACGGTGGCACATGAAACTGTATATTTCCAGTATATTGGCCGAGCTTTGTATTGATTTCGTATAAAATGAGAGACAGGTTAAACAGGTTTTGTAAAGCTTGATTGGCCGTCGTGCGTACTACCGGGATAAAAAGTTTCCTATGTGTTAATACATATACATCCTATGGTTATAAACTAGCTGAGTATCAAGTTTTTGCATGAATGAGTAACAAAACAAGCATCCATCCTCACAAACTTTCGCTTTTTTATAATGTTAAGTGGGATATTAAGAAGTAAGATGTGTAGTTGACTAATTTGGAATTAGTAGTGTGTAGTTACATCCTTATTGGTTTCAGATCCTGTCAAACGTCACTGTCATGGTGTCACCTGTTGGCCGTTGGTTGGTTTAATTAAGCCTGTCAATGTCATTTACCATAATCAATCATTTCATTATTTCCTGCTGCCACTTCCAGCTTTGAAACTTTTGTTTTAATATTTGAAAGTGTTCGTTTAGTTTTTTTGGTTCGATCTATGCACAGATTTTCAGATTTCAGACTTTGTTTCGTTGTAACGCAGTTGTAAGAACAGTGAACATGCACACGAGTGAAGAGGAAGACTGTGATGACTTGCCGTCGATAACTGTCAACTCTTCTGCTAATAACTCGGTAGTGCACCATCCTTCTACTTGGCCGATTTATTTGAATGATTTTATTTATTAACTTACTTGGCCGATTTATTGGAATTATTTTATTTATTTATGTACTTACTACCGAATGTTAGTACCGGTTAGAAGTTTTCGCGTGAAAGAGTAACAAACATCCACCCATCCATCCTCACAAACTTTCGCATTTATAATATTTGTAGGAAGTAGGATTTAACACTTCAAGCACAAATTACAGAGGCAGACATAAAGCCATAGGCATTTTCTACCAGTCAACCTTTGGGTGATGCAGAGATATTCGGTCCCAGGAAGGAGGGAAGAAGAAGTGTTAAATCCTGTCTTTTTGGGAGTCTGTATTTTTATTTGCAAAATGTTTTTATTTTAGTTGTATAAATTCTTGTCATGAATCAATTTTACACTGTAAGTAACGGGCCTTAAAAAAAAAAAACAAACTACTGAAATGATTTTGATGAAATTTCTGTGGCACCAATCGGAAAGTATTTTCTTTCATATAAAAAAAGACATTTTCAAATTGGTTCATAAATGATGCAGTCATGAGGTAACAAATATAAAAAACAAATACAACCAAATTGGGAACCTACTCCTTTTTTTGAAGTCTGTTAATAAATTCAATTGAATTCTACACTGGAATCTAGTAGGCAGCACTGGATCGAAATTGTACCATCAGTGGCTCTTAATAATGGTGGACTCATTTACAAAAAATAATGTGGTCACATTTTGATCTTGTGGCCACAACAATCAATAAAAAAACTTTTTTGCAAAAAATAAAACTAACTTCAAAAACACAAAAAAGTGAAAAATAACTAGCTTCTGAAGTCGGTGATTTTGTTTGTTTAATTCAGTTTTTCTGTCAGTTTTTGCAAAAAAGTTTTTTATGTTTGCCGTTTTAGTTGTAATATCCTATACAATCATTTTTGAAGAGTTCCGTAATCTGTCTCCAAAACTCATCATCAGATCTATATGAAATTGGAAAGGGACATTTCGGAATAAACCCCTCCGTAAACAAAGCATATTTATGCGATAGCAGAAATCGTGGTTGATTTGCTGTCATTTTTAAAAGGGTTCCAGTGTCTGTCTCTGTAACTCATCATCAGATCTATATGAAATTTAAAATGGGACCATTTCGGAATAAACCCCTTTATTACAAAAAAAGAATTTTGAACCATCCGAATTGAGAACCTCCTCCTTTTTGAAGTCTGTTAAAAATGCAAGTCTGTCAAATCAAGTCTGTCATGTATGTAGTTGCATAATGTTGATGAATATTATGTCATTGTTCCATTTATCAATGATCATCTGATGAAGCCATCTTTTAACAATTTTTTTCTATTAAGGTTTTTGTGTCTCTCTATTCTGGCTATGAAACGATTTGGATGGGACTTTACTGGCAGATAGCTGATGACATAGGAAGTAACTTAGGCTACTACTATTTCAGAAAAAGGACAAATTCTGGGAAGTAATGACTTACATTAAATTGTAGGAAAGAGTTCATTTTTGATAAAATACTTAACAGTATACACACAGTTAGGTCAGTTAGTAGTAATAATAGGAACATCAAACAAAATGACTAGTGCCAACACACTTAATTCGGACAGTAAAAATTAGAAAATATTTTTTAATTTTATTTAATAATTTATTTGTCCTAATTAAATTCTGCCCCCAATGTGATAATTACAGTAATTTACTTAATTTACCTTATCGTAACTTTGTTAATAATTAAGATGTAAAAAAAATAACAATATTCCTTAGAGGACTTGATTTAAGGCTCACACTACTGTAAAAAAAAGTCATAACACGAATTACTGTAATTATGACATAAGCATACTATGAGTATCAAATTTAGTTTGCTGTTGAATGTAATTCAATACAACATAAATGAATGAGTCTTCAAAATATTTTTTATTATATTGTTTGGTGCTTCGGAACCCTGTGTGCGTGTGAGTACGACTTGCTCTTGGACGGTTATTTTTTTACACAATTTATTAGTACACTTTATTAGTTATAGCCTATGTGTTACTCAGATGCATAAGCTTTATAAATTGAACTTTATCCAAAAGTAATGTTTTGTCCAAATCCGTTCAGTAATTTTGGCAAGAGTAACAAATATCCAGCCATCCTCACAAACTTTTGCCTTTATAATATTAGTAAGATAAGATAAGATTGACACCTCACAGTATTTATTCAGTCAGAAAAGTACAATGTACCACAACACTAGTATTTTTTTTCTCATCAAAATGTCTAAAATTATTTCTTACATTTCAATTTCCCTAAAATAGAAACATCTCAATAAACCTGCTATTCATACCACCTGAGTTGTAGCACAGCCGTGCGGGTCGTAGGCTCGTAGCATACACAAGTTGCTGACCCTCGAAGATAGACTTGCTTGTGTGTATGTGTGACATACTGATCGCAAGCCTCGGCGTGAACAGAGCACGTTCGTGATGCCGAGCGCCGAGGAGCTGGCGGAGCAGCGTGCGCGCGATTTGGAGCGTGACCGCCAGCTGGACGAGCTGCATCTGCGCGCGCAGCGGGACGAGCGCGTGGCCGAGCTGCGCCACAGCGACTCCAGCGGATCCGAAGCCGAGCTGGCGCTGGCCGCCGCCGCCGCCGCCCTGCGCGTGCACGACACACCCCGAGCCGCGCGTGCCGCGCCGCCCGCTGCCGCGCTGTGGGCCGCACTCGCGCCGCTCCTGCCGCCGCCCGCCGCCGACCTGCCGCCGGCCGCCGCGCCCGCGCTGCTGCCGCGCGCCGTGGACGCGCTGGCGGCGGCGCTGGCTGCGTCCCCCGGGGAGTGGCCGGACGACGAGCTGCAGTGCGGCGCCGCGCTGCTGTGCGTGGCAGCGGCGGCGCGGGACTCGCGCGCACGCCGCCCCGCCGCGCGCACTCTTCACGCGCTGCTCGACGACTGCGCTACGCCCGCTCAGGTGACATGAGAGCGGTGCTCTTTGTCTTATAACTTTGTCTTATAACCCCGGCGCCGCATTGGCGCATTGGTACAAAAAATCTTTTGTTGCATTTCGAGTGCCTTGTGTCTGATGTTTTGTGTGTTAGGTGTCGCAGCTGACAGCTGTGCTGCTGGCGGCGCTGCCCGAGGCGCGCGTGCGCTTGCAGCTCAGCGACGCGTTGCGCAGCGGGGGCGGCGGGGGCGCGGACCGCGCAGCGCAAGCGCTGTGCGAGGCCGCGCTGCTCGCCCTGTTGAGTCGCGAGCAGGCGCAGGAGGCGCGGGAGGCGGGGCAGCCGGACAGCTTGGAGCGCGTGGCGCGCGCGGCGGCGGCGTGGCGCGCGTGCGACGCGGACGCGCGCGAGCTGTGCGTGCAGCTGGCGGGGCGACTGCTGGCGGGCGCGGGGCAGGGGGAGGGCGAGGGAGAGGCGCGGGCGCGGCTGCTGGCGCACCTGGCGCCGCCGCCCGCCACCGCTAGCGACACGCATCGACCCGACAGACTCAAGGTACTGCAACCTCTCATTAACAGTACTATGTGACCTGGGGCCGAGATCACGACTTTTGGCCGCAGAAGTTCCGATCAGGAACAAAGTTTGGTCGACCAATTTTGTTCAAGATAGCGGCCGGTCCGGCAAAAAGCCGTGGTCATGTGCGCGAGGTCCCAAACCCGTAATTTACGTTTAGTATAAGGCATATCGTCGTTGATAGTCCAATAACGCGTAACTAACACTATTCAAAACCGCGTAAGTACAAAAAAAGCAAAAATGAGATTTCGCGGTTGTAGGTAACTGATTGTGATTGGCATCGACCCGTGCGACAATTTTTTTAATTGACCAATTAGAAGAGGAGTAAATCAAAAATAACAATACCGCTGATCTTTAGAGTAACAAGTTACGACACAAAAACCGCGTATTCGCGCCAGTTTGTATAAGAAAGTGCAGTGTTTATGTGACGCTCCGGTTAAAAATTGTTTTTATATGGCATCACGGCATTATTTTTAATGTAAGTATATCACACGTATTTTATACATTATGGTAATTAAAATTGGGATGTTTTTATTCTAAAATTGTGTAATTTCAGCAATGGAAAAGAACGTGACCATAACCCAAAAGTATTTAGAAAAAGGCCACACACGGATGGAGGTGGACTGGGACTCAGTACATTCTGTAATTGAAAGGAAATTAAAAAACGTCGAGATTTTTTTACCGTCGCAATATGCATCCATAACAAAAGAAGCTAGGAGAAGACCATTTCCTTACACTGTCATCCAACCAGACCACACGATCTTCAAAGATTACAGCGCTAAGAAGTTCCAAATATACGACTCGATACGACCTGGACGAGGGGTTGGTGATGGCTGTGTTGTTGATCTCCGCGTGTTGAAGTATAATCCTAATGGAACAATCGAATACAAAAATCATTTTCAAGTAGATATTAGCCCTCTACCTCGGAGGCTTAAAAATATTGCTTCACCTCTATCCACCAATCCTCCTCTTTATTCATCGAAACTAGCTATTCAGAAAAGAAAAAAATATGAACACTTGCAACAACTGAAAAATGTCATACCCCGTGATTGTCATGCATTTTACGATAATTTACCGTTTAAAAATTTTGTGATTTAAGCAATCTTTTGTGATTTAAGCAATCTTTTTTTTGTTGGGCATGATTGATTGTAAGTTTAACTTTTTAATAGATAATTAATCTCTAAGTCAATTTGTTAAAAATAGATGAAAAGATTCTAGATATTTTTAGTTAAAGTTATAATTTTGAGACCTCGATTTGTTCCTAATTAATAATGGTATCAGCTAATTCTTAGTTCCTAAAAAGATTTATTTTATTTAATAATTATGTATGTTTTTTATTTGATATTAAAGTTAATAATTGCAATTTAGCAGCATTTATAAGCTGAGTAAGTTTATAAAAGAAATAATGTTCCCTCTTCATTACTTCCAATAATATGTTTTCATACTTGTTGGTAGATTTTTGTTGTTCTTTTATAAATATATACTATTTAAGATTGAACTTAATCATTTAAATACTTAATTTGATTAAATAAATGATTTATTGAGGTTGTGGTATTATTTTTTAAATTTACAATTTCACGTAAGTACAGTCTATAATCCAAAATCGTTTCAAACTATACAGCGTAAGTGACTTTGTAATTAAAATATTGATAATGCTGACTTAAAAATTAGTACATTATATGAAAGGAAACAAAACGATCCTTTACTCAAGTTCGTTCAAAGATCGATCGATTCGTTTTTTAGAAAATTAGTTTTTTGGCCCTCCTGTAAAATCAGCGAAAGTGTACTTACGCAGTATTTAACAGTGTTAGTTACGCGGAATTGGACTATCAACGACGATATGTTTATCGCGAAAAAAAAACCACTTTTTGTTCTTTTAGGCATTGGTAGGAGCGTCCAAATTACAACTACTGTTCAGTGCAAAGAATAGCGTCAGCAGACAACCTCGGGCACAGCGAGTCATTTCCACATCGACGAGTCAAAAAATGGAAATTGAAAATAATTCATAACGTGTATATAAAAAAGTGTATATTTTAATATTATTGTACGATTGTTCTTACAAGCAATGTTTGTTAAGTTGTGGTTCGAGATTCATGTGCAGGCCGCGCGGCGTGACGTCACGCGTGCGGCAGCTCGAGCGCCAGCTGCGTCATGTGCAGCTCGAGCGCGGCGCCCAGTAGCGGGCGCGCGTACGAGCCGCGGATCTCCCACCTGACCAGTGACGATACACGTGCTCATTATTTAAGTAACCTATTAAATTGTTTTTTCATCAAATTCTGTTATTATTATTATCTCCTGACATTCTGACCTGTCCTACCGCCGACGAGGAATCCACGAGCTTCTATTTTCTCGATCAAGAAACGAACTAAAGATTGTAGCTCTCTAGGTTCACATCGCCGCCGCTGCGATAATGACTCTTGACGAACGAACAGCTCGTTTTTAGTTTCTACAGTAATAGCTATTAGTGCGCAGTAGGTACTCACCCGGCGTTGTGCAGCAGACAGCGCGCGGCGCCCTGCAGCTCACTCGCGCGCGCCTCCAGCACCTCCAGCCCCTCGGCCGTCGCGTGCGCGCGCACGACTGCCAGCAGAGCCGCGCCCGCGCCGCGCCGCCGCCACGCTGCCGCCACCGCCAACCCGTGCAGCCAGCCGCCGCGCCGCGGGCCCCAGCACTCCGAAACGCTCGCCGTGCCCACCACGCGGCAGTGTGCTGCGCCCGGGCTGGCACGCGCCACCACGGGCATGGGCCCTCGCGGCGCCGTCGCCAGGGGCCCGCGGTACTCCGCCACGAAGCCGCGCAGCTCGGCGCGCAGGCGCTGTGCGTGCGTGTCGGCCAGCGCGCGGTGCCACAGCAGGACGGCCAGCGCCAGCACCGCGGCGGCGACCGGCACGACGCACGCGCACGCCACCAGCCCCGCGCCCATGAAGATGAACATCACCGCGCCGCACAGTACGCACACCTGCAGGGTCAGCTACAAAACACATGTTCCTTACACTTAATATTATTTTGGTGATAACAATGGGTGGTTCATTTAGAGGTACTTTTTTGTACATGGATTTTTTGACAGAGGCAGCGGCGACTTCAAAAAGGAAGAGGTTATTAATTTGGATGTTTGTATATTTTTTTATGTATGTTCGGGCATAACTCCGTCATATACGGGGTGGTAGGGACACCGACGCGAAAACGGTTCCCACGTATTCAGTACATCATTCTGAGCCGCCCCCACATAGAAATTTTTCATTGGTTATTAAAACAAAAAACAAGCACAAAAGCGCAATACCTACACAGCCAAAATTGGAACAGCTGTTTTTTTTTTTATAACCGTTTTCGCGTCGGTGTCCCTTCCACCCTGTGTAGACGGATTTACAAAATTCTTGTTCGATAGAGTAAATACAACATCATATCATAACATCACGTGTACAGTACAACCACATTTCGACAGTTAGGTATGTTAAGTTCCATTTTATTAGGATCTAGCTGTGCCCGCAGCTTCGCTCACGTGACCGAGTATACTTTAGTCATTGTCAAAGTTTATGAACGAAAAATATAAATACAACTCATGATCTGGGTCCCAACAGTTAATAGCATTAAAAACAAAAAAAACTTCCAGGTTTGGTTTTTCAACGCATTGTAGTGCATTCATTGCGCGGTTATAAAGTCTCTCCACTTTGGTCGCACTTCGTCTTATTTATGTTACAAAAAGTTTTGAAAAGATTTTAGTTGTAAATCTGTAATATTGTAACCATGGTGCTACAAAATAGGTAAGTTTTCCAATGGTTCTACAACTCAATGCAGCACAATGTTAAAACGGGGCTCCTGTCCAGACCTTGGCCGACCATGCTGGAGTGTAAAAAATGTCCCTACATCTATGTTTTAGAGCGCTTACTGTCAAAAACGTTACTGACACGCGATTAACGTAGCCATCTGGGTGTTAATAATTTGATAAGACGTACCATCGATTTGAAAGTAGAAGAAGAACAGGGCATTGATAATAAATCTCGTATTTCCGAAGATAGACCATGATTGCCTAAGCGGATACTTTTACAAGGACACTGAACAACGGGCAAAAAAAAATTGAAGATTAGACACAGGTGTTACGCAGACCGATGGGACAGACTGTTGAAGCAAGCCCTTCATCTATTCACCATATTTATGTTGACTATCATTAATATTTTGCTCCTAAATTCAAATGCTAGTGCAGTCACATCTAAACTTTAAAGAGTGCCGCACCTCACTTAAGCATAAAGTCGTTGACCTGTGTATACTTTGGTTTTATTCTGTCTAGGCCCGTGCTGCAATTTAGATAGAGTTTAATTATAATGTTTGTTATTTCATTAGCAGAACATGCACTGAAACTGGAAAGCTTCTCAGCATTTTGAGTAATAGGATTTGGTAAAGCACAGACATAATCATTATGAAATGAATGAGGTATTTCGTTCGCTAGAGTACAGCTTTGGAAGTCAAACTTTTGTTTTTTTAAGTTACTTGGTTATTCGACCAGGTTATTTGTTACTTGTGAGTTTCTCTAAGTAAGACATGTACATACCTCTTGAAAGAAAAACAGTAAGAATGCGTCGAGATCATAGTCGATGATGCTGCGGCGCACGAGGTCAGCGCGTGCCTCCCAGTCCCGCGCCGTCGCCTCGCGCACCACGATCTCGCCCTGCATGCTCCGAGCTGCGCAGCCTCGTAAAGAACACACCGGCACACGACACCCGCGGAACCGGCGGAACACTGGCGCGATCTGAACACTCGCTGCACGTTCTCACAATGACACATTCACATATACATTTTGTAATTACCTCACTAACATCATCATTACATATAATTTTCCTGTAACACTCTATCAGGAAGTATCGGGCGGAAACAAAACAACTTTGTTTCACTTCCAAGTCCAACTGTCACGTCTTAATAACAACATTTAATTTTGTCATTGTCAGTCGACCAACTGTCAAAGTCACATAACTTTTTTTAAATTGGGTAAATTGTTTTTTGAGAAGCCTAGCTGTCAACGAGTCGATATCCCACGGAAATGCAAAAAACACCCAGCGGCACAGAATAAGGCCAAGCACTAAACTCAACACACACAAAGCAACTAAACTAGAACTCTCAAAAAAACTTTTTCGGAAAAAATAAAACCGACTTCAAAAACACAAAAAAGACTTTTGTTTGTTTGATTCAGTTTTTTTGTCGCCGACTTCTGAAGCTAAAGTATTTTTCACTTTTATGTGTTTTTGAAGTTGTTTTTATTTTTTGCAAAAAGGTTTTTGACTTTTCCTTTTTTAGATGTAATATCCCATACAAATATTTACTATGCATTTATTTTACACTAGCTGTGCCCGCGGCTTCGCTCACGTGAGCGCGTACTCTTTCGAAATTATCAGGGAACATTAAATGTGAACGTGAAGTCGTAGAATATTCCTAACATCCTCTACAAAGTATTATACTAATAAACTGACCTACTGTTAACTTAAACTATAACCTGTTAATACTTCTTTGTTTTAACTACTAAACGAACTCGTAGTCAATATCAGCCGATGGAAATCAAAGTGCTGGCACTAAAGCATAAAAACGCTATCTTTGCATATAAGAGTGGATATGAAATTAGAATATTTTGTATAGGTACCTACCTACTTCAAAACTTAGTGGGAAATAGTTTTAGTGTAACATCGGTAAATAAAGCAAATTACACCTCTTAGTAACATATTAAGTACATGTGCAACTATGTGTAAGGACTTCACAAAGTCCGACTTTTAAATATATTGAGTTCCCTGCATCACACTTTGCAAAATATACAAACAAAAACATCTTTGTCAGTAAGTTTTAAAATAACAAATATTTAAATTTATCAAAATGTTAATCGTACCTTAAAATTTGTATTCAATAATTGCGAGAATTCTTATTTTATTACATTAGATGACAATAATTATTTTAACTTTAAAAGGCCTTTACTTAACAAGCTATGCAAATTAATTCATAGGGATATATCAATCCATCGAAATATGGTCTGCTACAGACATGAGTCTACGGTGAAATTGTGCAAATTGTGTTATGATAATAATATAATCAAAATCAGAGCATTTATTTCTCAGCGGACAAACCTCCGGCGCGATCTCATGGCCACATGGAGATAGCGACTGTCGCAACCCCGTGCAGGGCTCTCCACAATAGTGGCGCTAAGTCCCCTCTTTGAGGAGAGGCTAGAGAGGCGCGACGGCGCCCTCACCTTCCGCCTGACGCAAGTCCTCACCGGACACGGTTGTTTCGGGAGGTTCCTGCACCGTATCGGGCGGGAGGAAACGCCCGAGTGTTGCCACCGCGAGGATATTCCGGAGAACACGGTGGAGCACACCGTGGAGGTCTGCTCCGCTTGGGCGGAGCACCGCCTGTCCTAGCGGCGATTGGCAGCGGTAACCGCTCGCTTCCGGCCCTGGAGGTCTACTCTCTAAGTCCGTCAACGAAAATACGGACCCGTCCGAAGGTAGTCCGTAACTACGGAGTAAACCCTACTCCCTATTGATAACGGATTCATGACTGTGGAACGGAATCATAGACAATATTCGAGAACGAATGATGCATGGCGATAGAGTTGCGCTATTTTACCGACCGATTACCTGTTTACTTACTTTGTTGTTTTCAAGTTATTAAACAAAAAATATTTTTGTTTTTGTTAAAAAATTACCGCATTTTTAACAATATAATTTTTATTATGTCTTTATAAAGGGTGTAAAAAGACCCTTAACGAAAACGAAAACCACATATTCTGCCCATCATTGGGATCATTTTTTTGTTCTGGACCATACCTGGGAACCTTCTAGTTACGGAGATATTGGGGGTCAAAGTTCCAATTTTTTCACAAGTTTTTTTTTAAATACTATTTTTTAAGGTTCTAACTTTACTCCAATTACCTCCATGGTCCGTTTACTATTCAAAGCATCCATCAGCAATAAGTTTTGAGCGCATTATATTGAGTTTTACCGTAAAATGTGATTTTTGACCCCAAAAAAAAATTTCGTTTCCCAGCAAAAATTTTTGCATAAAGTTGCTTAGTTTGATGTACAGAATGCTTGGTTGACGGCTTGGTGAAGGGTCTGTTTACACCCCGTATATAGAGTAGAACAATTTTTGCCATTTTTATCCGAATTGTGGTTGTATCCTGACAATACCTTTGGCTTCCTATCTTTTGACGGCAACTTTCAAATGAAATTTCAGTTATTCACAATAAATTATTTAATTCGCATTATTAATACGACGCGGTAACTTTTCGTAATAAATTGTAAAATGGCTTCAACTGCTCCAGCAGCAACTCACGCGCTCAAATAGAGGCACTCCTCAATTTTATGAGTAAAAACAACGACTTGCAAAATATCAGCGGCAACCAAAACTCACCAGGGGTACCATCGGAACAAGCCGAGGACAGGCCGATGAAGAAGGCTTCATTCATTCACCTAGATTTTGGTGCTTACACACACACTTACAGAGAACAATGGAATAAACTGTTTTTTAAAAATGCTTATGTTTTATTTTGCTCGGGTTAGGTTAGGTTCGCTCGGGTTCCGGCCGTCGTTCGCTCGATGGTCGGCAGCGCAGAGTCCTGGGACGCAGTGATGTCCTTCTGCGAAACCGTCATGTCGCAGAAGGAAGCTGCGGAAAGGGAGAGGGAGATAACGACCTCTCGCCCATCCCGCAGCAGACGCACCGGGCGTCGGCAGAGGGCGGACAACGCCCTCTTCCGGCCCCCCTAAATAGGTCCAGGGGCGGCGGATTCGGGGACATCCGTCGCCCCCATCACACTGGACCCGAGACGGCGGCGCGTAGTGTTCCACGCGCGCCTCTCCTAGACGTAGCGGGGGGAGTTTTACACCTCACTCCCCCCCGGGACGTGGCCCGCAGGTCAAGCGGGCCGGCACTAGTCCGGGGCAGCGGAAGTCGCATTAGATCCCGCTGCCCCCCGACGCAAGTGTGCGAGGGAGCACCGGTGTGGTTTTAGTCTGTAAGAGTCTGACAGACCCCTCTGCTCTCCCCGGGGTGGAGGAAATCCATGAGGATTTCCACATCGAGAACAAAAAAAAAAAAAAAAGGTTCGCTCGGGTTAGGTTTTTTTTTTTTTTTTTTTTTTGTTTTGGCAGGAGTGGGAAATCCCCACGGACACCTCGACTACCTCACAGCTTGTGAGACAGTCGAGGTAGTGCCGGACTCGAACCGGCTAAAAACCACTCCTGCCCAGCCAGTGTCCCCCTGACATAGTCAGAGACCTTGTTGGGGCTTTAGATGTTTTTGTTTTACTTGATTCTTTTATTTTACTATAATTTGAAAATTTTCTATTAAACTATTAGATACTATTTTTCACTTTATTTTGACTAGTATTTAATCTATACATATAAAATTCAAAGTCCTGACTGACTGACTGACTGACTGACTGAGATATCAACGCACAGCCCAAACCGCTGGTCCTAGAGACATGAAATTTGGAGGGTGTATTCTTTGTGAAGGGTAGGTATCCACTAAGAAAGGGTTTTTCGAAATTCCACCCCTAAGAGTGTGAAATGGGGTGTTGAATTTTCTATGAAACTTTTTATTCTCGCAGTCGATTGACTTGAAAATTTGTGTGCATATTTTTCAGATAAAATTATGAGATACGTGTATCACAGTTTTTCCAAAATCATCCCCCAATTTAAAAAAATAATGTCTTGATTGGCTGACTGATATATCAACGCACAGCCCAATCCGCTGGTTCTAGAGACATGAAATTTGAAGCGTGTATTCTTTGTAAAGAGTAGGTATTCACTAAGAAAGGGTTTTTCGAAATTCCACCCCTAAAAGGGTGAAATGGGGTGTTGAATTTTCTATGATTTTTTTTATTCTCGCAGTCGATTGACTTGACAATTTGTGTACATACTCTTCAGATAAAATTATGAGATTCATGTATCACAGTTTTTCCAAAATCATCCCCCAATTTAAGAATTCACTGTCGACTGGCTGACTGATACATCAACGCACAGCCCAATCGGCTGGTTCTAGAGACATAAAGTTTGGAGGGTGCGTTCTTTGTGAAGAGTAAGTAGCCGCTACGAAACAGTTTTTTTTAATTCCACCCCTAAGAGGGTGAAATGGGGTGTTTAATATTCTGTGAAACTTTTTATTCTCCGAGTCGATTGACTTGAAAATTTGTATACATACTTTTCAATTAAAATTATGAGATTCGTGTATCACAGTTTTTTCAAAAATCAAAATCATCCCCCAACAGAGTCAAATATGGCTTCGAAGCTCACTTAGACCGGCGCATGGCGCGCACTGTTGCGCGGGGCGTGCGGGGCGCGCGAGTAAGTAAGTAGGTAGGATTTTTCTGAGGTAGACGTCTGTAAATATGGTTTATTCCACCGATTTTTGCGTTGGCTCGTGATACGCGACATTGATACCCTGGAGTGGTCGCGTGGACTACATATGTAATCCACCTATCCAAATCGATAATTTCCAACAATCGATTTGCGTTAACTTGTGGTGCCTCCAGGTACTTTCAAATGAATGATTGAGCGACGCACTCAGTGCAGCGCAAGCGTAGGACTCGCACTGTTTTGTCACAGGAGCTCAGTAAAGTGCGTGGACTACAATTGTAATCCGCGCGACCAATTACGTAAGTATTTTTTTTACATTTAATTATTATGTTTTCGGTTATTTTAGATAAATAATCCTTTATTTTGTTTTGTTTTGTTAGATTATTGTAATAATATGATGTTTGTTTTTATAAAAAAAAAATGGAAAATGCACGTGATGCACTAATTGAGTCGTGGGGCTGGCTGAAGTTGATGTCGGAAATGGTGTTTATGAAGCTGAATCAAGCTCCGACGAAGAAGTTGATAATTTAGAAGAGGTAGACCATCAATCGGAATCCGAGCAAGACCTCCTACAATTTTCTACCGCTTGCTGAATTTGAGTACACTCAATGCATTTAGACAGCAAACAGAAATTATGAACCTCTCAGCCGACGTGAGTTCCTAATTCACTTGTCTCTGGCATGGATGAAACCACTGGCGCAGAAGAGACTTGAAAAAAAAACGTTGCCAAGAACTCTCACAATCAAAATAAAAGATTTTCTTGGTATTACGTGTACAGAAACTCAACCCACTACCTCGGAAGGAACATCGAGCAATGTTGTGCGCCGTTGCCATGACTGTGGAAGAGCGCCCAATAGAAGCACTAGAAAGATGTGCACCAAGTGCAGTAAGTTTGTATGTGGGGATCATTTGAAGATTATGTGCCTGTCCTGTGCAGATAATAACATTTAGATACAAGTTTTTACTATTTTTATAAATTGTGATCTCAATAAGAACAATCCATGTGATTTTTGTGCCATGTTAGAGAAGATTTTTGGTATTGTTGATTATTTGTAACACAGAGGTTGTGATTAAGTTGTGATAATTATATTTAATTAAGAAAACTGTACTGATTATATTTTCATTTAATTAATAAATAGTTTATAAATACATCTTTTGTTTTTTCCAATTTGTATATGGATTACGTATGTAGTCCACGCGACCATTCATGAAACTTTTAGGGGCGCGACCACAGCAGGGTTAAATATTATGTAAAAGTTTTATGTCTATAAATACATAGATTCCTAATTAATCATTTGATTTTCGTCACCGGTGTCCAATCTCAAACCAAGGTATCAATATTTCACATAACAATATGTAAAGTACCTAATTGATATTACTATGAACTAATATTTGCAAGTTATAAGCAACTATAGGTATAAAAACCATTTATCTACTAAACATACATAGATTACTTATTATCCGAGAAGTAAGATCCCGTGGGCAATTCCCGAACTCCACGCGGGCGAAGCCGCGGGCATAAGCTAGTTATAATATATTACTGTTCCCTTTTGATACTCTGCTGCCCTATGCTTTAATCTTATATCTTTTCCTGCGAAATATTTAAATATATGATAAAGCATAGTTTTTTAAGTATCTTTATTTCTGTTAACAACTAATTTTGAAATTTTGATGCAGAATTCTAAAAATGTTTTACGAGTTTTATTATCACTAATTATTTTATTTATATTATTTTTGTTTATTATTGTCTCTAATTTTTGCTCCGTATTGTGCCTCTCTCCGCAAAAGACTGGGCATTCTGTCAGGATGTGGGCGATCGACTCCGCTGCGCCCGGTTCACAGATGCACGCTGGGCTCCCCTTACACCTGAAACGGTGCAGGTATTCGGAGAACCCACCGTGACCCGTCAGGATCTGCGTGACTATACCGACTGGTTTTAGTTTAAGCACGATTTTGTGGGCGTCGATCGCATCCGGGAAGAACATTTTGGTGACGGAGGCTGTTTCGCCATTTTGAGACCTCCTGTTCCATTCGTCAAGCGACCCCACACGGATCTGCCGCTTGACGAATGAAACTGGGCAGCGGTCATAGTCCGGCCTCTTCCTGGACCGGAGTGCAGCCTCCTTAGCGAGGTGGTCCGCGCGCTCGTTGCCCTCTAGCCCGGCATGTGCCTTTATCCAGAACAAAGACACAGCTTTGCTCTGGGATAAAGCCGCGCCCACGTTTGCTCTCGCCTCCACGGCCAGGGCGTGGAGGGAACCTTGGTTTGTGACTGTTTGAAGTGCGGCCTTTGAGTCAGTATAGATGCCGAAGGTTCCCTCTTTGCGCTTGAGGATTTCGCGCGTGGCTACGCATATGGCCAGAAGTTCTGCCTGGTAGACCGTGCAGTACGACGGCAGGCTGAGCTTTACGGACTTGATCTCGGCGTCGCCGTCCCAAAGTGACAGCGCTGCTCCGACCTTGCCCGCAATCTTGCTGCCGTCCGTGAAAACCCTGACTGCTTGGGTATTGTGGGTGTCCACAAGCGTCCGGTCCTCCAGGCACAAGAACTCCAGGGCCGTATGTTTCGCCGGGTGCGGAGTCTCTGTAAACGCCACCACCCGCTCTACCTCCCTGCCCGCTAGTGCTGGCTGTGGCACCCCTCTCTTTGCCTCATACAGTGCGGCTGCCTCCTGTATTCGGAGGTCGAGTGGGAGTATCCCAGCCAGCACCAGGGACGCGTTCAGCGAAACGGTGCGGTAGGACTTACAGAGCTTCTGCGCGAATCCTCGTTGGACCGTGTTTAGGCTTTTCTGCACTCCGATCTTTTTGGCTGCCGGCGCCCAGGCGCTTGCCGCGTAGAGTATTATTGGCTCCACTACTGCCGTATATATGGTGTGGATGATCTCCGGGTGAAGGCCCCAGCTCACTTTTGCCGCACGTGCCAGCTGTTTGTAGATGTTCACGGCTTTTCTGCAAACGTTTGCGACGTGGGTATTGAAAGTGAGCTGGTGGTCGACGGTGAGCCCCAGTATTTTTATTTCCTTAGACATGCCAATGCCTACCCCGCCCATGCTCAGGAGTGGAACATCGTACTTTAGCTTCTTGGTTATCACCATTGCACAAGTTTTTTGCGGTGCAAACTTCAGCTTATTTCCGATGCCCCATACCCGAACATACTCGAGGGCGGCATTGGCCTGCCTCTGGACTTCCAACGCTGTGTCACCGTCGAAGATCATCACCACATCATCAGCGAACGCCTGGCAGTGGACACCTAGCTCCTCCAGCCCCTTCAGCAGGGGGTCAAGGATCAGGTTCCATAGGATCGGACCGCCAATGGACCCCTGCACACACCCCTTATTCGTGTCTCTTCGACACTCGGCCCCCGCGTACCTAACTCGGACACTCCTACCAGTCAGGTAGCTGTCTAGCAGCCTCCTAAGGTTCACCGGGCACTTTTCCTCAGCCAGTCTGGTCCTGATGGCCGGCCACCATGCGCTATCGAAGGCTCCCTCTATGTCCAGTGATATAACAGTGATCAGCTTCTTGTCACTTAGCTTCCCTTTGATATGTTGTATCATGGTGTAGAGGGAGTCCTCGGTGCTCCTCTGTGGCATGAAGCCAAACTGGCGAGTACTGAGCCGCGGGATTAGGTGCCACTTCAGCCGTGCTACTAGCAGTTTTTCCAATGTTTTGCCTAGGACTGGTAGGAGGCCGATCGGCCTGTACGACTTTGGGGTGGTGTAGGAATCTTTGCCGGGTTTTCGGAGGACTACCACTGTGGCCACTTTCCAGGCCCCAGGGAAGTGTCCATGCTCGAGGCACTTGTTGGCCAGTGCAAGGAAAGTCCCTGGGTCCCGGGATATGGCCTGGGCACAGATATCGGCTGTGAGACCGTCCGCCCCGGGAGCCTTCTTCGGGTTGAAGCTTTCCACCGCGGTTTTCAGCTCCTGAAGTGTAAACGGTGGGTCATGTTGTTCATCATGCGCCCACTCGTTTACACGACTGGCCGCTTCACATGTCCGACGGTGGTCAGCAGTTTCTCCCTCTTCCAGGTCCTCGGGGTAGAAAGTCTCTGCCAGCAGCTAAGCCGATTCCTGTGCGCTCAGTGACACCCCATCCTTCACCAACGGCAAGTCCTCCTGTCTCTTGGCGGTCCGTCCTATGACCCTATAAATCCCTTCCCACATTCCCTCCCTATCCTGTTTCTCGCAGAAGCCCTTCCAACCCTCGGTCTGCGCACTTTTGGCCAGGGACTCATACTTATTCTTTGCTTGCAGGTACTCATCGACGACTTTTTGCCTCCGGACTGGTGCAGCGCACCGAATGCGGCATCTCCGGGTGTTGACCTCCGACATCAACTCAGCGAGCTCTTTGGACCACCACGGTATGGTAAGTTGGCTATTGTTTTTAATTTTGTCCAATGTTTGTTCACAAGAATCTATAATTTTGTCTATGTATGTGTTAACGCTTTGTTCTAAATCTTCTTTATTATTAATTTTGCTTATTTCTGTTAAATTTAAATTTGCTCCAGCTTTTAATTGGGCCAGTTTCTCATGAAATTGGCTCCAATTCGCTTTCTTTGTGTTGTAGATTCTTGTGGTCCTGTTAATATTTATTCCTTTAGACTTTTGTAAATTAATTTTGAATATAATACCGTTGTGGTCCGAGCTTGTGAGTCCTTCCTCTACCCGGCAGTCCTCCACCAAGTCCAGCAGGTCCGTTGAGCAGGCTTTTACGTCAACGAACCTGCTGTACAGGGTGTTACCTCTGACGGTGTCGAAGGTCGGTGTGTTGCCGACGTTTGAGTACCTGCAGGCACATTTCTTCCAGGGTTCCCGACATGTCCTCCCCTTTGGTGTCGGTCACCAGGCTACCCCACCAGGTGCTCTTGGCGTTGGCGTCGCCGCCAATTATCATCCTCGTGGGGCCTATTTCCTCGCGAATCTGCAAGAGTTGCTCCAGGTATGGCTGTATGGGCTGGTCTGGTTCAAAGTAGAAGGAGACTACTGCGATTTCCCAGGCGCTGGTACGGATCTTCACCACCACGATGTTGTTGGTGGTGAGTTTCGGACACTGTGTCACGTCTAGGTCGTGATCGAAGACGACTATTGCCGCCTTCACAGTTACACCTCCTTGTTCAGCGCACTGGTAGACTCTCGCTCCCCGGTAGTCTCGCATCCTCTTAACCCCACCCACATACGGCTCCTGGAGCAGTGCGAACGCAACCCTCCGCTTACTAGCCACAATCATGAGCTCTTGGGTTGCTAAATTCTTCTTCTGCAGATTCGCTTGGATTGCCTGGTAACTGTTACGGGCACTCGTGTTTGTTCGGGAACCCCTGGATGATCCCCTGCTTGCTGCTGACGCTGGCGGGCCCTTAGCAGTACGCCACCGACAGCCGCGCCAATGCGTCCCACTTCACACGCACTGGGCACTCGCTGTCGAAGGCGTTGTGCTCGGTCTTCCCCTGTTTAGCGGCCACGCAGTTCGCACACTTCGGCGGTTCCGCAGCCAGCCGTGAGGGGCAGTCGACTCGCAAGTGGAGGTCCCCACAGTGTGTGCAGAGGTCAGCGGGTTCCGTGCACAGTTTGCGGCCGTGGCCAAAGCGCAAGCAGCGGGTGCACTGGATCAGTGGCGACTGGTCCAGCGCACGCACCCGCTGCAAGTCGATGTGCACTCGACCCGCATTCGTCAGCCTTTGCCACACTGAAGGGGACACCTGCAAGATGATGTGAGACATGTGGGAATTCCTCGTTCTGCGACGGTACTTCACCGCCATCCTCACATCATCCGCAGGCAAGTCCCCAATCAGGTGGGTATTTTGCACCTTTATCGCCTCGGTGACCTCCACATCAGTGTGACAGGAGAGGACGTCCTTTAATATTATGAGGGGATCTTTGTTTTTGACCTCTTCCACCACGAGGTTTCCGGCCTTCTTTATCCTCTCCGTCACACGAGTCAGCTCCTCCCTTGTCCCGAAGCCGACCACCACCTTCTGGTCTCTCGCTTTCCGCAGCCTCTCCACCCTGGTGCCCTCGTTCCTGGCATCTACTGCCGTCCTTAGCTTCTCAATAACCTCTTCCCTTGTCCTTGTCGTCTCTTCCTTGTCATCGACCGATGACACGACCACCGAGTGAAGGGGCTTTTGGAAGTGCTGCTTTGGGACGGCGGCCATCTCGGCGAAAGAAGGTCCCTGGCCTGCGACAAAGCGAGGAGCCTGTTGTAGCTGCTCCGACAGAGCCCGTGTGTGCAACTGGCATTCCTCCAGCGCCTTTTTGTGCTACTGGAGGTCCTCCGTAAGTTGCCTCATGAGCTCCGTCGTGCTCGGGTTAGGTTCGCTCGGGTTAGGTTAGGTTCGCTCGGGTTAGGTTAGGTTCGCTCGGGTTAGGTTAGGTTCGCTCGGGTTAGGTTAGGTTCGCTCGGGTTTGGTTAGGTTCGCTCGGGTTAGGTTAGGTTCGCTCGGGTTAGGTTAGGTTCGCTCGGGTTAGGTTAGGTTCGCTCGGGTTAGGTTAGGTTCGCTCGGGTTAGGTTAGGTTCGCTCGGGTTAGGTTAGGTTCGCTCGGGTTAGGTTAGGTTCGCTCGGGTTAGGTTAGGTTCGCTCGGGTTAGGTTAGGTTCGCTCGGGTTAGGTTAGGTTCGCTCGGGTTAGGTTAGGTTCGCTCGGGTTAGGTTAGGTTCGCTCGGGTTAGGTTAGGTTCGCTCGGGTTAGGTTAGGTTAGGTTAGGTTAGGTTAGGTTAGGTTTTTTTTTTTTTTTTTTTTTTTTTGTTTGTGCAGGAGTGGGAAATCCCCACGGACACCTCGACTGCCTCACAGGTTGTGAGACAGTCGAGGTAGTGCCGGACTCGAACCGGCTAAAAACCACTCCTGCCTAGCCAGTGTCCCTCTGACATGGGGATCAGAGACCTTTGTTGCGGAGGTTTGCCTTATGTAGCACTGAATTTCAGGAGGCCGAATAGACCACGCTCTATTTATATAAATTTTTCTTGTATATTTTTTAACTATATGTGTATATATATATATTCGTTTACCTTTAATGTATATGTTTTCTTTTTTATTGTTTTGCGTTTATTTTACTATAATATATTTAATATTCTGTGAATTTCTTATCGTATATACTACAAACTATTTTTATACCTATGTCCTTAAACTATTTATTACGATTTAACCTATACATCAAAATTTACCCTAGCCTTATTACCACATAATAGTCTACTATGTTATGTTTTATTTTTCGTTTTATTTGTTATTTTTATGTTTTTATATCTTTTTTGTTTTATTTCTTTGATATCTATACCATATACTTAATATACAGTTACATATCAAATATTTTTACAACTAACTTATTTTTATTTACGTCTAATGTTCTTAATTTGCTACTTATTATACAGAATTTTTTAATGTTAAATCCAATTGGGTTGTGGCTATGTTTAGGACTAAGTTCGACACAACTTAACGAGTCCACTAGGGCTAACATCGGGTCTCGTATAACTTGGGCCAGTTTCTCATGAAACTGACTCAAGTTACAGGCTTTATTTTTGCCAACTCCAGTGGTTCGATTTGTGCGACTGCCATTTGGTTGTGTCGAACTCATAGTAACCTTGGTATAATTGGAAGTGGGCGCACCGACAACTTTAGCAATAAGCTATTGACGCTCTAGCGAATGCGTCCCACTTCCTGCGCACTGGGCATTCACTACTGAAAGCATTGTGCTGGTGTTCCCCCAGCTTGGCTCTGGTGCAGTTCACGCACACCGCTGCCTCGCCAATGAGTCTGTCTGGGCAGTCCACCCTTAAGTGTGGACCGCCACAGTGGCTGCACAGGTCGGCTGGCTCCGTGCAGAGACGTTTGCCGTGGCCGTATGCTAGACAGCGGGTGCACTGCACCAGAGGCGTCTGGTCCTCGACGCGCACTCGTTGGAGATCAATTCGTAGCTTTCCTCCTTCGAGTGCCCTCCTCCAGATCGTGGGGGACACACTCAGCACAATGCTGTTGACATGCGGGTTCCTGGTCTTCCTCCTAAACCTCACGGACATTCTTATGTCCCTGTCGCCGAGGTCGTGAAAAATCTCCCGGTTCTGGTTCTTAAGGGCTTTTAGAACTTCGTCGTCGCTGTGTACTGACAGCACGTCCCTAAGAACCAGAAGCGGGTCCCGGTTCGTCACTTCCTCGACGACAAGGTTCCCTCCAGCTGCTTCTAGTCGGTCCTTAATTTTCCTTCTCTCCTCCTTGGTGGCACAACCCATTATTATTTTCCGGTCTTTCCCCTTCCTAACTTTCTCTACCTGCACCCAGCCCTCCTTCGCGTCCACCGCTTTTCTGATCCTTTCCAGGATCTCATCCCCCGTATCCATATCCTGTGTCGAGGAGACAACCACGGAGTGCAGCGTCGTTCGCTCCAGGGCTTGTGCCCCAATGTGGCTCTTACTAACGGACGCTACACTCGCGTAGGTTTTCTCCCCAACGCATTGCTTGCTAGCCAGACTGTCTCGCAACTTTACCAATTCTTCGGAGTTCTCCTTTATTAGGGAAATGTGCTCTTTCATTGTCTTGACGAGCTCAGTCTGGCTAACAAGACTCTCAGGATTGGACTGGGGACCATAGTCAGCGGTGGGCGCGGGTTCCGGTACGGCTGCTGGTGCGACAGGAGCCCCGTCCCGCTCAGACTCCTTCACCAGCTCATACAGCCTGTTTATGGCCTCAAGCACCGCAGTCTTGATGTCCGTTCGGAGGTTGCGAGAGTTGCCCAGATTAAGTTTTGCCTTATTCAGGCAAGCTCTCGCCTCCGCCGTGCGACTGGGGTACTTGGCCTCAGGCTGTTTGAGCGGAGCCGAAGTGTCCACAGGAGCTCGGCGCGTCCCCGGAGTGGCAGGGCCCCCGCGTGGCTTAGAAGGAGTATCATCTCCGAAGGAGATTCTCCTCCTTGCGTCAGCGGGCGAGGGCCCCGCTTTCCCCGACGATCGCGGCGAGCTTCCGGAGCCCATTGTGTTCAGGGTAGCGGAAGGGGTACGGAACATGTTGGGTTTTGACTAAACCAAAATTAGCTACGGAGAGAGAGAGTGTGTCAGAAGGCACCGGTAACTTCTGTGTCCCTGTAAAGGGGGGATGCACAGTAAGTAGTAATCAAGTTAAAAAAAAAAAAAATTTAATTAAGTCAGGTATTTATGTCTGTTCGTCGTTTACTAATTGAGCGACGAAACGTCCAGTTAATGTAGGAGACTTTGACGTCTCGGTCAGACTGTAAAAATGCGTTTCTTCCCTTCAATCCACTTTCATAGGCCTAAAATAAGCTAGAGGAGCTAAAACCGAATAAATAAATTTTTGCCAAAAAATCAAGTCTCCTTTCCTATATACCACAGGGTGGGTGGGCGGAAAATTTTTATTTGAGCTAGACGCACGGGGGTGGTGTCCAGAGACGCGGCTCCGCGCGGGCTAGCGATCTACGAAATAAAACGATTTAGGTGCCAAAGAAAATTCTAGACTTTTGGTCAAAAAACCAGTTTTTGAGTGAAAAAATTTAAGTTTTCAACCCCTAACCCAGAGACCGGCTCACGGAACGCGGACCAGAATTCAGGGAAGAAGGGTGAGTACTATTGAAACTATAATCTAACGTTATTTTTGTAAGAAAATTTGGAAAAGCAATTAAATTTTGGAAAATTTTGAAAAGGGGGTAGGGAGAAAATTCAGGCGCGTGCAATATGGTCAGAACGTAGGCGGAGGCCTAGTTAGGTCTAAAAATGCTGAAAACAGCGTCAAAATCGCACGTCTGGAAGAGAAGTTATCGACTTTTCTGTTTTGAACTTACTCCCTCACCTAGATTTTGGTGCTTACACACACATACAGAGAACAATAGAATAAACTGTTTTTTAAAAATGCTTATGTTTTATTTGAGCTAGACGCACGTGCGAGGGGTCCAGAGACGCGTCTCCGCGCGGGCTAGCGATCTACGAAATAAAACAAGGTGGGTGCCGAACAAAATTTTGGACTTTTGGTCAAAAAACCAGTTTTTGAAACAAAAAAATTTAGTTTTCAACCCCCAACCTGGAAACCGGCTCACGGAACGCGGACCAGAACACAGGGATGATGGGTGAGTTCTATTGCTACTATATTCTAACGATACTTTTGAAAATAAATTTGGAAAAACACTAAATTTTGATGATTTTATCTGAAAATTTCGTAAAATTACTAGGGGTAGGTAGGGAAGTTTTAAGTGCGCGCGTGCAGGTCAGTGCGATATAGTCAGGACGTAGGCGGAGGCCTAGTTTTGTCTAAAATAGCTGAAAACAGCTTCAAAATCGCACGTCTGGAGGCAAAGATATCGATGTTTATGTTAAAAACTATCTCCCTAAGGTGCTTTTTGGTACTTGC